>OY856410.1:941134334-942354334 GCA_963693085.1 Alisma plantago-aquatica | reverse complement strand
TTTTTGTATTTTCCATGTCTATGAGTGGTTAGGCCCCTTGGGTGGGCTGTTTGGGAGAAATTATGTTACTTTGATACTATGTTGGGGGGAAATGACATGTAAACATTTTAATTCCATTTGTTAAAGATTATATTATATTTCTATCTCATTCTCCATGGATTTCTTGTTGGTTTGTGTGTGAAATCACCTAGGAATTTAGGCAAATTGCTTATATGTGTGAATTTTGGGGTATGCCCCTAGGTCCAATTCTTGGATCCCTAGGTTGCCTCCCATCTTCCTACATCCTAATCAATATCCCTAAACCTAAGTGATAGATCTAAGTAGCTATATTAGATAATTCTAGTGCAATTAGCATGGAGCCTTCTCAAGGCTAGAATGTGGGGGAATTGGGGTCCAAAGCCATAATTTCACCTCCCCATTACTTCCATCGGCCCCTAATTGCCCTAGGAATTCCTAATCTTGAAACCTAGACTTGATTAGACTCTAATTGAATTGAACCTAATCCCTAACCCAATTGAGCCTCGTAAGGGTAGTAGGGGGTGTTAGGGACTAGTTCCCCTATTCACAACCTAGCATATACATAGCCAGTTCGTAGCTTATGTTAATTCATTAGTCTCTAACTTATTGTTTGGTTTGGATAATCTAAATGGAATCATAACATGAATACGTCATCCCCCAACTTAAGTGATAAGTTCATACCCCTAAGTAGCCCATACCTCTCTTTATTGCTTAAAACCCTTGTTTTGTGCTTTCTTAGCTTAGTTAGCTCTTTAATTGCTCTTTAGCTTCACTCTTGCTTGCCTTAGTGTAGTTTGCGCTTTCATACCTAGCTTAATCATTTCTTTCCTATTTAGGTTTAATCTAGTCTAGGGTTAACGTAGATTTCATTCTTGCCTTTAATTCCTTTCTTGTTCATAGTAGTTTAACAATCAAAACAACCTTCAAACCCTTAACCCTAGTCTCCGCAATAGGAACCCAGCCAAACTAACCTAGCTCTAGTGCCCCCACTTTTCCATGTGGATCAACCCTATACTTGCAACCTTCCTATACTACGACACGCTAGAGGAGCTACACGCTATCCAATTTGACTCGACTAGATGTGCTCCATGAGATCAGACACATGTATGGGAACACTTTCGAAATTTATATTGGCCCTAACCAATTCGATCACAAAACTAAATAGGTCCCCCGCAAGTGCACAGGGTACTGTTGTAGTATAGGTGATTGGCAAGAAAAGGGGTCGGTCCTTAGGGATAGAGGGGGGACTAGAGCTAGGGTAATGTTTTCTATGGTCCTAGTGCCGAGATTAGGGTTTGAGGGTTTTAAAAGGTTTGTTTGTGATTACACTAAGCAAATTAGAAAGGAAAGGCAAGATGGAAACAAAGTTATAAAAAAGCTAGATTATCCTAACCAAGTTGAATCTAAGAAACTAGGCCAAGCAATTTACCAAATGAGAGCAAGATGAACTACACTACTCTAGCAAGGCAAGAAGAAATTAAGAGCTAAACTAAACACTAGCAAGAGAAAGAATCTAAGTTAACACTAAAGAGCAAAACTAAGAAATTAACTAGATTAAGCAAAAGTGACTAAACTAGACTAGCATGAACAAGCAAGCAAAGCAAGATGGGTTTTAAGCAAGATGATTAGGGTAGGTGGGTCATTTGGGGATGTGGTTTGATATTAGTAGGGGGATCTCAACATAGCAAGCAACCATCACAATTCTATCAATATTACCAAATCAAACAACAAGGCATGTGCTAGTAGAATATACCCTATACTACTAGTTGGGTAACTAGGGTTAGGTGTAATTCTAGTAGGACTTGTCAAGTCTAGGTTAAGTGTTATTAGGTCAATTGAGAGCCAAGGATAGATATGGGAGTAGAGATGAGGATATTTGACCTCATGCTACTAGGCATTCTAGCCTTTAGAAAGCCCTAGGCAGTTGCACTAATCACACTTACACTAGCTACTTAGATCTCACACTCACTTGTAGGAGAAGGGATGTGTATGTAGGAACAAAAGGGGCTAGCTAGGGATCCATTAATTGCACGTAGGAGCCATTCCTAAGATTGCCACATACACTCCAATTCCTCCTAGAAGCTAAGTGTCATCAAACATCTCAAAGCAAGCAATTCATGTTATATGCTCAAACCACATGCAATAAAATAGGAAATGAGATAGAAGCAAGAGGAAATCATCATAGATAGAAATTATGTTCATTACAAGCTATTTTTCCCCAACATGTTAGTAAAGTCACATTTTAACCCCAAACAGCCCACCACTAGGGGCTTAGCTACACATAGTCAAAGAAATAGTAAAATAGATGGGAAGAAGGGGAAGAAACACCATGGAGATCAGGGAAGTAGCCTTCTTCTTCACCTCCTTCCTACTTTGGATGACCTTTCTCCTCCAAGGGTGCAGGTGAGCATGAAGATATGGGGGATTTTTGATGAAAACCTAGAAAACTAGGTTTCCAAGGTGAAATGGAGGTGGAAATGGTGGATGGAGAGCACAAATACAAAGGAAATGCACTAAATGCTCAAGGAGGAGTGATGGAGGCTAGGAGCAGCTATAGGAGAAGCTCTCCTAGTGTTGTGGCTGCCACCTATGTATATATAGGTGGTGGTGGAAGCACTAGGGTAAGTAGGGGTATCATGGGAAACACTGTCGTGGTAGGGATAGATGAGGATGGTCATGGAGAATGAACACGGGCGTGTTGTGGAAGGGTGGTGAGAGTGTTAAGGAAGAGGTGGCCATGGCCATGGCGGAGTGCCACAGTTGTGTTGGATGAGTAGCACCATGTCCGTGTTGGGTAACATGGCCGTTTTGGAGGAGGAGGACTTAGTCATGGGTAGTAACATGGGTGAGTTGATCTTCAGAGGTCACAGTCATGGCAGTCGGCCACGGTCATGGAGGCTTTGTGGGTAACTCCCTGTTGATTCTTCTCAATAAATGGTACAACTGTGGGCATGTCCCACGGTCGTGGTATCATCAATGGGCCACGGTTGTGCTGATGGCCACGGCCGTGGCCATTTGGGTGCAAAATCTCTATTGACTCTGTTGGTTTTTTACAATAAACATTACGACCGTGGAGGTATGGCCACGACCATCTTCAGCTCTCCTGGCCACGACAGTGTTGGCTGGCCATGGCCGTAGCCATTTGGGTGCAAGATCCATGTTGACTCTGTTAATTCTTCACAATAAACATTACGACCATGGGGTTTCTATGCTTTATATTTGAAGTTTGTATGCTCAGTGCTCAGTTCATGAATGGTTTGTGAAAGAGGAAAGGAGAGACGTATAATACATGCACTTAGTCACTTCCAAGACAATGTAGTCAATAATTTTTTGTTGCTATGAATTTGTCATGCTTGTGTATTGAATGAAAACTAAAAAGGGAGATTAAGTTAGAGCATACTTGAGGGCAAGTATGTTTTAAGTTTGGGGTGGTGATGTATCCCTATTCTAGGGCTCCATCTTGTGCCATTTTGTACTTAAATCACATCTAAACATGTTAGATTACAAGCTATTTCCCCTAATATGTTTATCACTGCCAAATGCACGTATGGATGTTTTTTGCATCATTTTCAGGTACTTGGACCATGATTAAGGTGAATGAGAGAGAGGGAAGGAGTCCTAGGGGTCCTCCACTCATTGAGGGGTCAAAAGAAGGCCCCCAAAGTTCCCTCAAGCCACCTATGATGGCCAAGGATCGACATCAAGCAAAGAAATCCTTGAATGATGAAGTTTGAAGATAAATTGCCATCTACATACCACAATACGGCTGTGGGCATACCCTGCGGTCCCACTGTTTATTGTGAAAGATCAACAGAGTCAACAAGGAATTTTCACCCAGATTCCCACGGTCATGGCCATCAGTACGGCCATGGCCCATTGAAGACACCACGGTCATGGCCATCCGCACGATCATGGCCAACAGAGTAAAAATGGTCGTGGGCACACCCCCACAGTTGTGTCATTCATGATGAAGAATCCTTGAAAGCAACAGGGAATTGCTTCCAATTCACCACGATCGTGGCCTATGAAGTTCAACTTGAACATGGTGCTACTCACCCACCACGACTGTGGCACTCCGCCACGGTCATGGCCACCTTCTAGTTAGCCTCTTCACCACCCTTTCCATACCACGCTGGTGTCCCTACTCCACGACTGTCCCATACCATCGTCACCACGGTCGTGGCACATCAACACGATTGTGGTAACCAACCAACCCTACCATATTTTTACACTATTTTTTCTATCCTACCCCTACTTACCCTAGTACTTCCCCCACACCTATATATACCTAGGTGGCGGCTGGGGCACGGGGTGAGCTATGCTACAACCACTCTAGCCTCCCCATTTTGTTCTCCACCCATTCCCACCTTATTCCACCTCCATTTCACAATTTCCACCATCAAAACCCTACTTTCCTTCCATTTCCACCATAGATTCATGTCATTCACCTACCGTAGAGGAGGGATCTCGAGCTACAATTTCTATGAGATGAAGAAGGAGGAGTCTTCACCGAGTTCATCATGGCTATTCACTGCACTACTCATTCTTCTTCCTTTCTTTTTATATTTTCCATGTCTATGAGTAGCTAGGCCCCTTGGGTGGGCTGTTTTGGGGAAATTATGTTACTTAGATACCATGTTGGGGGGGAAATGACATGTAAACATTGTAACTCCATTTTTTAATGATTATATTCTATTTCTATCTCATTCTCCATGGATTGCTTATTGGTTTGTGTGTGATCACCTAGGAATTTAGGCAAATTGCTTATATGTGTGAATTTTGGGATTTTCCCCTAGGTCCAATTCTTGGATCCCTAGGTTGCCTCCCATCTTCCTACATCCTAATCAATCTCCCTAAACATAATTGAGAGATCTAAGTAGCTAGATTAGATAATTCAAGTGCAATTAGCATGGAGCCTTCTCAAGTCTAGAATGTGGGGGAATTGGGGTCCAAAGCCCTAATTTCACTTCCCCATTACTACCCTCGGCCCCTAATTGCCTTAGTAATGCCTAATCTAGAAACCTAGACTTGATTAGACTCTAATTGAATTGAACCTAATCACTAACCCAATTGAGCCTTGTAAGGGTAGTAGGGGGTGTCAGGGACTAGTTCCCCTATACACAACCTAGCATATCCATGGCCAGTTAGTAGCTTAGGTTAATTCATTAGATTCTAACTTGTTGTTTGGTTTGGATAATCTAAATGGAATCAAAATGTTCATACATCACCCCCCAACTTAAGTGATAAGTTCATACCCCTAAACAACCCATACCTCTCTTTACTGCTTAAAACCCTAGTTTTGTGCTTGCTTAGCTTAGTTAGCTCTTTAATTGCTCTTTAGCTTCTCTCTTTCTTTCCTTAGTGTAGTTTGCACTTTCATACCTAGCTTAATCCTTTCTTGCCTATTTAGCCTTAATATAGTCTAGGGTTAATGTAGATTTCATTCTTGCCTTTAATTCCTCATTTATTCATAGTAGTTTGACAATCAAAACAAACTTCAAACCCTTAGCCCTAGTCTCTACAGTAGGAACCCAGCCAAACTAACCTAGCTCTAGTGCCCCCTCTTTTCCCTGTGGATCGACTCTATACTTGCAACCTTTCTATACTACGACACGACCCCATGCGCTTTTGGGTGTAGTTGTTTTAGTAGTAGGTGTTAAGTTAGGTTTTATAAGTATCAGAAGGGAATCCACCCATGTACTTCCGTCTGTGGGGTTGCATCTATTTAAAACTTCAATTGAGTAGTGTGTAACACCATTGGTGGGAGCGCACCAAGATTTCTGGTGCCATTGTTTGGGGATTAGAGGCGCTCAGCCTAGCTAGTTAGTTTTTCTTTGACTTTTCCTACTGCCCTCATCATTGTTATTCTTTATTCATTATTCTTTGCATTCTTTGTGTATATTGGTTTACTAACTTGTTCTCTTTTGTTTGGTTGTTCTTTGTGCATGTGACAAGCCATTCGGTGGAAGACAAGATGGAAGGCCAAAATGCACTTCACAAGCCACTTCAAGACTACTTTATGCTTAGCAACTACAAATCGCCAATTGTTAGTAGGGTTGACCAGATGCCAAGGGAGAAATTCTCAATTCCCTCCAGGTCTTCTGGGGCTCCTTCCCATCTTCTACGGCTCGGAGAGTGAGAACCCTACAAGCACCTGGACTCCTTTCTTGAAGTATGCTCCACCTTCAGGACGCCGACAACAAGTGATGATACAACCAAGTTGACTTTGTTCTCCTTTTCCCTCAAATATAAAGCCAAAGAGTGGTATGATTCAAGAAAGGACATCATGAGTTGGGGAGAGATGAAAAATGCTTTCTTGAGGAAATTCTACTCTATAGCAAAGCTAACACAAATGTGGCGTGCCATAGCAAGTTTCAGTCAAATAGATAGTGAGTAATTCCACGAGGCTTGGGAGAGATTTCAAAAGATGTTGAGAGGATGTCCACATCACAAGATCCCTTTGTGGCAGCTAGTTCAGTCCTTCTACTGTGGTCTATCTCATGCAAGTCAAGCTACAGTGGATTCTTCTTATGGGGGAGTTTTTATGGCTAAACCACCTGAGGAGACGTGGCCATTGTTTGAGAGTTCAGCAGAAAGTTCATAAATAAAAGCTTCTAGTATGGTCAGTGGAAGTGACCTGTCTTTTGGTGTTACATCTCCAGCTCACGATTATTCAAGCCCACAATTGATGAAAATGTTTGGTGAAATGGTGAGCTTCATGAGAAACCAAGCTGCCAAACCTCCATGTCATTCAATCAATGCTATTGAGTTCTATGGGGAAGAAAAGAAGACACCTCACTCCTATAGCTACCAGGAACCCCAAAGTCCAACATATAGCTCAAGGTATGAGGAAGAGGTTCTCTCAAGATTGAAAGTGTTTGATGATGTTCAAAGAGATGTTGCAAGGTTAGAAGAAAGAATAAAATATCTATCTTCCATAATTGCTCTCCAAGAAGAAAAATTGTCTTCAAAACCCATCATGAGCCACCTTGAAGCAAGTGGACCTATGCCTTCTTCCCAGATTTTCTATAGCCCACCCCCCATGCAAGTAAATCACATTCACTCCTTCCAAGGCTATTCCAAGCCTTACACCCCTCCACCACCTGCCTCACCTCAAATCTCCCAAAATTTCACTTTCCAACCCCAATTCTCTCCTCCCCCTCAATTCTCTTCACCACCTCAACTTCAACCCCAAGTGTCACCTCCACCTCCTCCACAACCACAACATGCTCCCCCTCTCCACCATGAGTAAGGTAGTTTTGTGATAGTTCTAAGGAGTGGGAAAACTCTTGAGCAGCTCGCAAGTCAAAGAAAAGTTGATAAAGCAAATCAAAGGCAACCAAGTGGTGATATTGTGATCGATATTGCTGAAGATGATGTTGTGATACCACATGTTGAGTTTGGGATTCCATGTGATCCACCACATATCCCATTTGTAGGTCCTACAATCCCTAGTGTTCCGCCTCATGTTCATGCAAGTACGGAAAAAACTAGTGACCCTCCATTCGTGGAAACATTGGATGAACCACCAGAATTGAAAAGGAGGCAAAAGCACAATGTTGATATTCTTGAGGTGTTTCACCAAGTGAAGGTGAACATTCCACTTTTGGATGCTATTAAGCAAATCCCATCTTATTCCAAGTTCCTCAAGAACCTATGCACTATGAAAAGAAGGTCAAGGGGGAGGATTCCAAAGAAGGTGAGATTAACTAAACAAGTGAGCTCCATCATACAACACTCACTTCCTGTGAAGAGAAAGGACCCAGGAGCCCCACTCATATCTAGTTACATAGGGGGACATCACATAGACAAGTCCTTACTTGATTTGGGATCTAATGTGAATTTTATTCCGTACAATGTCTATGTTGAGCTGGGCTTAGGCAAGTTGAAGCAGACACATTGCACCCTTCAGTTGGTTGATAGATCCATAAAAGTGACTAGGGGTAGAGTGGATGATGTCTTGGTGATGATAGATAAAGAAAAAGGCACGGTATTCTCGGCAGATTTCATTGTACTTGATATGGAGCTGGAGGATTAGGAATATTCCCATCATCTTGGGAAGGTCGTTCTTATCTACAACTGACGCATACATTCATGTGCGCAGTGGCGCTATGACAGTCTCATTCATGGACATGAAAATCAACATCAACATGTACAAGACCCCAACCCAGAGAGTCTGAGATAGGGATATTGGACATGATCACTTCACAAGTCCAAATGGGCATTTGAGAGGACACCAAGGTGAAGAAATTGGTGATGATTATTGTGATGAAAGGGATGAAAAAACAAATTGAGTGCAAATGTGGGATGCATGTTTTGCAAGAATGGACACACGAGAATTTGAAACGGATGAATGAATGAAGAATTACCAAGAAGCCTAGCTGAAGGCAAGAAACTTAGCGGTTTTGGGATGCAACCCACCTAGGTTTGGGAATTTTTGACCCAACCTTACATTTTTTATACTTTTGCTTTGTTTTTATATTTTTCCAACAAATACACACACACTTGTGTCTAACAGTTTTTCTTTGAGTTTTGATGACACGACATGTTTTAGGTACTAGAGAAAGACGATTAAAGTTGAGTCATGGTCATTAAAGAAAATTTGTGGTCAAATGACAAATAAAAATGAAGTTCTTATTTTCGAATTGAGAAAACTGAAGGATTGCCCCCAGCACGACCATGGATCTAGACCACGGCCGTGGCAGAAGAGGAAAACCACTGTCGTGGCCTCACTCCATGGTCATTTTGTTTTATTTCATCAAAGTGATAGAGAATGTCAGGTTGTTTTGGACGAATGGCCACGGACGTGGCCATCCACCATGACCGTGTTGAAGAGGAATGGCCACGACCGTGGCACCTTACCATGACTGTGGCAAGGGTCAAAGGGAAATGTTCTACATCAACAACATGACCATGGCACCCAGCCACGACTATGCTACCAAGCACTTACCACGACCGTAGCCCACCCGATCCAGGAAACAAATATAGTTTTTAACATCAAAACCTGACTCCCCTCTTCATTTCTTCTTCTTCTACCTCAATTGCACGACCGTGGTGGCGCACAGCTACTCCGCCCTCCACCGTTCTCGACCTCTAACACCTCAAAACATCCCCAATCAACCCCAAATAAATACCAAATCATTCCCCAACCACCCCCCTTCCATTTCCACCACCTTTCTTCTCTCAATCGCCCCCCCATCTCCACTTTCATCTCCATTCCGCTCCACATCTCCCCTCCACTAAACCTCCACATAAACCCTCCATTTTCACCCAAATCTACAACAAACCCCATTTCCACCATCCAAGCCTCCTTCTCCTTCCATTCTACACCCAAATCCACATCCACATCACCCCATTCACCAAAATCCAAATGTCACCCCCTTTCCCACCCCAACCATGAAGAAAATTGGAAAGGCAATAAACAAGGGGGCCATCATTATCATCGGAGGAAAGCGGCGGTCCAAAAATGCCTCCTCCGATGTTTTTGTGCCCTCCCACACCCCCTCCCCAACCACCTCCGCATACCAATCCCTTTGTCGCTCACAATCAGTGAGTGCATCCTGCTCACATTCATTTGATAGCCACCACATCACCGATGCGACGTATGAGGGGGATGAAGAAGAAGAAGAGGGGTCCGAGGAAAATCTGAATGACTTGATCGATGAAATTGAGTTGGTGATTGCAAAGAAAGGACAGAAATCAAAAGTAGCACCGTCATCGTCAAAGTGACCGCCAAGGCCTACACGTGCATGCCACTCGACGTTTCACACGGCGGCAGAGCATAGTGATCAACCACAACCTACGCATCAATTGCATCGTGATGAAGAGCAATATGCACATTGGTACAACCTCGACACAAATTCGGGGTCCCAATCTTATAGAATGGAGGAAGATGAAGATGAAATTGATGAGGAAGAGGTAGAGTTGATGCATGAGGAAGACGATGTTCTGGAACATTTGGAGGCGGACAGATTGAAGGCCTTAGGAATGGCCCCTGTAGGAGTGTCCTATGTCAGAGGACACATGCAAAGAAAGATCGCTCTCACATACCTAGAGTGCATGATAAGGAGAGTCATCTTCACTAGATATGGTTGTGAGAAGGTCATTGAAGATCTGGGAATCAAAGAAGTGGTGGAAGGAATTTTGAAGGCAATGGGGCTGTGGAATGTCCTTTTCACACCCCAAACAACTAACCTCACTTTGACTCGGGAGTTCTTTGCCACACTAGAGAAGGAAAGTGTGAGAGGTAGTGAAGCTATAAAGTTTGCCATGATGGGCAACATGCACACCCTCACAGCTACTGAGCTGAATTGTGTTTTTGCTGCAAATCCTAAAGAGGTCGCGAAGATGGATGACGACCTGTAAGAAAAAGAGGTAGATTTTGATTATGCACATTTTTGGAAGACTTTGATAGGCAGCGGTGATTACAATGTAGGTAGATCCAAAACCACCGCTATAAGAATCCCCTTAATCCGTTATGTGCAGAAGGTCTTAGCAAATACAATTATGGGAAGGTATGATAACCAAGGATCCATTCCTCAAAAAGATATTTTGTCTTGATGGCGATGAACCACAAAAGGTATATAGACCTTGGAGTGCTACTGATTGATCACATGAGGTCCATACCCTACAAGAGAACAAAACCTTTTGTTATGGGAGGGTTTGTGACCTCAATTGCACTCGCTTTGGGGTATGATCTCTCTGGGTTTGAAGACGCATATGCTGTAGAGTTTGTTGACCTAAACTATCTTATGTACTCGCACACTCTTAAGATGAAGGCCAAAAGGATGATTTATCTCACAAGTAGTATGTCGGACATTGAGCTTGAGATGCCATACCACGCGGTGCCACTTCTATCTGTGGTGAGGGTCTTCTATAGATTGAAGGAAAAATTGTTGAAATGGCAGCAAGAAAACCCACGAGAGACATACACTAGGGGAGCCACTGCCACATATGAAGATATAGCTGAATCAAATGTGTAAGGCTAGGAGAAAGAAGATGAAGGACAAAGGAAACCCCAAAGGACAAGAAGGAGGGATGAAGGAACATCCCAGCTGTAGTAATCCCCAGTGAACACTTACAACTTGTCCACCATCCAGGCACAACTCGAGGATATTCAGAAGATGTAGAGTGATATGCAGCTGATCTAGAAATACATGTGGCAAGACCAACAACAAATGCACCACTAGGTCAACCACTTGTATCACTACCACCATGCCAAAGTAGCAAGAAAACCCGAATGGGGTGGAGATTTTTGGGGTGGCATAGCTGGATATCCAGAGACATACCCTCCACCCCAGGATGACTGTTGGGGACATTACTCCCAGCATCCTCCCGTAGGCTCAGCTCCTCCCTCAATTCCTCCTCCAGATCCTCCTCACATGTCAGACCAGCCGCCACATCAGCCGTGACACTTTCCCTATCTACCCTAAGCTATAGTTTCATGCTGAGGACAGCATGATTCTAAATCTTGGGGTGGGTAGGGTAGTATGCACCACCCTATCTCTCTTTTAGTCATTTTGTTCCACCTTTGCCATCCAGTTCAATTTTCTTGTTACTGCTCTTTTTATTGCATTTTAGCATATCATGTAGTTGCTTTCTTGCATTTCTGCCTAATTTTCAAAAAATTTGCTCCTTTTTACCATACATTGCATTTCATGTAGATTTTTGGTAATTTTTGCATGTTTATCTAGGATTTGCTTGCTTTGCTTTTTGAAGTTCAATAATGTAGGTTTAGATGTGATTGAAGGCAAATTGGCACCATTTTGGCCAAATTTGCCCAAATTTGATATTTCTTGCCTAGAAAGTATGTTTTGACCCAATCTCTACTGTTTTGAGTAAATTTGATGACCTTTGACAAATGCAAGTGAAATATCATGCTTTATTGCTAAGTGGTATCAATGTTTGACTTTTTACATGTGCATCACCTCTCTTATGATTGTGATTGATTTAGTTGAATTATGAAGTTGAGCAAGCTTTGAACGCTTAGTGTTTTTGGAATCACTTGATTGATATATCAATTTCATCTTGTTCATTCATGTGGTGTGATATCTAGGATGAATTATTGGATTAATTTTCATGCAAGATGTCTTATGTGGAGAATCATACCTATGTCCCCTCTTTGACCCGACTTTTTACTCACCATCATCTTACCCCTCTGCCTCATGAAAGGATGCCAAAGTGCACATATCAGCCGTGGCCACCTCCAAAAGTTTGGGATGGCCACATCTCCATCTCCCTGCTTCACTCTATCCACCATATGCCCTACATACTCCAGGGGAGAAGAAAAAAAAAGAAGAAGAGAAAATTGTAAAAAGAAAATAAAAGGATGCTCTTATTTAAGAGCATTCTAATAAAGAAAAGATGGATGCTCTATGTAATAGAACTCCAAAAATCTTACTGCAACCCTTTCTTCCACTTTCATACCCATTGAGATAGGAAAATTCAAACCTAGCTCATTTTGCCCCTTTCCGTAGCCACGTGGGTCATTTGGTGTAATTTGAAATAAAAGATTAAATGCATGAATGTGAAACAATACTCCTAGTCATCCTTGATTAACACCATCATGAAACAGTTTACCTGGAACTTTATGGAAGAAATATGGATAACTTGTGTATTCTATGCACTATATTTGAAGTTCATATGTTGTGTGCTCTTTTCATGATTGGTTTGTGAAAGTAGGAGATGAGGGAGGTGAAATGCATGTACTCAGTCATCTTTGATCCCATTCATCAATAATTATCTTTTACATTGCATTTGTCATTTCTTGTTTGTGGAAAATTTGAAGAGAGATTGAGTTGGAGCATACTTGAGGACAAGTATGGTTTAATTTTAGGGTGGTGATGTAGCCCTATTCTAGGGCTCCATCTTGTTCAATTTTGTACTTATATCACATCTAAACATGTTAGATTACTAGCTATTTCCCCTAATATGTTTATCATTGCCAAATGTGCTTATGGATGTTCTTTGCATCATTTTCAGGTACTTGGACCATGATTAAGGTGAATGAGAGAGAAGGAAGGAGTCCTAATGCTCCTCCTCTCATGGAGGGATCCAAAAAAGGCCCCCAAAGTCCCCTCGGGCTAACTTTAATGGCCAAGGATCGACATCAAGCAAAGAAATCCTTGAATGATGAAGTTTGAAGATAAACTGCCTACTGCAAACCACAACACAGTTGTGGACATACCCCCACAATCGTACCGTTTATTGTGAAAGATCAACAGAGTCAACAGGGAATTTGCACCTAGATTCCCACGGTCGTGTCCATCAACACGACCATGGCCCATTGAAGACACCACGACCATGTCCATCCGCACCTAAGTGGTAGATAATTTTATTGATGTGATCCACTAGTTATGGGGAATATGGTAGATAATTTTTTTGTTTCCACTGCCTGTTTTGTAGCCATATTTCCCTACACCTAAGTGGTTACTACACCACCTTAGATGCATGCATGTGTTATGTTGTTACTTGGCTTTTTCCATGGGGGGAAAGTGTCCTTTTGGTGCTCTCTTCGGTTTACACCTCATAACCCCAGTACGTCCCTCCTACCTTGAGTATATAACCCCTCTCCTTCACATGCAAGTATCCTTTTCGGCCCTCATTCTTCTCCACTCCCTTGTGTTCATCCTTGGAAATTTTTGGAGAAAAGAAGGACTGATGTTGGAGCTTTGGTTGCCGACCAACCTTGCATGTGGTGCTTTGGATCTTGATCATCCTCCTTGTGGTGATCCTTGTTGACCTTCTTTCTTGGTAAGTGGTTTTGAACCCTTGATCTCATTTTCTGTTGCACGCTACCTCTTCCTTCTTAGCTATCAGATTGTGGTGCAACCATGGAGGCTATCTTGAAGATCTTCTCTTCACATAGGTTAGAGACTATGGATTATGATGGTCGTACCTATGTGAGAAGAAGCTCTTTTCTTTCTTCTTCTTGTTTGACCTAGGGTTTTCACCCTTTATTGAGCTCTTCTTTGACCATGGTGTTCTTCTCTTTTGAGGTGAGCTTTTGGCCAGGGAGTTGCTCTTGGTTGGAGCTTCCTTCTCTTTCTTGGTGAGCATGATTTGGAGCTTGATTCTCTACATAAGAGGAGTTATATACATCTTTTTCTTCAACTATTATTGCACCTTTTTCTTGCATGCATGTTGTTGTTTACAGGTCTAAAACGTTGTCTTAAGATGCTAGATGAAGCAATTATGATTTTACGGTTTTATATTTTGTAGTATTCTCAAGTAGATTGCTCTTTCTCCTAAACCCTAATCCTTGTACCTGATTCTTGTAGTGATTGTGGAATGGGCGGTTTTCTCTTGTTTTATATTATGGTTTTCTATCAACATGCATATAGTTTGAGTATCTTAGAGTAACCTAGAAGTTTAGTTTTTTTGCATCTGTGGAATGTGGATTTTATCTTTCTTAACAAGGTTCTTTCATGGTGATTTCTATGATACATGTTTTAGGGGTTTGGTCATCATCCTTGTAAGGAGTATTTTCTCCTTAATACTGCTTAGTGTCCATGATATTTACCACATGTTTTGATCATGATTTATCTCTATTTTCAGATGGTTATGTGCTGATTAGGTAGCTTGACCTTGTTGGTCACTACAAACTTGAGCATTCTTCGGTCGACACACCTTGATTTTGGTTGATTGTCGCTATGCATGGTTTCTGTATTGGTCGAAGCACATGACCCTTGTGTAGCGGTCACTACACATGACCAGAGTTGTGTTGTGGATGCCACACCTATTTTTAATGTTGTTGATTTTAGGTTACATGGTTTCTACCTGTGGTCGCTACACTGATCATCCTATTAACACTTAGTTAGTGGTCTATAAATGATTAAGCATAATCAATAGTGCTTAACCCTAATGTACTCAAAACATATGGAAGGTTATGAAAGTAGGGTTTAGTGATTGCATAATGCAATGGAAGCCCTAATCGGTTAAACATGAAACCCTAACCCTATTTGTGGAATATGTGATATATTTTCTTATATTGCATAAAGTGGGTAGAATGACTATGGTATTTTCTCTCTCCTACTTGTGTAACCATAACCTTTAAAGTGGAATGAATGTCATATCTATATGAATGTTAAGGTGATCCTTGTATAATATAGGGTGGTAATTATGAGCATTGTTGAGGCACACTGTGATATTGAATGTGTAGGAAATATGTGATTGGGTATAATGACATGGCATGTGCCTTATGCCTAGTTTGAGGTGAAATCCTCTAGAGATGTGATTGAGGGATTGATTTCCCATAGTGATGTGATATTGATGTTGGCCTTGTATTGCAGTTGTAACACGCAATGTTAGTGATCGCCCTATCGACGGTGAGACAAGTATCATCTGATGAAATGACAAGTTTCATTTGATTCATTTTATATCTTTTAGAGTTGTACTTTTACCCCTATTTTTGTAGAACGTTTTTAGTGTTTGAACGTTGTAACTTGATTGATGCACTGTAAGACGTTAATTGGCATAATTAATCAAGTGAAATCCTAATCGTGAATATGTCATGTGCCAAAGATCCATTCTAGTGTCAAAACTTGTTGGGTGGTGAAACGAGTCATTTCTACGGGAAACTCAAAGTGCATATTTTTGAATATGCGGGGGTGCAAGTCGATGATACATCCTTGTGTCCACAATTAGTGGTTTGAAGGATCACTGTGGTCATGCCTCATGCTGATGTGATTGGTGAAAGGCAACAGTGTAACTGCATGGTTGCCTCCTTATGAATGGCCATGCATGATCATGTTCTCTAGTGTCATGACCTGTACCAGGGTCAGACTAGTTGTTTCATTTTAGCTTGACTATATGTCATTGGTGGCAGTTAATTATGATGTCTCTACGTTGCCTCTCATATTGACAAAGAATTGTGTGTTGAGATCAAGGATTCTGTCTCTTCCATTGATCTTTTACGACACTAATTTTGTAATACATGTGTGTAGTATAATTGCTTAGGGTTAAATATGACTCACAATAGATAACCCTGTGCCTTATCTTTCTCTGATTTCTTGAATTATAATGTGGTAAGAGAAATCAAATGTTATACATGTTCTTCATATACCTTCCTAAAATATAAGATGTTCTACTACTCAGTTGTAAATGCCTAAATTTTCTTTGATAATGGTAACTGCTTAATTCATATAATTTAGTTGAATCTGCTCAACTTGATGTTATAGTTATGTACCTATTTTAGTTTCTCTATGCTTATAATAGTTGTTGGCAAAGAGTTATTTCCAGCTGGGATGTTTGGTCTCACCCCATGGTTTCCACATCTTTTAGGTGGTCATGCACGATGAGGTAGACATCATTTGGTTGACGCTGAGCAGCTAGAGGAGCAGTAGTTGCTAAAGGTTGAACATGTTGCTAGTGTTTTGTAGTAGAGTCCAATGTGTTGTCCCTATACTCTCACGTCCTTGGGGGAGGTTTTGTTCCTATGTATATTGATATAAGGTTTGGCAGTAGGCCATGGTTATATAGAAATGGTTTGTATGTATATGTGGATAGGTTACCTCTTGTAGCATGTTGTGGCAAGTTATCCAGTGAACAATGATATGTGTATATCTTTTGGCATGAGATATGTAAAACAAGTGGTTTCTTGTGGAATCAGGTGTAGTATGTTCCAGCTTCTATGGTTATGTGAAATCAGTTTGAATTTCTTATGTTGTCTGATAACCAAGCTGGTTAGAATTAGTTCCATATTTTATTTGGAGTAATCTTTCTTTTGTGTGACGGGTGTGTCACAATATTATTCCTAAAGAATAATAGACCATGATTAATTCAGGTGGAGTATATAGAAAAATGAAGTATCTAAGGCTCCCAATGACTTATGGAAGATCAAAGAAAAAACTATTTAGCTACATCAAAAAGAGAATCTGGAAAAGCTTGTAAATATGTAAATAAATTGTTGTTGACCAAACTATAGAATCAATTCCTTTAAAAATCCATAATTTATTTATTACCACATATGTGATGAGTGTCTTCCAACAACCCTATAGTATACTTGAATACATTCATATTTATTGCAAAGTTTTATTGGGGTGAGAAGGTATACATAGGACAATGTGTTGGATGAGTAGGAAATTTTGTGCAAGACAAAAGCAATTTGAAGTCTTCAACTCTATGACATCAACATTTTAATGAAGGTCTACTATAAAAAAAATTGGAGGCTTTATACTATCCCATACACCTTGGTACACATATCCATCCAGGCTAGGGATTTTTTCAAAAACTCCAAATATAAATCTACAACTTGTCAGAGTTGTCGTCTCCATGGGAGTCATGGCCCCAAGAACAAGACCTCATGTCTGCAAGTGCCAACTTCCTCGCCAAAGCCAAACGATGGCATTCTTCCAAAAGGAAAGCTGATAGAAAGGAAAAGAACAGGCTCTCGAACAAGATTCAATGGAATCTGATTAATTTAGCCATCCAGTTCAACCATACCACTAAAATGGAAATGATCAAATTACAAAGCAAGCATGACTCTATTCTCAGGCGCGAGGAGGTAGAGAGCCAGCAATGAGCCAGATGTGAGTGGATTAAACTAGGTGACAAAAAATACCCATTTTTTCCACTCCCTCACCAAAGCAAGAAGATTGAAGAAAAAGATCACCTGTCTCAAGGGCGACAATGGTGATTAGATTTCCAATCTGTCAGAGATCAAAATGCTCATCCTCTCCTTCTTTTCAAATGTGTATAGGGAGGAGAACCATGAATTGTGTAGAGAAGCCAGCACCACCTTCCTGGGTTTATTCACTTCCCTTCCCCCAGATCAACTTTCTAAGCTGGTGGACACTCCTCATGAAACAGAGATTCACAACGCCCTACTCTCCATGTATCCAATCAAGGCCCCAGGTCCAGATGGGTTGGATGCTGCTTTCTACCAAAGGAACTGGACCTCTTTGAAATAACAACTCTACAACTTCATCCAGCTACCTTTCCAGGGCAAGGCTTTGCCCCCTAATTGGACGGACTCCCTCATCATCCTCATCCCGAAGATTGCTATTCCAGAAACCTACTCCCAGTTCCGGACAATATCTTTGAACAATTTGTGTTCAAAGTTGTTATCTAAGGTGCTCACCTCCATAATCAAACCTCTTCTCAGCCATTGGATCTCTCCCCATCAATCGACTTTTATTCCTGGGTGGAAAATATGTGATAACACTGCACTGGTCCAGGAAGTCATCCATTCCATGGAGTCAAAGACAAGCAATAAGAGGTTCCTAGCCTTGAAACTTGATCTCATGAAGGCCTTTGACAAATTGAGTTGGCATTTTATCCACGACACACTCACAAGAACCTCCCTTCCTGTAGTAGTCATCAGTACCATCATGCATATTATTACCTCTGGGGAATCGTCTATCCTTTGGAATGGAGACATTGCCAGCTCCTTCAAACCATCATGCGGAGTGAAACAAGGTGATCCTCTCTCACCTTACATATTTGTTCTATGTCTAGAAAGGCTCAACCAACTCATTGCTCTGGAAGTCACCAACAACTCTTGGAAGCCCATCATCATCTCAAAATCAAAGATCCATATCACTAATGCAAGCTTCGCCAATGACATCATCCTTTTTGGGGAAGCTTCTCTACACCAATCAATGCTCATAAAATCATGTCTCAAGAGATTCAGCGATGCTTCTGGTCTCTTTCTGTCGCATGACAAGTCCACACTTTTCTTCTCTTAAAACACACCCAAGGGCGTGAGGAACTCGATATGTAGGAGGTTGGGGTTCCAGGAAACGAGCCATCTAGGGCGCCACCTTGGGATCCCTATTGTCCATAGAAGGAAGAGTAAGGAGCTATTCCTCACTCTCACTGAGAAGATCCATGAACAAATAAATCAATGGCAGAACAACATCCTCTTTCTTGCAGGAAGGACCACGCTAGATATATTTGTGTTGCAATCACAAGCTTGCTACATTATGCAATCCATCCAACTCCCATTGTCCATCTGCGATAAAATTGACAACTCTATAAGGAACTTTGTTTGGAATGGGAGTTCCAATAAATGTATCAATCTGGTGGCCTGGAAGCATGTCATGAAACCCAAGGCTCGTGGAGGCCTAGCCGTTAAGCACACCCGAGATTTTAATGTTGCTCTACTGATGAAGATGGCATGGACCTTCATCCAACACTGACGTATCCCTTGGGTAGATCTCATGGCGAGCAAGTATCATAGTAGGGGGCACCCCAGCACCTACGACCCTCATCTCTGGCGCAGTATCAGAAGCCAAACACCATTTCTTCTCAACAACTCAAGACGGATAGCCATCTCTGGCCATGACACTATCGTTTGGATGGACGAGTGGATTAGCAATGGCTATGCACCTTCCATCAAGACGAGCCTATCCATTCTGGCAGATCTTCTTGACCTAAAAGTAGCTAGCTTGATCAAGGAAGACGGCAATTGGGATGTTGATTTCATCCGTTTCTAGTTTGATGAAAAGACCAATCTTGCTATCTTGAATATGCCTACCCCCAATGATTCCCATGCTGAGGACGTACACATATGAAAGCTGATGCCACATGACACGTTCTCGGCTAGTTCAGCCTATACTGCCATAACACAGGAAGATGAGGAAGACATGACACTGTTTAAGGCCATATGGGCTTCTCATGCTCCACACCGCATCAAAAGCCATCTATGGCTTCTACTACACAACAGGCTCCTCACCAACACCCTGAGAACCTAAAAGATGATGATTGAGGACATGAAATGTTCCATGTACACCAACACAAAAAAAGACTGCCTTCAGGCCATAAGGGATTGTAGCACATCTTCTTTCGTCTGGACCAAGCTCCTACCCCCAGACGCATCTCTTTTCTTCACATACCAAGATATCCAATCATGGTTTGAGTATAATCTCAAGAGTCTTCACCATATTCTTGATTGGGACACGACCTTCGCTGTCACCTGTTGGAAAATCTGGAAGAACCGTAACTCCCACATCTTTAAACATAGAGCTACCCCCTCCTCGATTCTCACTGTCCAATGTTTGGATGAGAGTGCTTCGATCTCCCAAGCTCTATCTCATCCTTCTTCCTCCCCCAACTGCAATCCAGAAGAAACAGGGCCAGTCCTTCCTCTTATGATCAAATCATCTGTGACTATCATCCATGTAGATGTTGCCATCTCTAGAAACACACATTCGATGTGCACTTGCGCAATCACCAGATCTCATATAGGTACATGGATCAAGGGTCTACCTGTGTCTCCCCAGGCTCAGACACCATGGAGGGAGAGCTGAAGTCCATCTTGTAGGGCTGGAAGCTTGCCACCCTGAATAACCTCTCTGAAGGGCTTATTATCTCGGACTCCTGGAATGTTGTGCAATGGGTTACCCAACTGATGAAGCCCCTGGACAAATACCTCCTTCTCACTCGAAAGATCATTGAATCCTTAAGGCATGTTGGCATCACGAGAGTGGCACACCAGAAAAGAAACCTGAACAAGCTTACTGATGCATTGGCAAAGTCCTGCTTAAAGCAACCTTCTTCACCTTAGAACTGGAATGATTGTCCGCCTCATACTTAGCACATTTATCATTTAGGTCTACAAGTCTTTCCTACTCTTTTTAATGTAATTCCTTGATGTAACTGGCTCCACAAAAAAAAGCTTATAGGGAAAAGCTTGTGGAATGCAACAACACTAATTCTAGAACAGAGGGGTTGGGATTTTGGACACATAACATGTATAGATCTACAAACGAACAAATGGATCCTATCATGACCCAAAAAACATATCATGTTTAGGAGAGACCAAACATGGTTAATGACATCCTCAATGAATAAAGAAAGACATGGGAGTTTGGTGAGAATAAGATTTTGGTCTTAATTTTTCAAAGATAGATTCCTAATGTGTCTACACAACCCCATATCATGCAAGATAATGACTAAATTTAGTTCTCTACAGTCAAATGGGAAAATAGCAAGGTAATCTTAGTAAATATTATTGAACTAATACATAGTTTCAAGATTGATTATTAATTTTGAAAATAAAATAAAATGAATAATGAAGTAAAATATAGACATTTAAAAATTCGGATTAATCAAGATGGGAGACAATTACCTATGGGCTTCCCTTACTTGAACTCAATATATGACCATTAATGTCCCTCAATGTAGCACAAGTTCAGTATAAATGGGCATGTGATCAGGTTGTTCACCTTTCTATTTCAATACTCAACAAATAATGTTAGGGTTGAATATTATCATGTCATCATAGTACATAATGTAAACAATACTATAATGACGTAGTATTACCCATGAATCTCTCTTCATTATCATAATAGATAGCTTCCTTCATTATCTCTATCTAAAATCATATTATGTTCTCTCAAACAATAACTTGTTATCATTTAAGATAGCATGGTAATCAAGAACAAAACATGGGAATGATAAAATGAACTACAAAATTATATCATTACAAAAGTGCATTCCATTATGAAACATTACATGGCTCACATATGAAAGGGTCTACTCCTCAAAACTATTTCAGAGGCCACTCACTCTTCTACATACTCATATCAAAACAATTAATGATAAAATAATTAAAATGTAGGTATAAACTCCAAATGCATCTTAGAGTATTATTCTTAGAATCCTTCACTTTCTTCACTTCTCCTCTAATTTGGTATAGTGATCACCTTTTCTAGTCAAGTATATGTGTTAGAATGTGAATTAGAACCCATAGAGTGTCTTGGGTACCTAGGAAAAAACAATTGGATAGTGGTTATCATCCAAATTCATTGTGATAATTTATTTGACACCTAACTAATCAATTGATATGCAAATCAATTGGTTTCCAGTGTTAACTATTATTGGATGGCATGTCAATTAATAAACAAGGTGAAAACTAATCATGAAGCAAATATTTAACATGTGTGGGTTGACAAACTCAGTCGAAGAGGATATATTAGTGGTACTGGATGTTGTAGTTGATATATCAATCAAAGGGTTACTACTAGATTGGAAGTTTGGGTTGATCAAATGGAAAATTTTCAGTCTATTAATGTCATGTGGTAGGCTACTGGAAAAGTTATCAATTGTTTGACTGAGTAGTCAATCAACAAACCTCACTAGAGACACCTCATGTCACCTCTAACCAATTTCATCAACCAGTCAATTGGTGGGAAATGGACTGACTAGTTTGTGGTCAAGTTGTTGGTCAATTACAACTCCTTGAGGGTCAAAATGAGAAGCTCAATGATGCTCTGATTGATTAGGATGTGATATTTCTTTGTTGAGCTCCTGCTAACTGATCCATTGAGTCATAATTTATCGAGTAAGAATCTCAACGCTAGGATGATTTTATATGATGGATTGATCAACTACCAATTGAGTCCTTAAAGTTATTCTAGGATGACATAGTCATTCTAGATTTGCTTATAAGTAGTCAAGTGATCAATTGATTGGACAATTTAGTACTTCTATTTTTTGTATGTCCTTATGAATTTGGTGGAGTTAGGGTGGAAAGTTATTCAACCTCCAAAACATCGTTGCAGATTGTATTGGAACTATATGAAGATCTCGTGGATGGATAATTAATAAAACAATATTGATTCCTTGATTATATTCTACTTTTGACATAGAAGTGGATAAAATAAAGAGAGTTCCATAAAGCCATAAACAATACATAGAAACACATAAACACTTATATTTGGATGATATAAGATAGAAATGACTAATGCAATGTCAAAATTGGGAAATTTATGTAGTGAAAATCTTTAGACATAATGTGCACCAAATCCCTTAGACATCAAGGATAGGGGGGCGTCATGAATGTTTGTCTCATTTAAAAATAACCACACTATAAATAAAAGGATTTTTGATTTATTTAACCAACTGATTGAACAAAATTAATTTTTTTGTTCCATTTAGTTTAGTGAGATTGTGTGAAAGCATGTGATTTACATTGAATTAAATTATTGGATTTTATTGATTGATGACAAGATTGTTTTAGATTGGGGTATTCTGACTAACATAGTGATTGAGGGATGAGTAGTTTGACTATATAGGTTACTTTATCTTGTGAAGGCAGAATGGTTTTCAACTAGTTAGTGATGAGAGAAGCCAAATCCTATTATATTAGGTTGGATGATCAAATGACTCCTTTTCATCTCAAGAAGAAGCAGTTTAAGTAATGACTAGGGTGATGCAAGGAACCTTGAGGAACATAATTATCTACATGTTCATTGTTATGAAGGTTGTTCCATTTATATATAAAATTTTCTTACCCATCATTCGCACTAGTGGAGTAGTTATACATAATCCGAAAATTGCATATTATGTATTACAGTGTCATTTCACTATTATGTCAACTAATGATCCAAGCTCGCATCGACAATTCTACAATCAATAATAGTCATCCTTCTATATATTCCTAAAAAAAGAAAACATAAAAAAATCGTATTTGACCTATAACAAGATGCATCTATGTGTATACTACATCTAGATTGATTTATGTAGTTCAATGAAAGGTTGATACAAACTCTCAACCATATTCATGTTGTTGACAAACAATATATTGTAGTTTAGAATGTCATATAAATATATTCACATAAAAATCATATCGTAGACATATTGAACACTACATATTATAATGCTAACTAAATTATCATATGGAAATAAATTACAACTAGACTAAATCGTAAAAGTCAAAGTTGTAGCTAAATATTATCAAACTTTATCTTTTAATCTTGCAATGCAGACTACTAAAAAAATAAATTAGATTACAACCAGACTAAAACCCAATACATTTTTTGGATAAGGTAATATATTACTCACAAGGAAAAGTATGGGGGGAGAAACCTCAAAACCATGCATACATATGTAAAAAGGGGGTTACTCTACCAAATACCCCAATGTCTCAAGATTTGATGGTCCAGACCAAAACATATCTTATATTTATCTTACACATATATGTAATGCTAAGTCATAAAAAATGACCATAAAATGTGTTTCCCTCCGGGTGTGGATTCTATGGTTCCTTTCACTCCAGACATGGAAAATCACCATAGTCATAAAAAGACCATTAAAACAT
The DNA here is from genome assembly GCA_963693085.1 of Alisma plantago-aquatica. Taxonomy (NCBI): domain Eukaryota; kingdom Viridiplantae; phylum Streptophyta; class Magnoliopsida; order Alismatales; family Alismataceae; genus Alisma; species Alisma plantago-aquatica. The sequence continues at coordinate 942,330,273 of OY856410.1, read as the reverse complement.
CTCAGAGAATGACTCTTATAGGTCAACTCAAGGGTCCAGAAAAAGCTATCATTAAACTTTGACAGAGGGGAACCATAGAGAACAAGTTTAAGAAATGTTCATACCAAGTATACTTGGTGAAGGGGCCACTCCACATTAGGTGGTCGTGTGATTCATCCTCACTTTGCACAAGATGCGGTGAGTCTCAATCACAAGGCCCCATCTCCTCGGTCTATTTAGTGTCATCCACCTCCTCAAAATGGCTCTAAAATAGAAGAAACTCAATTTGGGTGTGTGGCCCTTGTGGCACAATAGCTGGCACTAGGGAACCAGGGGGGTCATAGTCGGGGAAGACCTAGTGTCAGATTTTTTCATCGGTTGTGGTACAATGCTTAGACGGTTGCAAAAGATAGTGTTTGACAATGGCTCAATTTGATTCCATAGCCTCCAAACTTTAAAGCACCTAGTTGAGACTCCTTATAGGGAAGATCCAATATTAACATTTCTTGTATTGAACTGGTATTTGACTAGTTTGCCAAAAAAGAACCTACATTCATTCTAACTGGCTAATATTAATGACAGACAAACTCATCCTTGCTCCCAAAATCTTAGTCATATGCTAAACATTGGAATCAAACAATGTATATATGGTTAAAATAATTTATTTGTTTTTCTTGATTCTAATATTAAGCATCTTTGATAGACCATTGAATTAGCTAAAATATCAAAAAGATATATTTTCTTAAAGTTATTTATGTTGTGTAATGTTAGATAGGTGTCTAGATAGTCAAATATTGATGATATATGGTCGACAATAGTTTTTGACCACTGCCTATCTAATCAAATAGATTTTCAAATGTATTTTCCTCTCAATTGGATACACAAGTCAATTTTTCCCTTATATTTGATTGGGTTCTTTTTCTATGCAGTAAATTATCATCCTTTTCTACTAGATTTCACTTATATTCCACTAGATGTCTGATCTAAATGATTGATTGCTTCTTTTAACTTTCTCATTTGCTAATGACATTATCGAGATTCCATATATAATGACTCCTTAATTTATTGGTGATGTCCATTGAATTTTGTTTTTGGAACCCGATGGTGAGTAACAAAAAAGGAGAAAAATAGTTGAATATAGGATGTTTCTTCCTCACATTATTTTTTGCATGAGGCATGATAGGGTCATTAAAAACAACTTTGATACATGTCGACAAGCAACATATCAACTTGTATAGATTTCAACCAATAAATTCTTTTGTGTTATGTTTCACATTTCTGCACTCTAACTTTTGCTAGTTATTGTCAATTTCAAATATATATTGGCCTCCACCTAAAATAATCATTGAACTTTTTCTATCTATCACAAGTTCTAATGACTTGTTTGTTAGATGATGTGTTAGAGCTAATGTGGTAGTTAGACAATTATTTGTTGTTAATACCTAGATATAAGACATGAATTACTGGGAGGTTATTGAATCTATCATCATCATTGTCACCAAAGACTCAATCCTAACCACGGGTTTATCTACATAGATACTTCTTTTACAAGCTACTCCGTTACGAGTCATACTCAAATCAAGTTAGGGATTCAAAATATCCATTTATAGGCTCTTCCCAGGTTAATTTAGGTATGCCTCTTCTTCTTTTAGTTGTGCTTGATTTGATAGCATTGCTCTGAATAGGTGTGTTAGTCAAGTAGCATTACTCATGTCCATACCATCTTATATGCCTCATACAAGTTTTCTTCAATACTCACTACCCTACCTTGTTCCTGACATAGTCATTTCTCAAGTCATCTTTTCTTTCCTTCCCACACATCCATCTCAGCATATGCATTTTGTACACATTTATCTTGCTGACACTTTGTTTCTCCACCTTGCAACATTCACTCCCATATAGTATGATTGCCATTTAGTTGTTCTATACAAATTACATTTTAATATGATAGGGATCTTCTAGTCACACAATTATCTGGTTGCAATCCTTCATTTCAACCACCCCACAACAATCATGTAGAAAACATCATATTCATCATTCCATTATGATTGAGTACGAAAACCCATGTAATGAAACTTATCACATTTTGTAAATCCACTCCATCCAACTTGGCACCACCATTCACAAATATACATTAGATGAAATATCTATGCATAACTCAATTTTTATTCCTATTAAAACAAATCCATTTGTTTCTAGTGCATTTCTTAAAAGTTTGACTTTATCATCCAATACATATTTAGTTGCATCAATCAACACAATATCACAAGCAAATAACATGCAACAAGGAATATCACCATAGACCCATTTTGTCAATTCATCCAGAATAAGAACAAATAGATATGGGGCACGTGTTAATTCTTTATGTACCCCGACTATGATAATAAATGTTAGTGGATCTCCTTCAAGAGTCTTTTCACTTACAGTCTAGCTATCATACATGTCTTTAGTCAAGTTTTTTTATTGGATTGGAACACACTTTTTCTACAAAGACATCCACATCACTTCAAGGAGTGCTCTATCATAATAATTTTACAAATCAATAGAAGAAATAATAAGATATTTTTTTATCTCTATACACTTATTTGCAAGCCTCCTTATTAGAAAACTTGCATCAATTATTGATCTTCTTGGCATGAAACCAACTTAGTTGATTAAAATCTACAAATTATGGATCACACTGTCTGCTCAATGATCCTCTCTGAAAGATTTACAGTGTGACTCATTAACTTGATATGTTTGTAGTTTTTGCATATCTAAACATCTCCTTTGTTCTTGTAGATGAAGGCTATATTACTATTTCTTCATTGTTATGGTATCTTCTTGGTATTCATGATCATATTAAAGAAATGTCTATCCACATATATCATTCATCCCCCATATTTTTTCATACATTAGTTGTAATACCATGTAGTTGGCATGTCTTTCTCATTTTGATATTTTTCAACAAAATCATGACCAAAAAAAATGGAACTTTGTCATGTATAAATGATATTTGTTATATGCATGTCACAAACTCTTACATTATTAACAATGTCTTCCTGAAAAAAGTTTATGAAAGTAGTTTCACCATTGATTCTCAATATCTTTATCCTTCACTAGAACTCTACCATGTTAATTGTTGATGTATTTTACTTTGATTAAGTCTCTTCCTTTCCTTTATCTTACACAAATAACTATATATATATATATATCCCTTTGACTTGTGTTCATATTATTATAACTCTTTTCAAAATATCTAGACATTTCCTCTTGAATAAGTTGTATCTATAAAAAAATTATCATCTCAAGATTTGGGCACGATTCCATAAAATTCCATTTTGAGTATAATAGTCATGTATACTTCATCATTTCATGACCAAGTTTCATTCCATGGAAGCTCACACCCTTTGGACTCCCCCAAATCTCTTCGACAACTTTTATCATGCTTGCTCTCATATTATACCAAATAGTGTCAACATCAGACCCCAAGTTCCAAGTGCCCTCCTAAATGAGTTTATCGTGAAAATATGATTTATTTTCTCCTTGGATTCCACCACTTGATCAAGCTACCTTGGTTACTGTTATGCTTACATGGACGATCTTCATGTTAGTATCCAAAAGCACCAACCTGTGTTGGGTGGTGGGTTCTTTGTCGAGGATAACTTTATAATACATGCATAATTTATGATCATATAGTCTTGTAAGAAATTAATCCATTTGGTTACAATTGTTCCCAAGCTTGAAAGTAGTCTGATGAGAATCTCTATTCTCGTAATAGGTGTTTGCCTCATAAAAATATAAAATTTAATAGACTCTCTCCTTCTCCATTTTTGTTGTTATATTGAAAATCACAATGGACTCTCTCATGTCTAACATACTACTTTATGAATCATTTACACACCAATTCACTAGGGCTTGATTCCTAGAGTTTGACCGTTTGTTTATGGAAAAACAACCAATTAAGGTTTTCTTATTACTATAGGAATGGTATGTAATGACCTCACTTTTCAATATCCGCCAATAAAGGAAAGACCCCAAAAATTGAGAGTCCTTACCTAAAATTTCACAAGATTCAGATTTAACCAAATAACAAATAATAGAAAATTATTTCCATTAATTCACAAATTGTTTACAAGATTCTCATGTAAGGATTCATATGAATTTCTATCATAAAAACTATACATATGAGAAGAAGTATCTATATAACCCTCCTCAAATTTTCAATTTGAAGTCTTCAAGTAATTTCTTCTATCCATCATATCTTGACATCTTTGTATTTAACATGTACCTAAAATATCGTTAAATAGAAACACGAATCAACATATTGAAATATATTATGTATGTTGGGTGCATGCAAAAATGTGCAAGTACATATCAACATATATTAAATCAATTAATTGCAAATATGAACTGTCATTTTCTTCACATAATCTTCCTTTATGTGATACTCATAGTTGCATTATAATTAAACAACATGTAAATAACACTCAATAGTTTATTGAGTCAATCTTCTAGAAATCCTTGGCGAACCCTAGAAAATTAATGTGTTTAGTTATAAGCATAATCATATACCTTTTTTAGAACAATGAATATTATGAATTCAGACTTCACCTGTTTTCAATCAATCCAATCAACATATCCAAGCAATCAACATGTTGATCTGCATATATGTAAACCTTAAAGTGTCACCAATCATGTTACTTATATAAAAAACTACTTGGGTCATGATGTAGGGTTTAGGGTTTGGTTTAAGAATACATGAACAAACCCTAGTTCCATCGCATATTAATCATTAGGTTGAACCCTAATTACTATATCTAGTATATCCTTTAATAATGATCACTTAGATTCAATTAGGTTCATAAACAACATATAAAGTTTCGATCTTCAACCCTACTAAATGCATGATTATTCACTTTAGAAATCCTAATCATGTTAATTAACCATGATATTCCACATTATCAGTTCACATCTCAAGAAAACATATTAAACATGATTAATAATTGTGTTCATAAAAACTAGGGTTCATATATCTTAATCACTTATTAATATTGCATTGGTCTACTTTTGGAAATAGAAAAAAAATGGTATCCATTATATCTTACTTGCATTCCTTTCATTTTTCTAATCAAGTTTCATTAATAGAATGTCTTGGTCTGATCATCCTATTAATTAGTATAATTTTAATAACTCAATACTATTTGGACCAATTGGATCAAGCCATGTCATTAATTAATACATTATCCTCTTGGTGCTACATGAGCCTACTCTGACCACTAGGCTTTCATCAAATTAGCACCTAAGGCCATGTGGATTGGAACTGTCAAGAAAGACTAAATGACCAAAAAACCCATGTGATGTAAAAGGCATCACAATGTGTCTATCGACTAGGGAATAAACCTCCCTAATGGATTCATCTCCTCACTATAGTTGTGGGAGAAGTAGTTATCCTTGGTCAACTATGAGGTTGACTTCGGGGTTCTTTGTATCGCTCTCAAAGGAGATACTTGAGCCATCTTAGGTTGGTTCCCTAAAGCTAGGAATGGTCTCAGTTCTCCATGGGATGACCATGGAGGATAGTCGGGACCCAATTTCATACAACAACCACTAGTGTAGAGGGAACAATTGTTACCTTGACCGTTGGAAAAAATGAGGGGAAGTGAGGCTTCATGGAATGTTTGATTTTGATCCTTATCCTCCTCCTGGCATCGTGATGGCCTGGAGATGCCCTCCCGATGAGCTACTCTTACAAAACTGGGCCGCTTCATGGGGAGTCCTCTCCTCGCTTCCCCAGACCTAGATGAGAATTGAAAGCCCTTCGTGTTTATCTGGAGTTGCTCCAAGTCCACCCAATTGTCTGGAGACTTAAAGGATCCCTAGTGAGGGTGGATGAGGTAGCCATAGAATATGAATGTTTCATTGGTGAATTATGTGGGCTCCTTCAACCAATTGGGGGAGGAACTGAGTCATCCAGGTCCTTGCAAAAACACGGGCACTTGTATATATGCAAGAGGGGTAGAGGAACAAGGGTTTAATCAGAGCCCTAGAATCTGAGTTGGAAAGGTATTTTGGTTCTTTATATCCATGGAAAACTAAACATTGTGTTATAGGTTACCGAATTTGTCTCTTTCTCCTAGTTTCTCTGGAACAAAAATATCAGGAAAATGTCAAGAGAGGAGAGAGATCGAGAAGTGATGGGAAGGCATGTATTGTGGGTCATTTTTCCTTTCTCAAATTGAGGTGGGAGATACAATCAAGGGTGTCAATTCTTAATCCAACAATCACACATTGTGTGACACATTAATGTGGGTGCAGTATTCTCATGCTAAAGTTGGATTCATTTATTCACTTTCCAAATTAAGTTATTATACAATAATTACACATGGCTCCCACTTTATTCTCTAATACCTATCCTACTAGGATTACTCTTTTTCCATAAAACTTGAAGGGAGCCTCATTAAAACTTTCCCAATCTATATTTATTTTTTGGGATTAATTGGAATAAGTTATATATCCCAATCTTACTCCATTGGTAAATACTTAATTTAATACTGATGAATGCATATTCATCATGATTTTCAGTCACCTCTCTGGGACCAATTCGATTCAATACTTTTGATTGCATCTCCTTAATCTCACAAAATGCAATATTTCTTAACTAATTCAATTATCAAGATTATTAACCAGATTTATATTCATTTTGTGCAGGTCTTGACTAGGTTCAACCATCAAATGGAACTCACTCGAGATCCTCTCATCTTTGGTCTTGACCAAACAGTTTGCCCTAACAGTCTACCCATGTAGTTTTGACCTCTCAGTCTTAGACATTCACCTACACGGTCCTCCACTCACTACTCTACCCAAATGGTCTCAAGATCGTATGACACCTAATGGTTTCAAAACCATTTGGACCAAGGACCGTTTGGATGCTGAAGACTATTTGGAGGACGGTTTGGATGTTGAAGACCGTTTGGAGGATTGTTTGGATGTTGAAGACCACTTGGAGGCCATCAGTCCTCAAGTCTGTTTGGATGATGGAGAATGTTTGAATCCCAATACCATTTGAGAGCCATACAGTCCCAAGACCATTTGGATGAAGACCATTTGGACACTCAAGCAAAGACTGATCAAGATCAAGACCGCTTGGACTGAGACTCAAGTCCAATCAAGCGTGAATGGTCTTCAAGACCGATCAAAGCCCAGTGGTCTGCAAGACCGTTTGAAGCCAGTGCATGTGAAGACTAATTGGCGCCTATCAGTTTCAAACTGTTTGAAGGAAAAGTCCCAGGACCGTATGGGAAGTTCCTCCATAAGATTGTTTGGTCATTTGATTGGTCTACAATCCCATATGAAGACAAAATCCCAAGATCGGTTGGATCTATTCAGTCTCGAAGACTATATGGTCATATATTTCCAAGACCATTTGGATGTCAAATGATCTCCAAGACCCTTTGCTCCAAACCGTTCAAGAAAATCAGTTTCTCTAAACCATTTGGAGCAAACTCACAGCAAAAATGTGAGGACCCCATCCAAGCCTATAAATAGGACCACAAGGGTCCTCATTTGGGCATCGATTCCAGGATGTTGAGAGGCTACTTGAGCAAAGGATCAGTCTCCCTTCCACGCCACTGCCACTCCACCATCTTCACACCATTGTCACGCCACCCACACCTCCTCTTGCTGCAAGCAAGGAGGTCGAGAAGAGAAATAAGGTGGAGAAGAAGGTATGCCCAGTCTGCCTTGGTGGTTCTTCCTCCTCGTCCAGATCTGCACCGACACGACATAGAAGACCACATCATCTTCACCGAGATGCGACTACCTTCGACATCATGCTCATGGCGGAACCTTCCTTCTCTCTTGTTCTTCTTTTTTCTCGCATCATGAGTGAGTAGTCACTTTTCACTGGGGTGCAGGGACTAGCCCCACTTCCCATGCTTTCATGTCTTTTCATTTAACATTCCAAGGCAATGTATATAACTTTCCATTTTGTTGTTAATTGATAATGTTTGTATCTTGATTACCTACTTGCTTTCATCTTATTCTTCCCTATGTTATGAGAACTTTTGTATGTAGGGTGGAATGTTGATTAATGAGGTAGACTCTCAAACTAGAAATAGAATAAGATTCCTTGAGGTTGTAAGTGTATGATCTATGAGGGGACGAGCGATCTAGCCTATGATGACGCTTCTGTGGCCTAAACATCCCTTAGGGAGGGTCGCAACCTTAGTTGGATTTTGTATCTTCTTTGTTAATCGTTGATGTTTGTTTATAGATTAATCACCTTCTCACTTGTCGATTAGCGCGGTTGACTCCCTGACTAGAAATAGAATGTGATTCCTTGAGGTCGTAAGTGTATGATCTGTGAGGGGACGAGCCATCAAGCCTGCGGTGATGCTTTTGTGGTCTAAATATCCCTTAGGGAGGACCTCAGCCTCAGTTGGATGTTGTATCTTCAAAACCATGAGTTCAGGATCCGGATGGCGACGAGAAATCTGATGCCTAAGGGGATGCTTATGCGGGCTTAAACACCCCTTAGGGAGGGTTCACAGCAGTTCCATTTGGATAGTTAGATTCTTGCATGGATGTTTGATGTTTGGATGTATTCTCATGTGTAGTGGTGGTGAAACCTGAGACCATCCCAATGACTCCATATCATTAATCTAGAACAAACTTTAATTATGCTCTTTTACTTTCTTGCAATTAGTTTAATCAACCACAACCTAATCAATCGTTCTAAATATTAGTCTTACATGTGCTAGATTTGACTAAAAAAGTTTCTTAAAAATGTTATCCTTTGGGATTCGATCCTTAACTATACTGCGATAAGATCCGTCCTCTTGAAGGTGGTATTATTGCACGAGGTTTTGGTAAAATCTCGGGGATTTCAACCCCGAGTGAGTTTGTAGTGCGATAATATTTCACGTCAAATTCTGTCGCCGTTGTCGGGGACAACGAAATCAGTTAGTCAAATCTAGTTATTTTAAGGATAATCTAAGATTTTGTTTTTCTTTTGATACAATCGATCATCTACTTGAATTTCACTCCACTTCATCAATCTTACTTCAGATCTTTTCATTTTAGGTACCCCCAAGACTGGTGTATGCACCGTTTGAACAGTCCCGGACTCACCGCCATCTTTGATCCAGAGATAGACAAAACCTTTCATCATCAAAACAGAGAGAACCAAGCAGGAATGGCTCAAGAAGAGGAAATAGCCTGAAGGGTGGCTCAAGCCATCAATGCACAGAGAGAAAGACTCATGCAAGAATCTAGGGTTGTAGTTCAAGAGGAAATCTTAGCAACACAAGCAGCAGTACAAGTAGTAGAACTGCAAAAGGATCTTAGGAAATTCTCAGTCCCTAAAGCTGCTGATGTTCATCACCCAGTCCAACCTCCTCCCATCCATGATCCCAACTTTGAGATACGAGCACATTGGATTACCTTGATGCAAAACAACCCATTCTATGGTAAACAAGGAGAAGATAGTCAAGAACATCTTCTGAGATTCATCGATCTATGTGCTATGACGAAGCAAAATGGAGTGTGTGATGATGCTATTTGACTCTGACTCTTCAAGTATTCACTTGCTGATAGAGCCATAAGTTGGTACAACTCCCTGCAATGTGAAATCATCACTACTTGGGAGTAGCTTCAAAACACTTTTCTAGAAAAGTTCTATCCTCCTTCTCTCACTTATGAAATTAGGGGTCGTATAACAATGTTCACTCAAGCCCCTGGAGAAACCCTTGCTGAAGCATGGGAAAGATATAAAGAGCTTCTACGCAAGTGTCCACACCATGACATTCCCAAGAATCAACTCATCAAAATCTTATATAGGGGTGTGGACGATGATATCAAGAGGTTTTTAGACTCCTCGTCTGGAGGAAACTTCATGCGACAAAGTTATGATAGTGCATGGAGGGTTGTCACCCTTAGAGCTGAAAATCAAGCTAATTGGTGTAGATCTGTAGGCAAGGGAGTGTTGAAGGTAGCTATGGCTGAAGTTATTCCTGAATACAAGTCAATCACTGAAACCCTCAAACTCCTAGTCACCAAGAAAGACCATATTTAATCATCCCTTGCTTCTTTTGGAAGAGGATGTTCACCCCCTCAACAACAGGAACAGATTAAGTCAGCTTCATTGTTCTGTGAAGCATGTAAAGGTACTGATCATTCCACTTTAGCGTGTAATGTTCGCTATGATGTTGTTCTAAGCAACGCATGTGGCCAAGGAGATAATGGTCAAATGGAAAATCTTAATGTTGTCAACACCATCCCTGGTCCAGGATATTACAATCCAAATCAGAATAGGAACCATCCTGGTTTTCAATATGGAAATCCTTCAGGAGCAAAAACTCACGACAACTTGGATCAAACAATCAATAACGAGGTCTACCAGGATTTCAGTATAACCAACAACAAAACTTTGGAAATCAAGGGAACTTTAGGGGAAGCTTTCAGAACAGGAACTACAACCAGTATTAGAACAACCCTTAGTTCCAGAATCTCAACCAAGTTCCTTATCCACAACAAGGACAACAAGCAGGTCCCATCTCTCTGGATGACAAACTTACAGCCATTGAGAAGATATTATAGTCACAACAGACTATGATAGCTAACCAGCAAGCCCATCAGAAAGCTATTGAATCTCAACTATCTCAACTTGCATCTAGCATGAAGCCACCTACTGCAGCCTTTGTTGGTTAACCAAAAAATAATCCTAAGCACCCTGAGCAACTAAAGGTTGTCACCACCAGGTCCGGAAAAGACTATTCAGTTCCTCCTATCAAGCCACCTGTGATTATTACAGACAAGGGCGACTCTGTAATTGAACAAGACTCTACCACATCTGAGTCTCAACCAAAAGAAACAATAACTACTGATAAGGCTGACGAGAAAAGTTCTGAGAAACCAACTGATGTTGAACCAGAAGCACCAGAGCTAAAAGTACCAGTGTACAAGCCTCGTATACCATTCCTAGCTTGTTTAAGGCAGACAAAGCTTGACACTCGATTCAACAAGTTCAAAGAAGCCATGAAGAAACTCCATGTTGATATACCTTTTCTAGATATGCTAGCTGAGATACTTGCTTGGACAAAGTACTTGAAGTCACTTCTCACCAGGAAATATATAACTGAAGAATATGAAACAGTCAAGTTAGCAACAACTACTTCAGACATCATCCAGAGTAAGATGCCCAAGAAGAAGAAAGATCCAGGATCTTTTGGGATCTCCTGCCATATTGGTGATTCACTGTGTAAGAAAGGATTGGCTGATCTTGGCACTAGCATTTCCATCATGCCACTTAGCCTTTGCAAAAGGCTAGAGTTTCCTAAACTTCTCCTGACTAGCATGACCATACAACTTGCAGATAACACTGTGACTCTACCTTTAGGAATCATTGAGGATGTCCCTATCAAGGTAGGAAAAGATTCCTATGTTCCGTGTGACTTTGTCATCATGGACATAAAGGAAGATGCTAGATACCCTCTCATCTTTGGATGACCTTTCCTCGCCACTATAAGAGCTCTAATCGACGTTGAAGTAGGAACTTTGCTGCTCAAATTAGGTAAAGAAACTCTCGAATTCAAGGTTTTTGAAAGCATGCGAAGGCCAAGCATGCAAGAGGAAGTCTACTTGATTGAGTGCATAGAGAAGATGTCACTCCTAACGCAGGAGGATTATGAACAAGAAGATCCTTTAGGGATGACCCTCACCAATCCGAATGCAGAAAGTTCAGATGACCAACAAGTGAAAAGTTGTGTTTTCCACCTCGATATCGCTGAAGAAGATCCTAAAGCCTAGATTGAGGAACTAAAAGCAGTGAATGTTACCAAAGAAGCATGTGAAAAGCCACAAGATCCTGAAATGAAGCCCCTACTAGAAGGATTCAAATACGTGTTTCTAGATGAACTCAAGATCTGCCCAGTCATCATAAATTCAGATCTAACAGCGGAACAAGAAGACAAACTTTTGAAGGAATTGAAGGAAAGAAGAAAAGCAATCGACTACGAGATGAGCGACCTCACTGGGGTTAGTCAAGCGATGTGCATGCACAAAATCCCCATGATGGAAGATCACAAGATAACTATTGAACATCAATGCAAATTGAATCCAAATATGAAGGAAGTAGTTCGTCTTGAAGTCATTAAACTGCTCACTGTTGGGATAATCTATCTGATATCGGATTCAGCATGGGTGAGTCCCATGCATGTGGTCCCGAAGAAAGGTGGAACTATTGTGATATGAAATGAAAATGATGAACTCATCCCCACTCGAATGATTACATGGTGGAGGATGTGCATTGATTACAGAAAGTTAAACAAGGCAACTCGAAAGGATCATTTCCCAATGCCTTTTCTTGATCAAGTATTAGAACGGTTGCCTCATCAAGAATATTTCTGTTACCTCGATGGTTACTCTGGATTCTATCAAATACCCATACATCTAGATGACCAAGAGAAAACTACTTTCACTTGTCCATTCGGAACATACGCATTTAGAAGAATGTCATTCGGCCTCTGTAATGCACATGCAACCTTCCAGCACTGCATGGCTGCCATATTCGCTGGTTTCACTGAAACAATTATGGAAGTTTTTATGGATGATTTTTTGGTATACGGAGATTCATTCGACTCATTCCTAAAACACCTCTCCCTTGTCCTCAAATGGTGTGAATAAGAAAATCTTTTTTTTTAAATTGGGAGAAGTGTCACTTTATGGTAAAGGAAGGTATTGTCCTCGGCCATAGGGTCAGTAATTGAGGAATTGAAGTAAACAAGGCCAAGATTTGAGTGATTTCCAAGCTCTCTATCCCTATCAATGTAAGGGAGGTTCGCGTATTCCTAGGTCATGTCGGCTTTTACCGACGGTTTATAAAGGATTTCTCAAAGATAACCAAATTGATGACAAATTGGCTACTAAAGGATGCTGAATTCAATTTTGATGAAGAATGCGTTAAAAGTTTCAACCATCTAAAGCATGCTCTTACAACAACACCCATCATCAGAGCCCTTGATTGGGATCACCCTTTTGAAATTATGTGTGATGCCAGTGATTATGTTGTGGGTGCTGTCTTGGGCCAATGTATAGAAAAGAAACATTATGTGATCTACTATGCATCGAAAACCCTCAATGAAGCTCATAGGAATTATGCAACTACTGAGAAAGAATTTCTTATGGTCGTGTATGCCTTTGACAAGTTCAGATCCTACCTCATTGGTTCAAAAGTCATTGTCTACACAGATCATGTCGCTATCCGTTACCTCCTGGTAAAGAAAGATGCTAAACCTAGGATGATTAGATAGATTCTCCTCTTATAAGAGTTTGATTTGGAGATAAGAGACACGAAAGGTATAGAGAATGTTGTGGCAGACCACCTCAATCATATCCATGCCCTAGAAACTGAGAAGATCCCCATCAACAATTCTGTTCCAGACAACCAGCTTATGAAAGTTTCTGAAGCTATCCCTTGGTATGCGAACTTTGTGAACTACCTGGATGCGGGTGTCATTCACCCCGAATGCACCGGAAATGCACTGAAGAAATTCATGCATGATGTGCAACAATATTATTGGGATGAGCCGTACCTCTTCAAGCTTTGTGTTGATAGTCTATAAAAACATTGTATCGCTGAGGAAGACGCTCAACTTATCTTATAACAATGTCACTCAGGCCCATTTGGAGGCCACATGAGTTCCAAGAAAACTACCTTAAAGGTTTTCCAATGTGGATTCTTTTGGCCAACCATATCCAAAGATTCCTATGACTTTATTCTATCATGTGACAAATGTCAAAGAACAGGTAACATAACAAAGAGAGATGAGATGCCACTGAACTTATGGCAAGAAGTCGAGATATTTGATGTTTGGGATGTGGACTACATGGGTCCATTCCCATCTTCTCATGGATTTTCCTACATCCTAGTAATGGTGGATTACGTCTCAAAATGCGTTGAAGTTATACCTACCATCACTAGTGATTCCAAACCTGTCATCAAAATGTTCAAAGATATCATTTTCCCCCAGTTCGGAGTCCCACGCACCCTGATTTTAGACAGAGGTTCTCATTTCCTGGAAAGAAGCTTTGAAGCATTGCTGAGGAAATATGGTGTAACTCACAAGGTATCCTGACCCTACCATCCACAAACCAGTGGATAGGTAGAGGTTTCTAACCATCAACTCAAGGCTATTCTACAAAAGACTGTAGGTCACAATTTGAAGGATTGGTCAGTAAAAATCAATGACGCATTGTGGGCCTACTGAACTGCTTTTAAAACTCCCCTTGGGACAACACATTTTCGACTAATATATAGAAAGTCATGCCAACTGCCGATAGAACTGGAACAAAAAGCATGGTGGGCAATAAAACAATTGAATTTTGATATGAAAGAATCAGGCCCAGCCAGGACTCTGCAACTCCAGGAGTTGGAAGAACTCTAAATGACAGCTTATGAGAATGCTAGAATCTATAAGGAACGCACAAAGTTGTGGCACGATGGTCATCACATGAGGAAGGACATTCAAGTGGGAGACCAAGTTCTTCTGTTCAACTCAAGACTAAGGTTATTCCCAGGAAAACTCCATTCCCGCTGGTCAGGACCATACATCATCAAGAGCATCTCCCCACATGGTACTTTTTATTTATGGAGTGAAAAGTCAGGCGAATTCGGGTTAAATGGTCAACGACTGAAGAGATATTTCACCTTAGCCAACACAGGCACAGAAGAAATACTAGAACTCACCAATGCAACATATCCACCGTGAAAGTTGAAGAAACCTAGTCGAGCCATCGACATAAAACAAAGGTGCTTGTCGGGAGGCAACCCAGTCAATAAATTTGTATTTAGTTTCAAATTTGAATTAGAATTTTTTCTTAATTTTGTTTTTATTTTTTAGATAATTTTGCACCAAATAAAATTGCATCCTAAGATGCTATCTTGAGTTCTGAATGGTCTTTATGTTTGAGATTTTTAGATGGAGGACACACGCTGATTGGAACACAACCACATTTGGTGGTCTAACTGGCATGAATTTTCCCATCCATCTCTGATTTAGAGTTTGCTCAGGATGAGCAAATTTATAAGTTTAGGGTGGAGGGTGGGTGGTACGTATTTCACTTTCCACCTACACCCATCCTTTCTGGACTAAAGATTTCACCGTTGCATTTTTGACCAAAATTTTCAAATAAAATTTTCAAAATTTAAAGTTTTCCAAAGAAATTTGAGCAGATACTGGATGAAGTTTTGAAACTTTTTCATTTCAATATCTATGCATTTTGGATCATTATACCCTCCTTATTCAAAGTAGATCCTCAAAAGGACTTTCTTCTGAAAATTGGCCTTTTGATTGAAATCATCTTGTGAAGCTTATGAACCCTAACATCATGATCTTTACACAAAAATGGCAAGTGTCTGTCGAACTGATAGGGATCAAACATGTCGTGCTTCCTAACTGACTAGTGGAACAACAACATGGAATCTCCACTAGATCCTCATCAAGTCATTATCTAAGAAGAGTACGATAAAGAGAACAACCCAACACACGGAATTGTAAATCAAGTTGCATTCTGATCTGAACTCTCTTCTACGCTTCTTCTACCATCTTCGTACCCCTCCATCCATAAAAAAAGAAACAAAAATTAGCCAAAATAGTGCCAAACCCTAAGTTCGGGGTGGCATGCCACTCCCCTCTATATCTGATTCTTCCATACCCCTCGCAAATTAATAGGGGTGTACCACCAAGAAAAGATGCCAAAGTGCACACAAAAAATGAAATCTCGAGTCGAATACATGAGAGATTCGCACAAAAAATGCAATAAATGAAATTGCAAATAAGATAGTAAAAATCTTGAGTCGAATAGAGGAGAGATTTATTTCTTCCTTCCATACCACCTCTTTCTCCCTTTTCTTCCTAATGGCACAATAAATGCCTCCACTACCCTGAAATACACTAGTGTTAGATCAGATGCACACTTGTTGTTCTGTGGGTACCTCTGGACTCTTATGAAACTCTTTGACATGCTTGTTGTTGGAAAAAGTGAGGAGGAAGTCAAGTTGGAAAGAAAAATCAGAAATGAAGATATGGTAAGATGTGTTCAGTGGTTTCAGGAAGTTGAGATGCATAGTCATACTGAGTAGAAAAGAAACAGTCGTGATGTGAAGAGGAGGCAATCACATGATCCAAAAGTATTCATTTGGCGAATGTTTCAGATTTTATGTTACTCGAGGACGAGCAACGTTTAAGTTCGGGGTATTCTGATGAATGCATATTCATCATGATTTTCAGTTGCCTCTCTGGGACCAATTCGATTCAATACTTTCGATTTCATCTCCTTAATCTCACAAAATGCAAGATTTCTTAACTAATTCAATTATCAAGATTATTAACCAGATTTATATTGATTTTTTGTAGGTCTTGACAAGGTTCAACCATCGAATGGAACTCGCTCGAGATCCTCTCAACTTTGGTCTTGACCAAATGGTTTTCCCTAATAGTCTACCCATGTGGTTTTGACCTCTCAGTCTCAAACATTCACCTACACGGTCCTCCACTCACTACTCTACCCAAATGGTCTCAAGACCGTATGATACCTAATAATTTCAAATCCATTTGGACCAAGGATCGTTTGGATGCTGAAGACCGTTTGGAGGACCATTTGGATGCTGAAGACCGTTTGGAGGACCACTTGGATGCTGAAGACTGTTTGGAGGCCATCGGTCCTTAAGACCATTTGGACGACAGAGACCGTTTGAATCCCAAGACTGTTTGAGAGCCATACGGTCCCAAGACCATTTGGATGAAGACCGTTTGGACACTCAAGCAAAGACTGATCAAGATCAAGACCGCTTGGACTGAGACTCAAGTCCGATCAAGTGCAAATGGTCTTCAAGACCGATCAAAGCCCATCTGTCTACAAGACCATTTGAAGCCACTGCATGTGAAGACCGATTGGCGTCTATCAGTTTCAAACCGTTTAAAGGCAAAGTCTGAGCACCGCATGGGCAGTTCCTCGGCAAGACCGTTTGGTCATTTGATCAGTCTGCAAGCCCATATGAAGACAGAATCCCAAGATCAGTTGGATATGTTCGGTCTCCAAGACCGTATGGTCATATATTTCCAAGACCGTTTGGATGTCAAACAATCTCCAAGACCGTTCACTCCAAACCGTTCAAGCAAATCAGTTGCTCTAAACTGTTTGGAGCAAACTCACAACAAAAATGTGAGGACCCCATTTGATCCTATAAATAGGACCACAAGGGTCTGCATTTGGGCATCGATTCTAGGACGTCGAGAGGCTGCTTGATCAAAGGATCGGTCTCCCTTCCACGCCACCCCCACTCCATCATTTTCATGTCATTGTCATGCCACCCACACCTCCTCTTGTTGCAAGCAAGGAGGTGGAGAAGAGAAACAAGGTGGAGAAGAAGGTATGCCCGGTCTTCCTTGGTGGTTCTTCCTCATCATCCAGATCTTCCCCGACACGACGTCGAAGACTACATCATCTTCATCGAGCTGCAACTACCTTCTACATCATGCTCATGGAGGAACCTTCCTTCTCTTTTATTCTTCTTATTTCTAGCATCATGAGCGAGTAGTCACTTTTTGCTGGTGTGCGGGGACTAGCCCCTCTGCCCATGCTTTCATGTCTTTTCATTTAACATTCTAAGGCAATGTATATAACTTTCCATTTTGTTGTTAATTGATAATGTTTGTACCTTGATTACCTGCTTGCTTTCATCTTGTTCTTCCCTATGTTATGAGAACTTCTGTATGTAGGGTGGAATGTCGATTAATGAGGTAGACTCTCAAACTAGAAATAGAATGAGATTCCTGGAGGTCATAAGTGTATGATCCGTGAGGGGATGAGCCATCTAGCCTACGGTGATGCTTCTGTGGCCTAAACATCCCTTAGGGAGGGCCACAACCTTTGTTGGATTTTGTATCTTCTTTGTTAATCATCGATATTTGCTTGTAGATTAATCACCTGCTCGCTTGTCAATTAGCGCGGTTGACTCCCTGACTAGAAATAGAATGGGATTCCTTGAGGTCGTAAGTGTATGATCTGTGAGGGGATGAGCCATCTAGCCCACGATGACGCTTTTGTGGTCTAAACATACCTTAGGGAGGACCTCAGCCTTAGTTGGATGTTGTATCTTCGGAACCGTGAGTGCATGATCTGGATGATGATGAGAAACCTAATGCCTAAGGGGATTCTTATGCGGTCCTAAACATCCCTTAGGGAGGGTTTGCAATAGTTCCATTTTGATAGTTAGATTCTTGCCTGGATGTTTGATGTTTGGATGTGTTTGCATGTGTAGTGGTGGTGAAACTTGAGACCATCCCAATGATTCCATATCATTAATCAAGAACAAACTTTAATTCTGCTCTTTTACTTTCTTACAATTAGTTTAATCAACCACAACCCAATCAATCGTTCTAAATATTAGTCTTACTTGTGCTAGATTTGACTGACAAAGATTCTTAAAAATGTTGTCCTTTGGGATTTGATCCTTAACTATACTGCGATAAGACCCATCCTCTTGCGGGTGGTATTATTACACGAGGTTTTGGTAAAAGCTTGGGTAATTCAACCCTGAGTGAGTTTGTAGTGCAATAATATTTCATGTTAGATACCCACTCCTCTTCCCATTTCTTTCAAATTATATAATTCTCTTCTTTTCCTTAGTATTTTCAAGTATACCAAAAGTTAGGATGAGATAACATTATTTGACTCCGTAAACATTGGGTTACCAATAAGGATAGACAATTACTATTTTAATTATCTAAAACATTAAATGTATTATTTTCTTTTAAAAACATTCAAATTATCTAATTTTTTATCTAATAATTAACAAAGTCACTATCCTTTATTTATGAAAAAAATATATTATTTTGTTAACTTGTGCCATAAGGACCTATGTGAAAAGCAAATAGTGTCTTGGGTCTTTATAGGAGCCATGGGTTGCACTCAAGCGATAAAGATGATTTTATTATTTTATGAATAATATAATTAAGCAATTCACTTATCAGTTCAAGCCTTACATTCATATAATTCAATTTTACCAAAATTGAGTATATAATTAGGCTGATACCATAGGGCAACATGATTAAGATTTGAATTTCAACCACCTTTGTTGAACAAATTTTATTTGGATGTGGAATGGAAATCTGTTGATTGAGGGCATGATTACACTAGAACAGTTAAGAAAGGGTACATTAGAACAAAAATTAAAAGTTGCATTAAGAACAAATAAAGAAAGAGTTATGCTAAGAACAAATGAAAGGATATTTATGTTAAGAACAATACAATAAAGATTATCTATGAGCATAATAAAATTTCAAGAATGAAAGAGAGTTATTGGGAAATAGAAATTAATTCTATGGTAAAAGATATTGGGTCATGGATTTCACAACCATGGCCTACATAAAGTAGATCAACAAAACTTACGAAATGATATGAGTTATAAGAAGCATGTTAAAACATTTTAGATGCATTTATGTAATTCAAACTTTCCGCAAGCCATTGGTCATAGTGGTTGTGGATCCTTGCTCAATCATCCTAATAAACCTCCTTCTAAGATCTCATCTGGAAATCTAAACATTTGTTTGTTTGTTATCAGTCTTGGGGTCCTACATCTCATTGCCCAAGACTAACAAGCAATAAAATCAAGAGATCAAGTTGATAAACTAGCAATAAATCAACTGAAATGCCATTTAACAAGTTATATCATAAGCTACATTGATCTAATCCACTATGGCCATGGGGTTGCGCTCTAAGCCATGATATAAGAAACTATTGACTATTCATGGAGTACAAAAAAGGAACAAAGGAGGAAAGAAGAGGAGCCATAGACTTAGTGAAAACAAGAATCCAAAGGACTCTAGTCTAGTCTGAATTAAATGTCTCCTCTTCTTAAACCCTTGTTCATTGCACAAGAAGATCTAGAATAAATGGAAAACTTTTATTGAAGAATGAAGGTTACAAATAGAAGGAATAAGTAAATAAGTATTGAAAACTATAGTGAAAAGTACAAAATTTTGGATGTTGAGTCCCCACTCATTTTATAGGCGAAGGAAGGGTAGAAACCCTAAGGATGGGGGAGTACAAATGGTAGGAAGTTGCAGTGTAGTTTGTGAATTGATCTGTTCATAGTCGAGTCACCCAATTCATATTGACATGCACATGGGCCCAAGGAACTGAGTAAAAAACCTAGGGAATGGGTGGCGGTGTCATTTGACCATAACTTGAAAGGAATTGAGTCGATGCTTGGGAAGCTTGAATCACCCGACTCAAGTTCTGAGTTGAGTGATTGCGGTTGTAGAACTCCCATTTTGGCTGCTAAATTGCTAGTGTTGAAAGGACATTTGGACTCTAGGATACAATGTCTCTTCTTGATAGAGTCAATCAGTTCACATGACAGCCTCTCGATTCAAGTCCTAATGTGCTTAGAAAATATTATTTGAAGTCCATGGTCTTTGACTTTTGGGAATGAATGAGGTTCATCTTTGAGAGATAATAGTTGAGAGCTTAATCTACAAAGATATAATTGAGAATGATGATAAATCAAGTTAATGGTCAAGGAGGAAGTAAATTGCAATTATTTTCTAGAATAGAAAGAAAAGGCAAAAATCCAAAACAAAAAGGCCTAAATGATGCTATAAAAGGAGGATGAATATGCATTCATCGAAATACCCTTGACTTAAATGTTTGGTTATCCTCAAACAACAAATAATCACCAATTATTCTAGTTTGAATTAACAACATATCCATCCTCAACCTAATGGAATTACGTGTTCCTTAACTCCTTTCTTGGCCAAGCAAGCCAGTCTCCAAGAACCACAAAACACAAAATTCCACATTTCCTATCTAAAAATTTTTCTTAGCTTGTTTCCATATCAATACTTTGTAAAGAAACAAACTTTATCTCCCTTTTGCTTTACCACTCCCACAATTTATTGTAAGTATTACACATGAACACTATGAATGAGGTATGAAAGAAGATCATCCCTCCTCTATTCGACCTGGGATATTTTTACTTGTGTACTGTAGTTACATTGACCACATTTTTTAGTGTCTTTTTTTCATCTTTTCATGGTACTCTGCTATTAGATCAGATGGGTATGGAGGAATTGGTTAGAGGAGGTTATGCATTCTACTCTGGACTTGGGTTTAGAATGAGGATGAAGATTGTGGAAAAAGGTTGTTCCTGTCCTCTTAACTTTTTACTTTTTCCAGGAAGTGTCATTGTGTTAGTTTGATTCTTCCTATCTCCAAATTGTACAAGAAAAATGACAAGTAAATCATAAAATTAATAATAAAGAAAAATTGTGTTTTGTTCTTATCAGTGCAATAAGTTTTGTCAACATTTCAAGGAGTAATGTTAGTTTGGGGTTGGTTCTAATCATGATAATTTGTAAAAAGATTTGCAAGGAGTATTTATTGCATTTAATAAGGGGGTACAATGATACAAAATCTATCCATTTCTCTAACTAGATAAAGGCTGCTTTCCATAACTAAGGGCACAAAATCAAACTAGTTTTTTAGAGAAAACTATAAGCAGAATAAAATGATAGAAAGAAATTTGATAGAAAGGGAAGATAGGGAGTGGAGTTGGTGTGTACCAACTACCTTCACCCTAGACTTAGAATTTTTCTTGTCCTGAGCAAATCCCAAATCAGATATGGTGGGAAGAAAATCATTATGGAGGTGGATACAAAGGCAGCGGAGGAGCAGAAGAGGAAGTGGGGTTATAGTAGTAGTTACCCAATATGTAGATTTGGAGTCAGGAAAAAGCCTGATGAGCCCAATACTCCTCACAAGAATATCATCTAGGATCGTAATGGCCAAGTCAACATGCAATGAATCATGCAAACGCCGCATCAAGTAAAGATGGTTGAGTTGATGTCCTTGGAATTCCTGCTCTTACTGAATCTGGTCCAGCAGCTCCCAAATATTAGCCCCATTGGGCTTGTCAAATCCTATGTCGTCTGGCACGCTCATCCAGGTGTAGCATCTAGAAGGAGGAAGAGGAGGACCAGTCTCATCATCATTTGCCTCCATAGAGACACTATGTCTATGTGTAGTGGGCTCTGAGATGACGCATTCTGGTATGGGGTTCTCCAGATTGAACTTTGGGATTTGTGCATGTAAATCTAATAGGTCAAAGATAAGATTGGATATTGCACACTTGGCATAGTGTGGAAGCTCAAGATAGACAGTGTAATCCTTGAATACCAAAAAATATATATTGTTGGCGCAATAGTTGATGAATGTGTTGCCCATTAGGTATGGGAGGTTAATCACGTGGCCTTTAAGTGGGATCTCCAGGAAAGAAATATAAGTGTATCCGAAGAAGACGGATAAAGGAGTCACTATATGGTTGATGTTGAAAGATAAAGTGTTTCTACGGCTCACCTGAGTACTGATATGCTCGAGGATGGTGTTCTTCCAGTTGAACGACTCCTCATTCAAAAGGCACCAAAGAGTGAAAACATATGTCTAAGTGACATCACCATGATTTCTGGCCCGGCTTAAGATGGTACATGATAAGATCCAGTGAAGATAATGCACAACCATGTTGTTAATACCGAAGGCTTTTGGACCCCTTGGCAGAGAAGGAATAAGTCTAGTGATGGTTGTTCACAACTTGTCGGCATTGTATTTTCTAGGGTAGGTGTCGTGGGTGTGGGCTCTGATCTCCAAACCACGATATAAACATGATTTAAACTTAGCGGAAGCGATTCGATTAACAGCGGAAGACAAAAATCACGGGAAATTTAAAACTTTTTGAGACAAGAGCTTGAATCCATAAAGCTTCATTCAGAAAAGGAGATAAACTATTTACATCTCATGATAATTACTTCTTGAGTAATTATATACAACAAGATACAAAATCTCAAGAACTTATAACCAAAAGACTCCAAGACCTAAGAGTACAGAAGACACATAGGACTGACTCTAACTACACCACATGGCAGGCTAAATCTCCACCTGAGATTTACTGCTGCTCTTGGTGCTGCTGCTGCTGGGACTGGTCACCTGTAGACCTGTTCCTCCATCTTCGACGTCCACCTAAAAAGTTGAAATCTACGGGGTGAGACAATTTTACATAATTGTCCCAGCGAGAGTTATAACTCTCCGCCAGAAGCTTTATTATATCATCAAAGAATAACTTAAGCAATAAAAACTTTCAAAGTATTCAATAGAAATTGCAGTTGTAAACAAGAGCTCAACATATATCAAGCATGAAGAACATATGCACTATACAGTGTAACATCAATCAATTAGCTCATAGTTACCTTTAACAAGTATACTACGCTGTAGATTATGTTTTTCAAACATTCTTATTATTATGCCCTGTGGAGATGAGGTTTACCACTCATACCCCAACCAATCACTGTTAAGTGCCTTAGTATCATACTAGGTCATCGAAAGAGCCGGATTCTCATGACCTTCACCTTCCTCAGTCAGTAAGAGGATCACTTGTAGGACATCTTGTGTCTCTACTATTATAGCTCACCAGGGTAATCTGATCCTTCGCTATTTTAGAGTTATAGTGGCGTTCTGTACTCTCTTCGTCATCAGGAGATTTCATGTTTATCTTTACTGATACAGATATCTATGTTTTCCTCATCATTAGGAGGTTTCATGTTTACCATCCACTGATACGGTATGAGTTTTGTAGTGAAGGATTGACGGATTATACATCTACATCAAATTCCTACACTAGGATGTAAGGTTCTACACATCCATATACCCCACATACTCAACAGTATGTGATCCAGAAGTTCCCGTAGGAAAACCTGTTTCACCATCATTTGATCTCTGACAATGATGGATCTATGATCAGGGCTTCTACATTACACTTAATTAGTTAGGTACATTCAGTATTCTTTTACATCATACATTGTTCTTCAAACAATAACAGTAGTATAACAGCTATTAAAGTAGAATACTAAATGTAACAAACCTAACTCACATCAATCATCATTTCTCCGTATACTCATCACAAGTCATCTCTAAAGCATCACCTTGATGGTATTCATGGCTCTTACAGCCCATTAAAACATAGGATGCCACTGACAAGGCATCAAGATATTTTACTATTCATAAAGCTAACAACATGCTTTCAATGAATATAGTATCACCATTCATACGTGGATATGATCACCTTCATATCAAAACATGCATGGTTAATTCAACTGATAAAGGTAATTCAAAACAAGAATATACTTCCCACTCTTGTCATAAGAGCTAAGTTCTCTGATTCTCATCAATTAGAGTTTGCTACTCATATTGCATATCATCACCCTTGAATTAGGGTTTACTATTCACATGTCATCACCCTTGAATTAGGGTTTACTATTCACATTACATGTCATCACTCTTGAATTAGGGTTTACTATTCACATTACATGTCATCACCCTTGAATTAGGGTTTACTATTCACATTATGGTGAATTAAACTCATAACATCATCATGTATGAGGAACATCATCATTGATGCTCTCAGATTAGTTTAAGATTCATCATTTATCATAATTAGGGTTCCATGATCTCACATAGGTGGATCATACCCTAATCATGCACATTCATGTGTATTGAAGGTACTTTACTTGAATTTCCATCATAAAAGGGTACTTTCTCTTTCTTAAGATACTTTCTCTCTCCTCATACTTGTAGATGGTGATAACACCAATCTAGATCAGGTTGGGTTAAGTCCACTTTGATTAACATAGACCAAATCACCACTATTAAGTGATTAGGGTTTGATTAGAATAAGGTTTCACTCAATTGAACCTTTCAAGGGTATTATGGTAAATTACACATTGATCATCATCATGGTTTAATTTACTAACCACTTGACCCTTAATGTCTTTTGGTATCATTAGGGTTTAGGTTGAACAACTATTAAACCATTTAAGCCTTCAAGGCATTAGGCAGACATAACTTCAAAAGTCTCCACTAGGTTTCACACCTTCATCCTTCATACGATCTTGAGGTCATATTCCCTCATTCGATCTTGAGGTCATATACCCTCATTCGATCTTGAGGTCGTATACCCTCATTCGATCTTGAGGTCGAATGCCCTCATACGGTTTGAGGTCGAATGCCCTCATACGGTTTGAGGTCGAATGCCCTCATTCGGTTTGAGATCGAATGACCTTATACGGTCTTGAGGTCGAATGACCTTATACGGTCTTGAGGTCTAATGACCTTATACGGTCTTGAGGTCGAATGACCTTATACGGTCTTGAGGTCGAATGCCCTCAAAAGCTCAAGATCGTATGGACCTCCAAGGTGGTTCAAAGGGTAAACTCGATTAAGGTTTCCTATGTTGAAGCCATCAATTGGTCTCAAGCTTGCTAACCACTTACCAATTGAGACAATTAGGGTTAGCCTTAACCAATTGGTCACTCAATTGACCCTCAATTGATATCCGATTAGGGTTGGAGTTGGTTCAATTAAGGTCCATAAACGTTCAACCATCAACACTCAACAATGTGAATCAAATCGAAGTTGAACCCATCAATTGACCTCCAATTGGGCTCAAACTTGGCCCAAACGGTCTTGGGATCGTTTGGATATACTCCAAACGGTCTTGAGACCGTTTGCCCAAGAATTCATCAAAATCTAGATTGATTTGATAGGGGTTGAACCTTAGTTAAGTCACAATTCAGCAATTTGATTATTTTAATAACCCATTGTAATTGGGCCCTCAATTGATCAAATTACCTTAACCCTAGACCTCCAAACGGTCTTGGGTTGTCACTAAACGGTCTTGAGACCGTTTGGATGAGTTCCAAACGGTCTTGAGACCGTTTGCCCATCCATCTTTTGGACTCGAGTGAAAATTCATCAAGGTTTGATTTTTTGAGTTGATCATTACATCAATACTTAATTGCAATGTAATTTGGTATCTTTGTACCTTCAATTGGTCAACTATACTTGACCCCAGACCTCCATACGGTCTTGGGTGATCCCCAAACGGTCTTGAGACCGTTTGGATGATTCCCCAAATGGTCTTGAGACCGTTTGGGCTAATCAACCCAAAATCTCAAATTAGCTCATTGTGATTTCAGCACTGATTTCAATTAGGGTTTGCCCTAGTAATCAACCTTCTACTCTTAACTCGTTTGGAATTAGTCCATAAAATTTGGTGATTTATTAATTAACATCATTATGAACAGTAATCTCATACGTTCAATGCTTAGTCAACCATCTTATACGGTCTAGAGACCGTTTGCCCAAAAAGGGAAAATTAAGCAGATTGAAAATCAGAACTAAATTCAATTGAATTTGCTAATTGTTTTGCCTATATCTCACGATTCCTTTGGAGTTAACCTCTCAAATTTTGTGTGTGATTAACCTTCATAATTATGTACAGGATTCCTATACGGTCCATGCTTGGTCAACGCGACCATACGGTCTTTATACCGTATGCTTTCATACGACCTTGAAACCATTTGCCCACCAAACGGTTTTGTAAACCGTATGGGCAATTGGTTGAGGTCGTATGGTAAAGTGGAAAACTGTGGATAAGCATAGGAAATAACGCCCTCATCTTCTAGCTCAAGAACAGCAACAGTTCCTCACGGATTTGCTTGCAAGGAAGCAAGGGAAGATAGGGAAGAAGAAGAACTAGCAACTAAAAGCATAGAAAAGATGTATATAACAAAGCATAGGTTTAGAGTTATAAAACCCGCCTAAAGCTTGCTCCTTGAGCTCCAAGCTTTCGAGCTCCAAGCCTTTAATGGCGTCCTAGAAGCTCCACAGGTCGGCCAAGGTGAATCCTCCAAGAAAAGTTGAGAAGAGATGGCTAGAAAGATAGGGCTAAGTGAGCTAGCCATGAATTTGACCTTGAATTCGAGTTTCATCCAAGAATTTAAGAAAAACGAAGGATCCAAACCTACCTTGCACTCCCCTGGTCATCCTCCTGAGCTCCAGAGCTCTCCTTAGTCGGTTTGAGCAAGGGGAACAGTGAAGGAAATGAAAGAAACATTCCTTTGCTAAGTGAGGAAAAGGGCTTATATACTTGGGGTGGAATTTCAACATAGGCACATAGGTTTTCCTCACTTTCAACTAAGTCCCTCCTTTCTTCTTTGCTCTTCCCTTCTTCTTATTTCTAAGGACAACCTTCTTCTAAGGTCAAGAAATGAAGGCAAAGAAGATTAACCTATTACTAAAGTACACACATAAAAGGCTATAGTACTTACACCTTGATTATTCAATCATAAAGGTGTTTTTCATTATATGATTATTCAATTGAAGTGACTTCTTCATCATTTCTTCTCTAAATGATGACAAGAGTCTTACAAGATATTTTAGATGGTTTATTTTACAAGTTGCACCCCTCAAATTGGGTAAATTGCACTTTACTCCAATTTAGGGTTTCAAGCACAGGGATTGCTTCCACAGCTGCACATTGGTGCTCAAGCTTGGGAAATCCCTCAAACTTTACCATAATCATTCTTATGATGTCTCAACATCAGAGGAGCATCTCAACATGTGCAAATTGCAATTTAACCCTTCTAACTGGGTAAATTGCACATAGGTACCTGTATTTCAAAACAATCAATTCAACATTGTTTAAAAGGGACAGAAAAGGAAAAGTATGTTCCTCAGGAACTTAATTACATGCAAAAAGATAATCACCAGTATCTTAATTACATTATTAGGAAAAACACCTAGGGTTAACTCATAACCCAAGTCAGGGATGTTACAGTGGGGGCACTCCATGTTGGTATAGAATGCCCATAGAGAAAAACATGTGAAGATTGACAAGGAAGATACCATAAAGGATTTGATTAATACTTATAAAGGCAAGCTTATAATTCATTTTGTTTCATTCAGTTATGAGATAATAAGGAAACATTATGAATGTCTAATGAATGCCAGTACTCAATGATGTATGTCTTCAAGTACGTGACTTGGAGGATGAGATCACATGAATGTTAAGAGTGTGTACATTCTTATTATGTTTGTAGTCGGTTGTTACTTTGGAAGGTAGATAGACACCAAGAACACATAAGACTAGAGTGTGGGTTGGTTGATGATAGAATCTCATTAGTCATGATATGGCAATATCAAACCAAGCACACAGATGCATGTTAGAGAATAGTGTATCAGACAGACCCACCTTGAGAGTGACACATGGAAACTACCATTGGTGGTCATAGTCATCTCTCATAGTGAAGGTGGTGATAGTGATTCTTGTTGGGTTTTAGGGGAGACAGAAGGCAGTGGAAACAAAACAACTTCTTCTCCCAAACCCAAAACAAAGGAAACATGTCAACGTCTATACAATACGAAGGATGGTTTGTAGAGGCGTACCATGTCCCGAGGCTTGCTCGGCGACGTTACCTCATGGCTTGCATGGTCTTCACCTCCGGTCTTGGATGGTGTCTGTGCAGCTCCTGGTCGCACTGGGACTGTCAGCTCCTGGTCTCACCGAGACTGTCGGGATTGACTGTTGTCCTCCGAGCGGCAGAAGTCTCCAGCCTTTGAAGTAGTCCAAATGGACCACCAGGAACTCCGATCTCCTTGTCCCACAAGGAATCGGAAGGAGTCGCACCCTCCTGTCAGCATACTAGTCACTAACACACTCTCCTGCCACCAGTCGCTTTCTGCAATTGTCTTTCCCTTGTTGTGCCTCCCTTATCGGGTAGCACTTGCTTAGGCTCTCTCTCGGTTACCAAAACCAGCGAGAACGACAACTTTACAGAGCAACTGGTGCACTGAGTTGTTCACCAGAGAAGCCCCCAATACCCCTATCTATATAGGAGGGTCATGGGACAGGGTTCTCTATCTCAGGTAATGCGGGATTAAAGCAAGAGTAGAAGGGTTCGAGATTTTCCACAAAACAAGCAACTTGCGCCAGCTGAACCAATCATTTCATACATGAAATGGTCAGTTGGGGAGTTGAGTCGATCGGTTCAACCTCAACCAATTGGTTGGGACACCTGAGCCGATCGGTTCGTGGTCCCGATCCAACTCAAATTCACTTTCAAATTTGTCTCCAATTAATCAAATATTAATCCTTACCCAAATTGAATTTGTACAAGTGAAACAAATTGTATTTGCAAAATAGTCTTCCGACTTTCCAAACGATCTCGGTTGGTCACATGAGCCGATCAGTTCAACCCTTGAACCAGTCGTCTCAGCCTGTCTTGAGACGATCGGTTCATCACATGAGCTGATCGGTTCACCAACCTGAGCCGATCAGTTCATCTCATGAGCCAATCAGTTGGGGCAGAAAACTTGTGTAAATCAGTCAATTGTAGTTTCAATCAATCTGATACTTCGATCAATCGGTCCAACACCTTGAACAGTATGATTTTGAGCTATCAATTAATTGAGTGTTTAATTGAACTACTAATCTCCTTTAGTAATCAATCTAAACATTGTTTGTGGATAAACTCCTCTTCCAGGTTAAATCCTATGTGTGTGACCCTACAGGTCCATTTCACGTGGCAGTTAAAGTCCATAACACATGACTTCACAAGAAAAGAGCAGTGCCTAGTCACACATCAGTGCTACCCAAGTGAAATAGAAAGTTGGAGAACAACTTTCAATCCTACAATCCATGAATGGTGTTACAGTGAATGTATAATTCCTTTGTCACTGATATCCCGAATGAACTCAAGGCATGGAACGGTATTCCTATCAATGTTCATTCACTTTCTTGATCCCAGAGTACATTAAAGGAGATATGTATGACATCAATATCACATATTGATTCACACATGCGTGCGCATGCCTATCTCAATACTACTCATCAAGTGGCCATGGATATAAAACTCCCTCAGGAGGGACAAATCACATATCTATCACTCACCCCTCAAAAGCCCCATGTGTCAAAGCCACCCAATCATCACCTTTATAACAACCCATGTTTCAGGACTGCTTTTGATGATGTCAAAGTGTACCCAATCACATGTGTTGAGTGTAGTGATTTCAGGTCAAAGAATCACACTCACCGCCATCACTGTGAGAACCAACTGTGACTATCATGTCATGGTTCCATGTGTCAAACTCACGGTAGGTCTGTCTGGTACACTTGTTCTCTAACAAGTACCTATGTGTTTAGTTTGATATCTCCATGTCATGACTAATGAGATTTTGTCATCAACCAACACCACAATCTAGTCTTGTGTGTCATTGTTGTCTATCTACCTTCCACAATGACATCCTACTAGGGACATAATGACAATGTACAAACTCTTACCATCTGTATGATCTCATCGTTCAGGTCCTTAACCTGAAAGCATTCGTCATTGAGTACTGTCATTCTCTAGACATTCAATCTGTTCTATCATTATCTCATATGACTGAACCAGAAATAATTGGAAGCTTGCCTTTGATCTTTATCAAATCAATCTTAATGTATCCCACCAATCATCCCATGATTGGCTCTTAGGACATACATACCAACAATTCTTAGACCTGAAATCACTACACTCATCACATGTTGTAGGGTATGCTTTGACATCATCAAACGAAGTCCTGAATCATGTGTTGTTATACAATGATTGTTGGGTGACTTTGACAAATGGGGATAGATTGTGAGTGATGGATATGAGATTTTCCCTTCCTATTAGATTGTGATATCCTAGCCACTTGATAAGAGAGACTAAGAAATGCATGCGTATGCACATGTGAATCAATATATGATATTGAGGTCACATTATCTCAAACAGTTTGCACTTGGTTAAAGGAACATGGATTAAATTTCTATATGATGACCTTCCAAGCCTCGAGTTCATCATATATATTAGTGTCTATATGATGACCTTCCAAGCCTCGAGTTCATCATGGATATTAGTGACAAAGGAATTATATAATCACATCAACATCTTACATATATTGTAGGTTAAAGTTGTTCTCCAACTTTCCATTCACTTGGGTAGCACTGATGTGCAACTAGGCATCTCTCCTAGCTTGTTATGTCATAAGATAGTTATGGACACTCACGGAAAACATGATATGGGACCTATATGATCACACACATAGGAACTCATTAAAAAGAGGAGTTTGATCTTGAATGATGATTGGATTGATTAATAAAGTGTTTAGATACTCAATTCATGCAATAAATTAGCTAAGTATAATGTTTGTACTGCCAGACAATTGTCCCACAGGGTGAGACGACCATTTGGGGTAACATATGACTGGATCAAGAGTTGAGACAAAGATTTGGCACATCAAGATGATGAGAAATTCAATTGACTAAGCTCTTCTCTATGAACCACCCAATTGAACCGATCGGTTTGGCTCAACTCACCAGACCGACATCTAGGTGAGGGAGATGGGCATCTCACCTTGGTGAGATGGTTCAGTTGGGGCCGAATGAACGTTTTAGAAGTTTTTCGAACTAGTTTTGATTGCACAATTCTTTTGGTGCAAGAAATTTATGTCTAACATTAACGTGAATCAAATTGCCTAATTTGAGTGTGATTGGGAAACTTCCAGATGAATGTCTTGTAGACCAGATGATTGTCTTGCACACCAGGCCACTGTATGGGTGTGCTATATGAACTTTTGGAGTGTCATAGGTTGTGAAAATTCAGATCTTCTGGTCCCTTCCACTCCTGCACAAATCCCAAACAGATTAGGAACCCTGTCCCAAACCTCACCTATAAGTAGAGGGGTACTAGGGGCTTCCCAAGATACAACAATAAGAACAACAACTGAGAATCAATAGCTCTGACAATTGTTGTCCTCTCTTGTTGTGGTAACCAAGAGATCCCAAGAAATTCCTACCTGATAAGGGAGGAATAGATAAGGGAGAGAACAACTGAGAGTTGTTGTTATGGGAGAGAAAGTTGGTGACTAGTATGCCAATGAGACGGACAACTCCTTCCTGTCTGTTCTAGTTGAATGAAAGGAGTTCTAGTTGGTCCCTGTGGACTACTCTAGAAGCATGAGTCCTTTGTCTACTTATAGGAGAGCAAAGTCAGCATCCAATTTGTATCTACAGGAGTCATTGCAGAAGTTGTTCATGTTCGTTGTTCGTGGTAAAGACCAGAGATGCACAACCACCATCTAAGAGCAACTAGTTGACAGTTGCATTGAAGTGAGTTGTTGTCAATGGACTTTCTCTAGGACTAGGTATAACTCATTAAATCGTCCTTCCTATTTCATAGTAGTTGATGTGATCCTATTGTTATGGTAATATGGATAGATAATTTTTTTCTTCTACTTCTATATTTTGTTCTCGTATTTCCCAACAGTGGTATCAGAGCTACATCCATTTATTATGACTTAGGATAATCAATATGATTGTATTTTTTGTTTAATCACTTATTTATTGCATATGATGTGAATATTTAAAAAGTCTCATATGTGTATCCGATCAAAGACCATATAATCCCAAACTAATATATATATATATAATATAATATATATAATATATATATATAATTATATATATATATATATATAATTTACACACGTCTCCCTAAAAAATGGTATTGATGGTGTATGTGTAGTGTGGTTATGTACAATACCCAATATCTGTGTGTGGTTCGATGTTTTGGTTTTATTGTTGTTTATCTTGGTCTGTATACCAAACCTCTACCTCCCTCTTCCCGATGTAAATTTAATTCTTTCCTACATGTGCTCCACTCAAATGTAACTCGAGGTTTCTCTTATAATGTAATAAAGTACCAATAGAATAGTTTTATTTATGTTGCAATGACATCGGAGATGATCATCTCCAGAAGAGATGACCAATTCGTGAGATGAGATGACTGTTTGGAGGACCATGGATGACAAAATGATGGAACCAGACTACTTCCTGGTGGGCCCAACCGACCGTTTGGAAGGAGTTCAATCATCAGTTGGATAGGAGGTCAAATGACCGTCTATGATGACCAACCACCTGGCCAAGCGGAAAGATGATGGTTCAAGGGTTGAATCAATCTACATAGATTGGCAAGCACAAATCTACACCAACATTAGGTTCATTCATGTGATGTGATGATTTACCTATGTTGTGGTGATTCCTTATGGCTCCAAGTAATTACAAGTATACGTGGCCATAACCATCATTTTTAATTTTTTATTGCATGTTTGAGTTGTGGGATATATCATGTATATGATACATACTATATATGTGGTGATTAAATATAATATATGTATATATATGATATATCTAAATTCCTCAATCAAATATATTAAGTCTAAGATGCTTTTGAATAGAAATCCACATGAAAATCTTGTTTGACTAAGCGTAGGTTATTCTAAAGCATGGTGCAACATCAACCTCGTGGAAGTATGACGGTTGTAATATAGGTTCCACTAAAGTGGGCGCATTATTATCATATTGGCTATTGGGTCAGGCTTAACTAGTGATTCATAGGGAGTCTAAGCCCAAAAGAATGCATATGATTTGGGCAAGGAGTTGTACATATCATCTATCCAAGAGTTGCACATGATGAAATTAGCATGATTACCAACCTAAATAATAAGGTTGTGGGCGATCGACAGAAACTGACTCATGATTTGACAAAATATAGATCTTGGCTCATTAGCAAATTATTCACTACAATTTTCTAAATTGATACTTGAGGATTATTAATTTCAACAAAATAATGAGAACTATAAAGAATTAAATACCCAATTATTTTCAATCAAATTTTAATCAAATAAAATGAAATCAAAATTGAGTTTTTGACAAAATTGCAAATATTTTATAGAATCAAATGGTAACGAACAACAAGCACTTTTCTCTGTGATTAGTACTTGAGAAGGACAAACTAACTGGTAACAACTTCCACGACTGGTTTGGGACGTCAAGAATCCTTCTAACACATGAGAGAAAGCTTTATGTCTTGGAAACACCAGAACCAGAGGAACCACCACAAAATGCACCAAGGTATAAGAGGGATGCTTACAAGAAGCACAGTGAAGACTCGATGGAATTCAAGTGTCTGATGCCATGCTCCATGAACTATGAGTTGTAGAGGTAGCATGTGAATATCGGTGGGATTGACATGGTCACATATCTCAAGAACATGTACCAAGATCAGGCATGATAAGAGAGATATGATGTCTCCAAGGTGTTGTTCAAATGTAGCATGATAGAAGGAGATCCAGTAGGTCCTCGTGTACTCAAACTTATTGGGTATGTGGAGAACCTAGCAAGACTGGGATTCCCTTTGGGCTAAGAGTTGGCCACTAACGTGATTCTGCAGTCCCTGCTAGAGTCATGTAGTCAGTTTACTATGAACTACAACAGGAACGAGTTTGACAAACTGTTGACAAAGTTTTTGGGCATGTTGAGAACAAATAAGACACAAATGAAGAAAGACAAGCCCAAGTCTGTGATGATGATCAGCGAGACAAAGGGGAACTCTAAAGGAAAAAGCAAATCTAAGAATAGTTTTGAAGCTAGAAAGTAGCCCAAGTATTTAGATCTCAAAGCAAAGGTAGGTGTGAAGAAAGTAAGAGGCCATTGTTAGCATTGTCTCCAGTCTAGACATTGGAAAAGAAATTACCCACTCTAGTTAGAGGAATTAAAGAACAAGAAGGAAGGGGCTGAGGTCTCCACTAGAGGTATAAACATTATAAGATAAATTTGACTACTTCTTCAATTTGGTGTGTGATACCAAATAGAGATCTGACATACTTCATATGTGTGATCTGACAAGAAGTAAAGCCCTTTATGGAAGGGCAGAGATGGAAAAGGCAGAGCAAGTGTTGCGAAAGCTTTAGTATACATTTAAATTTATTCAAACCCAATGAGCATGTAAAATAGTTAGTAGAACTGCTATTTCGTGATGGCAATATATTGAAACATTAATTTTAAAGAATGTTGTATGATAAGAATGATCTATAAGAAAATTGAGTTATTAATGTTTCTATTTCATAAGACACGATATTGCATGGAAATGTCCAAGAATCTAAATGGTCTTTGAATGAAAGATTTTGAAATGAATGTTTATAACATTAAATACCAAAGGATTATAATTGATAACTCAAGATTATCATTAGAAATAGTCATCTTGGGCATACATATAGGAAATGCATGTCTAGAATATATATTTATGTTAAACTAGATTCCCTTGGTTATTGAACCTGAGGATATATGTAAATCTTACTTGCACACAATGTGAAATAACATCCTTTACTAGATGTAGTGGGAGGATGAGCCTTCCATTAGACCTCATACATGTGATGCATGAAGATCATGTTCAACAACTTGACTTGTATTATTCAACCAAATTATCATTTTCTATTATCCATGTAGGTCTTTGCCACAAGACCCTACTGCACCCCTTAGAAGTTCAAAGCAAGTCAAGTTGTTGAACATGATAGAAATTACTTTACCAGTTGCCAAGCTTGTTGTAGTAAAAATAGACTATGAGATTTAGCATTTGAAGATAGAAATCAGATTCCATAAAGTAAATACACTACAAGATGTGTACGTGACACAACCTTAAAGGTTTAATAACTTCAAGAATGCAAATAAAGTATATAACCTACAAGGTTCAATTTGGGATTGAAACAAGCATCTCAGAGATGGGATCTTTTAAATTGAAAATATAGTCAAAGAGTTTGACTTAAATCAAGATAAAAGATGAAACACGTGATTGCAAAAGATTTAGTGGGAGAGCATATGAATATTCCACATATGATGAGGAAAGACATCTCAATATTATGAATATTGAGAGACTAGCATGAAAAGCACCTTCAGCCATGAAGGATAAGATGAAACATCTTATAAGATAACAATCAAGACCTATGAGATAGTTCTTGAATGTTTCATAATGGAAGTTTGAGCACATACAATAGCAATGTGTTGAAAGAGTTCAACACGAATGGATTCAATAAGGGATAATTCATACTAGTCTCTCATGAACCATATGTTTCAATTCTTGTGTAAAATGGAAGAAACATGATTAAAATGCCATATGGTTGTAGCAATGGATCTATCAAAGATGCTATATGTGTACTTATCCCATATAAATCTTGTATGTATTGGACATGAAAAGATGATATTAAATTCCAAAAAGGATTATTTGATAGTCATTAAAGATATCAACTAGTACTTGAGAAGTATCTAAGGAGAGATTGCTAGTCAATAAGGATAACAATAAAAGGAAGAGTTGTATGTAAAGGGTAACATCAATGAAAGCTTCCATAATGACAAAAGTGATCACAAAAAAATATGTTTGATTTCAACGAAGAAGTTTTGATTAGTTGGAAAGGTTCTGAACTAATAGCAATTAATTCTATTCTATAATAGAAGCCCGATATACATGTGTTATGAACACAGAGTGATACTATATGGATCTAAAGGTTCATATGATGAACTTATAGATGTTCCAAACATTGATGACTCAGTAGTAACACTGTGACAATGATGGAGCTAATTTTTAGGCAAGGAATATCAGATATTATATTACGATAGTTCCATCTCATACGAGAAATTGTACAATGAAGAGATAAGTAAAAATGCAATATACCAACTATAAGAAAAGTGTTGTTAACCTGATGGATAAGCATTAGCATAGGAGAAACATGATGGACATGTTTAAGTCATTAAGAATATGATTCATTGGTGATTAGTTGTAAGTGCAAGTGGGATTCTGTTGGTAAGGTATGCTCATAGAGAAAATCATGTGATGATTGACATGGCATCTACAATAAAGGATTTGATTAATATTTATAAAGGGTAGTTTCTAGTTCATTTGTTGCATTCAGTTATGAGAAAATGAGGAATCATTATGATGTCTAAAGAATGACAATACTCAATGATGCATGTCTTCAAGTACGTGACTTGGAGGATGAGATCATATGAATGTTAAGAGTGTGTACATTATTATTATGTCCCTAATAGGTTGTTACTGTGGAAGGTAGATAGACATCAGTAACACAAAATACTAGAGTGTGGGTTGTTTGATGACATAATCTCATTAGTCGTGATATGGCAATATCAAACTAAGCACACATATGCATGTTAGAGAATAGTGTATCTGACAGACTGACCTTGAGAGTGACATAGGGAAACCATCATTGGTGGTCATAGTCATCTCTCATAGTGAATGTGGTGATTGCGATTCTTAGAGCTGAAATAACTACACTCAACACATGTCATTTGGTACATTTTGACATCATCAAACACAATCTTGAAATATTGGTTGTTATAAAGGTGATGATTGGGTGAGTTTGACACATGGGGATAGATTGTGAGTGATAGATATGGGATTTTCCCCTCGTACTCGGGTGTGATATCCTGGCCACTTGATAAGAAAGACTGAAAAACGTGTCTTCATGCATATGTGAATCAATATATGATATTGAGGTCACATTATCTCAGACATTCTACTCTTGGTTCAAGGAACATGGATTGAACATTGACAGGATGACATACCATGCCTCGAGTTCATTCTGGATATCAGTGACAAAGGAATTATACAATCACTGCAACACCTTACACATATTGTAGGTTAAAGTTATTCTCCAACTTTCTATTCACTTGGGTAGCACTGATGTGCGACTAGGCCCCGCTCCTTTCTTGCGATGTAATAAGATAGTTATGGACACTAACTGCCAACGTGACATGGGACCTATATGGTCATACACATAGGAACTCATCTAGAATAGGAGTTTGATCCTAAATGATGTTTGGATTGATCACTGAATTATTTAGGTACTCCATTCATGCAACAAATTAGCTAACTATAATATTTTACTTCCAAATGACCAAATCAATGGGTGATACAAATACCAGAATATCAGCTCAAGAGTTGAGACGGTCGTTTGGGACATTAGGCTGATGAGAAATTGAATTGGCTAAGTTCTTCTCTATTAACCAACGGGTCAAACCAATCAGTTCTACTCGACTCACCAGACGGGCATTTGGGTGAGTGAGACAGGCATCTCTCCTTGATGAGACAGCTTGGTTGGGGCCGGATGAACATTTTGGAAGTTTCTTGAACTTGTTTCAATTGCACAATTCTTGTGGTGAAAAAATTTAATGTATATCATTAATGGGAATTGAATTGCCTAAGTTGTGTACAATTGGGAAATTGCCAGACAGCCTTCTCATAGTGAGAGATGACCGTCTTGCACACCATACGATCTTTTGGATATGAAAGATGACAGTTTGGAGTGTTGTAGATTGTGAAAATTCAGATCTCCTGGCCCCTTCCACTCCCACCCAGATCCTGAACAGACTAAGACACCTGGCCCAAACCCCGCCTATAAATAGAAGGGTACTAGGGGCTTCCTAAGATACAATAATAAGAAAAACAACTGAGAATTCATTTCTTTGACAATTGTTTTGTTCTCTGGTTGTGGTAATCGAGAGATCCCATGCAAGTCCTACCCGACAAGGGAGGGATAGCAATAGGAGAGAACAACTGAAAGTTTTTATTATGGGAGATCTAGTTGGTGACTAGTACGCCAACGGGAGGGACAAATCCTTCCTATCTATTCTAGTCAAATGACATAAGTTCTAGTTGGTCTGTGTGGACTACACTAGAGGTAGGACTCCTTTGGCTACTACTAGGAGAGAAAAATCAGATTGCTATACGTGGCTACATGGTCTCTACAGAAGTTGTTCATGTTCGTTGTTTGTAGTGAAGACCAAGAGTTACACAAACACCATCCAAGAGCAACTAGTTGATAGTTGCATTGAAGCAAGTTATTGTGACTGAACCTGATCCAGGACCAAGTATAACTCGTTAAACCATCTTTCGTATTTCATAGTAGTTGACATGATCTTGTTGTAATGGGAATACAGATAGATATTTTTTTTGTTTCTGCTGCTATACTCTGTGCCCGTATTTCCCAACACTCCATGCATCAAGCTAGCCAATAATCATCTCCACCATTGAGAATGACGAAGGAGATATGTTTGGATGAGACTTCTAGGTCCTCCTCAAAAATCCTAATCAGATAGCTAGAATTTCCTTGTGCATAATGGAGATGGGAATGTGGTCATGAACTCTAGAGTGAGATTACTTAACACAAAAAGGACACAATAGGGGAATAGAAGGATGTAATTATGCCTATAGGATGTTGTCGATAGAGTCCCTTGTGGAGGGCATTAAGGGTGTTACCATAGGCCCATTAAGGAAGTGTAACGTTGATGGCAAACAGGGTGTTGAATTGCTCGTAATGGGAATCATCGATGAACTAGGCGTAGCTTCCTAGAATAGGGGTGATGTGAGGTGGGTGTGGCCTAATAGATTCATGATCATGGCTGGATGTTTCACAGAGGAGCTTGTCTACTTCCTCAAGGTTGGGAAACATTTCCTTAATGATCTCGGGTGAAGATTTAGAAGTATTTTCTCTGATGTGTATTCTAAGACCCAAACTTGATGACTAGGAGGTTCACCAGAGATAATTTTTTTGGTCCACCCTTTTCCCTTGTGGAGATGGCTGAAGAGGCCTCCCCTTGGACCTTCCTGGCACATGATGATTGTGCTCATGGAGGTGTGAATCCCTCATTTCGAAGTGTGAACTGATCAACCCAATAAATGAAATAGTCATTTCTCAAAATGAAACACTCATTTTAGGGGGCGAAGAACAACTATTTTTTCATTTGAATCACCTACTTGGTGAATGGAACGGTCAATTCACCATGTGAGGATAGGTGTTTTTCTTGATGGAGAGGAAGAATAAGGTGGGCAGTGGGTGTGAGCCACGTGAGACAACGTGGAAAATGTCAAGGGAACTGTGTCGTGAATGCACATGTTGGCATTGTGAACAGATAGTTGAATGGCCGATGTGGGCGACAGAGGTATGAAATGTCCACCTCGTGGGGGGGGGGGTTGGTTGGAAGTGCTGAAAAGATGGAGGAGAGAACTTCAAGGATGGATCATCGATGTGGATTGTTTGAATGGGGAGGCATAGCTTAGCGGCTGAGGTGAAAAGTGCTCAGCGTGTGGTGTGGAACACCTGGCTTGCTAAAAAGAAGTAGGAAATTTTGTTCCCAATGGGGTGAGAATGGAGGCTAGGGTGAGGGAATTGGGGAGGTTATAGTGTGGTGTGAGATTACCTCCCCCACTTGTCTTATCATATAGATAATTTGAGGGACATGAACCGATTGGTTGGCCACATGAACCACTCAGTTCATGTATCATAATGAGGTAATTCAAAGTGACTCATTTCTTGAGTCCAACATTAGTATGCAATGGTCATTGCGAAGCGTGAGTTGATCGGTTATCTCTATGAAATGGTCATTTTGTGAGTTATGGATGAAAATGAATGTTTTTTAAATTTTTATCAAAAACCAACTTTAAAAGACTGATTGGGTGACTAACCGATCGACTCAACCTTTTTTTCCTATTAAAAAGTAAGAGCATGCATTAGAGAAATGTTAAGATAGAAGTTGCAAAAATAGAAAAATAAAATTAGAATCATACAAGATGGAACAAAAGGGATGTTGGGTTGCCTCCCAACAAGCACCCAGTTTTATGTCAAAGGCCTAATGCATGTATTCATGGAGAGGGTCACTTAATTCTATATCATCAAGAATAGGAAGGCAATGTGCTCCAGATGCTATGAAAACAACAGTGGAAATGTACAGCTTAAGACTATATGCATTTACTAAAACTCACCCTTCCATTTATCCCAAAGAAGAAAAGTGTCATGTGGATATCCACAGTAAACAAGGTACGATCCATACCATCTATATTTGAATTTTCAAGGAAAAACCTCAGCTTGAAATTGTAAAGCAAGACCTGGTCACCCTCCTG
This sequence comes from Alisma plantago-aquatica, assembly GCA_963693085.1. Lineage (NCBI taxonomy): Eukaryota > Viridiplantae > Streptophyta > Magnoliopsida > Alismatales > Alismataceae > Alisma > Alisma plantago-aquatica. The sequence continues at coordinate 942,289,597 of OY856410.1, read as the reverse complement.
AATATCTTTCCAATGGATATGGACATCATGCCCTAATTTGGTTTTATCTTTGTTAATAGGGGAATTTTTATTGTCTTTTATTCTAAGCTCTTCCAATTCCTATAAATGGATATTATGGTTCTCGCCTACTACAGAAAGGCCAAAATTGAGATTTTTTATATCCCAAATGGCCTTGTGTTACAATGCTACGAGAAGATAACATGATTTCCCATAGATCAACCGAAATGGAGTGGTTCCTAGAGGGACTAGAGAGGTTTTGTAAGTTGTTCTTATACCTGTAAGGCATCACTGATTTTCTAAGCCTAGTCTTTCCTAGTGTGATTGATAGTTTTTTTGTAGAATGGATTTGATTTAACAATTCAAAACCTTGACCTAACCACTAGTATGAGGGTGGTATGGTGAGGTGACCTTTTGGTGGACCCCATATCTTTTAAGCAGAGATTCAAAGTTTTTTCTCTAAAAAATGTGATCCTTTATCAGAAATCATGATGTAAGGCACCCCAAACCTAGGGATGATGTTATCCTTGAAAAGGTTCATAATGGATTTGGAGTCAATGGTTTTGGTGGGGATGACTTCCAACATTTTGAAACATAACTACAGCCAATAGGATATAGGAATACCCTCATGAAGAAGTAAAGGGCCCCAAAAAATCCACTCCTCAAACATAGAAGATCTCAATTTCCTACCAGGAGGTTATTATCATTTGATCTCTCTTCAAAATATTTCTAATCCATATGACATTGACACAAGATATGACAAACTTGTATGAATCTCTAAACAAGGTGGGCCAAAAGAAACCATATTGAAGAACTTTTATAGCAGTCTTTTGAGAACTCATGTGGCCTTTAGTGGGGCCATAATGACATCATTTGAGTATGTCATGAGCCACTTCCTCAGTGATAGATCTACAAGAAAAACCATATTCACATAGTCTAAAAAGATATGGGTCTTCCCAATAAAAGTGATTAATATCATGTTCAACTTTACTTTAGCATGTCCTTTGTAATTAGGGTTTAGGACACATACCTCAAGATAATTGACATAGTCGACAAATCATGGGTATTGGGATTTAGCCTTAAGCAATTTATCATCTGGAAGGGAGTCATAAATTGGAATTCCATATCATCACACAAACTTAGGCGGCTAAGATGATCAACAACAACATTTTTAGAGCCTTTCTTATCAATGATCTCAAAATCAAGTTCCTAAAGTAAAAGGATCCAACAAATGAGATGGGTTTTGGAATCCTTTCTAGTCAATAACTAGAAAATGGAAGTGTGGTCTATGTATATAATCAACTTGGACCCAACCACGTAAGATCGAAAAGTGTCAAAGGAATAGACAATGGTGATCATTTCCTTTTCAATCATGTAGTAGTTCTATTGTGCATCATCTAAGGATTTGGATGCATAGTATATGGTATGATGTTTCTTGTCAACTTGTTGTCCAAGAATGGTTCCTAAAGAGGTCTGATCGTGCAATGTGAACCAATTAGTTCACATCTGATTCATCTGGTTCAGATTCATAGGTGTATGGACCCAAGGAAGTGGTTCAAAAACCTACGAATAGGGTGACACTGATGATTGACCATAACTTGATCACCAAGGAATTAAGTCAGTGCTTGGGAAACTTGAATTGCCCAGCTCAAGTTCTGAGTCGAGCAGTTGGGGATGTGGAATGCCTATTTTGGGTGTTGAATAGCTAGTGTAGAAAGGCCATTTGGACTCTGGGATAGGGTGTCCTGCATGTCTAAGTTGATATGTTCACATGACTAAACCGCTCGATTCAGGTCCTGATGTACTTGGGAAATATTATCTAAAGTCCTTAGTCTTTGATTTATGTGAAGGAAGCGGGTTCTATATTTGAGAGATAATAGTTGAGGGTTCAATCTGCAAAGATATAAATGAGAATGATGAGAAATTGAGTTAATGTCTAAGGAGCAAGTAAAATGTGATTATTTTCTAGAATAGAGAGAAAAGGAAAAATCCCAAACAAAAAGATGTAAATGATGCTATAAAAAGAGGATGAATGTACATTCATCTCTACTCCCCACATGTCCTTTGAAATCATTCCCAATAATGATCTTCTCCTGAATTGGGGTTCATTATAGGAATTCTCCATGGTCTCTTCGATGTGTATTTCTTGGTTATAGTGACATATACAATTGTTACAGGTGTCTCCATTATTCGTCTAGTGTCATTCATATATCCAAGAATGTGATTTTCAATGAATCAATATTTCCTTTCAAAAAAAATTCCTTCTCAAGTTTCTCTTGAGGAACTACTTATGTTTCCTTCTAGCCGAGGTTTTCATGATCCTATTAATCTTCTCCTAGTCAATCCGAAAATCTAGTATCTGTTCTAGTGATGGCATTTCTTCTTTATCCACCAATTCAGTTGCTACTGCAATTCTTCTTGATTAAGGTCAGATCAAAGTCTCACGTGGCTGAACCTACTACTAATTCACAATTTGAGGATAAAAATTGTAGAAAAGATAAATCTCCCATACCCACTGTTACTCATCACATGAGGACACAGGGAAAATGTGATATTAAAAAACCAAATCCAAAATATGCAATACATGAAACTATCACTACACCTATTCTAGAAACTATTGAGTCTTCTCTAAAGACACATGAGTGTAAATCAACAATACAACTGGAGTTGGATGCTCTTTATGCTTATCATACATGGAAGCTAGTACTAGGACTCTTAATAAGATTGTAATTGGAGAAAAATGGGTGGACAAAGTTAAACATAATGTTGATGGACACATTTTTAAATACAAGGCTTGATTTGTAACTAAAGGATATGCTCATAGAAAGGTGTTGACTACTAAAGGACTTCTAGTCATGTAGTTAAGTCACCATTACCATTGTAGTTTGCAAATAATGGAAGTTTAGACAACTAGATATTTGTAATGCTTTCCTCGAGTGTTCTCAATGAGAAGGTTTTCATGGAGAAATCACCAAGAATTGTTTACACCACTAATCCAGACTATGTTTGTTCTCTTAACAAAGCTTGTTATGATCTCATACAGGCCCCACGAGCCTGGTTTAACAAGTTGAGTGATTATTTTCTCACCTATGGTTTCATATGTAGTATGTATGATTCAAATTTACTTTTGTATGTTATAGACACAATTGCCATCTATTTACTTCTTTGTGTGAATGATTTGATTATTACTTGAAATGCAATATGTTTAATAATATGTCTCATGCCTACGTCTCAACTTTGGGACCTTAGATCTTTGAATTTGGGTATTCAAACCAGATCTATTGTGATTGTTCTTCATTTTTCTCAAGAACAATATGATCTGGACCATCTTGAACAAGCAGGGATGTTTGATAGAAACTAATTAAATAATCATGTGGGTAAGGACTTCAAACTAAACTCTTATAACAACATTCTTTTATCTGATCCTATATTCTATGAGAAACTAGTTGGAACTCTATAATATTTAATTGTAACCAAGCCAGACATTCAGTTTCTAATTAACTTGACATGCCATTTCTTGGCTTATCCAACTTTCCATCATCTAGGTCTAGTCAAATGGATACTACGATATAACAAAGCACTATTATTTTAGGTCTCTCTATCATGCCTTCTTTGTATCTTTGAGCTTATTGCGATGTTGATTGGAGAGAATTTCATACTACTCAATGTTGCACCACATATTACTACATTTTTATGTGCAATAGATGTTTGTCATGGAAATCTAAGAAGGTGTCAATGTATCTAGATCCAGCTTAGAGGCAGAGTACAAAGGCATGGATGTGGAAGATAATGAGTTAACTTAGTTGTTATTTGTACTCAATGATCTTTGTGTTGAACTTCTTAAATTGATTGGTTCACATCTAATTCATCTGGTTCAAATTGGCACATGCATGGACCCAAGGAAGTGGTTCAAAACCCTACGAATAGGGTGACGGCGATGTTTGACTGTAACATGATCGCCAATGAATTGAGTCAGTGCTTGGGAAACTTGGATTTCCCAACTCAAGTTCTGAGTCGAGCGGTTGGGGTTGTGGATGCCTATTTTGGTTGCTAAATAGCTAGTATGGAAAGGTCATTTGGACTCTGGGATAGGGTGTCCTGCATGGCTAAGTTGGTATGTTCACATGACTAAACTGTTCGGTTCAAGTCCTGATATGCTTGGAAAATATTATTGAATTCCTTGGTCTTTGATTTCTGGGAAGGAAGTGGGTTCTACCTTTGAGAGATAATAGTTGAGGGTTGAATCTGCAAAGATATGAATGAGAATGATGAGAAATTGAATTAATGATTAAGGAACAAGTAAAATGTGATTATTGTCTAAAAGAGAGAGAAAAGGAAAAATCCTAAATAAAAACATGTAAATGATGGTGTACAAAAAGGATGAATATACATTCATCACTACTCCCCACTTGTCCCTTGAAATCATTCTTAATAATGATCTTCTCCTGAATTGGTGTTCATTACATGAATTCATCTGTTTTGTCCCAGGAATCATTCTTATCCTCCTCACTAAGGCCATCTTGAGAGGCATAAGCGCTAATAATGTTAAATATCTTCCTCCCAAGAACAATATAGACAACTATGATTCTAATGCACACACTTGTGATCTTGACAACATCATCCTTCAACGTCTTATCAACAATAATGCCTTTGTCATGTCTATATTTGTCCTGATTTGTATATCAAATTGTGTACCATGTGTCTCCAATCTCTGTGCAAGGTTTCTTATCAACTTGATTTCCTGCAAAAAAGTTATAATGATTTTTCTTCTAATCATGGTATCAACTATTTTTAATAACATTTCATGTCAAAGAATATCTCAAGATCCCACTCTAATATTTTATTGTTGAACATGCTTCTTTACATGCTTGTGTCAAAAATGTTATTGTTGCACATTTTTTAATACATGCACACAATAATACAACGGGACAAGCTTCTTTCCCATACAAGTCGAAGGTGTGGAAACCCTTACATGTCCTTCAACACAACTGAACAAAATTGTGGTGTCATATTTAGCACTACACGTGGGTGCCTACACATCGTGTTGCTAAGTAAGGAAGTTCCAACATAATTTTTAAAAAGATTCATTTCATAAAAAGAGTGAAAAATATTATGACCGGCTATCGACCAACCATCAATCCTCCTTTTTTACCCGGAATGAGACCAGCTATATATGCAGAAGATGTAAGGGACATAAGTGGAGTTAAGTGATTGAATCTGTGAGGCAGATAACTAATAAAGTTTTCGCATACAAGTGCAATTTGTCTTCGTGACAACGATAATCACGACACGTTTACCCTCAAGATGAACTCAATTATTTGCATTTGCGTATTACTTATTTTAGATCTTGTTTACGTTGTTGTTTTTTTTTTTTTTTTTTTTTTTTGGTTGAGCCAAAGCCTATTAACATCAGTCCTTCACATGATGGATGTCCTTGTGGACGAGATCCTCAAGAAAGGCTGGACAAGTCGACGCTGTATAGGCCTCTCCAGCTTCCTTCAGAAACCACTTCGCCGGTAGACCAGCCGGTGCGTTAGCCTATTAACATTTGTTGTTGTCCGTTTCTATTTCATAAAAATAAATTTGTTTAAAACAATAACAACTATATATATGGCGTGATCTCCAACATTATTCAAGTACGTATATCGGCGTTTAGCACATACAACATTACACCCACATTACAAATAGAAGACCAAGAAGTCTACTGCATAGTTCGAAGAAAATGCTATCACGGTCACTGTACACACAACCATTGACCAATAAACAGATTGTCACAATCGAGGTTAGGGTTGACAGTGCTGAAAACAATAGGTGGTATTCTGAAGTTCTGCATTGTTTGAAAGCATGTCTCGCCAAACAATACCCCGTGGACGGTGGTGCAAACTGGTTTCCCGATTGGAAATGGCTTCCCTAATGCCGCTGGCATTCCCATCGGAGAAGTTGGTGGCCATGGCGAGCCGTGGGATGCACCGACTACACAAAGAAGTAACACGTTGGAGAGTAAAATGTTAAGGATGGAAGTTATAAATTATAAAGTGAATTTGCTTGGATTCAAAATTTCAGCGCATGAATGCCTAAATCCACTTAGTCTAGAGTATATATGGACGAAGACTTAGCTTTGCTAGCGAATGTGGCACTTACGTAAATTGCGTTTGCCATCTGTAGAAGGCAAAATCAGGAAAACAGCCAGCGTGAGCACGCCTATAAGCATTGTACTTGAGTTTTCCATTTGAGTTATTTTCGACGAAGCTTTGCTCTCCTTCTGCTTAGATAGAGATGGGCTTCACTTGCGCCGAATATATACCAAAGATGAAAAGACATAATGAACATAATGGTTGTTGGGATGAACAGTTTCTCCTTGTTCCTAACGGGTTATCTTTCTAGAAGAACAAGATGACAGCTTGTTGCCTGGGTTCGCTTCGATATTGTTTCAATATACTGATATAGGTCCGCCAGATACTTCTATAGCTGAGTTTCTTAGGCTTTGATAATAATTATGAAATCACGGCTGATAGGGACTTGTTTAGAGATTACTCAATGTTGTTACTTTTTCTTTATACTGGATTAGATATTGTTTTCAACAAGGATGCGTTAGCTACAGGCTCAGGGTCATATTTTGTATTTTATTTGTCTGAGTGAGGGGAACATAATTAAAGACTATCAGTTTCTACCATTTCAATTTACATACCTTTTACCTACTCACGGTTTCAACAACAAAGGGTTCTAATAAAATGGTCTTCATCTGTCCAACAATGACAAAATGGATTTAAAACGCGATGAAGACATCGCTCAACAATCAATAAAACATATTTACAAAAAAATGTAGTAGAAAGGAAGGGATTATACTTATCATAAGCACAATCTTGTGACACAAACCTAACGTTTTATACATGGGCTTCGATGGTTACGGTTCGGAGGCGGCAGTGGACGATCGAGAAACTCTGGCAACAATGGGGGCAAACCTCCAGTTTAGGATAAGCAACACTTTGATCGAGGAGGGTGGAGAACTTCTTATGATAACAATGTCATCGCACTAGAGAAAATACCTTCTATAACCAATAGAAAAAAGGCTAAAAATGTAAGGTTGATGACAAAAAGATTGATCCTTGAAAGCGTTGGTCTGAATCTTGATATTCCTAGAAGCATGGAGATCAATCTCCTCACTCGGGAGAGAAGTTTCATTATGCGACTATGGAAGTCGATGCATCACTTGCATCTCAAGCGAAATTTCCATATTAGAATATCAAAAACAAATCAAGAGCCATGTCTCAGACTAATGAGGAGAATAAGGAGTATCAGACATAGAATACAAGTGGCAACAAATCAAGAACACAAGTCTCATATAGAGATGATTTTGATAAAACCCAAGTTAAGACCCTTATGAATCTATGAACATGGGCTCCATTGTAAATCATTAAGATATATTTTTCTTAAGGGAAGAAGGAGCGATGACATCTGAATTTAGAGATGAATCCACTGAAGGGCTTCTGAAACCTTGGAAATTTTTTGTGGTGGTAAAATGGATTTGGAGAGATATCAGGTACCTTGCTCTAAAAGATAAGACTTGTCTTTCATGGAAACCATTTTAATTTTTCAGTCTTGTCAACTTGGATAATGATTATTTCCATGTGCAACTCCAATTGGAAGTAGTCAATTTCTGAGCTCTTACAAGTTGTCCTTGGCCACTATTTGGCTAGTAAGATTTTGTTCAAAGATGGCATGGCATCCTCTATCTTTTACAGTGAACACACACCCAAATAAGATGATTTTGAGAATTTGAATTCTTTTATTTTCCTCATTGGTGTTCCTTTTATCATTAGGAATCCTTGGGATACGAAATTCCACGTCATCTAATAAGACATAAGAAACATAAATTTAGATCCCATATATAAAGGGAATGATGGTTTGTAAAGTTATACCTAGTCCTGGAGTAAGTCTAGAGACAATCCATTTATAATAGTGTACGTCTTTCTTCAAGTTGCACTTGGATAGGGTCAGCAGCGGCATCCTGGTTGATCACCATGAAGAACAGTTGACCTCATCGTCCTAGTGGCAAGAAACAACCCCCTCGCCTCTATAGTAGTCAACACTGAGCATCAGGAACTCCTATCATTCTAGATGAATGGACAAGTTGTCCCTTCTAGTCAGTATGCTGACACCGACTTACTCTACCACAATGGTCTCTCCCTTTCTATCCCTCCCCTTGATGGGTAGGACTTGCTTGAGTTCTCTCAGTTACCACAACCAGAGAAGGCAATAATTGATAGAGCTTATTGTTGTCTCTCTGAAAGCCTCAACTACCCCTCTATTTATAGGAGGGTCAGGATCAGGAGTTCTAGTCTGTGTAGGAGTCGAAGAGGATGAGATTTCATGACTTTTCGTAACCTACAAATGATGAAATAGTCAGTTTACTAGTGAGTCAATTGGTTCAACCCTTGAACCAGTCATTTCACTATGTATCCTAAAAATAATTGAATTGGAAATTAATATTTAATTAATGCATAACGTGATCAATATTAATACTTGATGCAAAAGAATCGATCAAATATATGGTCAGTTCACAATCTAATGCAGTTGGTTCATGGACCCGGTCCGATTGGTTCACTTCCTGAACTGGTCTTCTCAAGGACCAGATTTCCAATATTGGTTATATTGACCTGACACTCGAATTGATTAGTTCAATTCTTGAACCGGTCAGTTCATAGTCCAGTAAGTCAACATTTAACCATTGTTGTTTAAATTAAATATCTAACTCTTTAGTAATCAAGATTAAACTATATTCATGAATAAACTCCTATTCTAAGTGTATCCTATGTGTGTTAGCCTATAGGTTCCAAGTTACTTTTATAATAAATGTCCATAACTAATTTATGACATTAAAAGCAATGATGTGTCTAGCTAGACATCATTGCTACCCAAGTAATTGAAAAGTTGGAGAACAACTTCAACCTACAATCTTTCATTGGTGTTACAATATTTCTATAATTCCTTCGTCAATGATATCCAGATTGAACTCGAGGTAAGGAATCATCATCCTCTAAATGTTTTTTCCATGTTCCTTGAACTAGAGCAGACTATTTGTGATATATGTCAACTCAATGTCATATATTGATTCACATGTTCTTGTGCATGCTTTTCTTAGTCTCGCTTATCAAGTGGCCTGGATACCAAACTCTTGTAGGAGATACAAATTCCATCTACATCACCCAAAATCATCCCCATGTGTAACAATCTCACTTTTAAACAACCCCCAATTAAGGAAGGCCAAAAAGATGAGAACCATTACCTAAAATTTTCCCAAGGATTCATATTTTAATCTAATAATAATCAATAGAAAATAATTTCCATTCATTTTAAATATTGTTTACAAGATGATTTTATATGAAATTATATCTTCAGAATAGTACATTGAGAAGATTTGTCTATCTAATCCTCCTTACAAGTTAACTTTATTGTCTTCAAGTAAATTCAGTTGATTATCATGTCCATCATATCTAGAATGTACCTAAAATGTCATGAAACAAAAGCATGAATCATCATAACAAGTTATATTTTGTACGTTTGGTGCATGCAAAAGTGTGCAAGTAAACCAACAACATATATACCATCAAATACTTGCAAATAGAAACTATATTTTTCTTCACATAATATTTATTTATGTGATACTCATAGGGACATTATAATTGAATAGAATGTAAATAAACATCCATCAGTTGAGTTATTCATTTTTTGAGAAACACTCAAAAAACATCGAAAAACTAATGTGGGTAGTCAAAGGCATAACCACATACCTCGACAGTGAGCCATACATATTATCATTCAGAATACACTACAATTACATTCAATCAATGCAATCAACAAAGATGAATCTAGGCAATCATATTATATTTGCATGTATGTAAATCCTAAAGCGTCATCATCACAATAATCACATTAATTAAATTACTTAGTTCTAATCTAGGGTTTAGGTCTCCTTAGCTTTGATTTATCATTAGGGTTATACTTTGATACTCCAATTCCCATCTTTAGTGATTGAATGACTCAAGAATCCTAATTTAGCTTAAGTGTAGCCATGATTATTAAATATGTCATATTATTGCATCATAAATGCTAAGATCGGATCAGTTTCACTAATAACATGGCAAGTTAGGTTCTTTAACTCTAAAACTTCATATGCATGATTATCCATATTAGTAACTCAAATTATCATCATTATGGTCATAATCATACAAGATTCCCATCATGTTCAACATTATCAGATATTATGACAAATTGATCATTTTTAGCATATGCAAACATCTTATTATACAAATCTAGGGTTTAACTATGTTAGTCACCACTTTAGCACATTTTGCACTACTTTTAGAATTAAAATTAGAATTAGGTCTCCATTAAATTATATTTGCATTCTCATCATTATTCTGATCAAGCTTCATGTATAACTTTTCTAATTCCATGTTACTAATCACTAACTATATTTTATGCAAATTAAACATATGAGAACCAACCATTGATTGCCACATTAGCATAAACATATTTTTCCATATTTCCTATTTGGGCTGGCTTGGGATCAGGTCAAATGACCCCTTTTCCCCTGGCACTATGATTTTGTGCATCACTTGCTCACAACATGTGTGTCTTTGTACCCCGACTTTGTCTACCTTGCAGAGGTCTACCTCGTGGATGGGTCCTTTGATGCCATAAGCGGCACCCAGTCGGGTCAACCACCACCACCGGCTCCATGACCGTCAAGGTAGATCACTTCCACTATGTTGGCTTCCACTGATCAAGGGAAAACCATGAGGATGGACGATGGAGGCCAGAGATCACTACTAAAATAATGGTCTATAGCATCGGTTTTGTTAAGCATGTAGTGTCACTTTTTAACTGGTGCCTAAGTGGCCATCACTATAGAATTTGCTCTATAGGGTCGTTTTTTTTACCAATGAAAACCGACCTTATAGAGTAAAAGCTGACCCAAGAGGCTGTAAAAAACCTAACCCAAGCGAGAAAGAAGAGGTTGTAAGGTCGGTTATTCCTAAAAAACTGACCCTAGAAATGTCTTGTAAGGTCGGTTATTGCTAGAAAACCGACCCTATAAAGAAATAGAGGTTTTCTCGGTCGAGAAATATGTCGATCGAGAAGATTTCGATCGAGAAAATTGTCAACCAAGAAGTACTATCTTAAGCTTCTTAGAGGTCTTCTAAGGTTGGTTATTTCTAAAAAACTGACCCAATAGTGTACAAAAAATGAGCTTTCTGATCCCATTGCCTATAAGGTCAGTTATTCCTAAAAAATCGACCCAAGAAATCTATAAGGTCGGTTTTTTTTTAAATAAACGACCCTAAAAGTTAAAAAAACCAACCCTATAAAGCAACTGAGTTCCTATAAGGTCAGTAACTTGCTCGGTCGAGAAATTTGTCGACCGAGTGGATTTCGGTCGAGAAAATTGTCGACCAAGAAAGTACTGACTTAAGCTTCCCAGAGGTCTTGTAAGGTCGGTTATTTCTAAAAAAATAGACCTTATAAAGCAACAGAGGTTTGCTCGGTTGAGAAATACATCGACTGAGAGGATTTTGGTCGAGAAAATTGTCGACCAAGAATGTATTGTCTTAAGATTCCCAGAGGTCTTGTAAGGTTAGTTATTGATAAAAAATGACCCTATAGATTTATAAGGTCGGTTTTTAAAAATAACCGACCCTAGAGTTATACAATTTTTTCTTAAAAGAAAAATTCTGCATAACAAAAATCTTCAGAACAATAACCTGCAAAACAAAAACCTGCTTTACAAAGATCAAAACAAGCAATAGAAAGTAGACTTGCAAATGCAATGATGCAAGCCAGAAATTCATTCCAAAGCCACATTTGCTAGCTTTTATGTCCATTCAAATTATCAATTTCCAAACCACACATTCATAAAAAAATTATTCATATATATATTCAATTGAGACATTCATACACACAACACATGATAACATTCACAAAATGATAGATTGCAAGTCTGAGATGATATTAAAAATTAATGTCAGATACAAAAGTAAATTTAAAAGAGTTCCAAAACCACATACATAATGGAGATGACATGTGCATTCAATCCAATTCTATATTGACTTTATTTAGAAAAGCATCTGACCACTCTTCTCATAATTCATTTAAGTCCTCAGGTGTGTAAGGGTGAGTTGTACATATCTGTAATAGAAAATGCACATGATAATATTTTATAAAATGACTACAACTCACTTATAAATTTATGATGTTATTCTTTATTACCTGATCTATAGTCTGAATGCCATGTGATGCTTGTTTGACAATAGCTTGCATATAAAACATTACATAGTAGCCACAAGCCCAGCCATTATTTTGTATAGGACACTACAAATAATGAATTATACTTAATGTTAGTAAACTGCTATAAATAAAGTTGAGATAAGACTATAAGACTTGACATATAAGAGTTGAAAATTAATACATATAAGACTAAGCAGTTGTCAAAGTAGCTACCTTGACATTTTTCAAAGTCAATGTCTTTAATTTTGTTGTTGTCAACCCAATTACACCTAAAGATAGGAACACTAAAATTTGTATAGTCCAATTCCCATATGTCCTCAATGACGTCGTAATATGACATCTCAGCTTTGCATGGTCTTTTATCTTTGGTACTAGCAAAATACAACGAACAAGCTTGAACAATGACCCCACTATTTTGGACTACACTACTTTCATCTTGATGCTTTGTGTAGTATGAAAATCTATTTATGTCATAACCTTCATATGACATGACATCCATTTTTGTCTTAAAGGCGAGCCATTTTATGTTCTTAGCAACATTATTCAGTGATTCAGATAGTTGATTAAAGATTTTCTCTTCAAACCACCTAATAAATGTCCGATTATGCTCTCTTGTAAGCCACATTGAACTGGATCACTGATGATTTCTCTTGATAAGATCATTGTGTTCTGTGATGTAGCTACTAACTTCATCGGTGTTGTATAAAATATACAAATGTATTTGTTCCCACAACTCATGACTGATTCCTTTCACTCATCCTCCCAGAGTTCCTTTGCCACAATAAGATTCAGTGTGATGGGAATTTGTTAGATCACTAGAAGTTTCATTGCAATTCAAAAAATCATGAAAAAAGTCCATCACCTCCCTAGCCACATAACCCTCAATAATACTCCCTTCAAGACGATAACGATTCTGAACATCACCTTTAAAAACACTCATGCAGCGTTCAAATGGATACATCCAATGTAAGAAAATTGGACCCAACATTTTCACCTCCCTTGTAATATGTACTACAAGATGAACCATGATATCAAAAAATGAAGGAGGAAAGTACATTTCAAGATGACACATGGTAACAATTATATATTTCTATAATTTATCAAGAGTATCAGTATGTATCACTATGCTGCATATTTCATTAAAGAAGAAACAGAGTCTTGTGATTACAAACCTTACATGCTTTGGCAATATAGATCGAATAGCCACAGGTAAAATTTGTTGCATTAAGGTGTGACAATCGTGATATTTGAGACCTATCAACTTCAAATCCTTCTTTGATACCAATCTACGAATATTAGAAGAGTATCTTTGTGGAACCTTAATATTATACAAGCACTCACAAAAACTCTTTTTCTCCTGCTTTGACAAAGTGTAACAAGCTGGTGGTACATATGTGCGGCGACCCCTGATCTCCACTGATAATTCTTTTCTTATACCCATTAATTCTAAATCTTTTCTAGATTTGATTCTGTCTTTAGTCTTTCCTGGTATTTTCAATAGCGTACCTATGATGCTATCACAAACTTATTTTCAATATGCATGACGTCAATGCAGTGTCTAATTGCCAAAAATCTCTAATAAGGAAGATCCCAGAATATTGACCTCTTCTTGTATAGAGATTTGTCACATGCGAGAGTACGACTACTTGAATTCTTTCCAAATTTATTAACAATATGTTTCACCCTATCATATAAAACATTTCCTGGTATAGGTTTAGGAGTATTTCGTTCCTCAGTTGATCCATTAATGGTTTTGCAAATCCTTCGATAAGGATGCACTGGTGGTAGAAATCTCTAATGACCAAGATATATGATTTTACCACCATGTTTCAGTCGGATTGATTGAATATTTTCCTCACAAATAGGACATGCTTTCTATTCTTTTATGCTATATCGAGACAAATTTCCATAAGCTAGAAAGTTATTAATCGTGCAAAACAACATAGCACGCAAACTAAAGATCTCTTCACGTGAAGCATCATATGTCACAACACCTTCCCATATTTTCATTAGGTCACCAATTAGAGGTTGAAGGTAAACGTCAATGACATTTCCAGGTTGCTTAGGCCCTAATATCAATATTGACAACATGACATACTTATTTTTCATACACAACCAAGGAGGAAGATTGTATATAACAATCATAACATTCCAAGTGCTATGTTGGCTGGTTAATATACCATAAGGATTCATTCCATCTGTATAGAGTCCAAGTCTTAAGTTTCTTGGTTCTTTACCAAATTGAGGATATAATAAATCAATTTTCTTCCATTGTGGTGAATCACATGTGTGTCGTAGGACACCATCATCATTTGCCTTTAACTCCCCATGCCAAGACAAATTTCACACATCTTCAGTATTAGCAAATAACCGTTGAAATCGTGGTATTATTGGTAGATATCACATCACCTTGGCAGGAGAGCCATTTTTGGCCTTACCTGAATTTGTGGTCGTATACCTTGACGCATCACATTTTGGACAATTTATCAAATTACTATAGTACTCCTTCTGAAATAACACACAATCATTTGGACATGCATGAATCTTCTTAGCCTCCATTCCCATTGGGCACATTATTTTCTTTGCTTGATATGTTAAAATTGGAAGCTCGTTTCCTTCAGGAAGAATTTCCTTTTACAAAGACAACAGTGAAGTGAAACTCTTATCGCTCCACTAGTTTTGAGCTTTAAGAGTATATAATTGCATCACAACACTCAACCTTGTGAACTTTGTACAACCCTTATATAATGGTTTTCTAGCATCATGGACAATGTTTGCAAATAAAGAAGGTGGATCAAATACATTGTCCCGACAACTGCGTAGAATCTCATCAACCATATCATCTTGAATCGGGTCATCCTGAATCGGTGCATCATTGGCATTATCATCGTTATCCATATCTTCTATGCCACAACTATTAGTATCGACATTTTCTGATCCAGAATTAAATTTCTCTCCATGCCAATACCATTCATTATATCCTTGTATGATCCCATTGCATATGACATGATTCTTAATTTCCTCAACAATATCAGCTTTTAAAATATTATCACAATTTCTACATGGACAATAGAGCCTATCTGTAGGTAGTTTCCTATATTACTCAGCAAATCTGATAAATTCATCAAGACCTTTGGAAAACTCTGGACTGCAACGATTCTTGATAGACATCCAACTTTGATCTATTTTCTAGATCACATTAAAATTAATTATAAAACTAAGCATTTAATATTGATACTATAAGATATAAGTTTTTATTGATAGGAATTTAATTACTTTTATACTAAAGTGTACCACCTATCCCATTTTTGAATATTTAATCTCACTAGTAAATGTATGATGTATGTTTAGTTTTGAAGAAAATTTTAGCAACATTTCCCCTAAGTTCTCCAAGTACACCGATGTAAATGGCAAATAACCACTCACATATGTACCTAGAGAAAAAATGAGGAAATCCTACTGAAATTTTCTTCAAAACTAAACATACATTACACAGTTACATCCTAAGTGAGATTAAATATCCAAAAATAGTCCCAGACTGGGGACTATCCAAAGTTTACTCCTAATGAGTAAATTTTGTACGGGTTTCTAAGTTAATATATAAATGTATTATTTTCATATTTATATATTGAGTTAAACATCATGCATCGATGATCTCATCTATAAACCCTAAAGTGTTAATTTGGGACTACACAATTCCTATCCTCATATTTCTAGAATGTATGCAATGATTACATATGTGACTGATAATAAAATGTAGATATGAAAGAATACATATTTTTATTATTGGTTGGGTTACTAGTCAAATAAAATAGAGAAACAATGTATACCTAAAACGTCGATATGAAAAGGAGAGAAGACCGTGAATAGTGGAAGGCTCGCATGTGGCAAAGAGCAAGAGGATGACCGCTAAGCGTCAGAGCTTCTGCGAGCAAGATGATCGATCGCTGGTTGTTGGATTTCCCTGTTGATCAGTTAAAGACTTGCAGTTGAAGAGGAAAGGGTTTAGTATATGTGGGCTAAGGAACTACAAAAAATTTAGGTAAGAAGAAGGCGAATTGTGGCACTACTCTGGCAAATTGTTTGTCCTTCTCTATCCCTATGTTGGATCTCAGGAATGGGTGAGGCTAACTCTGTGAGGGTGAGGGGTTGGCACTAGTGCCTGGGTGATCCCCGTGACCTCCTAGATAGACGGCAAGCATCAAGGAGTAGCAAACTCCTTATATCATAGCTAAGAGCTGAGAACATAGGGGGGGGAAGCAGTAATGGGGAAAGAAAGGAGGAAGAGGCTCGTATCATCTACATGTCCGGAATACAAAATGAAGCTCATGATAAACTCAGAGAGACCAGAGAAGCATTACACATGTGCACATTGGGAGAGTGAGGCGGTAGAGACAATACCTTGATTAGTTGGAGATGGCTGCTCTGGTAGTCGATCTGCTCTGGGGGTGGGGGAGCTTGTGCGGGAGAAGAGCCGGCGTGAGAAGTGAGCTTGCAGTGGCGTCGATGGCGGTGGTCGGTGGCGGAGCGTCGATGGCAAAGTAAGAAATTAGAACGGTGATGGAAGAGTAAGAAAGTCGAGTGTCGATGGCGGTGGTCGGTGGTGGAGATGGCGGAGCAAGAAAGTAGAGCAGCACCGGAGATGGTGGTTGGGGAGACGACCCTTGCAATGCCGGAGGCCGTCATCACCGTCGAAGAAGAAAGAATAGCGGTTGGGTGTCGTCTTCATCCAAGCAAGAAAGCAGAGGCCGAAACCCTTACGAGCTGGTGAGGTAATAACCAAAGCAGGTAATACAAGAGCAAGGAAGAAAGGAAGAATAGCGGCTCGATCAATAACATAGCTCGTTGACCTTTAGCGACGGTTTTCTAGAAAAACTGACACAAGAGGGTTAAGTGGTGCCCAAACCACCTATACGGTCGGGTAAGTTAAAAAACCGACCCTAAAAAGCAACAAAGGCTTTCTCGGTTGAGAAATACGTCGATCGAGAATATTTCGGTCGAGAAAATTATTGACCAAGAAAGTACTATCTTAAGCTTCTTAGAGGTCTTCTAAGGTCAGTTATTCCTAAAAAACAGACTCTATAAAGCAAGGTTTGCTCAGTCGAGAAATTTGTCGACCAAGTAGATTTCGGTCGAGAAAATTGTCGACCAAGAAAGTACTGTCTTAAGCTTCTGATAGGTCTTGTAAGGTCGGTTATTTCTAAAAAACTGACCCTATAAAGCAATGTTTGCTCGATCGATAAATATGTCGACTGAGAGGATTTCGGTCGAGAAAATTGTCGACCAAGAAGTATTGTCTTAAGCTTCTCAGAGGTCTTGTAAGGTCAATTTTTGAAGAAAACTGACCCAAGAGGTCTTAAATGGTGCCCGGGTTTTTTGTAGACATATAAGGTCAGTTATTTGTAAAAATCGACCCTATATATCGAGTCGCGAAGCCAAAATCGAGGAAATTTTAACTGTGGGAAACTTAATTGGTCAGCTTTCTGATCCCATTGCCTATAAGGTCAGTTATTTTAAGAAAATTGACCCTATAGAGATACACTACAAGGTCGGTTATTTTAAGAAAATCGACCCAAGTGGTCTTAAGTGGTGCCCGCATTTTTGTAGACATATAAGGTCGGTCATTTGGAAAACCAACACTATAGAGATACACTACAATGTGGGTTATTTTAAGAAAACCGACCCAAGAGGTCTTAACTGGTGCCCGCATTTTTTGTAGACATATAAGGTCGGTTATTTAGAAAACCGACCCTATAGAGATACACTACAAGGTCGGTTATTTTAAGAAAATCGACCCAAGAGGTCTTAAGTGGTGCCCGCATTCTTTGTAGACATATAAGGTCAGTTATTTTGGAAAAACAGACCCTAAAGATAAAGGCGCAAAGCCAAAATCGAGCACATTTTTGCCACGGGAAACTTAATGTGTCGGTTTTTATGATAAAACCGATGTAATAGTATATTAGGTCGGTTATTCTAGTAAAAATAACGCTACAGGAAGTGACGTTATTGGCCAAAAATGTAGTAGTGGATGAGAGTATCGGGGCCCCTGGTTACCGGTCAGGTGGGTGATCAGAACCTAACATAAGGTAGAACACACACCTGGGCTCATCAGAAGTGGAAGGGGAAACACTGTGATCATCTAGCTAATCATACCACACCATGAACATGTCTTCTTCCTAGTCATGATGACCAAAACCATGGCAGTTGTTGCAGAAGATGCAATGTTAGGAAGAAGGAGAATGAATGAGGGTTTCCTAGAGGGTGTTTTGCACAACTCTAGGATTTCTATGGCCACACAGACAAGGCACCAACTACTTGTGAAGTTGAAGGAAACCTCCAGCTCCTTCTACACGGTTTAGACAAAACCCTAGAGCCTTGAAAAGGGAAATGATGAGGAGCATATCCACGAGAACGACAAAGCCCATATCTTAATATATATATATATATATATATGTGTGTGTGTGTGGATATATATATATATATATATATATATATATATATATATATATATATATATATATATATATATATATATATATATATGTGTGTGTATATGGGATTAAGAGAGAAAGATTTCTTCCCCCACTCTCATGCCCGTGGTGGAGGCCGAACGCCCGGGAGGGTGGTAAATCAAGACAGTAACTGTGATTCGAACACGGGTCCCTTCATGAAGAGACACCGTGCTTGACCACTTGAGCCACTCCTTATCGGCATAGGCTCAGGAACCCAGCCGGCAAGGACGCCGCCCTCAGTTTCCCATTCAAGCAGCGAGCTACCACAATGGTCCGTCAGCTGGCTAGTGTTCCATAATAGGGCGGCGGAGACGGCTCCTCCTAGTGCGTGTAGTGAAGTAAATTGGCAAATGGTTTGGGCAATAAACTCCGATCACCTGTTTGTCTTGGGATTCTATAGAACATGTATACAACCAAACGGTGTGATCTGTAAAAAACAATAAAGCAACTGAATTTTTGTAGAGTTGCTCTTCGGAAAGCTAGCTTCTGTGATTTGTTTCTTCTATGAGAAGCAATTGGAAAGGAGAAGAGTAACTTCACAAACAACTAGTATTCGTCATTCAGTGATCTTGTTCATCTATGCAATCGACATATCATCATGCTGGCTATTCTGCTAATAGATTATCTTGGTAACAGAATGTTATATATGTGGAACACGTTACGAGAGGGATGAGTGCGTGTAGAGGGGAGGGGGTGATGCATCTGCTTCTTGACTTATTAAATGTATTTTATCTTCTTTGCATGAATATCCTCTTGGTTGACATTGAGCAGCTTCTGCATCCATGCTCCACATACCCACGACATTCTCTTCACACCACCAAAATCATCTGCTTGCTCCCTCATCATAATACTACTTATTGGCACTTGCTGCTATTGATTCTTTCTTTCCCATTTTCTTCAGGACTGCTGCTACTGGAGGTAGCAGTCATAGGAGTTGTGTCTAATGCCATGGTGCGTGAGGACTTAGAAGATGAGAAGGAGTTGTTAGATATATGGCTGTAGAAGCCACGTATATATGGAAAAAATGTAGTTTTATGTCTAATACAAATGGGAAAGAAGTTTTATCCCATATTGCTCACTCCTAGAACTTTTGTGGTCCTCATATGTAGGATCACATGTGACATTAGTGTCCAAGGGTCCTAGGGGAGGGTATGCTCACCTCTTTGGTGGGTATAGTGACCACAACACACGCATGCGCGTCCGCACGTCTCGCCTCGCCGGGCCGGGCATGGGCTCGGTCTCAGATTTGTGGATTGTGGAGAATTTCTTCCGTATTCTTTTTATACTAGGATACAACTACGTATTTAATTAATTATTAATTTAATTTATTGTATTTTTTCAAAACATATTTATTAATCCTAATTAGAAAGTATTTTCCTTACAGATTTTTCCGCAACGTGTAAAAAAGCGATCGAGTGATTGCGTCTTAATGTGAAGAAGATTTTAGTGTGTAAATGCTATAAACAAGCCTTCGGTCATTAGGGTTAAACACATCTCAAACGAACATCAGTCGTCAGTCGTTTCGTTCATGTTTTACAAATCCTCAGGAGAGTGCTTAGTCGTCGATTCCATGTTGTTGCTTGGAGTCGTTCTTCTCCTACGAGCAACAAGTTACTTCTTCTTATCCTTCGAGACGTGATTTGTCAGGCGGTGGTTCCTACGATCGCTAGGCTGCACTGGAAGTGCAACCGAACGTTGTCAAGTGCGAGTGAGATGACAACTTATTTTAGATTTGTGATTAGGTCGACTAGAAGAACAGCACATATCCTTTCAGATTGTGGGTCACTCATTTTTTTAAGTAACACGTTCGTTTTTCAATGAACGGTCGGGTATGTGTTCCTAACTCTATTTTAATTTTCTTCTACATCGTTTATTCTTCTGCTTCTTATCTGGATCTGGCCTGAATCTGCTAATTTATTGCACCTGTTGCTGTTTCATGTAACGACATAAACCTAATGTTAACAACAGACTTAAAGAAATCGATTTATGTTATTAATTAATAATGGTCGGTCATGCTGATTATGGGAATAAAATTGATACTGCCAGTAATCCTGAGATAATTACTAGTACCAACTTTGCCCGTTGGCAGAGTCAGATGTAAATTTACCTTAATATTTTGGGTTATGATTAGTACTTTTTTTTTTAAAGGGTTATGCTTATATTTCATTATCCATCTCAAGGATCTCATTACAAGAGGTGGGGAGGCTCTCAGACCAGATACAATCAGAGTTAATACCGGCTCCAAGGTTAGCCACATGATCGACTTCTCTATTACCCTCATGATGCGTATAAGAAAAGCTAACAGATCTGAAGGATTTAGCAACATCATCGACGTGCTTCAGAATTTGCACCTGAGGACTAGGGCCCCTGGCTTTGTTTATCATTTGGTGGATGGCATTGGCCGCATCAGATTCGATGATAACTCTGGGGAAACCATGATCTCTAGCAACAGAAGTCCTGAACAAAATGGCATAGCATTCAGCCATATGGGCATCCTAGACCCCCAAGACTGTCTTGGCCGCCATGAGGCAGCAGCAACCAACATAGTTTCTGATAACCACCCCAAAGCTGGTGACTGTATTTGACAAAATAGTAGCGTCAACGTTAACTTTCAAAACGCCCGGGGCTGGGGTCTGCCATCTGATGCTAGAACGGAGAACAGGTTCTGTAGGGGCCTTAAAGAGATTTCTGTGTAAAGAGTGCAAGGAAACCCATTTAGCAAGATTAGAAACAGTGATTAAAGCATTTGGGTCAGCCAGGTTGAAGAGGTGTTCATTTCTGCACTTCCAAGCTGAAAGACAGTAAAGTGTTACGGAGAGCTTGGGGATTACCAGTGATAAGAATGGTGATAAGACGTGCCAAGCTTGGGGATTACATATGACAGTAAGGTATTCATTTCTGCACTTCCAATATAATTGCTAACTGGAAGAATGGTGATAAGACATGCCAAGTGTTACGACCCCACCTTCCGGTAATCCCCAATTAAGGGAGACCGAGAGGTCAAAGCCGCACCCATAACTTCTGAATTAAAGGTTCGACATTTAACCAAGAACAATTATTAAATTTCAACAATCTATACTGAAAAGTTGTAATAAATAAAGTTTTGCATACCTTTGAAAAGTTGGAATTTCTAAACCTCTATCCATAATTGAACTAGTCTAACCAAAACCTCCTTGTTCTTTAATTTGTGAATTCACAAAGTGCCACTTTACTGTTTGTCCTTTTTGGGATTTTATACCTAAATCGCCGATAAACAAAACATCGGTCAGCCAAAGCTGGTATGGGGGGAAACAATAATCATCTAAATATGTTAACAACGTAATCATTCAATTAATCATTTGAAAACCAACATTACATTTTAAATATAACTCCGCGATCCATGAGTACCCTATCCTCTGTGTTATCCCTACAGTGGACCTGGATACTACCTTCCTTATGATAGATCCACATTGAACCCCTCATGATCCACCTAATAGGTGAACCAGTTTCTAGGGTTGAGTCACATGGCACTACCCATAGGTAGACCACTCCTTAACTTGTGGTATGCTGAAGAGTCTCATTGCACTACACGTAGGTAGCCCAGTTTCTAACTCACGGTAACCTAGACCTTACTCTAGGATTACCCCTATTTTAGCCTTTTCAAAGCAACAGAGGTGGACCCGGATCTTGCCAGTTATATGTATATCTATGGCGATAATCATAGTCACTTTATAGTAGCATGAAATAAATAGACATCCAACAGTTATTTTTCAAGCAACCGATAAAATGTTCAGAAATCGCCGTGAAACTAGAGCGATCATTCATAAGCGTAACCACATACCTGATCCAGAGTAACTTGATGTCCATGCATTAACATTTAATACAATCAAACAAGCAATCAACACTATCCTAAAAATAATGCATAACATCCAAATGTCATTGTTTTATTCAAAACATTCTCAAGATCAACTTGGATTCCACTTTAGGGTTTCTAGGCCAACTTTTAGGGTTTTAGCTTTCATTACACATTTATCACTTTTAATGCTCTTTTAGTCCACAAACCCTAATTCAACATATCTACTTAAAACCTTTAAACTCTATCATTTTAATATTCCTAACAGTCTTGGGATCATTATTTAGTAATTTACTTCCTTAATATGAAATATCATGGTTTTCCTCTTCTTTTACCCCAATTAGGGTTCCCATATATATTATTCTTCAATTATGGATTAAAACCCTAAAACTACCAATTTTGTATACAAAATGGATGAAAAAACTATATTACTAATCAAAAGGTCAATTCCTTTCAAATTAACCTATTAATCTTGAAAGATGCATCCTTTATATACAATTAGGGTTTCTAATTACTTTTTAATGCACTTTTCTACCAAATTAAAGTACTTTCATAAAACGAGGTAGAACTAGATTCTCAAAATATTTTATCATGTTCCTCATATTTTTCTATGCAACTTTCATACATAAAGTTTCCTCATTGGATATTCCTAACGTTTTCTATTAATTTTGCAAGGAAAAGCAATATTCTGGATTATTTGATTAGAGAGGGAATTTTACCGAAATTTGATAGCCGCTCGATCTGTGGACCGGTGGTCCGCTTCTCGAATCTGATGGTTCTAGTTGTGCACGCCTAACAAATGTTTCTCCCGCGTAAGAGCGTCGGATCCAACTCGAGACCACTGTGGACCAAGATCGGATGGTGGTGGCCTCGTCGTCTACCTCCGTCTGAGCAAAGTCTCGCGGTCAACTCACTAGTTGACCTTGAACTCTAGGCCACCCGTGGGACAACTGAGAAGCCACGAAGCTTCTCTGGCGATGTCCGAACTTGTTGCCTCGGTCAATTGCGTGATTCCACCCGACCTTCACCACCAACGCATTGCAGGAGTGTCGCTGCCGACTTGTAGGTCGCAGAGGGGGTGGGTCAGGTTAGATTCAACAATTGGAAGTGCCGCTCCACTCTTCGTCGCGCTCCGTAGTGATAGGGATAGTTTGTAAGAAGCTGGTACCCTTGTGTGCCCTCCCTTATATAGGGCTAGGTCCTAGGAGTCCCATGGTTGGGGGTTTCTTCCCTCGTCGACGGTTGCCCATAAATCTTGGGTCTAGATTCTTCGTACAGATCTCCCGATCCTAATGGGACTGTTATCTCATCGATTCATTGCCTCAAAACTGAGAAATAAGAAGAGGAAAATTCCCCTGAACCAGACAGAGTCCTCATCCTACTGGGACCTAGATGATGAGCGGCATGCATTGGATCAAGATCCAACGGCCCTCATCGCGCCCGTTCTAGCAAAAGGAAAATCAGTTTCCTAATTTTTGAAATAAAATCCAAAAACAAGGATAACTTGAAAAATTGATCTCTCTCAATCCTTAACTCTATTTTGGTTCAAATTTTAAGGGAAACTCGTTCATACTTTTATCTCTCATCATGCAAATATTGAAGTCATTATCTAAAGAAAACAAACCCTTTTCTTCAGTTTCAAGTTATCACTTATTTATTCATATTTTCCTCATATTTCCTATTACTTTGGCTATTATATTATTATCCTGGGTTCCTTGAACCCCAAGGAACCTTTATATCTTGAAATTTTATTTTGGAAAATATTCCTTAGCCTTTTGTTCTTCTTTTATTTATTTTCTTATGTATTCCTTTATCCAATTGAATTCTCTTTCATTTCTTTTTCTTTTTCTTTCAATTGGGCCTAACGGGCATCCATCAAGAAAACACACAAGGCTATCTTACACAAAATTTATTTATTCCAAACAAATTATACCATTATTTGTTCAAATATCTTTAATATGAGAAATTATATTTCTCACCAAATGTGCCCAAAAATTGGGGTTGTAACTCCTTCCCCTCTTATAGGAATTTTGTCCTCAAAATTCTATCAAGCAAATAAACAATTCAGGATAGGACTTTTCCATGTCCATTATTGGCCCCTATGTGGCTTTACCTTACCCATGGAGCTTCCCAAAGAACCTTTATCATCACATATTCTTTTCTCTGAGATCTTTCACTCTGGCATCTATAAACTGCACAGGTGACTCAGGTCATTTCAACCTCGCTTGGGCTCACTAGGCTCATTGCTCAGCACATGGTCTGGGTACCTCACATAGTGCTCTAAATTGGACACCTAGAACTTATCACACATTACTTTATCCTGAGGGGTAAGATCAAACTTAACCTTCTCCACCAATCCATCTCAAATGAACCCATGCATCGGGGACTTAGCTCTCTTAGTTGTAACTTAGAGGGGTCGGATTGTCATGTCACATATTCTCCCACAGTGAACTGCATGTCAGTCTACTTTGCATACGCTCACGACTCCCGTTGTCGCTAGGCTCCTTTCAGCCATTGCACGATCAAAGCGACTTCATCTACACACATGGATGTCCCTTTTCTAACCATCACGTGGTCCTTTCACCAACATCACCTTACTGAAGTGGTGACTGACACAACCTCCCTTACAGAGCTTCTTTAAATCCTGATACTGGCTATGGTGGTTATCATCACATCTTTCATAGGACAAGAACTATCTCTAGAAATCACCCTGAATGAGCACACACGCTCTCATCAGACCCTTTAGTCTGGATCATACTAACCATTAGTTAGGGGTGATAAACTGTACTAACATAGAGTTCTTCATGTTTCTACTTCCACCTCACGGAAGTGAACCTTTAGGTTATACTCAAGAGCTTTTGAACTCACCTCATGGTGTAGTTGAACCATCTCTCTCATATGTAGTTCAACCCAATATGTCCCTTGACAATACTCTTTCTTTCTCATGTCATCTAGGTAAGGCGATCTACCATAACCCACATTGCATCTTGACCTTCCTTGGTCTAGGGGAGACTTATCACAACATCCATAGTGATGAACTCCCATTCCCTCTCGGGAACTCTTTATCCTCTACATCAATGCATTGGGTTATCGGTGCTCATCCTTCACCTTCTTTCATGCATGGCAGCATACCACATGCAGCCTCATCTCCAGCATCCATAGTACTTCTACCACTCATTATCTTAGTAGTACCATGGTGTATGGTGATCTCACAATCATTATTTCTTGTATGTCATAATTCCTCAAGATCGATTCCTCAGAAACCCTAAACCCTCTAGCCAGGATTTCATCACCTTCCTTTCCAAAGAAGATGCATTTGAGGTTCTACAACCATCCTTTTATTGCATCAAGGCCTAGGATGGCTAACCAAATCACCATTAACTTGTTCAACAGGGCTCATTACATTGAGTATTAGCCATCCATATCTCCTTTCCAAACATAGGGTTATCCTAACAACCTCTTCTAGCCAAACTAGGCAGCTATATCTCAACCAGAGCATCCATTACCACTTCACATCCTTAGGTATTAGGTAATGTTGATGACATACACCTCCATGTATTACACTTATTATCTCATCTCAGCTCTAATTCTATCTTCATTGAGAAAACTCTGAGCTCATCCTCTTGGTTTTTGAATTCAACCTTGTATCACTTGCAAATTCCACATAGCTCATGTTAAAACATCCTCACAAGATGATTACCTTAATACTCTTACTGGTTGTAAACTATCCATGTATCATTCACTTTACCAGGGTATGTTATCTTCTATGTCCCCATATCTCGTGGCAATGTTCCAACCCACATCATCTTTATCCTCGGTGTATGGCATGCGTTCTGTCCTATCTCTCACTCCCATAATAAGAGGAAATAAGCATTTGGTTGAAGTCCAAATACAGAGTTCTTCCTGTTCCAAGAGTAGAGATGGTACATTTTACCTTTCCAGTACACCTTTAAATCTAAGTTGAAACATGCCTTTTATGCTTCTATATTACAATAATCTTGATATCAAAGTTACCTCCATGGAAAACTAGTTTTGAACCTACTTGAGTCACCACACAATCCTTGGTCATTGCTTCTAGGTCTATAGGGTGCCGGTACTTTAGGGGTCATCCCTCTTCCCTTATGCATCCAGAGAGTGCCCTACTCATCTTCCCTTTGGGTCCCATGAGTTCATGAAGGTGATCAATCTTCTAACCCATGACCCTCAAACAATGATAGTTGTTACCTCCCGACCCAATGATCATGTGCAACTAGGGAATTAGGAAACTCCTACTTCCATCGGTCTTATCCCCACCTGACCCTAGGATAGACTTAGGATTCTATTATAGTACATGTCCTTCGTCATCTCTCTTTGTATACATGGGTTGACATTCACCCTTTCTCAGGGATCATGGCAACCTGTCTACCGTGGTCAGGCCCCATACCGGTTACTTCCATGGTAATACATCCACATGCACCTAGAGATGGTTATTTATGAGTCTACAGTTTCATTCTCATACCATGTACTTTTCACTTAGCTTCTCAAGATCCTATGAGACCTCTTTAGGTTTCCTCAAAATCCACAAACTAGTATACACCCTACCAAAGGGTCCCTCTCCCAGGATGGGAGGAAACTACACTCTTGACAACGAGGTCACAAACATCCTTAGGGTTTATATACACATGAGCATGCTTATCCCAACAACTACTAAGGCTTAAGAAGACCACCTACTAAATCATGCTAGGTCTTACTTGTCCTCTTTCCTCAACATTGGATCAAGATCATACCTTCCCATGTCATCAACTTAGCTGGGATGGGTTTGACAAACATACCCTAAACGTAAGGGGTTTTTATTTCCTCTAACCATGAGAAGTACCTGCCCGCATATATAGAAACTCAACTCTCATCACGAGCATTAGGTACACCACTTCCCCTCTTATGACTAGGAACCCTAGGTTCACTTTTTCATGACCAACTACATGCTCAATCTATTAACCATGAATCAGGCATGTATAAGGCATGACACACACTTCCTGTCATCCTTCTACTCGAGCAACACCTCAGAGTCGAGTCCTCCTTAAGGACAACCAACAAGGCATAAGGCCCCTCAACCGATCACTAAACCTCTCCAGGGTATACAAAACTTCTTCTTCCTTTCTTAGAAGGTAAACACTTATACCATAGGCACATAGGTGCCAGAAGCCTCATCCTCTCTATTTCGTTCCTCTTAAAGGAAACCAAGATATCATCAACCTCTAGGGATTGAGTATGAGGCAACCACTATCATCCACTTAGGTCACATCATCCTCAATTCCCCAATGTTCCTCATATCTCGGAGTCTAATCTTCCAGCCTTCTTGCATTGGTCCCGCTTTCTCTCTAGTGCTAACCCTACAAACAACCTTACTACCTGAGGTTCTCTCTCCAAGAAGGATCAAGCTCACAAGCATACCTCCACCTGGATGAAGCCTATGTTCAACTTATGTTCGCTCATGGTTATACATAGCCCCTTATGCTTATCACATAAGCTATCTGTCACACTCTCCCGGCCAGGGTTTCAACCTATTGCTCGCACTACTGATACATTCTAGGTACCTATTATGTCCTTATAAGCTCATGGGGTTTCCATAGGTTCTTCTCTAACCTCATCAATGAAGGAGCTATCCTTCACTCTAACATGCACGCCCCTTCCAAGGGTTGGGTCTCCAGAGGTACTAGGTCATCCAACCTCTCATGGCTCATACATCATCCAAGGCATGTCCATTCCAAACACCTAGTCTAACTCATCATGCCATCTCTCTCTCTAACCTTCACTTAGGGTTAGGGTTAACATTATCCTCAGAGGATTTGCCAGGTCTCTACTTGCAATGGAGATCTCTATCTCCAAGACTAACTCTCTTTATTTATCCTCCTGACAAGAAGGTCTAGCCTCAGGTCTCTTCTGAGGGCATGACAACTTATGTCATACGACCTAAGGATGTATTTGTTCTTTAGTTTACGCTTAATCTATTAAGCTTATGTCCATGACATCTTATTTACATGCTTTTCACTAATTTTGTGGAGGATTCCTTAAACCTTATCAACCTTACCCATACCTCAAGAGGGTGAGGAGAAGAGAGAAAACCCTAATCATTAAGGTCCTTAATAGAATTTGTGATGAGAAGGGATGAATAAGATGAGAAAGTCATAAAGGTATCTTATTTTGATTCATATCCTAAGACTTTGGCCAGGCAGTCACACGGATCCAGGAGTCCTTGTATTCTGACTAGCGGTGTGAAGGAAAATATTGCCAGCCTCCGGTCGTGATCCTCTTCTATACACCTCTGTCTTTTGGATAATCCTCTAATAACTCCCTTGGTTTCTACGGAGTTTGTAAAATTTAATAATTATTAATGGTTAAGTGAGGAACATATTGCTCTGATACCAAATTTTATGACCCCACCTTCCAGTAACCCCCAATTAAGGGAGACCGAGAGGTCAAAACCACACCTATAACTTCCGGATCAAAGGTTCGACATTTAACCAAGAACAATTATTAAATTTCAACAATCTATACTGAAAAGTTGTAATAAATAAAGTTTTGCATACCTTTGAAAAGTTGGAATTTCTAAACCTCTATCCATAGTTAAACTAGTCTAACTAAAACCTCCTTGTTCTTTAATTTGTGAATTCACAAAGTGCCACTTTACTGTTTGTCCTTTTTGGGATTGTGTACCTAAATCACCGACAAACAAAACATCGATCAGCCAAAGCTGGTATGGGAGGAAAACAATAATCATGTAAATATGTTATCAACGTAATCATTTGATTAATCATTTAACAACCAAGATTACATTTTAAATATAACTCCACGATCCATGAGTACCCAATCCTCTGTGATGTCCCTACAGTGGACCTGGATACTACATTCGTTATGGTAGATCCCCAATAAACCCCTCAATATCCACCTAACAGGTGAACCAGTTTCTAGGGTTGAGTCACATGGCACTACCCATAGGTAGACCACTCCTTAACTCATACTTTGCTAAAGAGTCTCATGGCACTACACGTAGGTAGCCCAGTTTCTAACTCACGGTAACCTAGACCTTGCTCTAGGATTACCCCTTTTTTAGCCTTTTCAAAGCAACATAGGTGGACCTGGATCTATCCAGTTATATGTATATTTATGGCGATAATCATAGTCAATTTATAGTTGCATGAAATAAATAGACATCCAACAGTTATTTTTCAAGAAACCGATAAAACGTTCGGAAATTGCCATGAAACTAGAGCGATTATTCATAAGCATAACCATATACCTGATCCAGAGTAACTTGATGTCCATGCATTAACATTCAATACAATCAAACAAGCAATCAACAATATCCTGAAAATAATGCATAACATCCAAGTGTCATTGTTTTATTCAAAACATTCTCAAGATCAACTTGGATTCCACTTTAGGGTTTCTAGGCCAACTTTTATGGTTTTAGCTTTCATTACGCATTTATCACTTTTAATGCTCTTTTAGTCCACAAACCTTAATTCATCAAATCTACTTAAAACCTTTAAACTCTCTCATTTTAATTTCCCTAATAGTCTTAGGATCATTATTTAGTAATTTACTTCCTTAATCTGAAATATCATGGTTTTCCTCTTCTTTTACCCCAATTAGGGTTCCCATATATATTATTCTTCATTTATGGATTAAAACCCTAAACTCCAATTTTGTATACAAAACGGATGAAAACTCCATATTACTAATCAACAGGTCAATTCCTTTCAAATTAACCTATTAATCTTCAAAGATGCATTCTTTATATACAATTAGGGTTTCTAATTACTTTTTAATGCACTTTTCTACCAAATTAAAGTACTTTTGAAAAATGAGGTAGAACTAGATTCTCAAAGTATTTTTATCATGTTCCTCGTATTTTCTATGCAACTTTCATATATAAAGTTTCCTCATTGGATATTCCTAGCGTTTTCTATTAATTTTGCAAGGAAAAGCAATATTCTGGATTATTTGATTAGAGAGGGAATTTTACCGAAATTTGATGGCCGCTCGATCTGTGGACCGGTGGTCCGCTTCTCGAATCTGATGGATCTAGTTGCGCGTGCCTAACAAACGCTTCTCCTACGCAGGAGCGTCAGATCCAACTCGAGACCACTGTGGACCAAGATCGGATAGTGGTGGCCTCGTTGTCTACCTCCGTCTGAGCAAAGTCCCGCGGTCAACTCACCAGTTGACCTTAAACTCTAGGCCACCCGTGGGACAACTGAGAAGCCACGAAGCTTCTCTGATGATGTCCGAACTTGCTGCCTCGGTCAATTGCGTGATTCTGCCTGACCTTCACCACCAACGCATTGCAGGAGTGTCGCCGCCGACTTGCAGGTCACAGAGGGGGTGGGTCAGGTTAGATTCAACAATTAGAAGTGCCGCTCCACTCTTCATTGCGCTCTGCAGTGATAGGGATAGTTTGTAAGGATGCTGGTATCCTTGTGTGCCCTCCCTTATATAGGGCTAGGTCCTAGGAGTCCCGCGGTTGGGGGTTTCTTCTCTCATCGACGGTTGCCCATAAATCTTTGGTCTAGATTCTTCGTACAGATCTCCCGATCCTAATGGGATTGTTATCTCATCGATTCATTGCCACAAAACCGAGAAAGAAGAAGAGGAAAATTCCCATGAACCAACCAGAGTCCTCATCCTACTGGGACCTAGACAATGAGTGGCGTGTGTTGGATCAAGATCCAACGGCCCTCATCGCGCCCGTTCTAGCAAAAGGAAAATCAGTTTCGTAATTTTCGAAATAAAGTCCAAAAACAAGGATAACTTAAAAAAATTATATCTCCCAATCCTTAACTCCGTTTTGGTTCAAATTTTTAGAGAAACTCGTTCATACTTTTATCTCTCATCATGCAAATATTGAAGTCATTATCTAAAGAAAACGAGCCCTTTTCTTTAGTTTCAAGTTATCACTTATTTATTCATATTTTCCTCATATTTCCTATTACTTTTGCTATTATATTATTATCATGGGTTCCTTGAACCCCAAGGAACCTTTATATCTTGAAATTTTATTTTGGAAAATATTCCTTAGCCTTTTGTTCTTCTTTTATTTATTTTCTTATGTATTCCTTTATCCAATTGAATTCCTCTTTCATTTCTTTTTCTTTTTCTTTCAATTGGGCCTAACGACCAATCAGGCCCATCAAGAAAACACACAAGGCTATCATACACAAAATTCATTTATTCCAAACAAATTATACCATTATTTGTTCAAATATCTTTAATATGAGAAATTACATTTCTCACCAAATGAACCCAAAAATTGGGGTTGTAACACCAAGGGTTGCTTCTATTTTGTTTAAATAACAAATTGTATGATTCTTACTCAAAGACGCATGTTACTACTTCCAAAGTTCTATGGGAATCATTAGTTAAGAATTTTAGTACTGAAAATCAAGGTGCTCAAAAGTATTGTGTGTCCAAAATTTGAAAATTTCAGATAGTTGAGGGTAAGTCTGTCTCTTATCAAACACATGACTTCCATCTCCTGTGCCATGGACTCTCATATGCAAAGATAGATTTTCCTGAGAAGGTCATTGTTAAGTCCATCATAAAAAAGTTCCCTAAGTCATGGGAATTGTTTGGCATGACTCTTAAGAATCACAAAGGAGACTTGTCAATAAATGATCTAATGAGGGATATTAACATACAAGAAGAACACTTAAAAGAGAAGACTGTCAATGTTCCTACTGATGCAAACCCAAGTGTCAATTTTACTTCTGCTAAAACTAAAGATAAGAAAACAAAGAATGCACATAAACCTAAGGCCAAGATCCAGAAGAAATCGAAGAAAAAACCTTATTGGACTTGTGGACAGGTTGACCACTGGAACAAGGATTGTCATTCGAAGAAGGCAAAAAAAGTTGCCGCAACTAGAACTGAGGAGGTTGTAATCAATATGATAATTGCATCCTTGCACCTCAATGATGTCTATGCTTCTATAAAACTTGAAATCATTTCTATTTTTAAACCACTTTATTAGATAATTGACAATAGGGTTAATGTACATGTTTGTGTTGATAAGTCCATGTTTGTGTCTTACCAGGCCTAAAGAGGTCGTTCCGTGACTTTGGACGATTCCAGCTCTACAGAAGTCAAAGGAAATGTATGGGTGGACTTAAACTTCCCTTCGGGGAAGCTTTTGATGCTTCATAGAGTCAGACATGTTGCTACCATTCGATGCAATATCCTTAGTGGCATATTTTAGTTAGGGAAGGCTTTAGAGTAGATTACAAATGTAATAAGGAAATTATTACACGCCTTCGTGATTCTTTATTTTCTGGAAAAGGGTATCTATGTGATGTAGATAACTTATTTAAGATTCTTGTTGAACCTATTTCAAATTCCATTTAAAATTTGAATGATAATAGTTGTGCATGCATGAATCTTGTATCATCTGATGTTTGGTATTCACGTTTGGGGGATGTTAATGTTGCCTCAATGAATCATATGATGAATCTGAATTTAATCCCTAAATCTGATTTTAGGAATAATAAATGTGAATCTATGTGCAAGCTAAATTGCTTAGGAAACATTTTTCATTCTGTGAATAGAATCGGAGATATTGAATTTAGTGCATACTTATATATGTGAATTTAATGGAACTGTCACTAGGGATCAAAAGTGTTATTTTATAACTTTTATTGATGATTCTAGTAGATACTATTATGTATTAATTTTTACTTAGAAGTAAGGATGAGGTATTGGATAAATTTTAAATTTATAAGAAAGAAGATGAGGCTCAAACCGGCAAAATACATAAACGATTAAGGTCTGATAGGGGAGGAGAATATACCTCAAACTTGTTCTTGGAATTTTTCCAATTGCATGATATAGTTCATGAGGTTACCGCTCTGTATTCATTACATTCTAATGGGATAGCTGAACATAAAAACCAAACCCTTATAGATATGGTAAAATATTTACTCCAAACCTCATGTCTACCCAATTTCATGTGGGGGAAGTTTTGAATACGGCTTTCCATATTCTGAATAGAGTTTCCCATAAACATGTTGAAAGTAGTCCGGTTGAGTTATGGAGAGGAAGAAAATTGAGTCTCAAAAGATCTTCGAGTGGGGGGGCTTGCTAAGGTACTTGTCCCTGAACACAAGAGGAAGAAATTGGGACACAAAGCGGTTGATGTCATTTTCTTGGGGTATGTAGAGACAAGTTATGCCTATAGATTCTTGATTGTAAAATGGTGATATCTCAGGCATTGAGGTCAATACAATTGTGGAATTACATGATGCTACATTCTTTGAAGATGTGTTTCCCATAAAATCTAGTGTGCCCAATGAAGTTTCTCGAGAGGATTCATTCATTACATGTCCCATTCTCGAGAACGTTGAAAGGATGACAAATGTGTGGGACGACTCAGAACAAGCTAGATTTCTGAGTGTGATGATTCTGAAGAAATAGTGAACCAAGGAGAAGTAAACGACCTAGGACATCCAAGGACTTTGGAAGTGAATTTCTCACTTATAATGTTGAGGATGATCCTGTAACTTTCAGACAAGATATAGAATCTCCAGAAGCTAAGCTTTGAAAAGAAGCTATTAATGATGAAATCCAATCAATTCTCTCAGATGGAACTTAGAAATTGGTGGATTTTCCTCATGGTTGTTCTGTAGTTGGTTGCAAATGGATCTTTAAGAAGAAACTTAATGCGGACAGGACAATCAATAAGTATAAGGCTAGGTTAGTTGCTAAGGGTTACAATAGAGGCAAGAATAGATTATTTTGATACATATTCCCCTATTTCCCATATGACTACAATCCGAGTGTTTATAGCATTAGCTTCCATTTATAATTTATGTATCCATTAGATGGATGTGAGGACTGCGTTCTTACATGGTGATCTTCAGGAAGAGATATATGTGGGACAACCTGAGAAATTTGTGGGTCGTGGGAATGAGTCCAAAGTGTGTAAACTTGTTAAGTCACTATATGGCTTGAAACAAGCCCCTGAGCAATGGCATGAGAAATTTGATTCCGTGATATCATCGTTTGGCATTATTTCTAATGAATTTGATAAATGACTCTACTGTAAAACCGTCAATGATGGATTCACTTAGTTATGCTTATATGTCGATGATATCCTACTTTTTGGTTCCGATATGAAAGTAGTAAATGAGACAAAGACATTCTTGTGTAGCAAGTTTGAGATGAAGGATATGGATGTCGTTGATGTTATTTTAGGGCTTAAAATCATAAGGTCTACTAATGATATAACTCTCTCTCACTAAAATCCTCTTCACATTAAGACACAATCACTCAATCGCTTTTTTACATGTTGCAAAAAAATATATATAAGGAAAATACTTTCCAATTAGGATTAATAAATATGTTTTGAAAAAACACAATAAATTAAATTAATAATTAATTAAATATGTAGTTGTATCCTAGTACAAAAAGAATACAGAAGAAATTCTCTACAATCCACAAATCTGAGCCCGAGCCCATGCCCGACCCGGCCCGGCGAGGCGAGGTGTGCGGACGCGTGTGCGTGTGTGTTGTGGTCACTATACCCACCAAGGAGGTGAGCATACCCTCCCCTAGGACCCTTGGACACTGGTGTCACACATGATCCTACATATAAGGACCACAAAAGTTCTAGGAGTGAGCAATATGGGATAAAACTTGTTTCTCATTTGTATTAGACACAAAACTACTTTTTTTCCATTTACTAGCTGCACTGCATTGAGCTTAATCCATATATAGGTGGCTTTTACAGCCATATATCTAACAACTCCTTCTCATCTTCCAAGTCCTCACGCACCATGGCATTAGACACAACTCCTACGACTGCTACCTCCAGTAGCAGCAGTCCTGAAGAAAATGGTAAAGAAAGAATCAATAGCAGCAAGTGCCAATAAGTAGTATTATGATGAGGGAGCAAGCAGCGATGATTTTGGTGGTGTGAAGAGAATGTGGTGGGTATGTGGAGCATGGATGCAGAAGCTGCTCAATATCAACCAAGAGGATATTCATGCAAAGAAGATAAAATACATTTAATAAGTCAAGAAGCAGATGCATCACCCCCTCCCCTCTACACGCACTCATCCCTCTCGTACCGTGTTCCACATATATAACACTCTGTTACCAAGATAATCTATTAGCACAATAGCCAGCATGATGATATGCCGATTGCATAGATGAACAAGATCACTGAATGACGAATACTAGTTGTTTGTGAAGTTACTCTTCTCCTTTCCAATTGCTTCTCATAGAAGAAACAAATCACAGAAGCTAGCTTTCCGAAGAGTAACTCTACAAAATTTCAGTTGCTTCATTGATTTTTACAGATCACACCGTTTGGTTGTATACATGTTCTATAGAATCCCAACACAAACAGGTGATCGGAGTCTATTGCCCAAACCATTAGCCAATTTAGTTCACTACAGGCACTAGGAGGAGCCGTCTCCGCCGCCCTATTATGGAACACTCGCCAGCTGACGGACCATTGTGGTAGCTCGCTGCTTGAATGGGAAACTGAGGGCGTCGTCCTTGCCGGCTGGGTTCCTGAGCCTAAACAGCGGCGAGAGAAGAAATATCATAGGTTGGATATCTTGGTGCAAACATAACCCATCGCATATATATATATATATATATATATATATATATATATATATATATATATATATATATATATATATATATATATGGGCACATCTTTATTGTCCGCGCGGGTAGCTACCCGCCCACCCTTTCGATCACATTTTTTCAAAAAAAAATCGCATTTGTAGAGGACTATTTTGTCTAGCTCTCAAAAAAATTTTAGCAAAAAATAATATCATTTGCCCCTTCAAAATAAAAAAACTCGTCCTTATATATATCTGATGTATATTTTGTACAGAGTTACTTTTTTACCAGCAGAGTTACTTTTTTGACACCATAGTTACTTTTTTTACAGCAGAGTTACTTTCTTAGCCAGAAAAGTTACTTTTTTGGCTGCCGGGTAGCGAAAATCCAGGCTACCACCGCGGGCAATGAATGAACGCCCTATATATATATATATATATATATATATATATATATATATATATATATATATATATATATATATATATATATATATATATATATATATATATATAGAGAGAGAGAGAGAGAGAGAGAGAGAGAGAGAGAGAAAGAGAGAGAGACTTTTTATTTAATACTCGCGCGGGTAGTCTGGATTTCGCTAACCGGCAGCTAAAAAAGTAACTGTTCTGACTAGAAAAACAATTTTGCTATAAAAAAAAACTATGTTTATAAAAAAGTAACTATACGACTAAAAAAGTAATCCCATATAAAATACATTGTAGATATATATGTAACCGTATTTTGATATCTGTTGTTACAAACGTAACTATCAATGAATGAAACTCAACAGTTTGCAAGGTAAAGTAACCATCTACATGTCAAAAGTAACCAACTTGAAAAAAAGTAACTGAAATGGGGGGCGGGTAGCTACCCGTGTGGGTAGAGAGAGAGAGAGAGAGAGAGAGAGAGAGAGTCAAGCTAGAATACACTTGAGTGTACATATCGCACGCTACACTTAAGTGGTATTTTCATATCACGACTCTTTTTTACAAAATATAAACCGTTAATCTTCATTGTTACACTATAATTAAGCTACATGCAAATTTTGAGCTCATTTGGATGTGTATAAGTCACTCGTCTGAGGGCAACAAAATTGACGCACACAATTAATTTGAAATGCATATTTTTTATTTTCTTCATAACATGACCTATAAATGTCCAAATGGACTCAAATTTTATATATGAGCTGCTCGCATGATGTTTAAGAAGATCAATGGATTAGATTTAAAAAAAATATTACATCATGGAAAACTACTTGAGTGTATTCTGCTCCAAATAAATACACTCGAGTGTATTCTACCCTGACTTTCTTTATATATATATATATATATATATATATATATATATATATATATATATATATATATATATATATATATATATATATATATTAATATATATATATATATTAATATATATATATTAATATATATATATATAGAGAGAGAGAGAGAAGTGTTGACCTAGAGGTTGTACATTACCTATATTTTGATAATGACTTAAACATTCCATTCATATGTATCTAACATGTGCGTTAAAGATTGTTTGCAGACATTAGGTACATGAAAAGGATCACATATACAAGTCCTAGAATGGGCCAAGTGCAAGCCAAATTGACTACAAGTGTGCAATTTAGGATTTCCATGTAAATCACCTTAGAACATAAATGTAATCACTTGTAACGATGAATATGCTTGTAACTTAGAAGAGAAAAATGTTTGGGACAAAATTCACCAAGTGCTAATCACTTTTATTGCAAATTAGAAAATCCATTTCAGGCACTTGGTCGGTCGAGTTTCCCACCCTGAAACTCGACCGATCATCCTGAGTCGATTTTCTGAAGATTGCAATCGGTCGAGTTGTGCACTCACAGAACTCGATCGATTGGGTAGTAGGCCAATTCCAGTTGGAATGGTCGGTCGAGTTTCCTCAGGACAAACTCGACCGATCAATTCAACATCGGATTGCCTGCTACCTGATCGGTCGAGTTACACCCATTGATACTCGACCGATTGCACTGTACGGAGTTTGCAGAAAAAGTAATATGACCGTTGGTGAATTGTTTTGGGCAAAAATATAGCCATTTTCTTGAAGGAAAAACGACCACTTATGCACCCAAGTGTCCCACAACATAAAGGGCCACCCTCAACTATAAATAGAACCCCTTGGACTTCATTCCAAGCTGCTCTTCCATTGCAAACTTGGTTCTAGCTTAGTTGAGAGTGTTTCAAGCCCTTGAGTCCCTTTCTCTCTCTACCTTCAAGACAATTTTGTTAGTGAGATAGGTCCTTGTGTATGAGACCTATCCTTTGTGCTATGTAAAGCTCTCCTTTCTTTCTTCCCACCTCCAAATCAAATAGAAGATTGATTGAAGCTACTTCTCCGAGTGAAAGAGGAGTTGCTGCTGTTCTTCTCCGAGTGAAGGGGAAGATGTGTTGCTGATCTTCAAAGAGTGAAGATTGATCGTTGCTCCAGCTCCCTTGGTGAAGGGAAAACGTGGGCAAGCTCTCCAAGTGAAGGAGAGGCGCAAGGCAAGCTCAAGTAAGATAGGTAATTCCTACAAGGCTGAAGACAAAAGTGAGATTGGGTAAGTCCTTTGTATAAGGCCGAAGAATCTCGCTTTGTGGGTAAGTCCTTGGATAGGTAGAAGATCTTAGCTTGTGTAATTAAGCCCTTGGTTGTGTGGTTTATGTTTCTTTTAATCTTATCGTGATATATAAGAGGACCAAGTTGTAAATCCTAGAGACTAACCAACTCTAGGTAGTGGACTGACATCGCTCCTAAGTTTAGGACGTGGAACCACTCTAAACCACATGTCCAAGTGCATGATATTCATTATCTCTTATCCTTGATTGGTATGCTAGAATAGGATATCAAATTGTTGCTTGCATTAGTTTTTGCACTTCAATTAAATTGGTGGTCTAATTGATTTTGTGAAGTGTGTGTAGCTCTATTCACCCCCCCTCTAGAGCCCATCGATCCAACAAGTGGTATCAGAGCAGGTCTTCTCCAAGTTACTTTTACAAGTAGGATAAGATGGGCGATTCGGCTCTTGGGTCACTCAACCTTGAAGGAAGCTTCTCCATGAGACCTCCGGTCTTCGACGACACAAACTTCTTATATTGGAAGAGGAGAATGCAATTCTATCTCCAAGGGGTGAGTTTTGAAATGTGGAAGATTGTCCATCTCAAGTATGAAGATCCAAAAGGGGACATCACCACATGGACGAAAGCGGAGATGAAGCGTGCTCAACTCAATGCTAAAGCCGTGAGCATCATCTACGCTGCCCTTACACCATCGGAGTTCAACCGCATCTCTTCGTGGGACACGATGCATGAGATATGGCACAAGTTGTGTGTCACCTATGAAGGGACCGAGCAAGTCAAGGAGGCCAAGGTCTACATGCTTGGTGGTCTTCTTGAGAACTTCAATATGGGGAAGAATGAGAGGGTAGCGGATATGTACACAAGGTTAAATGTCATCTTGAACAACCTTGCAGCCCTTGGGAGTGTCATGGATAGAGGTACAATCAATGCCAAGATCTTGAGATCTCTTCCAAGGAGATGGGAGCCAAAGGTCACCTCTATTGAAGAAGTTTACAAGCTAAGCGAGTTATCAACCGAGGAGCTGGTTGGTAACCTTCAAGCCCATGAACCTAGGCTTGACAAGCAAGAGGAAGAGGAGAAAAGAGAAGAGAAGGAATCAAAGAAGATAAAGGACACCGCCTTCAAAGCTCAAATTGAAGAAATGGTCCGACAACAACAACTTGCCATGAAGTCTCCCTGCCCTTCCTCAAGTGAAGATGAAGGTGTCAATGATCATGAAGCTAACTACTCCAAAGGGAAACACTTCAAGAGCAAGCCCTCCTCCTCAACTCCTAGGTGCTACGAGTGTGGTAAAAAAGGCCACTACAAGAGTGACTGCCCAAAGGCCAAGAAGAGCCATCATAAGAGCAGCCACAAGAAGGATGACAAGTACAAAAGAGAAGCAAAGTTCAAGAGGAAAGACAAGAAGGAAAGAAGATCCAAAGATGCAGCTCATGCGGCATGGGAGTCTTCTTCTTCAACCTCCTCAAGCTCTGAAGATGGAGAATGTCATCTTGCCCTCATGGCCTCTATAAGTGAAGATGTAATTGAGGTAAATGAGGTAAGCAAAGTAAGTGATATTAGTTTACATGAGCTATCTAAGGAAACTCTTATTGACATGCTTAATGAATGCCAATCATCTTTTGCTAAATGTAAATCTAAAAGAAAAAGATTAGGAAAGATAGTTGATGATCTTTATGCAAAAATTGACATTCTTGATGAAAATGAAAAATTGCATCTTGATAGTATAGAATCCTTGTAAGGGCAATTTCTTGACCTTGAACTTCAATACAATGGAGTAGAGGTTGAAAATGGTGTATATCTTAAAAACATTGAAAATCTTAAGATAGAAATCCAAAATTGCCTAGATGAGCTTGATACTATTAAAACTGAAAATGTAGAACTCAAGCTTATTGATGATGCTAGGAGAAAAGAAGTCTATGCATATCAAAGAGAAATAGTTGTGCTCAAATCTGAAAATGCAAAATTGCTTGCTCAAATTAATGATTTATCTTCTAGACCTGTTTTGCCTAGAAATGAAGTTGCTAGCTTAACTCTAGAAAAAGACTCTCTTCTTACTAAAGCCCTCTGTCTTGAGGCCGACCTTTTGCATACTAGAGAAGATCTTGCTAGTTTATCTACTACTGTTGTAAATCTTAGTGATGATAATGCTAAATTAAGATCTACTTTGCAAAGGTTTCTTTTGGGTAAGAAATCCCTAAATGATATCCTAGAGCACTCTACCAAACAAGTTGGTACTAGTGGTTTAGGATATAAGGGGACTACTCCAAAAGGTAAGAAGAAGAAGGGTAAGAAAAAGAGTGTGGAACCTCCAATTTTCAATGGAGAGTCTTCCGGCTCTAAAAATCCCATGGTTTGTATTCATTGCAAATGTGATTACCATTATTCTACCTATTGTCCTTACAAGCCCAAGGGGACCAACCCAAAGATGAGATGGGTCCCTAAGCTAACCCCGAACCCCAAAGTTTGAGTTGGGTTCCGACATCCTCTTTTCTTGCAGGTGAAAAAGAAATGGATTGTTGATAGTGGCTGCTCTAAGCATGACTGGAGAAATCAGCCATTTCAACAAATTTTTAAAAAAGAAAGGAGGATCGATAACCTTCGGGGACAACAAGAAGGGTAAGGTTATAGGTGAGGGTGATGTAGGCAATGAATTATGCATTAAAAATGTATTGCTTGTTTATGGCCTACATCACAATTTAATTAGCATTAGCCAATTATGTGATAATGGTTATCTTGTGCTTTTTACTTCTTTAGAATGCTTGCTTCTAGATTCCCTGTCGTATAATGTTATATATAAGGGAACTAGAAATGGTAATCTCTATGTGATTGTTCTCGATGATCTTAAGACCATACTAAATAGATGCTTAGTTGTGGATAAAAACGATCTTTCTCTTTGGCATCGTCGTTTGGGTCATGTGAATTTGCATCAAATGAAGAAATTGAACAAAAAGGACCTGGTTCGAGGACTTCCTAAATTGGATTTTGAAAAGGATGAGGAATGCCAACCTTTTACACAAGGGAAACAAACCAAATCCTCCTTCAAATCCAAAGGAGTCATGAGTACCAAGAGAGTTATTGAGCTTCTTCATATTGATCTTTTCGGACCAATGAGAACACAAACGCTTCGTGGCTCCAAGTATTGTCTTGTTATTGTTGATGATTTTTCTAGATATACTTGAACTTTCCTTCTTGTTTCTAAAAGCGATACACTTGATGTTTTCTCGAGATTTTGTAAATGAGTTGAAAACGAAGCTTCTTGCCATGTTGTTTCTATCCGTAGTGATCATGGGGGAGAGTTTGACAATGATCTTTTTGAACGTTTTTGTGAAAAATCGGGTTATTCGCACAATTTCTCTTCTCCTCACACACCTCAACAAAATGGAGTTGTTGAGAGGAAGAATAGATCACTACAAGAGATGGCTAGGACCATGCTTCTTGAGTATGACACTCCTAAGAAGTTTTGGGCTGAAGCCGTTAG
Organism: Alisma plantago-aquatica; assembly: GCA_963693085.1. Classification (NCBI taxonomy): domain Eukaryota; kingdom Viridiplantae; phylum Streptophyta; class Magnoliopsida; order Alismatales; family Alismataceae; genus Alisma; species Alisma plantago-aquatica. The sequence continues at coordinate 942,247,270 of OY856410.1, read as the reverse complement.
CACGTCATGTTTTGTGCAAAACTGAGTTTTCACACATCCGACTTTCAAGAAAACCCCCCATGAACTATGGCGTGGTAGGAAGCCGTCTATTGATTTCTTTCATGTTTTCGGATGCCCTTGTTTTGTTTTAAACACTAAGGATTCTCTCGACAAGTTTGATCCAAAATCATACAAGGCTTTCTTCCTAGGCTATAGCACTACTAGCAGGGCATATAGAGTATTTAACATTGAACTATCTAAAATTGAAGAATCTATAAATGTTAAATTTATTGAAACTAACCCTGTTATTGGCAAGCATATTGGTGATGATGATGTTGCAGATGAAATAATTTCTATCTTAAAAGATCTCAACATCAAAGACAAAGGCAAGCAGGTTGCAGAAGAAGAAAAAGAAGAAGAAAAGAAGGATCCCACTCCCCTCTTTGCAAAGAATCACCCCAAGGAGTTGATCATTGGCAATCCGTTTGAGAGAGTGAGGACACGAGCTGCTCACAACAAAGAACAAACAGATAGTGCCTTCATCTCCCAACTAGAGCGAAATAACATCAAAGAGACCATTGGTGATGATGAGTGGATCCTTGCCATTCAAGAAGAGCTTGAGCAATTTGAGAAGAACCGTGTGTGGACTCTAGTGCCAAGACCAAATGATAGAAAGATCATTGGCACCAAATGGGTCTACCGCAACATTGATGAGCAAGGAAAAGTGGTAAGAAACAAAGCAAGGTTAGTAGCACAAGGTTACAACCAACAGGAAGGTATTGATTTTGATGAAACTTATGCTCCTGTTGCTAGATTAGAATCTATCTGTATGCTACTTGCTTTTGCTAGTTATAAAAATTTCTTGCTTTATCAAATGGATGTTAAAAGTGCATTTTTGAACGATACAATCGAGGAGGAAGTTTTTGTTGCTCAACCTCCGGGCTTTGAAAATGACAAATTACCCAATCATGTTTATTTGTTACAAAAAGCTCTCTATGGACTCAAACAAGCCCCTCGAGCTTGGTATGAGAAATTAAAGAACTTTTTGTTAGATAATGGGTATGTCATGGGCAAAGTTGATTCTACTTTGTTTCTAAAACACACTTCTAACCATTTTCTTATCATCCAAATATATGTTGATGATATCATTTTTGGCGGGACTGATCTTGATCTTTGCAAGGAGTTTAGTTCTCTTATGCAGAGTGAATTTGAAATGAGCATGATGGGTGAGTTGACCTTCTTCCTCGGCTTTCAAATCAAGCAAACAAAGGAAGGAAACTTCATCAACCAAGGCAAATACACAACTCAACTAATCAAGCGCTTTGGGATGGAGAACATGAAGCTGATGGATACACCCATGTCAAACACCGCCAAACTTGATAAAGATGAAGAAGGTGAAAAGGTAGATGAGAATCTCTATAGAGGTATGATAGGAAGTTTACTTTATTTAACTGCCTCTAGACCTGACATTATGTTTAGTGTTGGCTTGTGTGCTCGCTTTCAATCTTGCCCTAAGAAGTCGCATCTCACTACTGTTAAGAGAATTTTGAGGTACTTAGCCAAAACTCAAAATTTTCGTCTATGGTATCCTAAATCAAGGGATTTTACTCTTACGGCATATAGTGATGCGGACTATGCAGGGTGTTTGATTGATAGAAAGTGCACAAGTGGCACTTGCTTCCTTCTAGGACCATGCTTAGTGTCTTGGTTCTCCAAGAAATAAAGCACAGTGGCATTATCAACTACCGAAGTTGAATACATCGCAGCCGGGAGTTGTTGTGCACATGTCCTATGGATGAAGCAAATGCTCCAAGACTTTAACATATTTTTTGATGCTTCTCCTATCTTTTGTGACAATACTAGTGCAATTAACCTCTCTTATAATCCTATATTGCATAGTAGAGCTAAGCATATAGAGGTTCGCCATCATTTTCTTTGTGACCACATTGCCAAGAAAGATATCTATATCACACATGTGGACATAGAAAATTAGCTGGCGGACATTTTTACAAAACCTCTAGCTAGAGATCAATTTAATTTTATTCGATCTAAACTGCTCATTATTGATTTCAATGATATTGCTATGTGATCTAGCTAGTGGTCTCTATCCTATATGCTTGCTCATGTCATTCTTCACCTTATGTTGCCTATACATGCTTGCTTGTGCTAAATTTGCCAATCAATATGCTTAGTTTGTGCTTGTTTTTGGGTTTTTATCGAATTTCACGTTTTATCGCTAAATAGTGCCCAATGATGAGCAAAATGTGCCTAGGTATGTTATTTATGCATAATAGAATTGAAAAATAAATTTAATAGGCATGTATGTGGCTAGAATCTAAGTTTTAGACTGCTAGGTCAGGTTGACCTTCGGTCGAGTTTCACCCCGGAAAACTCGACCGATCAGGAGTCGAGAGATGTTCTTCAGTGGACCGATCGGTCGAGTTGTCCACCCTCAGAACTCGACCGATCGACGGGCTACGCCAACTTAAAAGTTAGGATCGGCCGACTATTTTCCCTTGCAACTAGAAAATAGCTGACCGATTCCTCTTCTCCTGGCCCGTGCTCTCCACCCTAGCCCTAACCCTTCCCCGTTCCTAACCCTAGGGTGCCTTAGTAGCTTGCTCCTGACCTCCCCGGGCGACGGTTGTGTGTTCTTGTTGGGCTTTGAGGTTCGTTTTGCTTGTGTGTGCGTTTTCTCCTCTTGTTTTTGCTTCCATGGCTTTCCACAGGAGAAAACGACCCGCCCTAGCAATGCCCCAGCTTCTTCCTCGACCCAACGGTTGATTCCTTTTGATAACACTATGTTTGTATCTCTAGAGGCGGTAAATAGGTATAAGGATCTCCTTCCTCGATCTCCTTTTCCTTTCCGCCCCCTAGTTGGTGCAAACCGTTTTCAAAACCATATCAACTCCATCACTCAGCTTATTGCCAAACACAACCTTTTTGCCCTTGCAATCGAAAGTGACTGCTTTAATAATCAGTTAACTAGTACAAAAGCAGTTCACGAGTTCTACGCTAATCTGCGCTGGAACTATGATTCGATTGTTCCCTCGCCTAATACCGAAATAGTCCTAACATCGATGATCGTCGTTCGTCAGTTTCAAATCTCCGAGGATAATTTCAATCTCTATCTTGCCGGAGACGAAGAAACCACTACCTGGCGCCGGGGCTATGACGAGTATTTTGATCTTTTAGACCCAGAAGGCTTTTACAAACATCATGAATTGACTTTACCGGATATTCATCGATTTCTGAAGAAGCCTGACGTGGCCTATAAGAAGTGGTCCACCCTTTCCTCCTCCTCCCTTGACCTCCGGAAGTGCATCCTAGCCCTTGTGCTTAACTGCAATATCCATCCGAAGCGAAATCAAACGGATATTGCGGAAAACACAACGGTTTTGATGTATTGTTTGTTGAACAACATAGGTGTCAAGTGGGCTCGTTACATTCTACATCGTATGACCTGCTTTGACAACGGCAAGAACACCAAGGGAACCCACCCTCCCTATCCAGCCTTGATCTGTGGTCTCTTCCAGTTCGCCACTGACAAATCACTCTTTTCCGACCTCCATTACCCGGTTGCTCGAAAGGGAGTGTGCATTAGTGAAACCACTCTTCTGAAGGTTGTACCTACCCCTGCCTCTGCCCCTGGTGCTTCTGGCTCTACCTCAGCCTCTGCCTCTGCTTCTGGTGCCCCTCCTACCTCCACCCAGGCTCCACCCCCGCAGCCACATCCTCGCCCTAGCCGTGCGTCGTTCAGAGCATCAAATGAAACCCTTCTTGGTTACATGATGCATGAACAGGCGTACAATCTCCAGGTCCAGGATCACCTCCATCAGGATTTGTGTTCGATCATGTCTACCATGAACCTATCCTGCTCTTCACCCTACCCAGCATACCAGCCATATCCGGGTAGTGCTTATGCCTCCTATGCATATGAGCATTACTTTCCTGGTCCACCACCATCTGCTGCCGAGCCTTCTGCTGCTGCTCCACCTTAGTATCCCTCTAGTAGCTCTACTCCTGCATATCTACCGCTACCTGCTGGCCCCCTGACCTCTCTGCTCACGTCCTTGGGGGACTCTGCTCCATCCTTTCTGCAGGCCCAGGAGCTTCTATCTCTTCGCATGTCATGGGCTGAGCAGAATGCCCACTGGCCCGGTCGCTCCTTTTGTCCTGCTGACGAGGAGATGCCCGACCAGGCTGAGGATGCCGATGAGGATGCCGACGAGGATGCGGATGATGCTGATGGTGATGGTTCTTCTGCCGAGGATGGCGATGATGGTGCTGGTTCTGCTGCTGGCACAACTGCCCCGCCTTCGGATGGCGATGAGGACTACAACCCCGGCGATGACGAGGATGCAGTCGACATAGATAGCTTCGATGTCTAGGAGGTTGTCTTAGATTATAGTCTAGCATGTCTATTATATATATCTTTCTAGACTCTTTTGTATAAGCAACATCCTGGCACATTCGTCTGAGCTGTACTATTTTCTTATTCACTGTTTTCTCGCTTTTATGGTTGTAGTCGCTTATGAGAACCTATGTCTGCGTTGGAATATCATTGCTACACTTTGGCTATTAAATCTGTGTTATCTTATGCTTGGTGTTTGTTGAGCTATATTTTGATTCTGACTTGGATTGTATGTTTCTCCTCTGTGGTTGTATGTTATATGCCTTAAACATGTGGTTTATTCTCTTTTGCATATGTGTGTGGTTGAGTCTTGGAGAAGACCTAGATTTTTTGCTCTTCTACACCCCCTACCTTTTTTGATAATGTCAAAAGGGGGAGATATATCTCATGATTTGAGACTCAATCATATTGTTGTTTGTGTTTTACTATTGCTCTCTTGCCTAGGTGATCCTTTTTCTTGTTAAATTGTTGTTGATCATATGACATGTAAAGGATTACATATTACATGAATATTGGTTTTGCCATGTATAGAAAACCTAACATGCAGGTGAGAGGAAGCATAGTTTGAGGGGGAGCAATTCCAATTGTTCTTATCATGAATCCCCCTAATTCACAAGGCAAATGTTTAATTTTCTTATACTTTTCAATATGTTTGAGGAATGGTTTGTCATTGTCAAAAAGGGGGAGAATGTTGACCTAGAGGTTGTACATTACCTATATTTTGATAATGACTTAACCATTCCATTCATATGTATCTAACATGTGCGTTAAAGATTGTTTGCAGGCATTAGGTACATGAAAAGGATCACATATACAAGCCCTAGAATGGGCCAAGTGCAAGCCAAATGGACTACAAGTGTGCAATTTAGGATTTCCATGTAAATCACCTTAGAACATAAATGTAATCACTTGTAACGATGAATATGCTTGTAACTTAGAAGAGAAAAATGTTTGGGACAAAATTCACCAAGTGTTAATCACTTTTATTGCAAATTAGAAAATCCATTTCAGGCACTTGGTCGGTCGAGTTTCCCACCCTGAAACTCGACCGATCATCCTGTGTCGATTTTCTGAAGATTGCAATCGGTCGAGTTGTGCACTCATAGAACTCGATCGATTGGGTAGTAGGCCAATTCCAGTTGGAATGGTCAGTCGAGTTTCATCAGGACAAACTCGACCGATCAATTCAACATCGGATTGCCTGCTACCTGATCGGTCGAGTTACACCCATTGATACTCGACCGATTGCACTGTACGAAGTTTGCAGAAAAAGTAATATGACCGTTGGTGAATTGTTTTGGAAAAAACTATAGCCATTTTCTTGAAGGAAAAATGACCACTTATGCACCCAAGTGTCCCACAACATAAAGGGCCACCCTCAACTATAAATAGAACCCCTTGGACTTCATACCAAGCTTCTCTTCCATTGCAAACTTGGTTCTAGCTTAGTTGAGAGTGTTCCAAGCCCTTGAGCCCCTTTCTCTCTCTACCTTCAAGACAATTTCGTGAGTGAGATAGGTCCTTGTGTATGAGATCTATCCTTTGTGCTATGTAAAGCTCTCCTTTCTTTCTTCCCACCTCCAAATCAAATAGAAGATTGATTGAAGCTACTTCTCCGAGTGAAAGAGGAGTTGTTGCTGTTCTTCTCCGAGTGAAGGGGAAGATGTGTTGCTGATCTTCAAAGAGTGAAGATTGATCGTTGCTCCAGCTCCCTTGGTGAAGGGAAAATGTGGGCAAGCTCTCCAAGTGAAGGAGAGGCGCAAGGCAAGCTCAAGTAAGATAGGTAATTCCTGCAAGGCTGAAGACAAAGGTGAGATTGGGTAAGTCCTTTGTAGAAGGCTGAAGAATCTCGCTTTGTGGGTAAGTCCTTGGATAGGTAGAAGATCTTAGCTTGTGTAATTAAGCCCTTCGTTGTCTGGTTTATGTTTCTTGTAATCTTATCATGATATATAAGAGGACCAAGTTGCAAATCCTAGAGACTAACCAACTCTAGGTAGTGGACTGACATCGCTCCTATGTTTAGGACGTGGAACCACTCTAAACCACCTGTCCAAGTGCATGATATTCATTATCTCTTATCCTTGCTTTGTATGCTAGAATAGGCTATCAAATTGATGCTTGCATTAGTTTTTGCACTTCAATTAAATTGGTGGTCTAATCGATTTTGTGAAGTGTGTGTAGCTCTATTCACCCCCCCTCTAGAGCCCATCGATCCAACAAGAAGGAGAGAGAGAGAGTCAGGTTAGTGTACACTCGAGTGTACCGGTGGCACTATACACCTCAGTCATTTTTGAAGATGCAGTAAATTTTTGAAAAATCTAAACCGTTGATTTTATTAATTATCATAAGAACATACTATATAATAAATTTTAGCTCATTAATACAATAAGTAGACGTCTTTTATTATCTAACATGGTATTAGAGAAGTGATCCAACCCTAATCCTAGAGGACACAAAAGATTTTCCTCCACCTGGAGGCGATAACCTTCCTTCTTGCCTTTGTCGCCGACCTCGTTGGTCGTATGTTTATCTCTTCTTTTTAGTTGATCTCCGCCCGTGCTCCATCGACCCATTGCTACCAAAATCCCCCCTCTATACTTGTCGGCGCCGTAACTGCACCCTGTCACATATCCACCAAACAACATACCGGCCGCCATACTTGCCCCTTGTTTTGATCTTGCTACCCACTGCTACAAGCGGAATCTTTTCTCTACCCTTTTCAACAAATCAGGCAAGTTGTTCACGATGCTACCCTCTCGAGTAATATCTCCCTACCAGCACCGACCGCCGATGGGCTCATATTTCCTTAAACTCCGGTCTACCTCAAACTGCCCCTTCGTCTGCTGCCGACAGGGCCGATCTGCTACTTTGATTTTGTTCTTGGTTGTCTGTCTTCGTGCAAGTCTCCATGCACTTCTTGACGAACTTGTGGACTTCTACTATTGACTCTTATTACTACATGCTTCTTGAAGAGAGTGATTTGTGGAGATTTCTACTGCCTACTTGTTTCTATTGAGGGTCTTTTATCCGGCTACATTCACTTTTCTGTTGTGAGCCAGCACTCTCTGGCATGTCTGTGTTTTCACACGTCGACTCTCTACTACTATGTTCAAGCATTCTCTAGTTTGTTTGTTCCTTGTTTGCACATCGACTTTCTACTACTATGTGCCAGCACTTTCGGGCTCGTCCGTGCTCTATTTTGTATGTTGACTTGTCCGTACTTTATTTGTACGTTGACTACTACTAATGTTGTGACCCAACACTCACTGGGCTGTGACGTTAGCCATAGTCATGAAGATCGTAAAGCACTATTGTTTCTTCTTATTTACCCTCCAGATAATCATGAAGCTTCTACGATTACAACCTGCTTGTTTGGGGTATCAACTTAAGGAGGAGTGTATGAGTGTTTCAGTGCTTCAATGTAATATCGGGGGGGGGGGGAGTTGTATGAGCTTGGTTTATCATTTAATTTCTATTTCTTTGCTTTTTAGTCCAACTCTCTATTTGTAAGCTGATTTAGAATTCTCCAACTTTAGCTTGAGGGGGGGTATTAGAGAGTCTGTTTATTTATATTATTAAATGTCTTTATAATATGGGCCCAAGTATGTCTTGTCCTATTAGATTTAGGTTGTGTCATGTATGCTTCCATGTTCTCCTATATATAGGAGTAGGTTTTTTTCTTCTTAATACAACAAGTAGCCATCTTTTATTATCTGACATAAGGAATTAACATATATAAAATTAAGTATTTTTAGAGTTATTTTTTTATGTCAATTATTTAGAGTAGCGTATGGTAAAATTTAGAATTACTATTAAACAAAACTTGGTTGGTGTTAAAATGGAACATTTATACTACTATTTAAAAAATTTCCTGGAATTGAGGGGAGCACTTGCCCTACCTTGTGCTACCCTCCCTCCGACAATGGGGTATGATCTCTTGTTTATATTTGGAAGAAGTTGTTGACTGGTGAGATTAGTGGATCAATTTAAGATGTGTATTTTTTTTTCCATCGTTACCCTTAATATATTGTCATTGTTGGTGGAAAAGCCCATGTGCTAATATAGTTCTTTGCCACGGAGAGAAAATTAATGCTTCATCAAATGTCACAAATATTCATGACGTGCATGCCGTCATCTATAAGTTTTCCTACAAAAGGTTATGGCATTGACTTTGATCAAACATTCTTTTTATTTATCAAATGCTTTTTTTTTTAAACATTCACTCTATCGTTTATCCCCATAAATACAAGATTTATATGACTGTCATCTCTTATATGAATTAGGTAAGGACGTTTGCTTACTTTTTATGAAGAAGGCGACGGTTTTAAACGAAATCTTTGATGTAGGTGTTGACATCTACCGTCATTTACCTGCACTCCAGAACCAACAATGGGTGGCGGTCATCCATAAAAGCTACATGTCGTATATAGTACACCTTAAAAATTAAAGTCATTTGGTAGAGGTCAGCCATTTTAGTAATTCTTAATGTTAATTTGACACGCTTAACCATCCATATGTAATGATTTTATACAGTGAGATGTATCTTGCTGGCTGCTAATCAAAGCGTAAAGCCACCGTTTCGAAACTAATTTTTAGGCCCACTTTATGCTGATTATTCCATTAATAGAGATAGCTTGTACACAGAACTCACATGTGCTTCGCACAACAGAAAGGTGCACCTTTTCGGGAGGTGCGCCAACAGTTTCTGTTATATTATTTGGATATATTTATTGTCTTAGGTAACATTACACCTACATCACATGGAAATTAGAACCAGAACATTATATTAGAGATTGAAGAAACGGAAATCAATGTCCCTGCACGCACAGCCACTGTCCGACAAACAGCTTGTTACAGTCGAGGTTGGGGTTGAGGCTGCTGAAAACGATCGGCGGTATGTTAAAGCTCTGCATCACTTGAAAACATGTCTCACCAGCCAACACACCGTGGACATTGGTGCAGATTGGCTTGTCTACTGGGATAAACATTACTGAGGGCGCAGGCGGTGGCGTACCAGCGCTTCCACCAACTACATGCAAATAGCAGCAACAATAGAGAGTAAAACGTTAAGGACAGAAGTTTAAAATAAAAAAGGATTTGCTTAGTAACACCATTATTAACGCGGGAGTGCCTAAAATCACATAATGTTGTATAGTTGGACCAAGGCATATTGACGGATAAATGCGGTGCTTACGTAAAAAGCGCTTGCCCTCTATAGAAGGCAAGATTAGGAGCACTGCCAGCATAACCGTGCACATGAGCATTGTCGTTGACTTGGCCATTTGAATTTGATCTGCAAAGCTAAGTCACTTCTTTGTGTTTGATGAAGAGGATCTACTCATGCAGCCTCTATATGTACTAGATAGAAGGACGACAAGAACAGAATGGCTGTTGGAATGAACAGTTCCTTGTATCATGCGAGTTGTCTCGCAGGAGAACAAGAAAGCCGGCTTCTCCCCTAGTTCAGCTTTGTCAGTGTAATTATATATTCACTTCGCGTCGCCCGATAATTGTTTGACTGAGGATCCTAGGATTCGATGATACTAATAAATTGGTTACATGTTTAATGTTCCAACTATATCTTAATGATCATCTTGGGTACGCGTCATAGTTATTAACCAACTTCGTGATTCTAAAATATGTAGTAAACTAGATCATGGTTAAAGAAGGTTAAGAGGGTTGAGTTGTTGTAACTATTATCTGCTCAATGGTCTTGGTTCTTAATTTGAGATATTCATTGTGTCAATGATGAAACCCCTTGTTCCTTCATATTTTGAGATTATATCACTTCTTAAGGACTATAAAATAAGGAAGGATTTCATTCCCTCTACCAAATCTGAATCTGACATTTCTTGGTCAAAGAGAACAATATAATGGAGTAGGTCATGGAGACAGGAGGTCTTCTAGTAATCCAAGAGCTCAATTTCAGGGAAACTATCATGCTAGTGAAAAAATATCTACAAATGGTGGGGTCTTATGGATTTATCAGAATTAAGATTTCAGCTCAAAAAGAAGAGGGTTCAATCCAAGTACATGTCCTGACACTAGATTCAGCATGAGATAGGTACCAGAATGTCAAATCTTTTGAAAAAGGTATCAATAATTCACTGAGATTTTGGTACCATTAAGTCACAGAATGTTCCTCAATTTCTTAATGATGAAGCAATGACTTTAGCTTCTATTTGGATAAATGATAAACCCAATCTTAGAGTGGAATGTGGATTTGGAGCTTCAAATCACATCATCTCTGATCTAGGTACTCCAATCTATCTTGTCACTTATTGAGAAAATGATTTTATCATGGTGGAAAATGGGGACTATCTACCTGTTTCACAAGTTGGAAATACTTTTATCATTCAAAAAACATTTACTCCTTTGGAAAATATACTTGTTGTTCCTGAAATTAAACACAATCTACTATCTGACTCTCATCTGACCACGATGTTTCCATGATATTTCATATTTTTAAGTATTAGTTCTTGATCATACATCTACACAACTAGAAGATTCTGGCTCTAAGCAGGTGTAGTGGTGGATTATACCAGTTGCTTTCCTCAGCCACTGCTACTTTGGATCAAAGTCTTGGGGTCAACACTATAGTGAATGGTGATAATAATGTTTCATGTCATGTTGCAACTTTATTGTCAAATAGTCATAATATTTTTTTCTGCAAATGTCTTCCCTAATAGATTGGGTCATGTAAATGTTGGGATTGGTCATCATCTAACAAATCTAGGTAGTCTTCATGCAACTAGCAACATAGTCGATATGTGTACTAGCTGTGAGATTAGTAAGAGTAAATTCTTACCTTACATTCACAGTCATAAAATGGCTAATGTCCCTATTAACAAAACTAGTTGTGATTTATGGGAAAAATTACATGTAGTATCATGTCAAGGATTTCAATTTTATATTGTGCTTATGGATGATTGTATTGGTTTCAATTATTTCTACCCAACTTGACTAAAGTTTGAGTTTTATAATGTGTTACTCAAATTTCATTCTATGTTTACAACTCAGTTTAACACCAAGATCTCAATTATACAAATAGATGGTGGGGGAGATTTATTAGTAACATACTTACAATATTCTACTTCACAATAGGGAATTATTTCATCAAATAGGCATGTCCATACATGAGACGATCTGACACCGAATCAGACTGACACAGTGTAATTAATTGCAGAATTAACCATAATCAACGGAATAACAAAAATCACTAAAACTTAAAACCATTTGCAAAGAGATCCATTTCCAGGAAACTCTCATAACAAGAACCAAAATATAGTATATACATTCTGGTCCACAAAGTACATACCATGTACCTTCTCTTCTCGAGGATTACATACAACAGTTGCTCTGTTAAGTCTACACATAAGCAACATAAAACCTCAAGGCATTCAATGCCAAAATCTCAGATCGATCATAAAAGCACTAACTACTGGCTCCAAGGACCTGAGAGTATAGAGACGACACATATGACTCATAATTACAAGACATGACAGTCAGTATCTCCACCTGAGATATCACTGCTATCCCTAATGTTGCTGTCCTTCCCCTGGTGTATGGTTCCTTCCTCTTCGTCCTCGTCCACCTAAAAATGTTGGTGACCAATGGTGTGAGACCCATGTCCCAGCGAGAGATATAACTCTCTGCCATAAATATTATTATTGCAGATAAACAGTAATAAACTAAAGCTCTATGAAAAAGTAGGATTTAATCATTATTAAGAAGAATAGAGCAATATCATCTTTTAAAGCATTATAGCTATAAATGATAAAGTAGTAAATCATCTATTCACTTTTAATAAGGAATATGAAGAACATGTAAAATATCTATCCATTTAGGATACAATAAGCAAAGTAACATCAACCAATGATTTCTGTAATTTGTCCTTAAGCAAATATGATACACGGCTGATTACATTTTACAATCATTCTTATGCCATGAGGAAGTGAGCCGTACCACTCAAATCCAACCTTCAGTTGCGAAACCCAAAGCAGGTTCCATACAAGATCAAAGGAAGAGACGGACTCCACGATCTCATCTGTCTCGGTCAGTGTGAGACCACAATCAGGACCACAGTCTCTTGCTTAAGTGACCTCAGTTACAAGGTTAGCTCCCACAGGCTACCCTTTCTCTAGCCCGCCTTGGTACAAGTCTCGGCGCTAGTAAATCTGAGCCACGGTTCAGTTCATCGTGCTCCCTGAGCCATAAACGCAGTCATGCTCTATCACACTGAGCCATGCGCCTGTTCACCATGCTCTTATACATATCTTGAGTCTACAACCGAAGTTGCACTCTAATCCTCCTATTTTTGACTAGGAGAAACCCCGCATATTCAACAATATACGCTCTGGATTAACCCGTAGGAGAATCCGTTTCACCATCACCAGCTACTAACGATGATGGATCTATGGCCAGGGCTCTACATGATAAAATTCCACTTGATTATTTAAGTACATTACCATATTATTTTAGTATTAGTCAAGTTTTCAAACGAGAATTATTATGACAAATGCTACAAAGAAACATGTAATACTTATGTCAAGTACTTTTCAAAACTTTATAAAACATTGGGATCTCAATCCCTTATCTCATTATTGGGTATTCACATCCCTCAACAATATCATCATCATGTTTACTGGATATGGGTAATCAAACCCTTAGTTCATCACTAAACATGGTTACCACTATCAGGTAACTATTACCTCCAGGTCATCTGACCAAGGTATTCAGGATACTTATTACACAAGCATCTCACATAGCTAACCAGGCATATTAAACTTATTATCACCTCTCATTGGGCAACAAATAAAATACTAGCTCACAAGGCCCATTAACATAATAGCTCATACCTGGTTATACTCATCATCTCATGATACCTGCATGGTTAGTATACTTGATAACAATCATATCAATTACATATCAACATTATGCAATACAAAGATAACATAAGTATTCCCTCATTAGGGTTAGTTTTTCCCATCTTTATCAATTAGGGTTTCACATAACATCCCCTTATATTAGGGTTTCACATAACATCACCCTACATTAGGGTTTCACATAACATCACCCTATATTAGGGTTTCACATAACATCACCCTATATTAGGGTTTCACATAACATCACCCTACATTAGGGTTTCACATAACATCACCCTACATTAGGGTTTCACATAACATCACCCTATATTAGGGTTTCACATAACATCACCCTATATTAGGGTTTCACATAACATCACCCTACATTAGGGTTTCACATAACATCACCCTATATTAGGGTTTCACATAACATCACCCTATATTAGGGTTTCACATCTTATATTAATTAGGGTTTTATGATTACCTCATTAATCTAAACCCTAAGTCAGTGCTTCCACATATCTTGGAGCACATAGAATTATTTAAGAATTAAATAATACTTATCATTGTTCCATGTGCTAGGAACACACATCATGATCATACCTTATTAGGTTGACTTAACCTTTCACTAAGCATTATTTGATGACTCTCATATGCTTGCTCGATGCCTTTCTAAACAGGATGAGATCATCTGCAAAGCATAAATGGGATAGCTTCAAACCACTTCTCCCAATGGATACGGGCTTCCATTTCTTACTGCCGACAAGTTGTTCGATCATTTGACTCAGACGCTCGATGCACAACACAAAAATATATGGTGAGAGGGGGTCTCCCTGGCGTAGACCCCTACTCGCTTTGAAATCCTTAGTAATATTTTCGTTCCATAGGACCGAACATTCACCAATTGTTATCGAATTCATAATATACCTTGCAATGTTTGGAGGAAGAGCAAGTCTCTGCAAAGTGTCAGAAATAAATTCCCAAGACAGCCTATCATAGGCCTTAGATAAATCAATTTTAATCGCCATGTATTTGGCCCCTGTCTTCTTCTTCATTGTATGGATGACCTCTTGGGTCATTGCTATATTATCAGTAATCTGCCGACCCAGTACAAAACTGCTTTGGGATGGTCCAATCCACGTCTGCATAAATTCTTTGAGACGTTCCACTATGATTTTGGAGGCTAATTTTAGATAGATGTTATTTAAAGAAATTGGGTGTAATTGGTCACACGATTCGGGACTAGGGACTTTAGGAATCAGCACAATTGTAGAGTTGCACAAGTCCTTACTCAACGTTTTCCCTGCTAGTGCGTTGCTCAAGGTGTTCATCACTAGCCAATTTTTCAGGATAAACAAACCATTAATTCCGTCAGGCCCAGCTGCCTTATAAGGATTCATGTCTTTAAGGATGTTAAGCATTTCGGCTTCACTCAGTTTGGCTCCTACCCAGTTCTTCTGGCCTTCGTTGAGGCGTGTAAATTAGTCTGGGATTGCCATAATGCAGCTGCTGCGGCTGACATCTGTCTTCATAAGTAGTTGTTGGAAGTGACCACGAACCAATTTCTGAAGATCAGGTTCAGTGGACACCCATGTGTTTTTGGCATTCTTGAGTTTGGCAATAGAGTTGTGTCTCTTCTGTTGGTTAATGTAAGCGTGATAGAACTTGGTATTCACATCCCCATTCTTTAACCAGTTCAATTGACTTCTTTGTTTAAGCTCTTCCTCTTCTAATTTTAGAATTTCATTCAGTTCATCCTGCATAGATATATAAATGTCATCAGTAATGGGATTGTATGTGTCGGAGAGCTCTTTTTCAAGGTTACTAATGTCTCTAATAAGATGAGATTTCTTCTTCTTCTGATTCTCCATTTCAGTACGATCCCAGCGAAGGATCTCCTCTTTCGCACACATTAGGGAGGTATTGAAATTGTTGTCGCCTTGCCAAATTGCTCGCAGTAAGGATTTGAATTTCTTATCAGACGACCATGCAGCTCTAGCAAAACTTTGGTTTCATATTTTCATTCCTTCTAGATTAGATCTAAGCACTTGAGTAAAGGCCAAAGAATATTTCATATACACGTCTCTTCCAAATATATATACCTACATGCTTATACAATACAACCGAATTAGAAAATATAGGCCAAAGATATATGCCTAAATGCTTATATAACACAAACAAGACATGTTTTCAACTAGATCAGACGTTTTTTCACAAATCAGACCTAAAAATGATGTATAAATCTGATTTGACATACTTAAAAATAACACATATGGTATTTTTTGAGGATTAAGATTTTTATATTTCTATTGATGCAAAAAGACAAAGATTTTAGCATTCTAGGTATAACAACGATCAGAAAAATGTGAGATAATAGAAGACCATACCCTTATGTACCTCAATCTCATAAGAATAATAAACAACATTATTCAAAGTTCCTAAGGGTAAAAAACATAATTATTCAAAGAATGGAGTAGTATAGGAGGAAGGAATCAAGATTTGATGATGGAAAAATGAAGGCATAAAAATATACTGAGAGGGTGTGGTAAAGTAGGTCACATGGTAGGTATCTTAGATGAATGAAGAAATACCTGCTTCAGTCTCAAAGTGTCATACACTGAATGTAGTACATGAGTTGTCTTAGATGCATGTGGTAATAGATGAAGGGACCCATATCCGCCTCAGTATCTCAAGAGTGTTATAAACTACAACAACAAGTATCACATGTAATCAACACCATTGTTTCTAGAAAACATTACAAGTAACATAAAATTCTTATTTTTAAATGAACATAAAAGTGAAAAATAGCAACAAAACCTCAAAAAAGCTACCACATTAGGACCCCTACCTTCATTAATCTCTGGACTTGCATACACAGTAATCCACAAGTAGAAAATGTGATTAGTATTACTGCTTGACAAAATAGTGAACATGTCTGATCAATAAGCCTATATTTAGTCAATGAAAAATACACTCATCATTAAGTAACTACTATAGATCCTTTAAAATGGTAGTTCACATTGGACATATGTGACAAAAGATATGCGATCAACCATACACGGACAACATGTGGATGTATATAAAAAGAGTTTTATAAACTAAAATAATGTATAGAAGTTGTCTTAGATGCATGTGGTAATAGATGAAGGGACAAATATCCACCTCAGTGTTTCAAGAGTGTTATAAACTGAAATCACAAGTATCACATGTAATCAACACCACAATTTCTAGAAAACATTACAAGTAACACAAAATTCCTATTGTTAAATGAACATCATAGTGAAAAATAGCAAAAGTTGCTCAACGAAGCTACCACATTAGGACCCCTACCTATCTTAATCTCTCCACTTGCATACACAATAATCCACAAGTAGCAAATGCGATTAGTACTACTACTTGACAAAATAGTGAAGGTATCAAATCAATGAGCATGTATTCAGTGAATGAAAAATACACTCATCATTAAGTAGCTATAGATCCTTAAAGATAGTAGTTCACACTGGACATATACAACAAAATCTATGCGATCAACCATACATGGATAACATATGGATGTTTAGAACAAGGGTATAAACAACTTCAAATAATTTGCACAAGGTTGATATAACAAAACTTTAATTTGTAAAAATTAGACATGGATATCCAAAATCGGGCATGTTTTCCTCAACCAGAGATCACATGCCTTATTATATTAACTATGATGGTCAAGTGAATCACATCTTAAGTAGAAAGTTTTGGCACATAAATATACTGAGAGGGTGTGGTGAAGTGGGTCACATGGTAGGTATTTTGTCAACAAGCTATATGTTATTATTTTTGTACCAGTACAAACTTTTAGTCTAATAAGAATATAATTTGTTAGGAAGAAAAGTCAAGTACCAATCCAAACATTTACCTAAACTTTGGTTTCATATTTTCATGCCTTCTAGATTAGATCTAAGAACTTGAGTAAAGGCCTAAGAATATTTCATATACACATCTCTTCCAAATATATATACCTAGATGCTTATACAATACAACCAAATTAGAAAATATAGGCCAAAGATTCTGCCTAGATGCTTATATAACACAAACAAGACATGTTTGCACCTAGATCAGACGTTTTTTCACAAATCAGTCCCACAAATGATGTATAAATCTTATTTGACATACATAATAATAATACAGATGGTATTTTTTGAGGATTATGATTTCTATATTTCTATTGATTCAAAAAGATAAAGATTTTAGCATTCTAGGTATAATAATGAGCAGAAAAATGTGAGATAATAGAAGAACATACCCTTATGTACCTCAATCTCACAAGAGTAAAAAAAAACATTATTCAAAGCATGGAGTAGTAGAGGAGGAAGGAGTCGAGATTTGATGTTGGAAAAGGTGATGGTGAAGGAGTTGCAGGTGGATGAGACATAAATGTTAAGGACAATTGTAGTGGGTGACTTTATGGTTTTGGAGAAAACAAGTAGGTGGTAGGAAATAATTAATGGAAGAGGGTGATTGGGGGATCAGGAAGGGTTTGGCAGGCTTAGTAGGAGGGGTGAAGGATGGTAGTGTTCCCTATAAGCTGTGTGTCTATATCATTTTAGAATGTATACCTAGATATTACACTTTAACAAAAAGATGCCCAATATAACATCAATGAAAAAATAAATGTTGTACCAATCCAAACCTTTACCTAAACTTTGGTTTCATATTTTCATGCCTTCTAGATTAGATCTAAGAACTTGAGTAAAGGCCTAAGAATATTTCATATACACGTCTCTTCCAAATATATATACCTAGATGCTTATACAATACAACCGAATTAGAAAATATAGGCCAAAGATATATGCCTAGATGCTTATATAACACAAACAAGACATGTTTTCACCTAGATCAGACATTTTTTTCACAAATCAAACCTACAAATGATGTATAAATCTGATTTGACATACATAACTATAACACAGATGGTATTTTTTGAGGATTAAGATTTATATATTTCTATTGATGTAAAAAGATAAAGATTTTAGCATTCTAGGTATAACAACGATCAGAAAAATGTGAGATAATAGAAGAACATACCCTTATGTACCTCAATCTCACAAGAGACTGGCATGCACTGCAATCCAATATTTTCATGTGTAATCAGTACGGAAGTAGAGAGCAAAACACCTGTTAATAATTCACATAATATAAACATAGAATAATATTTTTAATATCCTTGAATGTTGTTCTATGCTTTATCATCCAGGCATACAGTCCCATATGCTGATATAAGACAACCTAATTAGAACATATAAGAATAGACAAATATTTCTAATCAATCTTGCATATGTCTAAGTATAACTCATAGCATACAAAATTTAGATAATTAAATATGCATAAAGTTTTTCAATAATGTTTCCATGCATTCTAATAGGACCTAAGAACATCAGCAATGTCCTACAAAATATTCACATACTAATTAGGAATTTTGTTGTAGCTAAAGGGCATGTCTCTACCAAACCTAGACTCTTATAAGCTTGTATAACACATCCCTTGCAGAACATATATGCGCAGACAAATATTTCTAATAATCCTAAGACATTTTTCCACAGATTAGACCTACAACTTCCTTCAGTTGACCTATGTTGAAGCTTCAATGCCTCTTTGAGAGATGGTCTAGAAAAAAGTTTAGGGTTAGCGATAAAATGTGAACAACAAACATATCTAGATCTGATCAATTTTGGCTAGATTTAGCACCTCAAAAATGATTTCCTACCCAACTGTATCGTACGAGAAACATCTGAGAAAAGAGCATGCTGATACAGAGGTCAGACGAGGGATGATAGATCCGTCAGATGGAAAGTTTGAAGGGAGGGGACAATTGCATGAGGTAGAAGAAGAAAAAAATAAGTTTATAATGAAGAAGCATTACAAATCCTACATGTAAACATGCATGGCTTACCTCCTACCTAAACGTAGTATATATCCTTCAATATCATCATCTTTGGCCAGGTCTAGACCCTCCTGAGCGAATTCGTGAGCATATCTAGGACAAGTTCTGAATCTCTCTAGTTGGGCTTAAAAGTGCGACTAGGATTGAAATCATGAAGGTAGAGTTTGGAGAGAGGGCAGCCGTAATAAACAAATAGCTAGCCTAGCTACTGCATCACCACCATGTCGAACTGTCAAAGTCACTTCTCCCCTTTCCGCCTCCTTCCATCCTTAGTCTCCTCACAATCACATGCTCAAGGTCGTAGGCGATTGATGTGAAAAAATTATATCATTTTTTGGATCATTTTTGGTTGCATATCCATGTTGTTTTGACTCAATTATCACTCTCATTCATGCTAGATTCTATATTTTTAGCTATTCTTACTTGTCTCATGGTTTGTATTGTAGGTACTACATATTGCAATGAAATTATGAGTAATATATCATATTATCTCTTATTGGATCACTCCTCAAGTATCTACATGTTTTGTAGTTCGAAATTGTGCAAATACCACTTTTTACGGCATGTAAATCGGACCTACACACTGAAAGTTATGAGCAAAATACACAACAGCCCAGAACAGCGAAGTGCACGTCGTGCACCAAAAGTGCACGCCGTACACATGGGAATTTCAGGCAGATAAAAGTTTCTCGAAAGTTGCACGGCGTGCACCTGGGAGCCAAAAGTTTCTGGAAAGTTGCACAGTGTGCATTTCCAAACTGCACGCCGTGCACAGTGCATTCTAGAGCAAACTAAAAGTTTCTGGAAAGTTGCACGGCAAATGCACGCCGTGCACTTGGCAGTTTCAGCATTTTGTAAAATACGAGTTTTTGTTTAAAACGAAGTGGGAACTTAATGGGCGGTTAGGCCCGGTCATTTATGAACGTTCCCTCATCCCAGAGCAAGAGAGGAGCGGAGGAGGATGATTTGGAGGAGAAAAAGGGTGGTTTCTTGGGAAAGGAGTCCATTTCTTCTTCTCTTCTTCTCCATTGTCTTCTCCAAGGTGCAGCCAAGCTTCCCCAACTTTGTGCAGTTTCTCAGGAGAGGAGCCAGTCCATTTTGGAGTATCTTTGGGAGTGGAATTTCATCCCCAAGATGGAATTCTACTTCTCTTGGGTTACACTTTCAATTCTCCTAGCTTTTCCTTCTCTAAACCATGTTAAACTCTAAAAATTCTGTAGCATTTCTGCAATACATGATCATGGACGAGTGGAATCCAAATCTTGGACATGGGAGAGTAACTCCCATGTCATAGCTTGTATGAACATATGAATTTCGTACTAAATGTTAGTTTCTTGCATGTTCCAAGAGTAGTTTCAGATCTGAAATGCTTGTTTGTGTGATTGGCCATCATACTTGCATGTTTTATGCTTTCTTTCATAATCTGAGAAGATGTGTTTGAGAGTATGGAGTTACTCTTTTGGCAACTTGTCCTTGACCGCGAGGGTGGCTGGGATTATGTTGAGGAGCAAGGTTTGTGATTTGAAATGAAATACATACACGAGAGTGATGTATGGAGTTAAAATCATCATCACTTCACCGAGAGGTGAGTGATGACTACAAACCTCCTTTGCAAGTTAACATGTTTAAATTCGTATTTTAATATAAGCTATGATGTGATAGTGAAATCCCAAGTCTAAGATCCTCTTAAATCTGAATCTTAACCTTAATTAAGTGATAATTTACTATTTTGTTTTAAATCTGTAATTTAGTTTTTCTAATCCAATCATCTTGTGTACAACGATCTAGATTATTGAAAATCATAACTCTTGCGCCTAACTAACCAACACTCCTTGTGTTCGACCTCGACTACAACTACTCTCGTATATTTGCAGGAAATAGCTAGTTGAGTAAACTATCCTTTACTTGGATTGAAACTCGTTAGTGTAAACAACCAACAAGTTTTTGGCGCCGTTGACGGGGAGCATCGGTATTCCTGTTAGAGTAAGAGTTGTTGATAAGTAAATGAGACTAGATCACAACCTTTATATCCACCATCATATACATAAATCATAATTCATCATGATCATCATAATGTGTTGTATCTTACATGTTTGTTTTTGTATCTCACTCACCTTGTTTATTTGCAGGGGCATATCGGGTGTTCATAAAAAGATCCTTGAACAGTGCATATCTCTACATTTAGAAAATGAACACATCATTTGCATCCCTCATGGAGCAAGAAGGAGTGAAACCCAAACATGTATGGACGAATCACAACCCACACAACCATCATCCATGTCACCATCATCCAAACAACATTCACCCATGCATCCTTCATCCACATCACCATCATTCACACATAATTCACCACAAACACCCATACCACATTCTTCCACACCCTCATATTCACCACCTTCATCCATACCACATACACCACCACCACCTACGCCACATCCACCTAATCCTCCAGATTCACATGAAGAACTAGTTGAGGAGGATGACCTTCCTCTTAAGGACTACTTTAATACAGCTGCAATGCACATGAGTGAGCCCATTAATATTTTAGAATTTGAGGCAAAGGAGTTTTCTATTAGCCCAGCCATCATAAAATTGCTGCAGCTGAATGCATTTGGAGGGACACCAATGGAGGATCCAAACCTCCACATTGCTGAATTTCTACAGTTGCTAAGCACCATAAAGATATGTGGCATTCCTACTGATGGGATACGCCTAATTCTTTTTTCATTCTCTCTTAGAGATAGAGCCAAGGCATGACTCTATACTTTTCCAAAGAAGTCAATCGGCACTTGGGAGGAGCTTCTAAAGGTCTTTTTGGAAAGATATTTTCCACCTAGCAAAACTTTGCAGCTAAGGAGTCAACTCATCAATTATTCTTAAAGGGATGGAGAGACCTTGTATGATACATGGGAGAGGTTCAAAGATATTCAACATCTTTGTCCACATCACGGTCTAAGAAATTGGCTTCTTTTGCAATCTTTCTATAATGGTTTGTGCTATAATACAAGGATGTCTATTGATGCAGCTGCAAATGGAGCTCTAATAAATCAACCTTATGGAGAAGCCTAAAAAACTTGTTGGTTGTTTACACTAACGAGTTTCAATCCAAGTAAAGGATAGTTTACTCAACTAGCTATTTCCCGCAAGTATACGAGAGTAGTTGTAGTCGAGGTCGAACACAAGGAGCGTTGCTTAGTTAGGCGCAAGAGTTATGATTTTCAATAATCTAGATCGTTGTACACAAGATGATTGGATTAGAAAAACTAAATTACAGATTTAAAACAAAATAGTAAATTATCACTTAATTAAGGTTAAGATTCAGATTTAAGAGGATCTTAGACTTGGGATTTCACTATCACATCATAGCTTATATTAAAATACAAATTTAAACATGTTAATTAACTTGCAAAGGAGGTTTGTAGTCATCACTCACCTCCCGGTGAAGTGATGATGATTTTAACTCCATACATCACTCTCGTGTATGTATTTCATTTCAAATCACAAACCTTGCTCCTCAACATAATCCCATCCACCCTCGCGGTCAAGGACAAGTTGCCAAAAGAGTAACTCCATACTCTCAAACACATCTTCTCAAATTATGAAAGAAAGCATAAAACATGCAAGTATGATGGCCAATCACACAAACAAGCATTTCAGATCTGAAACAACTCTTGGAACATGCAAGAAACTAACATTTAGTACGAAATTCATATGTTCATACAAGCTATGACATGGGAGTTACTCTCCCATGTCCAAGATTTGGATTCTACTCATCCATGATCATGTATTGTAGAAATGCTACAGAATTTTCAGAGTTTAACATGGTTTAGAGAAGGAAAAGCTAGGAGAATTGAAAGTGTAACCCAAGAGAAGTAGAATTCCGTCTTGGGGACGAAATTCCACTCCCAAAGCTACTCCAAAAAG
The DNA here is from genome assembly GCA_963693085.1 of Alisma plantago-aquatica. NCBI lineage: Eukaryota > Viridiplantae > Streptophyta > Magnoliopsida > Alismatales > Alismataceae > Alisma > Alisma plantago-aquatica. The sequence goes on along the minus strand of OY856410.1, from coordinate 942,224,169 downwards.
GACTGGCTCCTCTCCCGAGAAACTGCACGAAGTTGGGGAAGCTTGGCTGCACCTTGGAGAAGACAATGGAGAAGAAGAGAAGAAGAAATGGACTCCTTTCCCAAGAAACCACCCTTTTTCTCCTCCAAATCATCCTCCTCCGCTCCTCTCTTGCTCTGGGATGAGGGAACGTTCATAAATGACCGGGCCTAACCGCCCATTAAGTTCCCACTTCATTTTAAACAAAAACTCGTATTTTACAAAATGTTGAAACTGCCAAGTGCACGGCGTGCATTTTGGAAATGCACGCCGTGCAACTTTCCAGAAACTTTCAGTTTGCTCCATAATGCACTGTGCACGGCGTGCACTTTGGAAATGCACACCGTGCAACTTTCCAGAAACTTTTGGCTCCCAGGTGCACGCCGTGCAATTTTCCAGAAACTTTTATCTGCCTGAAATTCCCAGGTGCACAACGTGCACTTCGCTGTTCAGGGCTGTTGTGTATTTTGCTCATAACTTTCAGTGTGTAGGTCCAATTTACATGCCGTAAAAAGTGGTATTTGCGCAATTTCAAACTGCAAAACATGTAGATACTTGAGGAGTGATCCAATAAGATATAATATGATATATTACTCATAATTTCATTGCAATATGTAGTACCTACAATACAAACCATGAGACAAGTAAGAATAGCTAAAAATATAGAATCTAGCATGAATGAGAGTGATAATTGAGTCAAAACAACATGGATATGCAACCAAACATGATCCAAAAAATGATATAATTTGTGCACATAAAATCCCCCTAAGCTTAAACTATTGCTTGTCCTCAAGCAAAAAGAGCATAGATACACAAATGAAGGAATTGTCAAGTTCATGCATAGATCAAATGAAATGAAAGATGTGTATAAGACCAAACCAACCATGATCAACATGTTTATACTCATAGCCATCAATTCAACTTAAACACCCAAGAAAGAGATTTTTAGTATATCAGGGGTGGTCACAATTAAATGAATCAATCAATTAAACAACACTAAGTAGAATTTGGATGACCAAGCCAAGAAATTAGTGGATGCGCAACTCAAACTCTCAACTATTAAGGATACAAATGCTGAAATCTTAGTTAAAATTGACAATTTTAGATGTACTCTCCTTCTTTCCCAAAAATGATATGATAATGGATTATGGGTTCCGACACTCGGCTGCTAATGTAGGCTTATGCACACGTGGAATGTCGGTTGGGGTATTTTACCCTCTTTTAAGACATACCACCTAACCATCGTGGCCAGATCGGACTTACACTAGGCTAGCATGATATGTGGGCAGTTTAGCCATCTTTTATGGGGTATAAATATGAGATAAGTCAAAAGATTTTTTTTAACATAGGAGAGTCAACTAAATTGCACATTAGCTAGATTTCATTCATTTGTTTTTTTTTCATTGAAAGAGTGGTTAAAAATGCACTAAGAGCTTGGCAAGGGCATCTCGTATTCCAAATGATGTTGTAAAGTTGATTTACTCACAAAAATTGAAACCATTACATGTTTTAAGCATTCAAGGATGTGAAAGATGAATGTTCAGGCTAGAAGCATAAACCAGAGTTAAGCACATGTTGATGGCTAAAAGGTTTCATTTGATTAATGCATGCCTTTTACACTTTCTCCAAATGATATTTCTCATCAAAAGAGGACAATCAGTTAAGCATAGGAGTTCTATCCACATATAAAAGATAAACCTCATATCATACTAGATTTGCCACAAGAAGAGCAGAATTGAAAGCAAGAGACTGAAATGTGAACACAAAACAAAAGCAAATGACAAGAAGCAAATAACATGAAAGGGAAAAACTAAAAGAACTAGGTTACCATCCAGTTTCTCCCCCCTAAGCTTGAAATCTGCAGTGTCCTCACTGCATAAATCAAACTAAAAAGGTTGCAACCGGGTACCTCATCATGGTGGAAACATCAAAGTCCATGGAGGACCGGTGCTCTGATTTGCAGCTGGAAATTGTTGTGCTAAAGATTGATGCCTCCTTGCAAATATGTCCTTGATTTGGGGCAAGCGAAAGCACCTATGAGCTGCAGCAAGAATAGTCTTTTGTATACCAATACTATTTGTCTTTTCATTCTCCTTTGAAGCATCATCAAAATATGAGCCGGGAAGAGTGTTCTCATTATAAAGCAATGTGTCATCTAGAGTGTGAGGAGGAAAGACATGTGGCTTGCTTGAAGAATAAACATGTAGAGCATGTGTTGTGGCTTTCTCCCCTTTAGTTGCAACTTCATAATCATCATGGATATCAACATCATCATACTTTGAAGGATATACTTCTATGAAAACCCCATTCTTCAATGTCACCGGCCGGAAATATGTAGGATTTGTCTCCGGTGGACTAGGCAAGAAAGATGGAAATGCTTCTTTGCTAGGAAGAGCTTGCTGGGCAATTTGTTTCTCCAAGATGTGTGCATGAGTGGCAATATCGTCCACCTTAGAAGAGAGTTGGAAAATGGAATCCTTCATTGATTGTCTTTGTTGATGGAACTCCTCATTTTGCTGCATTTGAGTTGAAATAAATGTTGCAAGCATGGACTCTAATTTAGAAGTTACTTGTGGTTGTTGTGGCTGAATGAAATTTGGGTTTGCATTGTTGTAGAAGTCCGGTGGAGTGTAGCCCATTGGAGAATAAATAGAAGAAGCATAACATGTAGAAGATGAGTGTCCAAGTAACCCACATGCATCACAAATATTGTTGGTTGTTTGAATTAGTTGTGTGCTTAGATTCTCAAACCTTTGTGACAAAGTGTCTAGCTTTGCTGCAATTATGTCTATAGCACCAACCGTGTGATCTTCCACTTGCATTCCGGAAGTAGTATGCGAAAAGGCTGGGTGGTAGCTTGTAGCCAGAATCCGTTGGCAATGAATTGCTGCCAGTATTCCCGCCTGTCACGCGGGTGACCCGGGTTCGATCCCCGGCAACGGCGCCAAAAACTTGTTGGTTGTTTACACTAACGAGTTTCAATCCAAGTAAAGGATAGTTTACTCAACTAGATATTTCCCGCAAGTATACGAGAGTAGTTGTAGTCGAGGTCGAACACAAGGAGCGTTGGTTAGTTAGGCGCAAGAGTTATGATTTTCAATAATCTAGATAATTGTACACAAGATGATTGGATCAGAAAAACTAAATTATAGATTTAAAACAAAATAGTAAATTATCACTTAATTAAGGTTAAGATTCAGATTTAAGAGGATCTTAGACTTGGGATTTCACTATCACATCATAGCTTATATTAAAATATGAATTTAAACATGTAAATTAATTTGCAAAGGAGGTTTGTAGTCATCACTCACCTCCCGGTAAAGTGATGATGATTTTAACTCCATACATCACTCTCGTGTATGTATTTCATTTCAAATCACAAAACTTGCTCCTCAACATAATCCCAGCCACCCTTGCGGTCAAGGAAAAGTTGCCAAAAGAGTAACTCCATACTCTCAAACACATCTTCTCAGATTATGAAAGAAAGCATAAAACATGCAAGTATGATGGCCAATCACACAAACAAGCATTTCAGATCTAAAACAACTCTTGGAACATGCAAGAAACTAACATTTAGTACGAAATTCATATGTTCATACAAGCTATGACATGGGAGTTACTCTCCCATGTCTAAGATTTGGATTCTACTCGTCCATGATCATGTATTGCAGAAATGCTACAAAATTTTTAGAGTTTAACATGGTTTAGAGAAGGAAAAGCTAGGAGAATTGAAATTGTAACCCAAGAGAAGTAGAATTTCGTCTTGGGGACAAAATTCCACTCCCAAAGCTACTCTAAAACGGACTGGCTCCTCTCTCGAGAAACTGCACGAAGTTGGGGAAGCTTGGCTACACCTTGGAGAAGACAATGGAGAAGAAGAGAAGAAGAAATGGACTCCTTTCCCAAGAAACCACCCTTTTTCTCCTCCAAATTGTCCTCCTCCGCTCCTCTCTTGCTCTGGGATGAGGGAACGTTCATAAATGACCGGGCCTAACCGCCCATTAAGTTCCCATTTTGTTTTAAATAAAAACTCGTATTTTACAAAATGTTGAAACTGCCAGGTGCACGGCATGCACTTTGGAAATGCACGTCGTGCAACTTTCCAGAAACTTTCAGTTTGCTCCAGAATGCACTGTGCACATCGTGCACTTTGGAAATGCACACCGTGCAACTTTTCAGAAACTTTTGGCTCCCAGGTGCACGCCGTGCAACTTTCCAGAAACTTTTATCTGCCTGAAATTCCCAGATGCACGGCGTGCACTTCGCTGTTCTGGGCTGTTGTGTATTTTGCTCATAACTTTCAGTGTGTAGGTCCGATTTACATGCCGTAAAAAGTGATATTTGCGCAATTTCGAACTACAAAACATGTAGATACTTGAGGAGTGATCCAATAAGAGATAATATGATATATTACTCATAATTTCATTGCAATATGTAGTACCTACAATACAAACCATGAGACAAATAAGAATAGCTAAAAATATAGAATCTAGCATGAATGAGAGTGATAATTGAGTCAAAACAACATGGATATGCAACCAAACATGATCCAAAAAATGATATAATTTGTGCACATCAGCGATCGTTTGTGGTGACTAGGTTTAGGTTGGAGATCAGCTTCTCTCTGGTAGTTGAGAGCTGAGATTTGTGAGAGTCTATTTCGGCGCCGCCTTACCTCATGAGAATCAGAGAGGATGGAGATGGTGAGAAACCTAGATCTGGTGCCTGGTGGAGATCGGAGAGGATAGAGATGGTGAGAACCCTAAATCTGGGGGAGATCGGAGAGTGAGACGGTGAGCATGGAACCCTAGATCGCCAGAGTGAGACTCTTGATTGGAGTGTTGTGGCTGAGCGAGAGTGAGAATCGATTGCGAGAGAGGAGAGACTGAGTGAGGTAGGGTCGAATGTGGGTGCCCAGCTGCCCGCATGTTTCCCACTTATGCACACGTGTCCAACATGCATCCAACAGGTGTTAGTCACGACACATGTTGTCTGGAGATGGGGCGATAGTGTATTAACAAATAGGTTGGGAAGGTGGTGTCTGGATGGGAATATGCGGTCAACTTATGTATACTCCATAATTCTTGGTCACCAAATATTAGGGTTTGGTAACAATGACTGTAGACTGATCGTCGCTGCCTGAAATGATAGTTGGACCATAACCCTTGCCGTTTTGCCAAATTCTCAGATGTCATGAAAGATTGATAAATTTTCCAGCTGTCCACCTATAACATAGTTGGATTTCTATTTTGGTCAGTCTTATCAAACTTGAAACTACTACAACTAATGTATTTCAAATAGATTATAGGATTCATATCACTACATATAGAATATCTCTCATTCTTTCGATTTTACTCATTTAATTGAAGGATTCATGCAAACTATGGAGGGAATATGCTTGTCTTCTAGCACTACATCTCAAATTTGCAACACACATGCATTGTGTCTTACTTCAATAGAGTCACATATATCTCAAAAAATTCAAAGTTGTACTTTCCATGATAATTTGAGATCCACTCAACGGATGCGTAGATACCATTGTCAAATGGTTATTAGAAGTAGATAGATGCATAGGCATGCCAGATCTGTAGGAGGTGGAGAACTTATTGCAAGATATTCTGAAATTTATAACAGTTTGCCACCCTATATGAAGATAAGGATTGATATGCACCCATATTTTGAAGGGGTCGGTGAAGTTAGTCAAGTTTTTAATGAAGGCATGCACTCTGCACTACGTCAATGAGCATTGTTTTAGCCATTTATTTCAAACAATGGCAACTTCCAATATCATGTGGATAATGTTGTCAGTATAATTCATAGTCGAGCAAGGCAACGAAGATACTTGATCCAATTCCTGAAACGATGTGCATCACAGTTAAACGATGTTGCAAGAAGTTCATTGGAACAACCAAGCACTTCCTATCTTCCTAGGACTAACATTATGCACGGTGGAGATACTATTGATATGCATGTTGGATCGAACCCTACAATTTATGATAGTACCTTTGATGAGTGCCACAATCCTTTTGAGGTTGATGATTTGACGGTCTCGTGTAGTGAAGGTAATGGTTATAAAACCTCATGCATTATTGTATGAGTTTCTTTTCTCATCTTGTGTTATAACCAAACAGATGCATGTATTGTGGAGGAGACGAATGATTTCTATATATCAAGCACAGATCAAAATTTAGTAGATCCTTCCAGTGATGATATCTCTAATCCTATTTTTGATAATCTTCTCAACAAACCACATAAGTTATCCACACGTAGTTTGTGCAAATATTGTGGCCCCAAAAGCTTCCAATTTGAACTACCATGTTTTTGTTACATGAAGGGAAAAGTACATTTAGTTACCAATCATGTTCCGACACAACTATATGATTTGTATACATCGCAAACATCAGAATCTTTGGAGTTTCTAAGGTCCATTCGAAGTTACAATAGTCACTTTGCATTCACATCACACATTATCCATCTGGATGAAAATTTGTGTAGTATGTGGAATGGCATATATACTTTTCGAGTGCAGGGTCAAGTGTATCATTTCATAAATAGATTACTACCCGGGAGTGATGGACCCAAATACCTACAACTCTATTTCTATGACACAGAGTGTGAGGTACATAACAGAATGAAGGCAACTCCTTCATTAAATAGTGAATTAGTTACTAAATTGATGCACACATTGTCAATAAATCCGTATGCCCAATTTTTTTGAAGCCTCAAGGATATTCCAATATCATATAACTTTAGTATTGCCATCAATAAAGATGTTTGTCTAGACCAGAGGACATATAATTCTCCAACTGCTTCACAAGTTGTGGGTATTTGGATTGAAGGCAACGATGTCACTGGCGCACAACAATGAAGCATAGTTGTTTATGCCAATTTGGCATCAATGTGAAGATCACATGGATATAGAAATGACGTCTTCACATTCTATTGGTGAGAAATCAACATGTACGGTCACTTTCCTTCTCAATATATGCTTCTTGGTTATTTTGAAGTATAAAATAATATTTTATGACTTTTAATTAGCATTTTTGTGAGGTATTAGTGAGCACCAATTAAATTTCATGCTCTCTTTGTTTATGCCTAGCCATTTTTTTAATATGTTCTTTTATTCACCAACATTTTTCCTTCCTTATGTGCTAATATGTTCTTTTTTGGCTTAACCATAGCCACTATCTTTGAAAAGCTAGCAAGGCATTGAGGAAGTAACAAATGTAAAAAGCTTGCTAGACTAAAAGAAGGTAACAAGATAGATATCACCTTCTATCAAGGGCTTCCTGTTGGAAAAAATCACAAGGTATGAAGTAGACACATGGGGAGGATTGTCCGTGATCGAAACATTTGCCCATTGAAGGGTCATTCATGGAATGATATCACCGAAAGACAACAAGATCACATGTGGGTCGGAACTGTGGTGAGTGCTAGTGATTCATTTTTTATTTATCTAGGCTCTTGATATTCATAAGACAATACATACTTAAGGCATATGTAACTTGTTTAGGATAAGTTTTCCAACAACAACATGGATGATATCCCTCACTTGGTCGATATCACTTCACTTGGCCGATACCACTTTGCTATGGCTGATATCACCTTGCTATGGCTGATATCAAAGCTCTATGAACAGTACCCCTCTTCCTATACATGATATGGTATAATAAATCATCCTATAATTAATCTAATAAAATGAAACATCAATTCGTGTAGGAAAATGTTCTTGTGTCGGTATAAGCCATTCATATACTAAATTAGGTTTTTATTGGGTCTAATTTATCCAATCAAATTAAGAATCACCACTGACATCAAATAGATTTAGAATCTTTATCAAATGCACTTCAATCTTTTCAACTATGAAAATCAAATACGATTTACAATTTACAAAATTTCTTCTACATAGTTTTACTTATAATATCGTGATGATGGTTAATATTCAAGATTTTCTTATACAATTTACTCTTGAATCCAGCTTAACACTAAGAGAAAAAATACATTACATATAACTACAACTTTATCACTCACTTTGAAAATTGTTTTTTGTAGGACACCTTACATGCAACTACAACATTACAAACCATCGCAGACTTCTATATCATAAGCTTGTTATGGTTTTGTTCCAAAAAGTTTTCATTCATTAAAAGACTTTCCTTGTTGAATGCCAATGCCACTTCAAAGGAGATATCACACATAGTTATATGTTTGTTAATATGCCCTGTTGCACGCGTAAAATGTGCCCTGTTTGTTAATATGCCCTGTTGCACATGCAAAAAATGTATCCGTTGCACATCAAAAATTATATGTTTGTTGCACATTCAGTGATATGTGCCCCTAATATATTATTTTTTTTGTAGGTACATAGTTTTATATATGTGATGATGATTTCTATTCAGATGATATGTGCACACTCTTTATGGAAAGAGCTATGTATTATTTTCTTCTCGATTCATTCTTCAGTTAACACACAGTAAATTCTTTGATGCAAGAAAAGAATGTCACATCCATTAAAGAAATTCTTCCTTATGCAAAGTATGAATTTGAGAGCAATTTATATATATGAATATACCACACATGCTTGATTGAAAGGACAACCTTCTATTACAAATAAGTAAGTTTTCAAACATGAACTAACTCATTTTTTTCTTTAATATATATAGATTCATAGTTACTTTCACTATATGTTCATATGCTTCTTTGCATTTTAAGGTTTTTTTGATGATTTTACATGGAAAAAGACTGAGTGGAGTCTTGTACTAAAACACTTCTTGGAAACCCCTCCCTATCCCCAAAACTTCTAAATGCATGTCGTTTTGTTTTTCAACGCGTAATGTGTATGTTGTTTTGGTTTTCGAGTGAGCATACGGAAAATATGACATGTAGCACATGCGGAAAATGTATCTGTTGCACATCCGAAGATATGTGTCCATTGCACATTCAGCTTTATGTGTCCGACACACATCCGGAGATATGTGCATTTCATGTATTGTTTTTCTAATACATTGAACTTACTCTTGTAGGTTCTCATTTATCATTAATTGATGACAATTGATACTCACATGATATGTTGCACGTAGTTGCGGGACTAGACTATATAAGGTTTTCTTCTTCTATACGTTCTTCACTTCTATGAGGACCTCATTTCTTTGGTGTAAGAAAAATCATGCATGGGCATTGAAAAAGTAAGTACTCTTCTTTTATACATATTGAATATGTGAACATAATCATTTTTCATTATTCATAATACATATATATATATATATTTGAAAATTCAAAATAAACTTATAAATTATGTCTTACAATTTATATTGAGTACTCAAACATGCAAATAATCTAAGTTGAGCACACTTGGTTGTACTTATGACTTGTATACACTATATTAGAAGTCACATCTTTATATGTTTAGAACAAAGCTTACTAAATTAGAAGATGTTGAGCCTTATCATTTGTAAATATGGTGCATTGAACTAGATTCTAAAGCATAAATTTGTTTTAGCCTTTATCATTCATACATGTAGTAGATATTTGTACATTATATCTTATGATAAGCTATCACACAAACATGCATGCTTTCACACTTTTAGATCAATAGTAAAAATTTAAAATTGTAGAGTCTGCAAAGCCCAAACACTCCCGGAGGTTGTCGTATCTCATGTGTGACACGTTTCTGACTCATGGAGAACATGCCTATGAAATGTCCACTTAGTAGAAAAAAATGTTTTCATCCTTATTTGCTTCTCCCAAAAAATGTAGTGAATTGTTGTCATCCTTATGCCTCCTCTTTTCTTGCTTCTCTGCATCTCCATCTCCCCTCCTTATCTCTTGTCTATGCATCTTAAGTAACACTTAAATGTATGCCTCTTCTCTTTCTTCCCTCTCAATCTTTAAGGCACCTTATTTTTCATCTTCTCCATCACCACAAACATATTTCCTTACACCCTCTCATTCTTCCTCCTACCTCTTTTCTTACTTCTCTACATCTCCATCTCCCCTCCTTATCTCTTTCCCATGTATTATAAGTAACACTTAAATGTATTCCTCTTCTCTTTCTCCCCTCTCAATCTCCAAAGCACCTTATTTTTCATCTTCTCCATCGCCACCAACATATTTCCTTACACTCTCTCATTCTTCCTCCTACCTCTTTTCTTTCTTATCTACATCTCCATCTCCCCTCCTTATCTCTTGCTTGTGCATCTTAAGTAACCCTTAAATGTATGACTCTTCTCTTTCTTCCCTCTCAATCTCCAAGGAACCTTATTTTTCATCTTCTCCATCACCACCAACATATTTCCTTACACCCTCTCATTCTTCCTCCAACCTCTTTTCTTCTCTACATCTCCATGTCCCCTCCTTATCTCTTGCATGTGAATCATAAGTAACACTTAAATGTATGCCTCTTCTTTTTCTTCCCTCTCAATCTCCAAGGCACCTTATTTTTCATCATCTCCATCACCACCAACATATTTCCTTACACCCTCTCATTCTTCCTCCTACCTCTTTTCTTACTTATCTACATCTCCATCTCCCCTCCTTATCTCTTTCCTGCGTGTCTTAAGTAACACTTAAATGTATGCATCTTCTCTTGCTCCCCTCTCAATCTCCAATGCACCTTATTTTTCATCTTCTCAATCACCACCAAATATTTCCTTACACCCTCTCATTCTTCCTCCTACCTCTTTTTTTGCTTCTCTACATCTCCATCTCCCCTACTTATCTCTTGCATGTGCATCTTAAGTGACACTTAAATATATGCCTCTTCTCTTTCTTCCCTCTCATTCTCCAAGGCACCTTATTTTTCATTTTCTCCATCACCACCAACATATTTCCTTACACCATCTCATTCTTCCTCCTAATGGTACATGTTCACCATTACTTACACCAGTGTTGTCATCCTTATGCCTCCTCTTTTCTTGCTTCTCTACATCTCCATATCCCCTCCTCGTCTCTTTCCTATGCATCTTAAGTAACACTTAAATGTATGCCTCTTCTCTTTCTTCCCTCTCAATCTTTAAGGCACCTTATTTTTCATCTTCTCCATTACCACCAACATATTTCCTTACACCCTCTCATTCTTCCTCCTAATGGTACATGTTCACCATTACTTACACCATACTTGTCAAGGTGTGTGCCTAGGCAGCCGCCTAAGTGGTAAGGCATCCCAAGGTTGCTCCTAGTCGAGACAACTTTTTCTATAATGCCAAGCTGACTTAGTTTTTGGGTTTGGTTGTATTTAATGTGGCTATCCTAATGTTCAAAATCAGCATTGTTGCCTATGTTATTTATGGGTTTTAGGGGAGGCAGATAAGGCAGTGGAAACAAAAATTTTCCTCCCCAAACCCAGAACAAGGAAACGCGTCAACGTCTATACAATAGGAAAGGATGGTTTGTGGAATCATACCTTGTCCCGAGGCTTGCTCGTCGACAATACCTTGCGGCTTGCACGGTCTTCACCTCCGGTCTTGGACGGTGTCTGTGCATCTCCTGGTCGCACCAGGACTAACGACTCCTGGTCTCACCGGGACTGTCGGGATTGACATTTGTCCTCCGAGCGGCAGAAACCTCCCGCCCCTGAAGTAGTCCACACGGACCACCTGGAACTTTAATCTCCTTGTCCCACAGGGAATTGGAAGGAGTCGCATCCTCCTGTCAGCGTATTAGTCGCCGACACACTCTCCTGCCTCCAATTGCTTTCTGCAGTTGTCTTTCCCTTGTTGTGCCTCCCTTATCGGGTAGCACTTCCTCGGGATCTCTCTCGGTTACCAAAACCAGAGAGAACGACAACTTCACAGAGAAACTGGTTGCACTGGGTTGTACTTTGAGAAGCCCCAAATACCCCTACATATGTAGGAGGGTCATGGGATAAGGTTCTCTATCCCGAGCAATGCGGGACTAAAAAGCAGGAGTAGAAGGGGTCGAGATTTTCTACAAAACAAGCAACTCACAACCTGAGCCGATCGTTTCACAACTGAAACGGTCGGTTGGGGACCTGAACCGGTCGGTTGACACGACAATCGATTGGTTGGGACACCTCAACCGGTCGGTTCACTTCTGAACTGGTCGGTTCGTGGTCCTGGTCAGTTCCCAATTGACTTTCCATCTTTTGTTTCTAATTGGTATCAAATAAATCCTTGTTCCAATCAAATTGGGCAAGTGAAACGAAAGGAAAATTCTCACCAATCCTACTTTCCCAACTTGCCCGGTTGGACCAGTTGAACGATCGTTTCAACACTTGAAGTGATTGTTTCCCCCTATCCATCAGCCGATCGACTCACTACCTGAGTCGACCGGTTCACCAAGCTCAGTCGATCGGTTCATCACATGAGCCGATCGGTTGGGAGTGCAGATCGTGCAGAAATAGTCAATTGCAATTTCAATCAATCTGATACTCTAATCAATCTGTCCAACACCTTGAACACTATGATTTTGAGCTATCAATTAATTGAGTGTTTGATTGAACTACTAAACTCCTTTAGCAATCAATCTAAACATTGTTTGTGGACAAAAATCCTCTTCCAGGTTAAATCCTATGTGTGTGACCCTGCAGGTCCTTTTCACGTTGGCAGTGAAAGTCCATAACACTTATGACTTCACAAGCAAAGAGAGGTGCCTAGTCACACATCAGTGCTACCCAAGTGAAATAGAAAGTTGGAGAACAACTTTCAATCCTACAATCTGTGAATGGTGTTACAGTGAATGTATAATTCCTTTGTCACTAATATCCTGAATGAACTCGAGGCATGGAACAGTCATCTTGTCAACGTTCATTCACTTTCTTGATCTCAGAGCAGATTAGAAGAGATATGTATGACATCAGTATCACATACTGATTCACACATGCGTGCACATGCATATTTGAATCCTACTCATCAAGTGGCCTTGGATATCAAACTCCCTCAGGAGGGACAAATCCCATATCTATCACTCACCCCTTAAAAGCCCCATGTGTCAAAGCCACCCAATCATCACCTTTATAACAACCCATGTTTCAGGACTGCGTTTGATGATGTCAAAGTGTGCCCAACGACATGTGTTGAGTGTAGTGATTTCAGGCCAAAGAATCACACTCACCACCATCACTATGAGTATTGACTGTGACTACCATGTCATGGTTCCATGTGTCAAACTCACGGTGGGTCTGTCTGGTACACTTTTTCTCTAACAAGTACCTATGTGTTTTGTTTGATATCTCTATATCATGACTAATGAGATTCTGTCATCAACCAACACCACAATCTAGTCTTGTGTGTCATTGCTGTCTATCAACCTTCCACAATGACATCCGACTAGGGACATAACAAGAATGTATAAACTCTTAGCATCCATATGATCTCATCGTTCAGGTCCTCAACCTGAAAGCATACGTCATTGAGTACTGTCATTCTCTAGACACTCAATCTGTTCTATCACTATCTCATATGACTGAACCAGAAAAATTGGAAGCTTGCCATTGATGTTTATCAAATCAATCTTAATGTATCCCATCAATCATCCCATGATTGGCTCTCAGGGCATACATACCTACATTTATGTGCCAAATATCACTTTTAATTGGACCTAATACACTTTTTTGGGTTTAATTGGATCTAATACTCTTTTTTGTGACTGGATCTAATGCTCTTAGTACGGATTTGATTTCTTTTAGTTTGCACCTTCAATTCAGATTGTATTTAGTAGTTATGCTATGAAAGATAGTTATTACATTACTTAATACTTGTAGTTATGCATGACAATAAATATATATTTATTTGTTGATCACTCTCTTACATTCTTTACAATAATTCTTTTCATGTCCTTGACATTATTGTCAATGGTAATATATTAGAAATGTAATCAGTTATTTTGTCATAAATATATATATATATGAGGAGATCGACCATAAATATGTAGATAACTACATATATAACTATACAATGTGTGTATATGAGTGGGGGAAAACCATGATACATGTATATATACATAAACTATTATTTTTAAAGGTTGCCTAAGTGATGCCTAGTCGCGCATAGTCACAAGGCGTTCAGTGGGAACGCCATGCTGCCTTCACACATTAACAAGTATGACTTACACAAATAATGAAAACTAATGTCTCCAAAATTTTACTTCCCTTGATTTTATCATTCCATATATTCTTACTGCAATAATTATATAATTAAGCATCTTGAAATATGTTGTGAGTTAATTCATACTTTGACTTGTGGATATATTATTATATGTTGATTGTTGGTTGGATTTCATGGAGATTTCCATCATAGATTATTGATTTAGATCAATTTGTGTGTTTATACATAAATCTTATTGTATGCCAAAATATTCATATATAAATATACATACTTGTATAATAATAAGTTATTTGTTCCCATTGTCGTGTCATGTCCTGCATTGTAGGAAATTGTGGTGCCTCTTAGTCTGTGGCTAAATCCATGTCCGTGTACATGTTTGTGTTTCCTAGGTTAGGATCCAAGTGTGTTGCAAAAATGATAGAAAAATTTTGCAATTTGTTTTTTTTTTGTCATTATAGCTATTTATGATGGAAAAAGAACATCGTTGTTGTCCTTTGTATCAATCATTATAGTCGTTGTTTCTAGTATCAGTGACAAGAATGGGTGGTCGCAACTAGTATCCACGTCAAACATTTTATATAGTCGTTAAAACTATTAACGAAAAACTATATAAGTCATCGTGATTTGTAATAGCGAAGAACTGAAATTATTCTTCGTTATCTTTATTAACGGCAAGACCAATAACGACAAGATGTGACAACCTTTTTTTTTCATCGTTAATAGTTTTAACGACAAACTTATTCACATTTATGACCAATTTTTTCCGTCGTTATTGTTAACTTTTCTTGTAATGTACGTTGGAAGCAAATGTCCATAACACCTTATGACATCACAAGTAATGAGTGGTTCCTAGTCACACATCATTTCTACCCAAATAAATGAAAAGTAGGAGAACACCGTCAACCTACAATTTGTGTATGGTGTTATAGTGTTTTTATAGTTCCTTTATCTTTGATATCTAGATTGAACTCAAGGCATGGGGAAGTCATCCTATTCAACATTCAATCTTGTTTCTTGAACCAAAGTAGACTGTCTGAGATATATGTTAGCTCAAAATCACATATTGACTCACATATGCATGGCTATGCATATTTAGTCTCACAAATCAAGAGGCCTAGGATATCATACTCTTGTAGGAGAAACAAATCCCATCTATATCACTCACAATCGGTCTCCATGTATCACAATCACCCAATCATCACTATTATGGAAACCCTTATTTAGGTTTATGTCTGATGATGTCAATGCATACCAAATGACATGTGATGAGTGTAGTGACTTCAGAGCTAAGAACCATAAACACCACCAGCACTATGAGAGATGACTATGACTACCATGATAATGGTTTCAATTTTTTAATGTCATGGTGGGTCTACCGGATACTTTGTTCTCTTACATGTGTCTATTTTCTTGGTTTGATATCACATATCATGACTAATGAGGTTCTATCCTCAACCAACTCACACCCTAATCTTATGTTTAACTTCTATCTATCTACCTTCCACAATAGCAACCAAGAAGGGGCATAATGAGAATATATACACTTTTATCATTCGTATGATCTCATTGTTCAAGTCATGTACCTGAAGACATATATCATTGATTTTTATCATTCCCTAGACATTTATTATGTTACATCATTATCTCATAAATGAAATAAAATAAATAAATTGGAAGCTTGCCTTTATTTATTAATCAAATAATTTACATGTATATGTCATTACAATCATCATATGATTGTCTCTTTGGGCATACAAACCAATATATGTGGGAGTTCCTAACACCTTCTGTACGCATATTAGGATCTCCAAATCCCATTTTTGGCTATTCTTTCCTTTTGTTGGTCCACGCTGGGATGGAGTAAATTTTGGGTGTTTCAACACTTTTCCTCTAATTTTTATGAGAATCATTTTTCCTTGTTTATCATATAACAACATGATGATGTCTCCAAGATTTATCCTATATTCTGTATTTTATGCGACCTTGAAGTTAGCTTGATTGTAATATTTTTATAGTGGATAAAATAATTAATGAATCTTCTTTGGAATAATATACAATATGAGCATTCTCTTTATTTTCTCAAGTTTCTCTTTCAATCTAGATTATGATTCCTTTTAATATATTTACTTTTTGTTCTATCCATAAAATGAAATATTCATCTAGGTCGTAGAGGTTGTTGCATTTGTTTCTCCTCTAGGTTTAGTTGCTTTAGTACTTTTTTCTTTTTGAGATTTTTTGTCAAGATTTCTTATGAGTGGTGTAACTATAGTCTCCCTGTACAATTTTATGTCTCTTTTTAGGGTTAGTCATATCTTCCCTTATAGGGTTTTTGTCTCTACCCTATTAGGGTTGATGTTTTTGCTTCCCTTTTAGGGTTTCCCTTTTTGCTTCAATTCATTTTTTTCCCTTTTAGGGCTTCTATTTTTCTTCCATTTTAGGGTTTCTATCACTTCTCTTTTTTGTTTTCATTCTCACATTCCTTTTAGTGTTTTCTTTTGCACTCCTTTTTGGGCTATTGTCAATTCCCTTTCAGAGTTGCCATATTTATTTCCATTTTACGGTTTTCATGTTTGGTTCCATTTGAAGTATTTTGGCATTATCCTTCTCGCGTTGCAATTTTTGCTTCCCTTTTATGCTTGTCATTTTTGCTTCCTTTGTAGGGTTTTCTATGATGTCCATTTTATTATTTCCATTTTTGCTTTCTTTTTAGGGTTTCTTTCGCTTCCCTTTTAGGTTTGTCATTTTTTTTTACCCTTAAAGGGTCGTGATTGTTGCTTCCTTTGATGGCTTTTCACTGCATCCTTATAAGGTTTTTTTCTTACTTTTTAGGGTTGTTGTTCTTGCTTCCTTTTTAGGTTTTCTATTACTTCACTTCTAGGTTTTCTCTTATTACGTTCATTTTAGGGTTTCCATTTTGGCTTCATTTTTAGGTTTTCTATCGCTTCCCTTTTAGGGTTGCCTTTTTGCTTACTTTTTAGGGTTCTTGTTTTTCTTCTATTTGAGGGTATCAACAGCTTCCATTTCAGGAATGTGATTTTGTCTACCCTTCTATGGTTTCCATTTTCACTTTCTTTTTTGTTTCTTTCCCCTTCCCTTTTAAATTTGTTGTTTTTACTATCTTTTTAGGTTTATTATTGCTTCCCTTTAAAGATCTCCAATATTACTTCCTTTTTACAATTTTCATTTTCACTACCTTTTTAGTTTTTCATCTGCAACCCTTTTATGGTTTAATTTTGTATTTCTTATTAGGGTTATCCTTTATCCTTCTTTCTTGGGGTTTGGTGTCCCTTCCCATTTATGGTCTCTATTTTTGCTTCCTTATTAGGATTCATAGCTTCCCTTTTAGGTTGAAATTTTTATTCTCGTTTAGGATTTTCTCATACATATCCTTGAAAGAAAAAAAATGTACATGTTTATTTTTCTTTTTATTTTCAACATGATCATATTTTTATTTTTTTTGTTTAAAATATCCCTAGACATTTTTATTTGGGTCTCTTACTACTAAATCGACTAGGAAATATGGTGAGTCACATGTTAGAAATTATCTTTCATTTAAATATGCCATTCTCATCATTTAATTTTCAATAAGGAACACCATTGTTTCCTTCCCTACAACTATTGTTGAAAGTGAACTTTACAAAAAAAACATTATATGAACAAACTTCATTGATATTATTCTATGATAGGAATTTACCTATTTCAAATTTTATAGAAATGCAGACGACGTTCATTGAATTAGTCACCATTTTTAGCATTTATATGCCCCAATTTGATTATGCACATACTTCTCTTTCAAGTTGCTATTGTATGTAATTAAATAATCACGTTGAAGCCCACTTTATCTTTACATGAAGGGTTTTCATTGTAAAATTTTCTTCTACTTTTTAAGTTGAATGATATATAGGAAAGAGTGTGAGAGTTATTGTATTTTTCATATCTAGAATTAGTCTTTAATTCTATTAAAGAAGATTTGTTAGAGCACTAGAAGGCTTGGATGCAATTTTTACATTTAGTTTTCTATGTTATAAAATCTTCCTTGTGTATTGTAATGAGTTTATATGAGAGGTCGCTGGAGGGGTTACCTGTAACTTTATCCTTTAGTTTTCATATCGTAGATCAGTCATTTTTAGTACATATAAAAAGTCATTGTAAGAGTTATATGAACCTTTTATACACAATATACTGAATTACTAATTGGCCTTGCTTATTCTGACAAGGTTATATATACCACCGTATTGGGGACTCTGTCTAGTCTATACTCATTCCATCTTTTAATGACATTTAGGGTTTGAATTGTAGGCAACATAGGTTGAAGGAGGCATGTGATGTAGTCACATTGTTTGGACACTAGGAAGCACAATCAATCCTTTCATCCTTGTTTTGTATGTCAATGATCTTATACTTATTCTTCCTTAACACTATTTCTATTATGGCGTTAGTCTAAACAAGTTTGCATGTATATCTTTTTCACTGCATATCTTACTCATAACTTAATTACCTATTAATTCTAACCTTATCTCTTTTCTTTCTTTATCTCGATAAGGTGATGCATCGTCACATTTAATTTCTTTAGAGTAATCTAATATTCTCAAACATTTGTAATGCATAAGATATGCCTAGTCTCTTTATAAGAAGACCCATCAATGTTTCCATTAATTATACTTGTTTGGAGGTTTCAATCTAGTTGATCTTTCATATTGAGTAGGAGTTTTGGTATATAATTTCATGTACTAAATCTTTACATACTTGTCATGCAAAAATATTAGGAAAAAAGTGAATGTTTTAGGATTTTTATGCACTTGTATCAAAAATACTACCTTTTTGGCATTTTGCAATAGAAAATTTCATAAAATTGTTGTTTGGATACCATCGTAGAAACTTATTAAAATTAAATATATTTTAGTAAGAAATTTCTGGGAATGTAGATCGTACAACATGCATCTATAGAATTACTATGATGGTGGTATTTAATATCTAGGTGTACTCAAATAAAGTAAAAATAAATCTATATCAGTAGACAACTCTTTGTGAAAAATAAAAACAAAATGGAATCAAAAATTGATCTTAACAAGTCATATAAAGGACTTTCATTAGACAAATTGTAATTGTTGTAGATACAAGCATGTGCAAGAATTTTCTCTCACCAGATAGAATATTTACATGTTTGAGATATGTTGTTGTCTTGGTGGAACTTATTAGGTTTATGGAGTGGGTTTATGCTAAAATGAAACAACAGTCAAATGTAGCACTAGAAAAGATGAAGGAACAAGTCATTCAGATGATAGTTTCCACTACATAGTGAACAATGTTAATTAAAAAATGTGCTTGTCCCAATCACTATATTGACTTATTTAAGTAGTCGATTACATCATACATACTTTATTGAATGTTCACATGTTTCTAACGTAGAAACATTCATGAAATTAATTGTACATTTATGAATTCTATATTTCAACACATATATGGCTCTCATACAATGAAATATGGGACACGTCTACTCAAACTTTTGACTAAATTCTCCATATATCCATCCATACAATTTAACATGCTCATCCAATAAGATAAGATACTCATTGTTTGTATAAATAATGTCCTATCATATATAATTATATAGATCATAATAAAAGTTTGAGTTGGCAATAAAAATCATTTTAATACAACTTCAAAAAAAATATGAGCACTGGAAACCATTCCCTGAGTCTTGATTGTGCAGGCTTGATCCCAGTCTAGTGTGGTGTTTCATGTGTGCGAATGGGTGTGTCTGTCTATGGTACCCGTTTTCCTATAGCCATTTTGAACAAATGCTTACTAGACATCTAGTATATAAGTCCTAGCCCTAAAGTTCAGGTAAGAGATGCGGTATTAAAGGTATTCTTGCTACATGACACACAACTAATACTAAAACACACAACCACTCTTCCTTGCCAACGATGCTAGGGTTCACCGCTCGTGGAGACGGCCGCGGCCCCAGACGCAGCGTACCACGATCGAACCCACCCTCCAGTACCGTCACGCCAACCAACACCGTTGTGCCAATCGCCGATGGCACCGGTTCCACCCCAGAAGACATGGATATTGTTCATCCTGAACCTCCCGCGCAGTAGCACAACCCTAAGTCCTACAAGGACGTTATGACTGGGCGGCTGACTCGGGCGCCTGCCGCTCTCTCGCAAGTTTCCCTTGATCTGATAACATCGGCTGACATCCGCGTGGTTAAAGATGGTGCTATTCCATCCATCTCCATAAACCCGGCCATCCTACTACCGCTTCTTGAGCCATGGAAATTCACAGTAGTCATCAAAGTAATAGGAACTACTGTGAACTTCAACGCTCTTATGAATAGGATCCCAATTCTATGGCAACTAACTGATGAATTCCGAGCGATCGATCTGGATAAAGGCTACTACATTATTCAACTATCTAACAATGAGGACTTTGTGTGTGCCATGACCGGAGGACCAAGGATGATCTTCAATCATTATATCTCAGTTCAATCGTGGTCACAAGACTTCCGTCCGTCTGATCCCATACCTCGCAGACTAGTGGTCTGGGCAAGAATACCCGACCTGCCAATCTTCCTATTCCATAATATGCTCCTCTCAAACATTGAAGATCTGATTGGGAGAACTATTAAAATAGATTCTACAACCCAATCCGGACACAGGGGCAAGTTTTCCCAAATCGCAGTAGAAGTTGACACTACTAAACCATTGCTACCGACAATCCTTCTGAACGGCGAAAAGTACAGATTAGAATACGAGAACCTCCCAACCTTCTGTATGAAATGTGGCAGGCTGGGTCACAATGACAAAGACTGCAAATGTATTCCTAACTTCCCCAGCGTCGATCCCTCCTCGTCTACCGGCCCCTCCTTGACAACCTCAACACAGTATACGTCGGAGATTCACGTGAAGATGCCTGAGAGACGTCCCACTGTAGGGAAGAAACCACTGCACCAGACGAAAGAGACAAGGAATGACCCTGCTGTTACATGCCAAGCCGCAATCCCACAGGCCAGTGCTGAGGTACATGCCGCTGACCAGGCCAACGAGGAACAGGAGGAAGACTGGACAACAGTTGTCTCTCAGAAACAGAAGAAGAAGTCTAGTAAACAGTATACTAGACAAGAGGCCAGCAGTAATGGCAAGCCGTCGTCTGGGCCAAAGCCAGTAGCAGCCGCATCACAGACGTGCGGAGACAGCACAGTTATTACCCTAGTTGATGATGAGATCAACGAAGGGAGAAGCAGAACCACTCTCGTCGAGACCTTCCGCTTCCAAGCGTCGGACTCTGACGCCCACTCAGCCGCTCATCCCACTTTCTCTATGGGGGCAGCTGGGGCAGGCGGTGGTGTATTTCTCCATAACAGAAGAGTCATATACCAAACCGTAAGCCCAAGCTGCGAGCGCAAAAAAGGCAATATTGCTCAACTCGTAGGGAATGTCGACTTCAATGCTAACTCCAAGAAGACACTGAACTTTGACGTCGAAGACCCGGGTCCAGACGAAGCCATGGAGGCGGCAGCCACACCTGTAGGGCTCCTCGCTGCCATCAACTGAGTTTCTGTTCACCTCTCCTACCTTGAGTTATCTTAATGACCAACATCATTTGCTGGAATATCCAGGGTGCTGGATCAAAAGATAAAATCTCCTTACCCAAGGAATATAAGAGGAGATACAATCTCCATATTCTAGTTATTCTTGAACCACGTTGCAGTGGATGTAAAGCTGACAACATCATTAAAAGACTTAACTACACCTCCTCTCACAGAGTGGAAGCACTTGGCTTTTCGGGTGGTATCTGGATTCTTTGGGACAATCATAGATGTACTATTGATTTGCTACAGAGCCATCGTCAATATGTACATTGTCGTATTAACAATAGTTGGCTACTCACGTTTGTTCATGGCAGTCCCAACCCTCAAAAGCAGGACCTGTTGTGGCACAGACTAAGGAGCCTCTCCTCTCATATCCATGAAGCCTGGGCACTTGTTGGTGATTTCAATACAATGTTAGATTTCTCCGAGAAGCGTGGGGGCCATGGTTTCGAAAGACGCTCAAGCCTTAAATTCAACTCCTTCTTATTCTATGTTGGCCTCCAGGACATGGCATCCTCAGGTCAATTCTTCACCTTCAAAAAAGGTAATCTTCTTGAGAGACTAGACAGAACAATAGCCAATGAAGAGTGGCTATCCATCGAAGGAGGCATGCAAATCAATGTTCTTCCCCATCTCCACAGCGACCACAATCCCATCCTTATCGAAGGAAAGTGTCATCCAACGAGAGGACATTTCTTTAAAACCAAAATGAGTTGGGACATTACTCCTTAGTTCAAAGCCGAACTCCTCCCCACGTGGGATGGATCAAGACCGTTGTTAGATGTGCTGCCCTCCTTCAAGAAAGCTGCGATTGAATGGGAAGCGAAATGTTTGAAGAACCACCAGAAGCACAAGAACGTCCTCCTACACAAGATAGACAAATGTCAGGTACAATCCCAAACTACCAATTATGTATCTACCCAGCTGCAATGTGTCTTGCTTCAGGAACAATTGAGTACCATCCTCCTGCGCAAGGAAGCGGATTGGCAGCAACGCTCTAATATAAACTGGCTACAATATGGAGACGGCAACAATAAGTTCTTCCATGCCTTTGTTAAGGCATGTCGACATCATAACAAAATATCCAGGCTCCGTGATGATAATGGGGCTTGGATCACCGACCCAGCACAACTCAAGATTTATGTACGTAATTTCTTCGACAACTTGCTTTGCTCGCCTAGCCACAACCCACCGGAAGCTACTTCCATCTCAAGATATATTCGTCGGTTCCAGAGCCACCTGAACACACAGCTGCTCAGTAAAATTCCTGATGCGGAAGAGATATGTCGGGTTCTCTTCCTCATGGCCCCGGCCAAGGCTACAGGTCCAGATGGTATACACAATGGCTTTGTTCAACGTCATTAGTCTCATGTGGGAGGCTCCTTTGTCTCTACAGTCCAAGAGGCCTTCATCACCAGCAGAATCGATCCACGCATGGCTGACTCACTTCTTGTGCTTATTCCCAAAATCACAAATCCTCAGAGATGTAGCGACCTACGCCCTATCTCACTCAACAACTGCTGCTTAAAGCTCATCTCCAAGGTTATTTTGGAACGCTTAAAACCATTTCTCAGTGAATGGGTATCCCTCCACCAATCCAGCTTCATCCCTAGCTGGAGCATAAGTGATAACATTCTCCTTGTTCAAGAAGTGATACATTCCATGAATCTCATGCGAGGAAAAACGAAATGGGTCACTATTAAACTAGACTTATCCAAGGCTTTTGACCGGATGAGTTGGCCCTTTATTCTCGACGCTATGAAGAAAACGGGGATCCCGGACAACCTTTCCAACCTGATCATGCAAATTATTTCCACTGGTTATACTTCTATTCTTTGGGATGGCACACCTATGGACCCCATCAAATCCACACGGGGTGTCCGACAAGGAGACCCAATCAGCCCGTACCTATTCGTTCTTTGCATGGAACAGCTCAGTCAGGCCATCTCGACAGAGGTGGAAAACGGTACGTGGAAACCTATCAAGATTACCAGATCAGGTCCGTCTCTTTCACATGTGATGTTCTCCGACGATCTCCTCCTTATGGCCGAGGTGTCTACTGCCCTAGCTTCTACTATCACCAAAACTCTAGAAGATTTTTCTTTGGTTTCGAGCCAAATTGTCTCCAAGGAGAAATCATGCTGCTTCTTCTCTCCTAACACGCCAAGAACTGAGCAACGTGCGTTCTGCCGCCGGATGGGTATCTCTAGTACTACCGACCTTGTTCGTTACCTCGGAGTATTGGTGTTACATCATAGAGTGAATAAATAGACACACTCATATATCATGCATAGAATCAAGAACCACATGGACATTTGGTCTGCCCGACACTTATCTCTCGCGGGTCGTATCACTCTCGCCAAGAGTGTGCTTCAAATGATCCCTGCTTATACGATGCAGACGGTGAGACTTTCTCCTATGCTCTGTGATGACATTGATAGACACATCCGTGATTTTATTTGGTCAGGTGGACGTGAAAAGAAAAAAATATCACTGATATCGTGGGAGAAGCTGACTCAAAGTAAATCGATGGGTGGCCTTGGGATTAAGTCAGCCAGAGATCAAAATATAGTGTTGATGTTGAAAAATGTCTGGCAATTCCTAAACAATTCCCCAGCCCAGTGGGTAGAGGTTATGCGCCACAAGTATATAAAGCAAGGAACAATGTTGAAGATCCCTGGCTCCTCAGCATGGTCCTTCATTAAAGTAAACCTACCTAGACTACAAAGATTCTGCCACAAGACGGTGAATTCGGGCTCCAGCACCAATTTCTGGTTCGACAAGTGGTTAATGGGTAAGTCTGTTGTAGACATGGCCCCTAATATTACGATCCCAGATGAACTTCAGGACCTCACGGTACAGAGCATGGCCCTCCCTGCTGGAGTGTGGGATTGGGAGTTCGTCCATGCCTTCCTCCCTACCAACACATGGTCTTTGATCGGTAATACTAATGTTCCGGAGGACAATGCGGGTCCTGATTTATGGTCCTAGCCACTCTCACCTACAGGCGAACTCTCGGCCAAGTCTGCGTACACATGGATTAAAACACAGCATATCTCTAATCTCTCTACGAAGTGGTCAGAAGTGTGGTCGCTCCTGATACCATTGAAATATCGCACCTTCTTCTGGCTTCTGAAACACCGTGCTCTGCTCACACAGGTAGAATTGGTACGGCACCACATTGCCGTCAGTGACATCTGCCCAGTCTGCAGGAAGGATCAAGACACCTTAACCCACTGTCTTCGTGACTTCCCTTCGAGAAAGGCAGTCTGGTAGTCTCTCAACATGGTCCCCTCCTTCTTCTCCCTACCTAGCGAAGCTTGGATAGACCATGTAATTCATAGCAAGGACTCAGCAGATAACACTATCTTACGCAGTATCGGGTGTTGGTCCATTTGGCAAGCACGGAATGCTGCTCTTCACGGAGGCAAGCTCCTCCCCACCCCTGTCCTGGTCTCTAGCATTCGTGAAAAAACCAGTACCATCATTACAGCCAACAGGAAGAACAGTCCCACTGTTACTATGAAGCAACGTTCGGCTTATCATCCTGATCACCAACAGCAGCTGGTGTTTGTCGATGTCGCTTTCCAACAACATACTTTGAAGACGGGCACAGGGGTGCACGTCACAAATGCCACAGGCTCCTGCTTACTTGGCTTTGGTTCACACGGGTTGGCTTCGTCTGTCCTGGAAGCTGAGATCAAGAGTATCATTCATGCAATGCGCTTATGCATCAACAGGAGTTGGCTTAAGCCAGTGATCTTATCTGACTCTCTATCTGCCATCACCCTTCTACAGCATCCATCTGTACCGGCCTACAGGTTGCAACCTCTGAGAAGGGAGTTCGCCTGCGGCCTCCTCCAGCTGCCGGAGCTCAAGCTCGTCTAGATCAACAGGAAACACAACCAAGTAGTGGATACCCTTGCGAAATGTTCGATGTACCTCTCATCACAGTTCAGCTTCTCTACTGTAAAGCCAGACTGGTTGTCAAAAGACATACATATCCTACCTCATCGTATATGTCCCGCAATAGAGAGTGGGATGAATAATATCTGATCTCTATATCTTCAAAAAAAACACTAAAACACACATGCTACTATTATATTTTTTGAACAGTAAATATCTTAGAATCTCCCCTAAAGCCTAATAGTAAAAAGTGCTCATCCAGAACTGATATCACATTATATTTTGAAAATGGTACTATCTAGTTTGTACTTTTGCTTAAAACCAAATTATAAAATATTAATCATATAGAATATAGATGAACATATGTCTTGAATCTTAACCTTGGTTGTAAACGTTTCTATTAGTAGTGACACAATACAAGTCTATGACAATGATATCTAGGCATTATGCAACTTCAAAATATGATGGCGGGAGAAGTTACCTTATGTTGTGTTTCTTATTTTTGATAAATGGAAATATTTGTCGTGAAACCATTTCTTACCCAAATCCTCACTCATAATAGATAAACAACTAAGGAAAAACATATCGGACATCTATCCCTAGATTGGATCACATAACATATATATAAGTTAAACTGCAATCTACAACATAGAAAACTAAGGTATGAATAAAAACTTGGCATATTAACAGAAACTAAATTAGTACCTAAATCAAGATCAGAACTCTTCTAGATATAAAACTATATAAAAGTTTTATTTGCATGTCACTAGATAGTTTCAATACAGTAAGAGCAACATATTATAATAATAGAGAAGAAGCAAAAATCATAGCAAGAGTCATAGTGTACATGCTACCTAAAGTCATAAAATAGGTACACACAGCACAACTGTGCTTATTAATATATAAAAGATATAAATTCATTTCTTTAAGAAAACATATATGCTTAAAAATCTAAATATAATAACAAGAAAGAAAGCAACAATGTTGAAGACTTTCTTATTAAAAATAAAACTTGTTTTATGTGCATTTTTGTTATACTAAACAACATTATATGGTCATCGACTAGCTTCCAAAGGAAGGGTCTGTGAGGTTCATTACAGCCAAAGATACTAATGACACATGTTTCAATGTTAGTGACTACATGAGTAAGGCTAGAATTTGCACTTTTTATCAACATGATCCATCCTTTCTTGACAAATAAAGTAGGAAGACAAATATTGTATACTTTCCATCAGAATACAAGAACATACATAAAGTTTGTATAAGAGCAACTTAATTATGTTTCATGGTTTGTTAAACATAGTTTAAATAATATCATACAGAGTAATCATAAGAAAAGTGTAGAACAGATAAGCATATAAAATCAAGTATTTTAAGCATACATACATACATACAAGCAACTTCAATACTACTATTCTGACCAATAGGTGGATAAAGTGTACCATGATTAGAGTGTAAGATCAACCATTTGATTTAGAAAATCATAATTAATAGCTTTGACTAGATATTGGTAAATAGGTCATCATAGAGATCCCATTGGATAGATGTGGCTAGTCACGATTGATTGAGTTGGGCCTCGCGAGTTCTAGTTGGATGTGGGTCTGTGAATACCTCTTGATCAAGGGTGGGTCTGTGAATGGCTCTTGAATATTGAAGGGGGGTTAATATTCTTATATAGATATGATATTTATTATAATATGTATATTTGCAAGCTGATTTTGGACTCTCCAAAACTCTTGTTTCTTGGGGAAGTGTTATAGGATATTGATAATACAATATATTATGTAAACCTATCTATGTGTCATACCCCATACGCTCATCTTTAGTTCCAAACATATTTGATTTCCAAGCATGCTTGTGTCATTAATATACTTGAGTCACAAACATACTTGAGTTATAAGTTTGTATCTTCCTCTTTTATATTTAGGATCTATGGATTTATGTTTTTGAACAACAAACTCTATTTGTCTTCCATTTTATTTCTTCACATACACCTTTAATGTATCATTATTGGATCATTGTTGGTCAGTTTTTAGGACTGTGTGTTGTGAATAATTTCCAGGTATGCCATATGACTCTGCTTATAAATGGAACCCCTAGAAATCTTATAGCTAACATAGAAAACTCAAGGACCTATTTAGTTCATACTCTGATCCAGATTAGACAATGTCTTTTTGTGTCACAAAGGGATACATCTTGAATAACTCACTTGGGATCCAGTCCCAGACTGTTTGATGAAAACTAAAATAATGGGTCTGTTTGGGATTCCATAATCCTATGGTTCAAAAAACTCAACCATACTTTTTGCCGTCTTGGACATTTCTGTTTAGATTTAACTCTATCATATATGTTATTTTGTTTTACATGCAACATTGAAAATGAGACCAGTTCAATTTAGACATCAATTAGATTGTCATATAGAATCAGATTAAATGTAGAACATACAAATATAGATGTATTACCTATCCTGATTGAATCCCTATCATGAACCAAACAAACCCTAAGATTTCAGTTGAGATCAAAGGGGCGTTAATGAACAGCACAACTGTGCGCAAACAGTAAGTCGTATCAACGATGCGTTCGTTATGCTAGGTAAATGTTACAGAGGAATATCATGAGAGTTGCTATTTTTCATCTATTTTCTTATTTAATGGATTAGTTATTGTACAGTTGATATCGCCTATGTTATTGTAGTTGAAACACCTAGCATTTATGCATGTCGCCTCGCTCTCATGTTCACTGATACCGTCTTTTTCTTGGTTAGTGATTGTTGGAGTCAGAGGCCAATGGCCGCATCATGGGCATGACGAATGAGTATGATTCTCTAAGGTAGACCAATGCGTAGGCTTGTGTTACACAAGAGTTTTTCTCTTGCATTTTGGAAATTAAGTAAAACACCTTCAAAAGCAGCAATTTGGATACAATAAAATGTTAAGGACTATCAGCGTTGAAGGTGAATGCCCGAATGATGGGCCAAAGGATGGCTGGAAAAACAAGGCATGACTCGAATGACCCGATCTGGACCTAAAATTTTTAGTCGATTTAAGGTCTAAGATTTTTCGACCTGATCTGAAATTGACCCGAACCCATAGAATTCGAAATTAATTTAGGGTTGGGCCCGAGTTTAGAATTTAGAGCCAAATTGACCAGATTGACCCGAAATTCAGAATTATATTTTTGAATGAAGTTACAAATTATGCATGTTAAGACACTTAATGGCCTATTAAATTACTAATAGATCAATCACAAAGTTTATTTTAACAATTTTATATGCTTTTGTATTGA
This sequence comes from Alisma plantago-aquatica, assembly GCA_963693085.1. Lineage (NCBI taxonomy): Eukaryota > Viridiplantae > Streptophyta > Magnoliopsida > Alismatales > Alismataceae > Alisma > Alisma plantago-aquatica. The sequence goes on along the minus strand of OY856410.1, from coordinate 942,195,300 downwards.
TTTGCATGATTTATTATACTAATTATATTATGAATTTATGTGTAAAACTCTAAAACAAACTAGAATATGCTTGAATGTGTTTCTCAATCATATTTGTAAGTCTATTAAAAAAAATTGTTAGTAATATATACTTATAATTTATCAATGATTAGAAAAGCCAAATATTTTTTTAAGTTGATCTCTTAGTACTTGATTTACAGGTGAGATCTGTTAGACCCAAAATTATTAGTTGGTCAGGTTAGGATCAAGAGTTTCGACTTGAAAATCTATCTTTCTCAAGTTTAGGATCTAGTCAAAAAGTATGAACCCGGAATAAAGCTCGTTCAACCTGAACCCGATTGCCACCCCTACGTCAGTGTGATCGTGCTCAGAAGCCAAAATCGATAATTGTGCAACAGTCCAAGCTTATCTTGAATTTTTGTTGATGTGTTTTAAATGGAATATGTTATATGAATACAAGACTGAATAATGTTATATATATTGTCTTTATCGCGTGTATAAGACAAAAAGATAAAGGTTTGGTATATTAGTTCCCTCCTTTTTTCTTTATATATGCATATAAACACACAATGAGTGCAAGTTTGTATGTAATTTTGTGTTCTCACTCCCATTTTAAATGTGTATAACTATATTTAGGATGGTCTATGCACAGTGAGATGCCCTGATTAGGGATGGTGGGGGTACGAATATGGTACAGTTTATAGCAAAACCAACACCACACCACATAGAAAAATCAAATACTATATCTGCACCATATCTACTATGGTTTTTAATATGAGAAACCATATCTGCACTATCAAAAAACTACGGTTAACCGCACCGCACAACAATTTGATCAAATTTCTATTAACCATAGTATCATTATATATAAAATCTATGAAGTTGTACCCAACAAATGGAAGTAACAACATAGACAATCTGAAAACCTAATATTCAGTTCATATTAAATAGTAAAAGAAACTAATAATATTAGTAGTTGTAGAAAATTAATAAAAAATTCTACTTTTCTATACATTAGATTCCATTTGCAGTTAGAGATCTAGCTATCTGTGTAAGACGGTAATAAATAATGTATTTAGGATAATATTCTACATATATTTATATACGATTGATATCAATTGTATGCAGTGCAATTTTTATCTATGATTTTTTCTCTATAACCATAACCGCATCACACTACCACGGTTCTAAAAATTTAAAATCATATCTGCACCATAACCACTTTGTGCGGATATGATTTTTTCACAACTCCATTGCCATCTCTAGCCCTGATCTTGGTATCAATGCAGCCTTTGTATTTAAGTGTTTGATATAATTTTCCTTCATAGATAAATTTCCCAGTCATTAATTATAAGAGAAGTTATATTTTTGGACTTTAAACATCTCGGATGCAGCATCATTGGGCCCCACATTAGTGCTATCGTAACCCATGTTGTCACTAGGGCTGTAAATGGGTAAAGTAGAATAAAATAAATGCATATCTTTATCCTTATCTATGTATGAGTTGAGGAATACAAATAGAGTAATTATCCTTAATTCAAAAATCACCATCCTACCGTTACCTGATGGAGCCTCCACTCGCGTGAAGTTGCGTGCACCACTAAAAATCATAGAGATAGTAAGTCTCTAAGTTTAGCCTTGTGTGTTCTATAATAAGATCTCCACCCATGTATGCTAAGGTACGTGGAAGTCTTATCGTAGTACAATTTAGGGTTGAATCCACGAGACAGTAGTCTTGTTGAGGATTAACAAGAAGGAAAACGTTATAATTCTATTTATCTACTTACAAGTTGATATCTAGATCAAAAAGTTGATTTGATAATTAAACTAATATGCAAATGTTAATTAAACGGCAGGAGAGTAAACTTAATATTGTAAACAATATTTGGAAACCACTAGGATGTGATTGAGTTTCACCACAACTACACATGGATCATAACATACATCATAATAACATGGCTAGTAAAAAGGGTCTAATTAGTTAGTATCCTTGTAGACTTAGCTTCTTTCGAATAACCAACTACGAGAAACATGGAAGTATTGCAATGGCAGCCATCCCCGAACGAATGGTCACTTACTTTGCATCACTCCCTTCACAAAGTGTGTTCCTCGACCTGTCAAAGTTGTACTTCCATACGTCAATTTATTCCATTTCATAGTATGAAAGCACACCGATGGAGGTGAGTTTACTCCACTCCTTGAAAAGCATTCCTAGATACCAAAATAGATATATGGTGACTACATACATCAAGAAAAAACATACAATTGATAATTGAATCAAAAAGCACAAACGTAGACAATTCACACTAGTAGATAATAGGTAACGCAGGTTGGTGATCAAGCAACTAGCATTCATTAAACGATTGATGTTGAACTAAAAAGATAGTATTTCTCTATTGCAAACTCATGAACTACAATGCATGAAATGAAAACATGGGTAGTGGGGCTACTCCCCACACCCTAGTGTATGGAACTACTCGCTCATGGCAAGAACAAAGAAGGAGACATGAGAAGAAAAGGAAAACATCATCTCCACATAGGAGGGAGGAAGGTTGACCCCTTGGAGTAGAGAACAATTGTCTTCACATTGCGTGGTTGCTTTGGTGATGAATACTTCACTGCTCACCTTCTATGTCAATGAGAGAGAAAGTAGGCTTATGGATGGAGTGTGGATCTTAGACCGGCAACCTTGGGGTGAAGGGTGAAGGATGAAATAGCTCTGGAACAAATGAGGCAGCCTTTGGGTATCTAAGAATCGATACATAATGAGGACCCCTTGGGTCCTATTTATAGGCTCCAAAGGGGTCTTGAACAGTCTTGAGTTATTTGGATCTTCACGGTTTGGAGACCATTTGGTTCCTCACAGTCTGGAGACCGTTTGGATCCTAACAGTCTCGAGTTATTTGGATCTTCGCGGTTTGGAGACCGTTTGTATCCTCATGATCTAGAGACCGTTTGGATCCTAACGGTCTTGAGATCGATAGATTTTGCACATTCTTAGGGTCAATAAATCTTCATTCAGTCTTGTGACCGCTAGAGTCATCGCAGTCTTGGAAAGGCTAGGACCTTGCTCGGTCTTGGGACCGTTAGAGTCCTCACAGTCTTGCTCGGTCTTGGGACTGTTAGGGTCTTCACGGTCTTGGGACCTCTAGGGCCTTCAAGGTCTTGGGACCGCTAGGGCCTTCACGGTCTTGGGACCAGTTTGGAACTTTTGCAATTTTTTGGGGTTTTTCTATAAGAAGAAAAAGGGAAAATATCAGTCTCTTGGTATATTCTGAATAAAGTGGAAAGTTAAGTATTCTATCTAATTTATCTAAGAAAAGAGTATGGAAAACTAAGAAAAACTAGTAATATAACATCACAAAATGGGAGGTTATCACCCCCCTAACTTAGAGTCTAGCTTGTCCTCAAGCTGGATAGAGCTAAGGCACGTAGTGGTGAGGTGATTTTATTTAGTGAAGATTTCCATACTCTTTCTTGAGTTCTAAACCAGAGATCTCCCAGAGTCTTATCAAGGCTTATGCTTGCACTGACTCTTTCAGGTATCGGTAGTTGCATGGAGCTCATGTTTCTTCTGTATCGCGTAACTCGCATTGGGACCACCCTTTCCTTGATCATATTCTATGCATGTCTTTGACTCTAAGCAGCTTTATACTTCTTTGAAATTTCTACCAGAAGCTAAGATAGGTATGAGGGTTGGCTGAAGGTTACTGTGTAACTCCCCCTTTGAAGGGGGGAGGATTTATCTAAACTTTTAGGGTCTCACTACTAGGCATGACACATCTGCTTTTGTGAGGGAAGTTGAATGTACCGGCCGAGCGAGACCTTTATCAGCTTTTTCATATATTTGGAAACCTTAGGATCTCACTTCCAGGCGCGACACATCTACCTTTGTGAGGGAAGTTGAATGTACCGGCTGGGCAAGACCGTTATTGGCTCTTCATATAGGTCCTTATGCATGGAACAACTCTCACGTTTTTATTCAACACTCAGGCTTTTATTCGTATGCTCACTGGCTTAGGAATTGGGTATTTTAGGGATTTTATTTGGGTTGCCAAGCCTCTTTTTGAAAAGAAGAAAACTGTTCCTTAGAGTTTTCCGACATGCACTTGTTTCAGTTTCATACTTGGTGGTCCTTTTGCGAGGTTCCTTGATTAGCATTTCACCTGGTTACATTCCGACCTTGAGAGTGTTTGCTTGTTTCGGCCGCGGTTTTGACCTGTGGAGAGTCCGGTGTATAATTGAAGCAGAAGCATGGATATTGAGTGTGGAGGTGATTTATTAATTCACCATTACATGCCTAAATGCTACTTATAAGTGCTTCTTAGGACTACTTTGTCTCTAACTTAGCTAGGGGTTTCCCTTTTCCAAACAGAATGTTGTCTTATGTACAAAAGCTATTCTATCAAATAAATTATCTGAAAATGTAAATATCAAAAAAAATTAAATGTGTAAAAGAACAAATGTAAATGAAAGAGAAAAGAAAGGAATGTTTGAATATAATACCTCACCCCTTACACAGTATACTCCCCCCCTAACGTATCACTCACTCTGTCCTCAGAGTGTCAAGGTGATAGGTTGAGAAGTACATGGGCAAGGGTATCAAGGTTCTGTTAAACCCTTGTTGGCACCGTAAGAACAGAGAAGATTGGCTGTGAACTTTCCCTAAAAAGTGTGATAATCCACGTCCTCCATGTCCTCTACGCGTTTTCCAAGAACGGTGAGGGTATGCATCTAGTAAAGGACGTGGAATCCACAATCATTTGATTCTATCATTTGCTGGGGACATCTGTGGCAGAAGGCTGGGTGGTTGAAATGTTCTTTGTTGTATGCCTTTGTGTGTTTCCCGAGAAGATTGTGTAGTCGTTCGGCACAATCCTTCACCACTTCCTTCGTGGGCATCATTGCTATAACATCATACTCGCTCTGGTTGTGATTGAACTGGCTATTGGAACTATTATAGATAATTGTAGTTCTGTTATGTAAGTTCGTTGCCAGCAGCATCTAATGCTCAGAGTGAAGAAATGGAAACTGGATGAACTTTAGAGTCGTATGATGAAGATATGAGATAAGGGCTTCTGTGGTTCTGAAGTTCATTGAGCCAAGTAAATCATCCTTTAGGTATGCTGACACCATGGAAACCGTAGGCAAGTCCCATGATAGAAGAAATTGGTAGGCAACCATCACAGTCACGGATAGTGAACCTTTTACTTGTATGATTTCATGAAGTGCATCTACCATTACGAGAATATTCCCTTCAAGGAAAATAATCTCATCATTCTCTACATACAGTCGAGACATGATGAGTCTGAGTTCATTATCGAAAAGACTCTTGCATGCAGCAAGGTCAAAGTTTGGGAATGTTGGTTGTATATCAGATAGAGGCACCATATATTTGGATGATCTGCTAAAGGTGTCTCATGTTAACAGATCTGTTACTCCTTATCTTCCTCCAAATCAAACGTGTAGGGGTCCCATTATCATTTTTTTGTGACCTTGGTAGTTTGTTATTTTTGTTGCTCCAACTCCTTTAGTGCTTGTCTAAATGGTTGCTATTGTGGATGTTGGATAGCAGAGAATAAGTAACGGGAATGTCGGCATGCACCATTGTTGGGTCCTTGAAGAACCATCTGTCGCAGATGAGCTCCATGGAATAATGTCCCCGTAAGGATTGCATATATTATGTGGCTAGCTTGGTAAAGGGGATATGTCTATTGAGCACTTCAATGAATCTGATTGTGCAGAGAGCGTAGTCCCCTGAACCCTCTAGCATTTGTATGGCTGGGTTAATGATTTTGAACCAAGGTTGGTTCCAGCCATGTGCAAGAGATGGGAAGGTGGCCCATATGACTTTGAGAAGCCAGAAAGGAATGCAACGCGCTTCTCTGACTTCTGAAACAACAAAGTTGATTTGTCCAGCCTTGAGCTCACTGGCACAAAAATTGTACACCTTGGCATCGCGGGCCTCAGTGTCAACAATCATTAGGAGCAAGTGGTCGGAAACTTTGAAAGTCATTGTGATGTATCGTGCCTTTCTCTCGTGAGACTCGTTTGCAGCCGCTTGATGGACTTTGCTTGTAAGTCCTTATGTAATAAGCATAGAGCTAAAGCAGGTGAAGCGTTGAAAACTGGTTGTAGTTTCTTCGGGCTGTGAAATTCCTCTATTGAGTTGGCAAGAAAGATGTGGAAGATGGCCATCTTCACTACCGACTGCGGTCGTAGAAGAATATGAAAATCTTCACGTGTCAACTTGCACTTTGTCTTTGTGTTGTTATAGAGGATGCCCCCCTGTCCTTGGCATCATCTACAATAGTGTTCAGGATGAAGATGTCCTGAACATCTAATGTAGAGATGGCCGCCATGTCCAAGTCATGCATTTTGTGAGGTAGAGGTGGCGGCAGGGGAAAGTCTTCTGGGGGAGGAAGTGAAGTCTGTTCGTTGTCATAAAAATATTATGGTAGATCTTCATCCTTCTCAGAGTCAGAGTTGAGTCTATCGTCAGTGTCGAGACTCACTATATCCTTAGAATCCTCCTACTCTGGGGGGAGGAGTGCAGCTTGCTCCAGGGCAGAGTGTTCAAAAGTTATGGCTGTTGTGAGTGGGCTAATGCTAGTTTCCATGATGCATTGTTAAAACTCAGCAAAAGCTACATCTTTGGAAGCATCCCCCAGAGAGCCCATAACTGAAAAATTGAAGAACTAATCCCCATATAACATTGTGATGTTATCGTTATTATTGGGGGCATGGTGGTCTTTGCTTCCATCCTCCTTGTGGTCTCCACCATCTCCCCTCTTTGTATTATCTGCCCCTCGGTTGGTGCCCTCCCCAGCATTGCCTGGGTCATCAGGTTGGTCATCTGAGGAGGAGTTGTCTGTGTTGGAGTCAGCTGAGGAGTCAGAATCCCCATCATCGTCTTCATTATCATCGTCATCGTCATCCGCCGTCTTGTCTATTGTCTTCTTAGGTGCTTCTTTCTTGCACTGCCGATGGATGACTTGTAATTCTTCAAGTGCCACTTGCACATGCTCGTGGGTTTTGAGCAGTGCCTCCTAGATTTCTTTGAGATCTGTATATCTTGCTTCAGTGGAGAGGAGTCGTGTTGTTAGATCAGTCACTTACGCTCGTAGCTGATTGAGTTCTTTATTTGAGTGCTCCTCTTGGCGGTGAATGAGTTGTGTGAGGTTGCTATCAATGCCCTCCATGCGCGTGCTCAGTGCAACTTGTTGCTGCTGAAACTCGTGGAGGGTCTCAGGTAAAGGTTGAGTTGTCTTGGAGACCCTGTCGACTTACTGGACCAACGCTTCTTGTTGACTTTTCATATGAAGCATCAATGCCGGCAGGGTTTGGAAGCGATCATCAATGCGGTTGACTTGGTGGACCGCTGCTTCCTGTCATTGTTGACTGCTCGTGAGAAGGTTCAGCAAGGCGTGAGTTCATTTGTCGATGTTGGACACCTGCGTGGAAAGCCCTTGCACACAAGAAAAAATGGATTGTAATATGTTAGAAGGGTCGGTGAGGAGGGTTCAAATAGCGTCAAATTGACGTCCGAATTCGTCACCGACTTGTGAAAAGGGGACCCCAGTGGTGTAAGGGTGTGGTGGTTGGGGTCCGGGTGGAAGGGTGGTGGTGCCGTGTGAGAGAGACACCATTGGCATACTCATGAATTGTGTGGCGACTATAGAAGGAGTCACCACCGGTGTCGGGGTGGTGGTGGAAGAGTAAGGTAATGACATCCCGGATATGGAAGGTGGGACCGAGAATGTCAGGGGGAAGGTGGTGGAGGTGAAGGTGAGATCGGGCATTGAGGTGAAAATTGGGTCGCCCGTGGGGAAGGGAGTGAGGCAGGAGATGTGGGTGAAGTTGTGGTTGTGGGGGAAGTGATTGTGGTGGGTATGATTGTGGAAAATGGTGCATGAGTGGTGTGGAGTGGATAGGTGGTGGATGTCGGGAGAGTGGAAGATGGGAGTGTGGTGGAGGAATGAGGTCTTGATCCCTCTATCCCAAGGGTGGTGGGGGTGGTTGTAGAGGTGATCCCAACATCCAGATCCATGTTGAAGGGGTGTGATGTTTGATTGACGATGTTTTCTTCATTTCAGGGATGTTCTGCCTCTGGGTTAATCTTGAATGTAGGTGTCCCGAACTGCTGCTGCTTCTGTGCTCGCAGTTTGGACTGCCGTGTTACTGGTATTTTCTTTGACCTTATCATTGGGGCAGTGATGCTATGCTCTATTTTCCCTACTTTTGCTCGCTTCTCCTTTCCTTTTACTGAGGCTTTAAGGTTAGAAAGCTCCTCTTTAGTGAAGAGTAACTTTTCATTATCATAATCAGCAAGTTCCGAAAGTGGTAGCAGCGTCTTGGATGCTTTGACAGTTGGGCAGAAAACATAATGGAGTTTGGCATCCTTCTCCTTTATGATATAGGTGTTCTTTAGAAACTGCTCATTTGTTAGGATGTCACCCTTTATCAAAGTACATCTTGGAAGTGGTATGTCCATCTTGAGATACTTCAGAATTGATTTTACATGACCACCCATGCAGATTTCCTTTCCAGTGGCATAGGATGTGTGTTTCTGTATGAAATGACGTCCGATATTGACCGGCTGCCCCTTTAGGATGGACCATAGTATGAAGAGGTCAAAAATGAGCACATTCCCACTCTCTATTCTAGGGAATAGTGTGCCTGTTATTATTCTGTGTAGAGTTCGCACCAGGCTGGAATGAATGTTGGAGGCTTTGTAGGTTTTGGAATCATAATTGGGGATCCCAGTCAATTATTTCCAGAAAAAGTGCTTATTGAATTGTGGGTGATCCAGACCAACTGTCGTAGCCTTCTTAATCTGGTCTCGGTTGTCTATGAAGATTTTGTTCAACAGGTTTTCAGTCAGTGTAACCTTATTCCTGAAAAGTGAGGTTACAAGCTTGCGGTCACCTCTGTCCTTTGGTTTGTCTTTTGCATCCATGAGTTCTTTGGTGAGGTAGGTGAAGAAATCCAGTGTGGGCTCAACGTAGGAATTCTCGGCGATGAAGTAGAGTTTGGAAAGATTCACCTCATCGAGAAAGGCAAGAACTCTGTCGTAGATGCCCATCTTTTTTAGTATTTTGGAGCATGCATACTTGGTTGGTCGCAGTATTTTGTCACCAGCCTATAGTTGTTGGATACACAGATCAGATGGTACTGCTTCTTCGGTGGTGGCATCAGGCGGAGTAGCGTATCCTGCCAGAATTTGTTCTCTTGAGGTTGTGGGCTGGACTTATTTCATGGCTCGTATTTTGGTAGGTAGTTCCTGAATAACCCCCTGGGCCTTCCTTTTTCCCTTTGACTTGGCGGCTGGAGATTCCTCGTCAGGGTCTGGTGTGTAGTCTGAGCCTTCGTCGGTTGAGGAGATATCTTTGATTTCTTCAACTGGATCTTCTGCTAAACATTTGTTGACGCGCTCAAGGTCGTGGATGACCTTAGGCAAGTCAACTGGAGTTTTTCCTATTTTTGCACATAGGTCAATGATGCATTGGAGATTTTGCGATGCTCCAAAAGTTGCTCCCTGGTCTAGTGTCTAGCTTCGGTGACATCCTTTGTAGGGGAGGCCATCTTGTAATTTTAACAAGAAATCATGTACATTAGTAAAAATTGAAATTTTAGTGCTAATGGAATTATTTTATGTAATGTTGAAAAGGTTGCAAAATGGTGCAAAATGGTGAAGAGATCACACAATTTCAAAACCGTGTAAGGTTATGTGGTTTAAAGCATGAAACTGCGAGGGTGAAAACCACAAGGGTAAAAACGTTAAGAACTCAACCGCGGAGAGATCAAACAGTTTTCAAGAACATGAGAGTCCATGCGGTTTTCAAGACTGTGAGGGTGAAACCATGAGAGAGAAATCGTGAGGGTGATACCATTAAGAGTGAAAACTGTGAGGATGAAACCACGAGGGTGAAACCGTGAGGATGAAACCTTTAAGAGTGAAAATCGTGAGGATGAAACCCCCAAGGGTGAAACCATGAGGATGAAACTGTTCAGAGTGAAAACCGCGAGGATGAAACCACGAGGGTGAAACTGCGAGGATGAAACCGTTAAGAGTGAAAATTGCGAGGATGAAAGCGCTAAGAGTGAAAACCGTGAGGATGAAACTGCGAGGATCAAATCGTTAAGAGTGAAAACTGTGAGGATGAAACGGTGAAGGTCCATGCAGTTTTCAAAACCGCGAGAGTCCATGCAGTGTGCGAGACCATTAGGAGCGTGTAGGTGTTGAAATCGTGAAGGAGTTGAAATGGCGGCGGCGATGAGCGTATTAATGGTGATGATGGTGAAGCGGAGGCAGCAATAGAAGGCGTCAGTGGTGACGAAGAAGAAGGGTACATGCTTCGGTGATAGCAGCGATGAAGAAGAGAAAAGAACATGCGTCGTGGTGACAATGATGGGTGTGAGCACCATCTACCTTGATGATTGGGGTGATGGTTGCTGCGGAGAGAGTGGAGGAGAGGAGGACGATGCTGCTATTACGAGTGTTAATGGAGACAATAGAAGTGACACCAGAAGAGAGAGTGTGAACAGAGACATTGATTGGCTTGGGTCACACGGGAGCAGAGAAGTTAGAAGGAATGGAACAGGGTCTTGCGAGAGAAGATTCGGGAGTCGAAGAAATGAAAAGGGAGGGGATTGAGCAGTATTTATAGAAAAAGGAGGGGTGACTGTACAAATTCCCTTTAGGTCAAACTGTCTCGAGACCGTTTGGGTCCAAACGGTGTCGAGACCGTTTGGGTCCAAATGATTTTGAGACCGTGAGGACCAAACGGTTTTAAGACTGTGAGGACCAAACAGTTTCAAGGTTGTTTGGGTTCAAATAGTTTTGAGACTGTAAGGACCAAGACCGTTTTGATAAGACTATTTTAGTTATTGATTTTTATATTTTTATATTTGTTTTGGTTGCTTATATTGATTTTTATACTTTCTGAAGAAAAAAGGAAAGGTGATACTTAGTTCTTAGGTTGCCTCCCAAGTAGCGCTTTGGTTTTACGTCACTGGATCGATGAGATTCTGGCTTTATCAGGTTGATGCAGTGGGGTTATGAATGTCAATAATCTTTCTTGGAGTTTTATCGGCTGGAGTATAGTATTTCTTCAGTCTATGGCCATTAACAGTCCTTTCTCCTCCATTATCATCATGGATGATAACCACTCCACTTGGGTAGATATGCTTGATAGTGAAGGGTTTGGACAACTTTGTGTAGAGTTTCACAGGAAACATTTTGAGTCTGGAATTGAAAAGAAGGACCTTGTCTCTGATGATGATATATTTTCTTTTAAGGTGGCCATCATGCCACATCTTAGTTTGCTCTTTGTAAATCCTAGCGTTCTGATAAGTAGACATTCTTAGTTCTTCAAGTTCTTGTAATTGAAGTTGTTTGTATTCGCCATCACTTTTGAAATTGAAATTCAACTGTTTAATAACCCACCAAGCCTTGTGTTCTAGTTCGACTGGAAGATGACATGACTTTCCATACACCAAACAAACCAGAGTTGTTCCTATTGGTGTCTTGTAAGAAGTACGATATGCCCAAAGAGCATTAGGAAGCTTGGTGGACCAGTCTGTATGGTTTCTATTGACAGTCTTCTCTAAAATAGCTTTTAGTTGTCTGTTTGAGACTTCAACTTGATCGCTGGTCTACGGATGATAAGGCGTGGTGACCTTGTGTTTTACTCTATATTTTTGTAGTAGTGCTTCAAAACTACGTTCCAAGAAATGTAACCCTCCGTCAGATATGACTGTTCTAGGAACTCCAAATCTAGGGAAAATAATATCCTTGAACAACTTAATAACCGGTTTAGAATCACAAGATATAGTGGGTATAGCTTCTACCCATTTGGATACGTAATCCACAGTGACTAATATATAAGAGAATCCATGTGATGATGGAAATGGACCCATATAGTATACTCCCCATACATCGAAAAGTTAAATTTCTTGCCACATAGTGGCATTTCATTCCGTTTGGATAGCCCTCTAGAGAGCTGGCATTTATCGCATGATTGTACAAATTCATGTGCATCCTTTGCTATTGTCAGCCAGAAGAAACCTGACTGTAAAACTTTAAGAGCAGTCTTCTTTGAACTCATGTGCCCCCCAGTGGGACCAGAATGACAGTGTTCTAAGACGGGGGTGATTTCTTCTTTAGGAAGGCAATGACTGAATAATTCATCTGCACATAGGCGAAAGAGGTATGGTTCATCCCAGAAGCATTGCTTGACGTCATGGAAAAATTTCTTCCCGTCATGATAGGAAGCATAAGGATGTACAATTCCCGTAGCCAGATAGTTTACTTTGTCAACATACCAGATGAATCCAGTAATGACACTAATACATAAATGGCTTATAACATCACATTTACAGGCGTCGGTTGTATCCAAGAAACTGACTCCTAAACCCTACAACGTTGGCTGAATATACAAACTGACATCTATATGTGAAGACTGGCCAGACATGGGTATTGCTTTTTTATTTAGCATCAGTTGCGTAATAAGAAACCGATGCCTAAAATCACCTGCCAAATCCAATTTTTTCCAGTACAAAAAAATTACCTCCAAAATTTCACATACGGCGTCAGTTGTTGACCAAGAAACTGACGACGAAAGGTTTTTCGGGAGACAGAAATTGGGCCATTTTGTGTCTTCAGTTTTCTTACAATAACCGACGCCAAAGTGTTTTCGCACGCTGTCCCCGCAAAATTTTTTACCCCCCTTTGGCGTCGGTTTTCTACGGCAACCGGCGACTATGGTCATAATTAGAGAATTTTTTTTGTCGGCATGTGTAGATAGACGTCGGTGTTTCTAGTTGAAACTAATGAATATCATTGAACATAGGTGTCAGTTTTTTGTGGTGACCGACGCCTATTGTTTTAAGCATCGATTTTTTATAATAATCGATGTCTATAGTTAACTTAATAGCACCCGTGCGAACCAGACTCTTCCCCTTTCTCTGTTTCATTCCTGACATTCTTAGGTCTGGCGAATCCACCACTGATCTCTCTGCTTCTCGCCTAGTGCTCTGCCACCGCTTCTCGCCTAGTGCTCCACCGCCTTGCTCGCTTACCTCACCGCTGCCGCCACTCTTGCCACCACCACTGCTCGCCTACCACCGCCAATCTCTCTACTGCTCGTCTAGTGCTCCACCGCATGCTCGCCTGTCATATGCCGCGTGCCTTGCTTGCCTTTCGCATCGCTGCCGACACACCTACTGCCGCCGTTGCTGATCGATAGGTACCCTTCTTCCTCCTCTTCTTCCTCTAGGGTATTCCTACATATGGCAGTAGTAGCATCTTCTACTAGGCTTGGCTTCTCTCTGCTGGTTGTTTATTTTTTCCTTTGCTAATGCTCCCCTCCCACTCGATGAGTGATGGTGGAGTCTTTTCTCGGCTTGCTTCTTGGTTGGTTCTCTACAAGGTTACATGCCTATTTGCTTCTTTGAAAAGGGGGTGTTATTCTTTACCACTCCATTTTTCTCATAGATACTCCCAAGACCTAACATATCAATCATTTTTTGTTAAATCCTTGATGACAAATTCAGATAGGTGTTGTATGAGGCAATCTATGTATGATCTCTAGGTAATGCGATAACAAGCTTAGAGTGATTTCCATCTATGTTTTAACCCTAACACCAAAAGTGGATTAACCCGACCTCAACATATATGTTCATGCTTAATATGATGCAGTAAGACATTGAATGATAGGTAGCGATGGTGAAATTCATTCCACCCTGTGTTACTTTCATATGATAATTAGTATTTAGTTCAACACTTTTATTAATCACAACCTTAGAATAAGCAATATTTAATTCAACCCTTTTATTAATCACAACCTTAGAATAATCAATGAATCTAGCTTTTGTCTTAAATATTAGTTATTGTTTTTTTACCTTGATTAGTCGATTCTTAGATACATTATCCGTTGGGATTGATTTTGAACTATAAGATCCATCCACTTTTAGGTAGTGATTATTGTACGTTGGTTAAGGTAAACTCTAGTGATTTCACCCCTAGTAAATTTGCATGTGCAATATCACACGTGACTATTATATGACTATATATTATTGCATAACTATATGGGAAATTACATGTGAATCCTCTTCCTTAACCTAATTGAGACATTACCCTACAAACCCTATCTTATATAATTTGTTGACTTATTTGAGTGTTTCATACTAAACTTGATCTGATGACAACACGTGTATTGAGATTTTGATTTGAATGGCGATTCGAAACCCAGGCCATGGTTAACCAGAAGCTGATGGGTGATAGGTTATGGATATGGTGGGGGATGCAACGCAGGGCCACATAAAGAGCCAAAGAGGATGGGAAATATATCAGTTAGTCCCCCTAGTCAAATCACATCCAGACCTGCAAAAAGATTAGACCAAGACTTTAAACCATCGCTCATCCATCTGTCCCCGTCCGTCATGGAGTTTGTGAAATCTAAAGAAGAGAATCAAGCCTACCAAACTTTCCTCCACTACATATGTTGTTATGAATAACCTCTGCTCAAGCTAGTCGTAGGTTTGGATAAGGGTAAATGTTTATAAGGCTATTACAATGGAAAAATGTTAAGAGTTGTTATCGTTATAAAAATCTGGAAAAATGTTGTGTTTGTTATATATTGGGCATGCTACTTAATTTTCTATGGTATAGCTACCACGAGTTTTGTTAGAAATATATGTATATTAGGTTAACTACATGTTTATGTTGTGACATGTTGAGTTTTTTGCTATGTTATACCCACCACAATTTGTGTTATATATAAAATAATACATTGATTAATTTAGGAAGCATTGATATGTTGTTATGGCTATCCATAAGTTTTTTTATAAGAAAATTGTGTGTTGAATGGGGTTGTGAACAAGGGACTGGTGTTATATTATGTTGGCCTAGAAACCCATCCAAGATTTACTCATTAGGAGTACATCTTGGATAGTCCCCGATTTGGGACTATTCTTGAACACTTAATCTCACTTAGGATGTAAGTGTATAATGTGTATTGGGTTTTCAAGAAAATTTTGGCAGCATTTCCCCGTTTGTTCTCTAAGTACATATGTACTTCGAGAACAGTGGGAAAATGCTGCCAAAATTTTCTTGAAAACCTAATACACATTATACACTTACTAGTGATATTAGGTGTTCAATAATGGGATAGATGGTACACATTTATTATATATAAGATCTTAAACCCTAAAGTTTTAACAATAAACTATAATCTTTTAACCCTAGACCCTAATCTTGTTCTAATATATACTTGTTTTATCTTTGATCATAGAATGGATAGATCATATATGTCCATTCCAAATCGATGCACCCTAGAGTTTATTTCTGGTCTTGATCAATTTATTAGATTTGTCGAGGAACATAGGAAACAACTTGGAGATAGGTTCTATTGTCCATGTAGGCATTGCAGTAACAACTTGAAAGTCAGCACTGGTGACGAAATCAAAAGTCATGTCATGTGCAATGAGATTGTACAAGGCTATACAGAATGGCACTGGCATGGAGAGATTTCAAACCTAAAATCAGTGGATGTCGATAGCAGTGCTTGTGTGGAAGAAGGAATTGCCTCCGATGACGTAGATCTGAACGAACCAGTTCCAGTAGACACCGTTGATGTGATGCTGGATAGTTGTGGGGTAGAGCACATTGATCCACCTCCCAAGTTTAGAAACATTGTCCATGATGCATAGATATCATTATACACAGGTTGTAAGTTTACAAAGCTTAGCGTTGTGTTGAGATTGTATAAGCTGAAAGCTAACAATAGATGGAGTGACAAAAGCTTCACGTCATTGTTGTCTTTGTTGAAAGAAATTCTTCCTGAAGGAAACGAGCTACCAATCTCAACATATCGGTTAAAGAAATTGTTGTGCCCAATGGGAATGGAGGCCAAGAAGATACACGCATGCCCAAACGATTGTGTATTATTTCAAAAGGACTATGTGGATTTGAAAGATTGTCCAAAATGTGGTGCGTCAAGGTATAAATTGACGACTTCGGGGAAGTCCAAAACTGGTTCTCCTGCCAAGGTGATGTGGTATCTACCTATAATACCACAGTTTCCATGCTTGTTTACCAATCCAATAGATGTGAAGAATTTCAGGTGGCATGCATATGTTAAGAAAAATAATGATGGGATCCTACGACATGCGTCTAATTCCCCACAATGGAAGAAGATTGATTTATTGTACCCTAAATTCGGTGAAGAAGTCAGGAATCTAAGACTTGGGCTTTGTACAGATAGGATGAATCCATACGGGACATTAAGCAGCCAACATAGCACTTGGCCAATTATGCTTGTTATATACATTCTTCCTCCCTAGTTGTGTATGAAAAATAAGTACGTTATGCTTTTGTCGTTAATATCGGGCCCTAAACAACCTAGAAATGATATCGACGTTTATCTTGAACTTCTGATTGATGACTTGAAGAAACTTTGGGATGAAGGTGTGATGACCTATGATGCTTCATGAAGAGAGACATTATGTTTGCATGCTATGTTGTTTTGCATTGTGAATGAATTTCCAGCATATGGGAATTTTTCTGGATATAGTGTCAAAGGATATAAAGTGTGTCCTATATGTGAAGAGAATATTGATTCAATACGACTAAAACACGGTGGCAAGACTGTATATCTTGGTCATCGAAGGTTTCTTCCAAAATTCCATCTATATCGTAGGTTGTGCAAAGCATTCAATGGATGGAATGAGGAACAGAGTGCACCTAAACCTATACCAAGGGAGGATGTTTATGAAAGAGTAAAATACTTTGCCAATGAATTTGGTAGGAGATCACAATGTACGATGGCCACACACAGTGATAAATCTTTATTCAAGAAGAATTCAATATTTTGGGATCTTCCTTATTGGAGTTCTTTGACAGTCAGGCATTGCATCAATGTCATGCACGTTGAGAAAAATGTTTGTGATAGCGTCATTGGTACTCTGTTGAATATACCAGGTATGAAAAAAGATGGGATAAAATCCAGAATGGACCTATGTGAAATGGGAATAAGGACAGAATTAACAGAAGTAGTTAGTAGCGATCGGAGAACATACTTACCTTCCGCTTGTTACAAGTTGTCTAGAAAGGAGAAGAAAGCTTTTTGTGAATGTTTGGTAAATGTTAAGGTTCCACAGGGTCACTCATCCAACATATGTACATTGGTATCGATGAAAGATCTGAATTTGATAGGTATTAAATCTCATGATTGTCACACTCTAATGCAACAAATATTTCCTGTGGCAATTCGGTCTATATTGTCGAAGCATGTAAGGTTTGCAATCACCAGACTTTGTTTTTTTTCAACAGTCTGTGCAGCAAAGTTATTGACCCTGATACTCTCGATAAATTGCAAAGAGAAGTGGTTGTTAACCGATATATGCTCTTATGTATTCACCTATTCAAAATTAACCTTTAGTGTTACTAACCAAATCAATGTGCTTACTAACCAGGCTATCAGCGATGCTCAAAGAGCAAGGCATGCACTGAATGTGCATGACCACACAATGGGTCCAAGAGGCTATGCAGGCGTTCACCAAAGACTACAAGCTGAGTCTACTGCTTAGTCTGCTGCTACTCAGGAGACTGCAGAGTCCTCTACTATTGGTCTTGCACCTCTACCACACCATGCTACCTGGATAGTTGGGAGGAAAAACAAGAAGGGAGATATAACAAAGCCCACAACTGCTGAGGCGGCAACAAAAATGGTAAAATTCATCTCTTAGATCAATCGATATTGATTATTGTTATGTTTACTTACCAATTTCTATTGATGGCAATTAGCGGGAGCTTCATGAGCTGAGGAAGGAAGGCAAGTTCATCCCTTAGGGCACCAGGGATGAATTGGCAATTTCTCTAGGTAACCCAGAGCATCCTGTATGTGTTAGGGGTGCAGGAACTGGTGTGGACATCAAAACGTTCTTGGGTCCATCCCAGCACAAACCTGTCCCAAAAGCGGGATTTTCACAAGTTGAGGTAACCTATTCTTTTTTTAGAATGTTATTGCGAAAGAGAATTCAATAATCAGAAGCTAGCATTTCTTTTATCCATGTATAGGTAGATTAGTTAATTGATAGGACACCCTCAAAAAAAAGTTAATTGATAGGAGAGTCGAGGAAGCACTTGATAAGAGAGTCGAGGAAGCACTTGATAAGAGACTCAATGAAGTAATTAGCAAGTGGCAGGTGTCTCAACCTGCCACTCAGACAGTACTTGTGATGTGTTGCTCTTCTCCTATTGTAGAGGTGTTTGGGAGTAATCTTGTAGACCCACCACCTAGCACGTTCTCTATAAGTATTTTTATGACATATATAGTAGGTAGTCTTTTCAAGATGATATGTTTATGTATATATGTATATAACATTCTTTATGTAAATTTGTAGGGGTTGAAGCCATGCCGCCTAAACAGTCAAGAATATATTGTTGTAGAGGCACAGGCTTACCCAACCCTTCTAGGGGACATGTTTCATGGGACTCTAGTACCAGTTGGTGTAGTTCGTGTGAGCCTGATACATGTACTCCCCAATTGGATAGATCTTTCATTGCCATATGCCCACCTAGATTCTGAAATGCTTGGTGAGGCAGATTGCAGAGTGATAATGTGGCCCAAAGCGGATGTGGTCTATACTAATATTGTATGGTAAATTTACATTATGTTAATTTGTTACTGTATATATATGATTCAAATGATATGAAATTATATATACAGGTCAACAGGAAGACACCCGCTACATCTCGACCTCCACCTCCACCTCCTAAAGTACCAAGTTGGCTTCTAAGGGACCTACACGCCTTGTTAAGTCCTAATTGTAGGGGTATGGCAGTATGGATAGGCGAACATGATCCAAATTGCCCTATAAATGTTTCTATTCTGGAGGTTGTTGCAGGTCAATCATACGATAACAAGATATTTATATAAGATATTTTGGAGTTGTTTCGTTACGATTGGCTGAATACATCTATGATAGAGCTATGAATATGGTGAGATCTTGTTTATACATCCATATACCTTGTTCTATATACGGTGATATGGTTTCTTATATATTAATGCATATGTAATATATGTTTTGCAGCTACTTACACACGATATGTACAAATTTTTCATTTTCCCATGTGGGATTTTTGGTTCCATCTTTGATTAGTCTTGTAGTTAAAGACACTTCTTTAGCTACTTCATACTACTGTGCTGCTTTTAAATATTTTGGCAAAAAAAAGAAGACGGTGATAATAGCTCCATTCAATGTCGAGTAAGTTTACTTTACTTATAATTTGGACTTAAGAAAATTACATTTTTATTATAGATTTTGAGTTATTAATTTTTAACTTTCTTACTAGTAGTGGTAGGCATTGGGAGTTACTAGTTATTGTCCCCAAGGCGTTCACTGTCTATTATCTAGATCCTGCGGGGAATGAATTAAATACATTAGAAGGACACACAATGGAAAAGCCATTATTCCCGTGAGAAATATTTCATATTTTTATATTCGTTAACATATGTTATTACATTACTATTTAATTATGCAGTTTAATGTGTTACATTAACATGTAGGGCTTTAAATGAGTTCAAAAGAGCTGGAGGAAAGGTCCCGAAGAAAAAGAATCAGCCACTAATTTGGGAGAATGTGAAAGTAATTTCCCGACTCCAATGTATATATTATTTATGTGAACTGCTCTTATTTGTATTTTTGAATATTTTGTATGTTTCAATTTATAGTGTGCGACACAACACAACGGTTGGTCATGTGCATACTATGTGATGTAATTTATTGACCTAATCATCAAACATGTCGTAATGAAATTCGATACTATACATAAGATATTATATAGTCTCCTTAGATAATAGGAAATATATCAATCTTATTATATATTATTAATCATATTTATATGTCATTCTCTTTGCAAGTGTTTAAAACTGACTTGACTATAGGTGGAAAATTATTAGATGTACATACTCCCTATACAAAGGAAGAATTAGATAATGTAAGAGAAGAATTGGCAAAAGCCCTACAAGTAGTAGGAATTTTTAAATATAATTGGGATACTTGATGAATGTATATTCATCATGAAATTCAGTTACCATCTTAGGCTCATGTGGACTCAACACATCAAATTCCACTCATTAAATATCAAAATGTATCATAATGTGCAAAATTACTTAATTGATCCAATTATCATGATTTTAACTGAAATTATGTTGATTTGATGCAGGTCTTGATAAAGCTGAATAATCATCTAGGGTCTACCTTCACTCACCCTTGGTTCTAACCAATTGATCTAACCAAGCGACTTGAGCCCATTCGGTCTCAAGATCGTTTGAGCCCATTCGGTCTCAAGACCGTTTGAGCCCATTCGGTCTCAAGACCATTTGAGCCCATTCGGTCCCAAGACCATTTGAGCCCATTCGGTCCCAAGACCGTTTGAGCCCATTCGGTCCCAAGACCGTTTGAGCCCATTCGGTCCCAAGACCATTTGAGCCCATTCGGTCCCAAGACCGTTTGAGCCCATCCGGTCTCAAGACCGCATGGACAGTTCCATTATAAGACCATTTGGATGACTGCACGAATTCAAGACCTTGAAGCAGAGCCCCGTCCATGACCGTTTTGAATCACCACGGCCGGGGCGCGTCGTCTTCTACCTCGCGCCCCCCTGATTTCAGACCTCTGCCATGGACATTGCCCCCAACGATCTGTTGCTTCAAGCATTCACGACCTCCAGCGTCGTCCTCCTCACCACCATCAGCGCCGACCACAATTGTTCCTGCTCCTCACGATCTTGTTATCGATTTGGGCATCCCTGACCATTCGAGAAAAGCTAATGGTCTCAAATCGTTTACGGCAACCAGAAGACCGAATGAAGCAGAGTTGACCGCTTGATAAGAGACGACCGTTCACCCAAACTGTTTTCTGCTAAGGATTGAAAATCGTTTGCTTGAGTCAATGTATGAAGACTATTTGAAAGGCAAACGGTCTGTGAGAACGATCTGTCCCAAACGGTCTGTGAGACCATTCAGTCCCAAACGGTCTATGACATCGTTTAGTCCCTAACGGTCTTCAAACCGTATGCCTCTTGCCCGAAGATCGTTTGAGTCAACTAAAGCGAAGACCGTTTGGGGGAAATCAAAGACCGTTTGGTTTTTAACTATTTATAGATCGTTTGCCCAAGCTGTACAAGACCGTTTGAGCAAAAATATTTGCCAAACTGTTTGGATTGGAAACACGCCAAAAATATGAAGACTTTCCCCGTGCCTATAAATAAGACAACTAGGGTCCTCATTTTGGGCATCGGTTCTGGGACGCCAACAGGCTACCTATACACAGGTCTGATCCAAATCCAGTGTCATCCACGCCAGTTTCATTCCACCTATTGCCCGTGTTGCAACCAAGGAGGCTGAGGAGAGAAGGAAGACAGAGAGAGGGAGACTGTCCGGTCTATCTTGGCATCTCCCGTTCGCATCCAGATCTTCTTCGACACGACGTAGAAGGTCGTATCTTCTTCACCGAGCTGCGACTACCTTCTACACCGAGTTCATGGCGGATTTCTCTCTCTTTCTTATTCTTCTTGTTTCTTGCATCATGAGCGAGTAGTACCTTTTCGCTGGGGTGTGGGGACTAGCCCTGATGCCCATGCAAATCATGTTCTTTTGTTAAACTCTCCATGGCAATGTATATAACTTTCCATTTCATTGTTAATTGGTACGTTTGTAGTTTATTATCTACTTGCTTCCATCTGGTTCTCTCTCTTATTGCGAAATCTTCTATATGTGGGATGGAATGGCGGTTTACAAAGTTCGACTCCTTGATGAGAACTTCTGATAGGATTCCCTGAGGTCGTGAGTGTATTATCTGTGAGGGGACGAGACATCTAGCCTACGGTGACACTTTTGTGGTCTAAACATCCCTAAGGGAGGACCACAACCTTAGTTGGATTTTGTATCATCTTTGTTTATCGTCATGTTAGTTGGTAGATATATCACCTACTTTCTTATCGATTAATGCGGTTGACTCCCAAACTAGAAATAGAATGGGATTTCTTCGAGGTAGTAAGTGTATGATCTGTGAGGGGACGAGCCATCTAGCCTTCGGTGATGCTTCTATGTGCCTAACGCCTGTATAGGGGGCCCACAACCATCGTTGGATTTCTGTATCTTGAGAGCCATAAGTAAATGATCTGGTTGGTGATGAAACATCTGATGCCTAAGGTGATGCTTACGCAAACCTAACGCCTATATGGGGGGTTCTGCAGCAGCTCTATTTGGATCGTTATATCTTGCCTGGATGGTTTGCATTGGAATGTATTTGTGAGCGTAGCGGTGGTGAAACCCGATACCATCCCAGTGATTCCTTATCATTGATCTAAATCCAACTTTAATTCAGCTTTTACTTTCTTGCAATTAGTTTAATTAACCTCAAATCAACCAATCATTTTAAATATTAGCCTTAACTCGAACTAGACTAGACTGACAAAGATTCTTAAAAACATTGTCCTTTGGGTTCGATCCTTAACTATACTACGATAAGACTCATCCGCTTGCAGGTGGTATTATTGCACTTTGGTTTTGGTAAAAGCTCGGGGATCTCAACCCCGAGTGAATTTGTTAGTGCATTCAAAATATCACGTCAAATTCTGGCGATGTTGCCGGCGACAACGGAATCAGTTAATCAAATCCAGTTCTTTTAAGACTAATTTAGGATTTTTCTTTCTTTTGACACAATCGATCATCTACTTTAAATTTGATTCTACTCTGTGGTTCTCACTTTTGAAATCTTTCTAATTCAGGGACAACCCAAGGTATAGTGCATGTGCTGTTCAGATAGCCCCAGACTAACAGCGAGCTTTGATTCCGAGATAGATAGAACTTTTCATCGTCAGATCAGAGAAAATCAAGCAAGGATGGCTCAAGAAGAAGAAGAAGTAGCCCGAAGGGTGGCTCAAGCCATCAATGCGCAGAGAGAGAGTCTCATGCAAGAAGCCAGAGCTGTAGTTCAACAGGAAATCCTAGCATCACAAGCAACTGAACTACAAAAGGATCTTAGAGAGTTCTCAATCCCAAAAGCTTAGAATGTTCATCATCCAGTACAACCTCCTCCCATCAACGCTCCAAATTTCGAGATAAGAGCACATTGGATCACCCTGCTTCAGAATAACCCTTTCTATGGCAAGCAAGGAGAAGATAGCCAAGAACATCTTCTGACATTTATTGATCTATGTGCCATGACAAAACAAAATGGAGTCACAGATGATGTCATTTGACTCCGTCTCTTCACGTACTCCCTTGATGATAGAGTTATAAGTTGGTACAATTCACTGCAAAGTGAAATACCCATCACCACCTGGGAACAACTCCAAAATGTGATTATAGAAAAGTTCTACCCTCCATCTCTTACCTATGAAATTAGAGGGCGGATAACAAATTTCACTCAAGTTCCTGGAGAAACCCTTACTGAAGCTTGGGATATATACAAAGAGCTTCTACACAAGTGTCCACACCACGGAATTCCCAAGAATCAACTCATTGATATGTTCTATAGGGGTGTGGATGATGATATTAAGAGATTCCTCGATTCCTCGTCTGGAGGAAACTTCATGCGTCAAAGTTATGACAGCGCATAGAGAGTCGTCACCCTAGGAGCAGAAAATCAAGACAATTGGGGTAGGTCTGTAGGTAAAGGAGTGTTGAAAGTGGCTATGGCTGAAGCGACACCTGAGTACAACTCTATCGTTGAAACCCTAAAAATCTTAGTTTCCAAGCAAGAACATATTGAATCCTCACTCGCTGCAATTGGAAGAGGGTGCCCACCCCTTCAACAACCAGAACAAATAAAGTACGCTTCGCTATTTTGTGAAGAATGTAAGAGCACTGATCATTCCACTTTATCATGCAATGTTCTCTGTGATGTTGTTCTGAGCAATGTATGTGGCCAAGGAGATAATGGTCAGATGGAAAATCTTAATGCTATTAACACCATTCCTGGTCAAAGTTATTACAATCCAAATCAGAATAGGAATCATCCCGGATTTCAATATGGAAACCCCTCTGGAGCAGTAAACTCGCATCAATTTGGTTCAAACAATCAACCAAGAGGCCCACCAGGATTCCAGTATAATCAACAATAGAATTTTGGGAATCAAGGAAATTTCAAGGGGAACTTTCAAAATAGGAACCACAATAATTACCAAAATAACTCTCAGTACCAGAATCTTAATCAACAATAAGGACAACAAGTAGGTCTAGTTTCTCCTAATGACAAGCTATCAGCCATTGAAAAGATGTTGCAAACCCAGCAAACCATGATAGCTAACCAACAAGCTCAGCAGAAGGCTATTGAATCTCAATTAGCTCAACTTGCAGCTAGCATAAAGCCACCTACTGGGGTTTTTGTTGGCCAACCCGAGAATAATCCTAAGCATCCTGAACAATTGAAGGCAGTCACCACCAGATCAGGAAAAGATTATTTTGATCCTCCTATCAAGACACATGTGGTTGTTACAGACGATGATGAACATGTGATTGTCCAAGACTCAACAATACCAGAGTCTCAACCTAAAGAACTAGTAACTGCTGATAAGACAGACAAGGAAAGTCCTGAGAAACCTATTAATGAAGAAACTGAAACTCTAGAACCCGATATCCCTGTATACAAGCCTCATATTCCTTTCCTAGCTAGTATAAGGCTAACCAAGTTGGATACTTGTTTCAATAAGTTCAAAGAAGCTATGAAGAAGCTTCATGTTGATATCCCTTTTCTCGATGCTCTAGCTGAGATACCAGCCTGGACTAAGTACTTAAAGTCACTTCTCACAAGGAAGTATATAATTGAAGAGTATGAGATAGTAAAACTGGCGACAACTACATCTGATATCATTCTGAACAAGATGCCCAAGAAACAAAAAGACCCGGGATCCTTTGGAATTTAATGTCACATTGGAGACTCATCATGCAAGAAAGGATTGACAGATCTCAGCGCAAGCATCTCTATTATGCCGCTTAGCCTGTGCAAAAGACTAGGGTTTGAATAATTTCTTCCAACGGGCATGACCATACAGCTTGCAGATAATCCGATAACTCTTCCCATGGGAATCATCGAAGATGTCCCAGTCAAAGTGGGCAAGGACACTTATGTCCCATGTGATTTTTTCATCATGGACATTAAAGAAGATGCCAGATATCCTCTCATCTTTGGTCATCCATTCCTCGCCACTGCAAGAGCCCTAATTGATGTTAAAGCTGGTACCTTACTGCTCAGGTTAGGCAAAGAAACTCTCGAATTTAAAGTTTTTGAAAGTATGAGAAGACCAAGTATGCAAGAAGAAGTCTATCTAATTGACTGCATTGAGAAAATGTCACTTCTGACTCGGGAGCATCATGAATCAGATGATTCTTTAGAAGTTGCTCTAACGAACCCATCAGTTGATGAACCAATTGATGAACAAGTAAAGGATTGCATCGAATCCATCGACTCTGCTAAAGAAGATGTTGAAACCACTAGTGAAGAACTCAAAGCTATGGGAACTATAGAAGAAACATGCGAAAAATGCCCGAAGGACTGAAGTACGTGTTTTTAGACGATCTCAAAGTTTGCCCAGTTATTATAAATTCCGATCTAACAGCTGAACAAGAAGATAAACTCTTGAAGGAATTAAGGGAAAGAAAGAAAGCCATCGATTATAAAATGAGTGACCTCACTGGGGTCAGTCAAGCGTTGTGTATGCATAAGATCCCTATGATGGAAGATCACAAGCCTACTATTGAGAATCAATGGAAATTGAATCTAAATATGAAGGAAGTGGTCCGTCGCGAGGTCATTAAACTGCTCACAGCTGGAATAATCTATCTGATATCAGATTCACCATGGGTGAGCCCAGTGCATGTAGTCCCGAAGAAAGGTGGAACAACTGTTATACAGAATGAAAACAATAAACTTATCCCCACTCGAACAGTCACAGGGTGGAGGATGTGCTTAGATTATAAAAAATTGAACAAAGCAACTCGAAGATCATTTTCCAATTCCCTTCCTTGATCAAGTCCTAGAAAGGTTGGCTCAATAAGAATATTTCTGTTATCTTGACGGTTACTCTGGATTCTATAAAATACCCATACATCCAGATGACCAAGAGAAAACTACTTTTACCTGCCCATTCTAAACATACGCATTTAAAAGAATGCCATTTTGCCTCTGCAATGCACCTGCAACTTTCCAACGTTGCATGGCTGACATATTCGCTAGTCTTACTGAAAAATTATGGAGGTTTTCATGGATGATTTTTCTATATACGGAGATTCGATTCATGTCTAAAGCACCTCTCCCTGGTCCTCAAACATTGTGAAGAAGCACATCTTGTGCTGACATGGGAAAAGTGTCATTTTATGGTAAAGGAAGGTATTGTCCTCGACCATAGGGTCAGCAATAGAGGAATTGAAGTAGATAAAGCCAAGATTGAAGTGATTTCTAAACTGGCTATCCCAACAAATGTAAAAGAAGTATGTGCTTTCCTAGGTCATGCAAGATTTTACAGAAGATTCATAAAGGACTTTTCAAAGATAACCAAGCCAATGACAAATTTGTTACGAAAAGATGTTGAATTCAATTTTGACGAAGAATGTGTCAAAAGCTTCAACACACTAAAGTAGTCTCTCACAACAACACCCATCATTAGAGCTCCCGACTAGGACAACCTTTTTGAAATTATGTGTGATGCCAGTGACTATGTTGTGGGTGTTGTTTTAGGGTAATATATAGAGAAGAAACATTATGTGATCTATTATGCATCGAAAATTCTCGATGAAGCCCAGAGGAATTATGCAACTACCAAGAAAGAACTTCTAGCAGTCGTGTATGCTTTTGACAAGTTCAGATCCTACCTAATCGGTTTGAAGGTCATTTTCTACACAGACCATGCGGCCATTCATTACCTTATGGCAAAGAAAGATGCAAAACCCAAGTTAATTAGATGGATTCTCCAATTGCAAGAATTTGATTTAGAGATAAGAGATAAAAAGGGTACAGAGAATGTTGTAGCAGACCACCTCAGTCACATCCACACCCTAGATATGGAAAAGATTCCGATCAATGATTCCCTACTAGATGATCAACTAATGAAGGTCTCAAAAGCTATACCATGGTACTTGGATTTTGTGAACTACCTTGTTGCTGGGGTTATTCATCCTCAATGCACCGGAAATGCACTGAATAAATTTATGCATGATGTGAAACAGTAATACTGGGATGAGCCGTACCTTTTCAAACTATGTGTTGATGGTCTGTATAGACGATGTATCGCCGAAGAAGAAGCTCAACTTATTTTGGAACAATGTCACTCAGGACCAGTGGGAGGACATATGAGCTCTAAAAAGACTGCCTTGAAGATTTTGCAATGTGGATTCTTTTGGCCAACCATATCCAAAGATTCCTACGAATTTGTCCTATCATGTGACAAATGTCAAAGATCAGGCAATATAACAAAGAGAGATGAGATGACGCTGAATCTATGGCAAGAAGTAGAGATATTCGATGTTTGGGGGGTGGACTACATGGGTCCATTCCCATCTTCTCATGGATTTTCATATATCCTAGTGGCGGTGGACTGCGTCTCAAAATGGGTTAAAGCCATACCAACCATCACTACTGATTCCAAACTAGTCATCAAATTATTCAAAGCTATTATTTTCCCCCGTTTTGGAGTGCCACGAACTGTGATATCTGACGGAGGGTCTCATTTTCTTGAAAGAAGCTTTGAAGCATTGCTAAGAAAGTATGGTGTTACTCACAAGGTAGCCTCACCTTACCATTGAAAGATAAGTGGACAGGTGGAGGTTTCTAATTGTCAACTCAAGAGTATCTTAGATAAGATAGTAGGCTGCAATCAGAAAGATTAGTCGGTGAAAATCAACGACGCATTATGGGCCTATCGAACTGCTTATAAAACTCCTCTCGGGACTACACCTTTTCGATTAGTATATGGAAAGGCTTGCCACCTGTCAGTCGAAATGGAACACAAGGCATGGTGGGCAATTAAACAACTGAACTTTGATATGAAAGAAGCAGGTCAAGCCAGAATTCTGCAACTCCAAGAACTGGATGAACTCAGGATAACATCTTATGAGAATGCACGAATCTACAAAGAACACACAAAACTTTGGCATGATGGGCATCTGAAAAGAAAAGACATACAAGTGGGAGACCAGGTTCTGCTATTCAACTCAAGGGTGAAGTTATTCCCAGGAAAACTCCGCTCACACTGGTTTGGACCATACATCGTCAAGAGCATCTCCCCATAAGGTTCCTTCTCATTATGGAGTGAAAAGTCAGGTGAATTTGTAACAAATGGTCACCGCTTAAAGAGATATTTCACCTCAACTGACATAGGCACTAAAGCAATTCTGGAACTCACTGATCCAAAGGATCCACCGTGAAGCTGAAGGATTCAGTCAAGCCATCAACATAAAACAAAGGCGCTTGTTGGGAGGCAACCCGATCAATAAATTTGTTTTACTTTTCTTTTCAAATTAGAATGTTTATTCAATTTTTTTTTACCTTCTAGTTAATTTCTCATTAAATAAAATTCATGTCGCAAGATCCTACTTTAAGATCTAATTGCTCTTTACCTTTGAGATTTTCAGATAAAAGGATGTGCGCTGATTGGAATGCAACCACATCTGGTGGTCATTCTGACATGAATTTTTCCCTCCATCTTGGATTTAGGCTTTGCTCGGGACGAGCAAATCTCTAAGTTCGGGGTGGAGGGTGGGTGGTACGTACCTCACTTTCCACCTACATCCATCCTTTTCATACTTAAGTTATCTCTATCACATTCTTGATAAAATTTTCAAATTTTCAAAATTTTTAAAGTTTTCCAAAAAAATTGAACAGATACTTGATGAATTTTTGACACTTCTTGTTTCATTAAAAGTCACTAACTAACCTGCCATGCATTTTGAATCATCATATCCTCCTTATTCGAAGTAAATCCTCAAAAGGACCACTTTTTGAAACAAGCCTTTTGATTGAAATCATCTTGTGAAGCTTATGATTCCTAACATCATGATACTTATGCAAAAATGACAAGCATCTGTCAAACTGATAGGGATCAAACATGTCATGCTTCCTAACTGACTAGCAGAACAATAATATGGAATCTCCACTAGATCCTCATCAAGTCATTATTTGAGAAGAGTACGATAAAGAGACCAACCTGGTGCACTAAATCATAAATCAAGTTGCATTCTGATCTGAACTCTCTTCTATACCTCTTATATCATCTTCGTACCTCTCCATCCATCAAAAAGAAATAAAAAATAGCCAAAATGATGCCAAACCCTAAGTTCGGGGTGGCACATCACTTCCCTCTATATCTGCTTCTTCCATACCCCTCGCAAATAAATAGGGGCATACCACCAAAAATGCAATCTCGAGTCGAATAGAGGAGAGATTTGCAAACAAAAAGATGCCAAATTGCACACAAAAAGAAATGCAATCTCGAGTCGAATAGAGGAGAGATTCGCACAAAAAAATGCAATAAATGAAATTGCAAATCATAAATAAAAATCTCAAGTTGAATAGAGGAGAGATTTATTTCTTCCTTCCATACCACCATTGACTCCATTTTCTACCTAATGGCACAATGAATGCCTACCCCATCCTGAAAAACACCAGTGTTAGATCAAATGCAAACTTGTTGTTCTGCGGGTGTCTCTGGACTCTTACAAAACTCTTTGACATGCTTGTTGTTGGAAAAAATGAGGAGGAAGTGATTTTGGAAAATGAAATCAGGAATGAAGATATGGTAAGATGTGTTTAGTGGTCTCAGCAGGTTGAGATACTGAGTCATATTGAGCAGAAAGAAAATATTCATGATGTGATGATGAAGCAATCACATAAATTGAAAGTATTCTTTTGGCGATTGTTTCAGATTTTGTGTTACTCAAGGACGAGCAACGTTTATGTTTGGGGTATTTTGATGAATGTATATTCATCATGAAATTCAATTACCATCTTAGGATCATTTGGACTTAACACATCAAATTCCACTCATTAAATATCAAAATGTATCATAATGCACAAAATTACTTAATTGATCCAATTATCATGATTTTAACTGAAATTATGTTGATTTGATGTAGGTCTTGATAAAGCTGAACAATCAGCTAGGGTCTACCTTCACTCACCCTTGGTTCTGACCAATCGATCTAACCAAGTGACTTGAGCCCATTCGGTCTTAAGACCGTTTTAGCCCATTCGGTCTAAAGACTGTTTGAGCCCATTCAGTCTCAAGACCGTTTGAGCCCATTCGGTCCTAGACCGTTTGAGCCCATTCGGTCCCAAGACCATTTGAGCCCATTCGGTCTCAAGACCATTTGAGCCCATTCGGTCTCAAGGCCGTTTGAGCCCATTCAGTCCCAAGACTATTTGAGCCCATTTGGTCCCAAGACCGTTTGAGCCCATTCGGTCTCAAGACCGTTTGAGCCCATTCGGTCCCAAGACCGTTTGAGCCCATTCGGTCTCAAGACCGCATGGACAGTTCCATTATAAGACCGTTTGGATGACCGTACGAATTCAAGACCTTGAAGAAGAGCCACGACCATGACCGTTTTGAATCACCATGGCCGTGGCACGTCGTCTTCTACCTCGCGCCCCCCTGATTTCAGACCTCTGCCATGGACGTTGCCCCCAACGATCTACTGCTTCAAGTGTTCATGACCTCCAGCGTCATCCTCCTCACCACCAGCAGTGCCGACCGCAATCGTTCTTGCTCCTCACGATCTTGTGATCAATTTGGGCATCCCTAACCGTTCGAGAAAAGCTCACGGTCTCAAATTGTTTACGGCAATCGGAACACCGAATGAAGTAGAGTTGACCGTTTGATAAGAGACGACCATTCGCCCAAACCATTTGCTTCTAAGGATTGAAAATTGTTTGCTTGAGTCAATGTATGAAGACCGTTTGATAGGCAAACGGTCTATGAGAATGATCTTTCCCAAACGGTCTGTGAGACCGTTCAGTCCCAAACGGTCTATGAGATTGTTTAGTCCCTAACGGTCTTCAAACTGTATGCCTCTTGCCCGAAGATCGTTTGAGTCAACTGAAGCGAAGACCGTTTGGGGGAAATCAAAGACCGTTTGGTTTTTAACTGTTTATAGACCGTTTGCCCAAGTTGTACAAGACCGTTTGAGCAAAAATATTTGCCAAACCGTTTGGATTGGAAACACGCCAAACACATGAAGACTTGCCCCGTTCCTATAAATAGGACCACTAGGGTCCTCATTTTGGGCATCGGTTCCGGGACGCCGACAGGCTGCCTGTACACAGGTTCGATCCAAATCCAGTGTCATCCACGCCAGTTTCATTCCACCTACTGCCCGTGTTACAACCAAGGAGGCTGAGGAGAGAAGGAAGACGAAGCGAGGGAGACTGTCCGATCTGTCTTGGCATTTCCTGTTCGTGTCCAGATTTGCTCCAACATGACGTAGAAAGTTGTATCTTCTTCACCGAGTTGCGACTACCTTCTGTACCGAGTTCATGGTGGATTTCTCTATCTTTCTTATTCTTCTTGTTTCTCGCATCATGAGCGAGTAGTACCTTTCCACTAGGGTGCGGGGACTAGCCCCGCTGCCCATGAAAATCATGTTCTTTTGTTAAACTCTCCATGGCAATGTATATAACTTTCCATTTCGTTGTTAATTGGTAGTTTGTAGTTGATTATCTGCTTGCTTTCATCTGGTTCTCTCTCTTATTGTGAAATCTTCTATATGTGGGATGGAATGGTGGTTTACAAAGTTCGACTCCTTGATGAGAACTTCTAATAGGATTCCTTGAGGTCGTAAGTGTATGATCCATTAGGGGACGAGACATCTAGCCTACGGTGACACTTCTGTGGTTTAAACATCCCTCAAGGAGGACCACAGCCTTAGTTGGATTTTGTATCATCTTTGTTTATCGTTGATGTTGGTTGGTAGATACATCACCTGCTTGCTTATCGATTAATGCGGTTGACTCCCAAACTAGAAATAGAATGGGATTTCTTCGAGGTAGTAAGTGTATGATCCGCGAGGGGACGAGCCATCTAGCCTTCGGTGACACTTCTGTGTGCCTAACGCCTGTATAGGGGGCCCACAACCTTCGTTGGATTTCTGTATCTTCGGAGCCGTAAGTAAGTGATCTGGATGGTGACGAGACATCTGATGCCTAAGGTGATGCTTACGCGAACCTAACGCCTGTATGGGGGGTTCTACAGCAGCTCTATTTGGATCGTTATATCTTATCTGGATGTTTTGCATTGGAATGTATTTGCGTGCGTAGCGGTGATGAAACCCGATACCGTCCCAGCGATTCCATATCATTGATCTAAATCCAACTTTAATTAAGCTTTTACTTTCTTGCAATTAGTTTAATTAACCTCAAATAAACCAATCGTTTTAAATATTAGCCTTAACTCGAACTAGACTAGACTGACAAAGATTCTTAAAAACGTTGTCATTGGGTTTGATCCTTAACTATACTGCGATAAGACTCGTCCGCTTGTGGGTGGTATTATTGCACTTTGGTTTTGGTAAAAGCTCAGAGATCTCAATGCCGAGTGAATTTGTTAGTGCATTCAAAATATCACGTCAATACTGATGGCGGCGATAATGACGATGATGAATAAAGAATGATATTTCTAAACTTTGTTCTCATAATTATTTTTTTGTGAATGTGAATGAATTTTTCTGAATTGTCATATGTGTGAATTTGAAGATGATCAATACATGAATGTTTCTAAATGTGTCTAAATGTGAAAAGTGATGAAATGAATGGAACTGCAGGTTGCTAAATGTGTGTGAAAATGGAGGAAATTTGAAATGGAACTACTGGTTTCTACATGTGTGTGATGAAAAATAATATGAATCAAATGTGCTTATACATGTGTGTGATCATAAATTGTTGTCCATCTTGTTAATTTTGCAGGTTTGTGGCCTGTTGTTGACTAATATCAATGGATGATGTAAACTTGCAGTTCAGAACTGAACTGCAGGTTCTGCATCCTACTGACTAGCCATACAGCAGGCTTGCAAACTGATAAGAAAAAAAATCAGCACATAGGCATTGGTTATTAGTATAAAACCGACAACAAAGACATACATCGTTGGTTATTAGCAAAAACTCGACGCTGATGTAGCTATGGGTGTCGGTTATATATAAAACCTGACACTGATGATGCCCTTGCTGGCGTGTTTCATTGGTGGCGGGAAGGGTTATATAGTGTTGGTTTTTGTGAAACACCGACGTCTTTGACCTGGATATAGTGTTGGTTTTGTTAAATAACTGACACCTATAGTGCCCTTGCTGGCGCGTTTGTGGTGGAGGAGAGGGTTATGGTGTCAGTGTTAAAACAAATGTTGAAGGTTTTGACTTTTAGCGGCACCCACTTGGGTGTCACTTTGAAACTGATGCCAAGGGCCTTAAATAACTTACACTAAAGGTTGGTTCTATACTAGTGTGACCTTCATGAGTTGGTCTTCGGGTAGAGAGTCGTGGATAGGTATATTATCTTCATCTTGAGCTTCAATGCGACCACATTTTCCACCCCACTTTTGTCCTTTATTTCCAGGTCAAACTCTTGAAGCATCAACACCCAATGAATAAGTCTAGGTTTGGCGTCTTATTTCTAAATAAAATATTTTATTACTAAATGATCTATGTAAACTGTAACCTTTGATCTGATCAGGTAAGAGCGGAATTTATCAAAAGCATAGATGACTGCCAAGAACTCTTTTTCCGTAATCGTATAGTTCTTTTGGGCCTCATCAAGCATCTTTGATGTGTAATATATCACGTAAGGCTTCTTATCTATCATCTGCCCTAGTACTGCCCCTATAGTGTAGTCACTGGCATCACACATTATTTTAAAGTGTTGTGACCAATCAGGAGCTCTTAGTATAGGTGCAGAGACTAAGGCGTTCTTTAGAGTCATGAAGCTGTGTAAACATTCTTGATCAAAATTGAAGTCTGCATCTTTAGTTAATAAGTGAGTCATGGATTTTGCTATTTTTGAAAAGTCTTTGATGAATCTTCGATAGAATCCAGCATGGCCCAGGAAGGCTCGTACTCCTTTGATTTCTTTTGGCAGTAAAAACTTTGAAATGACATCTATTTTTTCTTTGTCTACTTCAATCCCTCATTCACTGACCTGGTGCCCGAGGACAATACCTTCTGTCACCATAAATTGCCATTTTTCCCAAGTAAGGATCAGATTTGTTTCCTCGCATCTTTGTAGCACTTTACTGAGATTAATCAGACAGTTATTGAAGGAGTCTCCATAGACTGAGAATTCATCCATTAATACCTTCATGATAGATTCGGTTAAACCTATGAATATAGAGGACATACACCTCTGGAATGTAGCATGTGCATTACATAGCCCAAAGGGCATCCTCCTGAAGGCATAGGTTCCGAAAGGACAGGTAAAAGTTGTCTTTTCTTGATCTTCAGGGTGTATCTGAATTTGATAAAACCCTGAGTATCCATCGAGATAACAAAAGAATTTCTGGTGAGCTAGACGTTCGAGAAGTTCGTCAAGAAAAGGTAAAGGAAAGTGATCTTTCCTTGTTGCCTTATTCAATTTTCTATAGTCGATGCAATTCTCCACCCGGTAACCGTCCGGGTGGGTACCAGTTTGTTTTTATCATTCAAAACAACAGTGGTTCCCCCCTTTTTAGGGACCACTTGAACCGGACTTACCCATTGAGAGTCAAAAATTGGATAAATAATACCAACTTTTAGCAGTTTTAGAACCTCAAGGTGAACTACCTCTTTGAGATTCAGGTTTAGTTTCCTCTGGTACTCCCGTGATGGTTTAAATTCTTCTACCATAGGTAATCTATGCATGCACAAAGTTGGATTTATCCCAGTTAGGTCGGTCATCTTAACTCAACAAGGAATCTTTCTTCATGGTCATCTATCAAAGTGGAACTGATAATGACCAGACATAGTTTTTCTTCATCTAGAAAGATGTGTTTGAGACCAGCTGGTAGGACTTTCATCTCAGGTGCCTTGAGCACTTCAGTGGCCTCCAGATTGGTAACAGATTTAAACTCCTCAAAGCTTCTGGAACTTCTTCGACTTGTTCTAGGTATTGCAAACATTGTCGAACTAGTTCGTCGGTTGAAAATTCGGCTTCTGGATTCGTTAAGACTTCTTCCAGAGCATCAGATGGTTCAGGAGTTTCTTGCTTTAGCTGGGACATTTTATCTATTGCATCAAGAAGAAAGACTTCTTCGTGGAAGCTAGGACTTTTAAGGCTTTCAAAGACTCTGAATTGAACAGTTTCTTT
The DNA here is from genome assembly GCA_963693085.1 of Alisma plantago-aquatica. Taxonomy (NCBI): domain Eukaryota; kingdom Viridiplantae; phylum Streptophyta; class Magnoliopsida; order Alismatales; family Alismataceae; genus Alisma; species Alisma plantago-aquatica. Next base: position 942,159,971 of record OY856410.1, on the reverse strand, counting down.
CCCCAGCCTTAAGGTAATTGTTCCAGCTTCGACATCAATTAATGTTCTGGTTGTCGCGAGGAAAGGTTTGTCAAATATTATTGGATACCTCAGATCTTCTTTTATGTCCATGACAACAAAATCACAAGGGACATAGGAGTCTCTTCCTACCCTCACTGGGATATCTTCCATAATTCCCAAAGGTGCGGTAATGGTAGAATCAGCCAGCTGGATTGTCATTGTTGTGGGTAGCTAATCAGTAAAACCCAATCTTTTACACATAGAAAAGGGCATGATAGATATGATGGCCCCCAAGTCAACTAATCCTTTCTTACAAGAGGTGTTTCCTATAGAACATTGGATGCCGAAGGAGCCAGGGTCCTTTTGTTTTTTCGGCATTTTGTTGAGAATGATGTCAGAAGTAGTCTGAGCTAATTTGACTATCTCGTGTTCTTCGGTCATGTATTTATTTGATAGCAAAGTCTTTAGATATTTAGACCAAGCTGGAATTTTAGAGAGAGCGTCAAGGAATGAAATATCAACATATAGCTTCTTCATTACTTCCTTGAACTTTTAGAATCTAGAATCCAGTATAGTCCCCCTCAGTCTACCTGGGTAGGGTATCCTGGGCTTGTATAGTGGGACCTCTGGTTCCTTGGGAACTAGTTCTTTTTTCTTCTCTTTTACAACCTCTTGATTTGCGCTTATAGTTGGGATGATTTCAGTGGTATCTTCATCTTCTTGAATGACTTTAGTAGCATCCATAAGAACATGACTAGACCTTGTGGTAACTGCATTCAATTGTTCTGGTCTGTGTTGATCATGTCTCATATTTATTTCCAACTGACCGACGAAAGTACTCAACGAAGGTTTCAATTGAGCTGCAATTTGTGCCAATCGGGTCTCTACAACTTTCTGTTGAGCCTGCTGGTTGGCAAGCATGGTCTGTTGAGATTGCAGCATTTGCCTTATCAGAGACAACTCATCTGTTGATGGAGGTTGAGCATTCTTTTGTTGATGTTGTGTAATTTGTTAGTATCTTTGAGGTTGTTGTTGTTGAGTAGCTGTCAACAGAAGTTGTTGAATTTGCAGCTCTTGTGACTGAGGTTGTTGCAATTGAGGGTGCAATGGAGGGTGGGTGTATTGATAGTATGAAGAAGAATTTCTTGGGTAGGTAAATCTCTGAATCCCACCTCTGTAGTTTCCTTGGTTTCGGCTATAACTACTCTGGAATCCACGTGGTGGTCTATTAGAAGACCCACCTTGTATTTGGTGTTGCGGGTTGGCAGTTCCCACGGGATTCCCATACTGAAATCCAGGGTGGTTTCTTGGTTGATCCATATTATAGTATGCTTGACCTGGTATGGTGTGGATAGAGTTAACCTGCTCTGGTAGTTGATCCTCGGGTTGTTCAATGATTGGTTCATATTCTGGTTGAGGTGTCTACATATTCATCATCACATCGTATAAGAGGCCACATGATAATGTGGGATGATCTGATGCATGACAAGCTTCACAAGTCTCGGTAGCTGCTTTGGCTTGTTGAACTTGAGAGTTCTTCTTCCTAACATATTCTCCAAATGATGTTTCAAGGACTTGCTACTTATGAGCTATAGTTTTCAGAGCTTCAACAGTGGCTTTCATTTCTACAGATTCTTCAACTTTGAAGACTTTTAGGACTCCTCCTGTAGATGGCCTTCCCCAATTAGATTGGTTCTTGACTCTGAGCGTAACAATCTTCCAGGCGTCCTCATAATTCTTTCTCATGAAATTTCCTCCAGATGAGGAATCCAAAAACTTCTTTATTTCGTCACTTACCCCTCTATAAAATGTTTCTATGAGCTGGTTTTGTGAGATTTCGTGATGTGGGCATTTCCTCAGAAGTTCATTAAATCTTTCCCATGATTCTGCTAGTGATTCTTTAGGAAGTTAGGAAAACTGGTTGATCTGTCCCCTAATCTGGTAGGTCAATGAGGGAGGAAAGAACTTCTCCAAAAAAAATTCTTCTAAGGGAGTCCAGGTGGTGATTGGTTCTCCATCTAAAGAGTTATAACAGCTTAGTACCTTTCCAGACAGAGTGAAGTTTAAAAGTCAGATCATGAATGCATCAAGTGTAGCTCCGGCTTGTGGCACCAATCATCAGAGTGCCTTAAATCACTTCAGATGGTCCATGCAATCATCTCCAGTGTTTCCAGAGAATGAGATACCTTGCATGATTTGGATCTATTGTGTTCTAATCTCAAAGTTAAGAGCATTAATGAGTGGAGGCTGAACTGGGTGATTATCCTCAAAATTCTTAGGAACAACGTAGTCTCGAAGTTGCTTGTTCTTGATCAATAATTGAGCAGTTGTTGTGGCTGCCTAATTTTCAGCTTGGATGCGAGCTTGCTCTTCAACTCGAACTTTAGCTTGGACTTGAGCATGTGTATCAGTGATGAGTTGAGCTCTCTGAGCTACTATAGCTGCATTGACTCTTTCCAGTTTCAAGGTAGCTTGGCATTGTTCTTCAGCCATCTGTCTAGCTTGTTGGCAGTTGAGTCTGATGCGTCAGTGGAAGTTTCATTCTACCTCATAGTTGTACTCTGGTTCATGGGAGAATCCACAGTTTTTCATACACATTTTCTACCTGAGTAGAAGGAAAAATCACATTTTAGATGATGGAAAGATGATGGAGTCAAAAATATATGTAGTAGTTATCAAAGAAAAATGTAAAATTCTAATCAACTAGCAAGTTGATAAATGAAATTAAAATGTTTGTTTGTCCCCGGCAATGGCGCCAATTTTTGATGGAGCCTCCACTAGCGTGAAGTTGTGTGCACCACTAAAAATCCTAGAGATAGTAAGTCTCTAAGTTTAGCCTTGCGTGTGCTATAATAAAATCTCCACCCATGTACACTAAGGTACATGGAAGTCTTATTGTAGTACAGTTGAGGGTCGAATCCACGAGATAATGGTCTTGTTAAGGATTAACAAGATGGAAAACATTGTAATTCTATGTATCTACTTAAAAGTTGATATCTAGATCAAAGAGTTGATTTGATGATTAAACTAATATGCAAATGTTAATTAAACGGTAGGAGAGTAAACTTAGGATTGTAAACAATATTTGGAAACCACTACGATGTGATCGAGTTTCACCACCACTACACATGCATCATAACATACATCATAATAACATGGCTTGAAAAAAGGATCTAATCAGTTAGTATCTTTGTAGACTTAGCTTTCTTTCAAATAGCCAACTATGAAAAACATGGAAGTATTGTAATGCCAGTCATCCCCGAATGAATGGTCACTTACTTTGCATCACTCCCTTCGCAAAGTGTGTTCCTTGACATGTCAAAGTTGTACTTCCATACGTCAACTGATTCTATTTCATAGTATGAAAGTACAACAATGGAGGTGAGTTTACTCCACTCCTTGAAAAGTGTTCCTAGATACCAAAATAGATATATGGTGACTACATACATCAAGAACCAACATACAATCGATAGTCGAATCTAAAATCACAAACGTAGACAATTCGCACTAGTAGATAATAGGTAACGCAGGTTGGTGATCAAGTAACTAGCATTCATTAAACGATTGATGTTGAATTGAAAAGATAGTATTTCTCTATTGCAAAGTCATGAATTACAATGCACGAAATGAAAACATGGGCAGTGGGGCTACTCCCCGCACCCTAGTGTATGGAACTACTCGCTCATGGCAAGAACAAAGAAGGAGATAGGAGAAGAGAAGGAAAACATCATCTCCACGTAAGAGGGAGGAAGATTGACCCCTTGGAGTAGAGAACAATTGTCTTCACACTGCGTGGTTTCTTTGGTGATGAATCCTTCACTCCCCACCTTCTATGTCAATGAGAGAGAAAGTAGGCTTATGGATGGAGTGTGGATCTTAGACCGCCAACCTTGGGGCGAAGGGTGAAGGATGAAACAACTGTGGAACAAATGAGGCAACCTTTGGGCATTTAAGAATCGATACATAATGAGGACCCCTTGGGTCCTATTTATAGGCTCCAAAGGGGTCTTGAACGGTCTTGAGTTATTTGGATCTTCACGGTTTGGAGACTGTTTGGATCCTCACGGTCTGAAGACCGTTTGGATCCTAACAGTCTTGAGTTATTTGGATCTTCAAAGTTTGGAGATCGTTTGGATCCTCACGGTCTGGAGACCATTTGGATCCTAAAAGTCTTGAGACTGGTAGCTTTCACGCGTTCTTAGGGTCAATAAATCTTCATTCGGTCTTGGGACTGCTAGAGTCCTCGCGGTCTTGGAACCGCTAGGACCTTGATCGGTCTTGGGACTGTTAGAGTCCTCGCGGTCTTGCTCGGTCTTGTGACTGTTATGGTCTTCACGGTCTTGGGACCGCTAGGGCCTTCACGGTCTTGGGACTGGTTTGGAACTTTTGCAATTTTTTTGGGTTTTTCTGTAAGAAGAAAAAGGGAAAATATCAGTCTCTTGGTAAATTCACAATAAAGCGGAAAGTTAAGTATTCTATCTAATTTATCTAAGAAAAGAGTATGGAAAACTAAGAAAAACTTGTAAGATAACATCACAAAATGGGAGGTTATCATTACCCACATCCCTTTACCATGAGGGTAAACATGCAGCGTAAGGATGAAGCTGATAGTTGAATATAAATATATATCATTTTAATAAAAAAATCATATGATATTCCTAACATTGAATACAAGACAAGTATAAAAAAAGTTTAAGCATTTATGTTAATTATGTTTCTAGCATTGTAGATATTCCCAACACAAACACTAGCTAAGTATAAAAAAAATTAGGTAATTATATCAATCATGTTTCTAGTGATATTCAACAAAATTACTGGTATTTAACCTAATAATTATTGTTAGGATAAGTTCTAAGATTTTTTGTACATTAATTTTATCTAGGAATTATTCTCTCTTTAATATATGATTATCGAATGTGAGACATGATACCATGCATTTAATATAGTTTCTCAAATCAAATAATAGTACAAATTTACAAAGTAGCAAAGGCTTATTGGAGTCCTTTCGAAAGCATTGATATGTATTAGGGTTTAAAATTATAACTTAAAAAAAATAATTAAACTTTATACTATTGGATAAATAGGTGAAGCGGGTAGTGTAAATTTTCTTCCATTAGGTTATCCTATTTAGATGCAGGTAAAGCAGGTAGAGGATAAATGAGTGGTGGATAAAAGATATGCTTAGCCTTACCTTATCTTATTGGATATGGATAGTGGGTAAATGGGTATTTTGTTGCACTATATTTCTCCTAAAGGTGTTGTACTATTTCTAAATAGATAAAAATGCCTAATTTTTATTAAAAATTAATCTCCTATTAGAAAAAATATTTTAGTCTTGGAAGAAGAACTTAAATTCTTGAGAAAAAAAATACCGGAGATATCTATAACTACTTACTTAGAATAGAATATAGTATTATACAAGAAATGTTAAAATGCATCAATATTGACAACAAGTACCTTGTAATCAAATTATACTTGCACTGTGTTATCAAATGAATAGCTTATCCTTACAAATAAAAATTATGAAGCTAACAAAATCATCTACAAATTAAGGCACCTAACAGAAGAACATTTTCTGGATTCTTCAAAAAAGCATTTCACACCCTCCAGTCTAAGAAAAATTCGTGATAAGTCAGGACTTAGGACTAGGGCTAGTCTCGTCGGCTGTAGTACAGTATAGTTGTACGAGCTTGCACTATAAAAATTTACATTAAACTCACAATTTATCATCCAACTACATCTTTCCATATAGGTAAAAGAGAATAATTTGTTTTTGTGGTATCCATTCATTGTGGACCCCCAGCTACACCATCCCTTATCGGTATCGATAAACTGAGATTTGCAGAGCATGAGAAAGACAATATATTAACAGAAGACGATTGTGCTCGTTTATGTACACAGATGTGGCTGTTTGCACATCGTAGAACTGACTATTTTTCACGTTATCCTTACCGCAGCCATAGGTTGCTGTCTGATATATATCGCGAAGTCCTTTTGTCCGATCGCAATATGGCACCGAAACGCCAATCCACTGATGTTTTCTATAGCCTTCTTTTTCTTGGCTATGAACTATATCACGTCGACGGCGAATAGCCGCATGATGGGAGTTGTCGGAATAGACAATTGCGCAGATTCAGCAGATCTATCTTGACTTTTCGCTAACGTATTGCAAGTGCACGTTGGACTATTTTGTTTCCTTTCGACATATCGAGATCGTGTGAGAGGGAAGATCACCTTGAAAAGTTGATATTTGAACACAAGGGAAACCTGTCACTGCTTACTTTAAAATAGAATTTCAAATTGCAAAGAAAAAGTTCATAATATATCTAAAATGGGTTAAAATACATCAATATCGACTACAGGTGCCTTGAACAATGTACATTAGCACTGTGATTTCAAATGAATAGGTTATATTTATTAGAAAAGCATACAAAACACTCTACGATTCAAGCACCTAACATAAGAATATTCTTAGAATTCTTTGCAAAAGTATCCCACTGTCTCAGGTCCAATGAAAAATCATGATAACTTGGGATTTGATTGAGACTAGGGTTAGTTTGGTTAGATATATTTTGATGTAATTGTATGGGTTTGTAATATGAAAATGTAAATCAAATTTGCACTTTGTCGTCGGATTATATCCTTAAATAGGTATAAGAGAACAAATTCTTCCTTTTCTGCTAGAACTTGTGGCGGAGGGTGAACGTCAAGCCTTGTAGATTAAGAAACATTTATTTGTACGGTTCAATCATTGGGTTCCGCCAACTACGTTATCCCTTACCAGTATCGATTAACTAAGATTTGGAAACAAAGAAAAAGTCAATATATGAACACAAAACGATCGTGCTCAAAAATATGATGTCGTTGCCGTCGTTTAGTTGAACTTCTACTACCTTTACAGTGACTCAAACGGATCATATGATACGTCACATGATGGTCGTTGTTAAAAGTTATTTGCCCGACTCGAGTAAATCATATATGTTGTATTGTTCTTGAAAATTGTCCTGGGGTTCTCTATGGATTCAAACAATGTTCAATGACATGACACCGCGTCCAACGACTCCAGCTATAGTAAAAGAGGTGGATTTTAACAAGTGGAAGAATAAGTTTTAACTTTTAATGGATACTCACCGGATTGTCTACTTTTTATGCTTCTGGGGGGTTTGGAATTTGACTACAAGCAGCTGCAATGGCGTTGATCGAAGGGCAGCCGGCCATAAAGAATATAGGGTAATAGAAGTATTCTGGCGGCAGCAAAACACGGCAACATTATGTTTTCTGGCGGGAGACGGGCCAATACACACTAATATCTTTCTAATTGGGTAAGGTAAAGTCCCGTCCCGATTTTTTTCTGGCTTGAATCACATCTGAAACGACTGGAAGGTGTTTTGACCTGCTGCTGTGACGTGTCGAAGCATGACTGGCTGGGACAGCCAGCCACAGTTCAGCAAATCTGAACGCCAAAAATATTAACAAATATGGTTGTTGATGGTCGTAGAACCGTCTATTTTTCACGTTATCCTTACCACAACAATAAGTTGCTGCCTAGGGCCAATTTGGTACGGTATAGTGCGATGTGGTTTCGTGATTTGGAAAACAAGTTGTAGATAATCATACATTTTGGGCTGCATAGATTATATTTGGTAGGATGTACTGTATTTTCAGGGGTTTCGTTCACAACTATTTGGTATATGGACAATATCACAACAACAACGAGGCGTACACAGAAGAAAAAGCATGCGCCCCCGTGGTGGGAGCCTATAAAGCCCCGCGAGAATCTGCAAAAACACCCGACCACTCGCATTAACGGCGCAATACCAATTCTGTACTTTTACGGCCAAAGATGAAGTTGGATGCAGAATCATTTCAACCAACTGCACCAGAACACACCCAACCAAATAAAATATATATTTGAAAAATAAACATTTAATTGTAATGAAGTACAACTACTTCCTACCAAACCGGCCCTAGTCTGATACTACTCAAGTCCTTTTGCCAATTACGTGGCACCCAAACGCCCGGCGAATAACCGCAAGATGAGAGCTGTCAGCAATTATGTGGCACCCAAACACCCAACTGCCCAGATGCAACTACGACTGATTTATGTTGACTTTTCGGTCATGTATAACAAATGCACATTGGACTATTTTGTTTCCTTTTGACGTATTCAGATCGTGGGAGATGGGAGATTACCTTGAAAAGCTGGAATTTGGACACAAGCAAAACGTTAATATGAACACAAACATGATAACAAGTCAAACAACCGACTCGAGCAGGTATCCATTTAACTGGTTTCGCGTCCGTGCAGCGATATACATCTTTTTTATGCCAAAGAAATATAGAAAGATAATCACGTTTTTTTGTTTGCAGATATGAGAATCACTCTTTTCAGTTTCGTGCTCTGTTTGGCAATTGACAACATCGCTTCAGCTTTGGTCTCCTGCAAGGTGTTTTCACCCCTTACGTTGCGTGGCAATGACATGCTTAGATCCATAAAGACGTCGACTTCGGTCCTTTTGATTTGACAGTTTGCCAGATTTAGCGTTCAGTCAAAAGTTTGTACAGATGGACAGGTTTTATCAGAGACGGATCGACATAGTTAAACATGTTCAAAAAAGCAATTATTGTAATGCCACCTGTCTTGGTTACCTGTCTGCTTACCTATAATGTCAATTATTTACTGCGATAGCGACAATTTCTACATAAACTACGTAGGTCTTGCATCATCTACATTGATTTACGTACAGTAATGAAAAATATAGGAAAACACTAAGGGCACGTTTGCTTTTATGTATATTGTCTTAATGGATTGCATTCGGATCTCCAACAACGAAAATTTTATGTTTGTTTTAGGAGAAATGGAAAATGAAAGGAATCATGTACTTTTCTTACATACAATGCCTGTTGGATTTGTTTTTCCATCTCAGATCGGCAGGACGCCGAGATACAGCGCAGGAGCCATTGTCTGCGACCCTCATTTACCTACTGTTATACGCTAGTTGGTGAATAGTCGTGGACTCGACAACGGAAACACGGCCGCTGGTCCCCACAACGCGGAGAAGGCATCCAATAAAACCAAACAAAAAATGATATATTGTTGGATTGTCGGAAACCAGCAATTCAGTATTCTTTGAAATCCTGCGACATCCTACAAAACAAACATGACATCCTACAAAACAAACATGCCCTAAAGGGATCAACTTTAGAAGTAAAGCACGGGACAGGTGAATTGGTGCGTGCAACTTGCAATGTGGAGTTCAATTTATAGATGTAGATTAAGGCCAACATTAAGATGCCGATTAAAAAAGTTGTTAATATAATAGAGGTATTAGAGTCGAATACGAAATTCAAAGTGGGTTGGAATTCCGAAAAATATGATTAGTCATTGCCTTTATTGTTTGGACCATACATGTTTTCCCAAATTATACTTCTTCTAAAGTGGGTCTCAGATGATGTAAGGTAAGTCTGTCACTGGTCTTAGGAGATGAATTATAATGAATGGGTTATTTTTTTTACAAAAAATAGGTTAGGAAATTGGTCTCCGGTCAAAGTTGTGGCTTGGCTGAGCTCATGGTCAATTAACAACACAGATGTCTTTGGCATCCTTTCTCACATAATACTTCAACATGTCATAGAAAGACTTGATTCAGATGCTAGTAAATCAGCCCTATGTCTTTTGGCTAACATGTTGATGATCCTAATGCTTATACGTGCACACATTGTTGAGGAACTCAACCACCTTTTTTTGCTGGTCGAGTTGAGTTTATCTACCATTGTGTTTGTCGCTTTAGGGATGACTTTGTGGAAACCTAGGCTATGGTGCCCATTTCCCTTAATTAGACATGCAAATGACATTATTTGAGTTGGTCGGCATCAGTTCAAGTGGATGAAACTAAGCATAAAATTAAGATGAGATGTAGTCAAAATTAGCAAAAGTTGGGGAAATGGCCTGTATGTATAATAGAAAACGTTAGTTGTGTTATCAAATCCATGGTATTCATAAATGTGATGGTATTTTATACATTTGTTTAAACCATAGGGGAAAACTTCAAGTTTCGAAACCTCCTAATGAATATGGCCGAGATAAGTACACTTGTGTGACAAACACGGATGTCACAAGTCACAAATCATAAGTGACAAGTCATGTCTTTCAATGTCGCAAGTCACATGTAGGACATGATGGACCTTTACAAAGTAAGGAGGGACAAATAATAAAACATAGGTGTGAATCGTGTGATGAAAGGATAAATTATATGTGATCGCCAAATTCAGATGGACACGTACGCCTGCGTTGTTGGTGATGAGAGCTTGAGGACGGCGGAAATTTTTAAACCAAAAGCACCATGGATGACGTCAATGAAAAGTGAGAAAACGACTCTCCTTTTAATTGTAGATGAAGCAGGGATGCTATTAGGTGTACCACACATGCAGGATTGATGCAGTTGCGTATCTTTCTACGTGGATACTGGAAATGGAAATTAAACCGTCAGCTGCCGCCAGCCCGTCGAGTTGGACTTCGCTGGCATCACCAATGGAAACCGAGTCAGCTGTAAGCTGGATCCGGTTCACATCCGCGCAGGCGTGCGGTCGTGTGTAAGAGGGTTTGTTTTTATATTTTTAATATATTTTTTTATCATTATGAAGATGAGTGGTTCAACTCTATTACCAAGTTTTGAAAGATATGATCTCAGGAGGACACAGGAGGCGATGCAGCTCCACAGCCGTCGCCTACACCTTGCGCCAAATTGTCGAGATAGCTCTTATTACCACCTTTATCCAGACTAATGAAATGGCGAGGTCCTTTATGAGAATTAATAGAATTAGATAATGGTATCTATCTATATTGCTCACGAATTTGAAGGGTGTTATTCCTAAAACAATCGCATATTGACACAAACATCTGGATAGAGTTGTATTCATAGATATAGCTGCTTCATATTACATAAGAATATTTGGAGTATTATCTAGCAGTCATGATGGCCACGCAAACGACTTCTGGATAGGCCCTATACTGTTGAATGGATTTGCTCAATTTTCAATAAAGGGAAGGAGATAATCTCACATATGATCTTAAATGTGCGGACGTAAGGAAAACATGGTCATTGGGTCATGCGAACAGCCTACTGGCATTGAAAATGTTGTTGCGACCATGTGGGGCATCTAGTCCCATAGAAAAAAGATACAATTTTAAGTATCGGAACATGATTTATGTTACTTCATACAGAGCTGCATTTTCGTGGACTTCAACTCGGCGACTGTTGGCTAGGAACTAAAGAGGGATAGATGTAAGCCATCGGCTCTTCATGTTGGGCAATACCAAAGAGAGACATTATTAAAGTCAAGATATGATGTCGATATAAATAACAACAGAGATTGGTTCAGGTACATTTTTCCGTGGTGTTGATGTGTTTTCTCACGTTGTACTTGGCCCGAAACTTCACCGCCCCTCAATTATGATCTAGGGGAAGTTGTGGCCCTATTAGCTTGTTCCCTATAAGCAAGGACGGCCATTGAGTGTATTTTCTTAGAGGTAAAGTGTATTTTCTTACAGGTCCATTTGAAAATACGCTCATTGTCCTTCCTTGCTTATTTGGGAGGTATATTTCCTTAAAGATCCATTTGAATTGAACTCTCTAATTTTTATCATTACCTGGAAAATCCAAATAGTAGAAGAGACCATCTATGTCTCTTATTAAACATTTCTTTTCTTTTGTTACCTCTTTCGTTGATATTTCTTTTGTTCATGTTAATAGACATTGTAATAGTGTAGCACACTCCATCACCAAATTTTCTATAGTTGGTGATTGTGTGAGTAGTACCGACCTCAAAAGTACCTGACGACTCATCATGAACCTTATGTCTTCTTAATTTGAGTTTGAATGGCATAGTATGGTTTGATAAATGTTTCTTTTAAAGTAATTTTTTGAGCTTCAGACAAAACTCAGTAACTTCACACATAAACAACAAGTAAACGTGAGCAACTTTATCAATCAAATGTCTATTGCTACATGACTCTCCCAACACTTGATTTACTGACTCGATGGAATCTGACTATGGGATCTCCTTTTGTTTAACAATTGTTCTTTGCCACAGTTAGTCCTTCATCTCTTTCTCATTCATGCCTTACACTCTCTTTAACGACCTCACTTTGAACGTCCCTCAATTATAAGGAATGACCTTCAAGTTGAGAGTCATTACCTAAAATTCCTAAGATCCAGATTTAACCAAATAACAACTAATATAAATTCCATTAATTAACAAATATTATTTACAAGTTTTATAATGGTGCTCCTCTACTAGTTACATGAATTTCCACCATAGAACTAGTACATATGAGAAGAAGTATATAACTAATCCTCATTTAGATTTTGATATATTCAGCTAATTTCATCTGGTTTATCATGTCATGATACCTTCATATATTGCATTTACCTAAAACAACATGAATCAAATCATAGATCAATATATTATTGTATTGTGTATATGGGTGTAAACAAAATGTGCATCTAGGTGTAACAACATAAACCACTATAGACACAATTATCATTACATAATCGAACATGCATTTTCTTTTCTAACTTCTTGATCCTTATCATTTCACTCTCTGTGGTGTGCCCTCTCTTTAGGGGAGCCTTTTTATGGGAAACCTCTCTTTAGGGTTTGGTCCCTGTAGATGACTCTCAAAACCTTCCTTTCCAGCCTTGGTTTTGGCCTTCTTTTCTGGGCTTCTCCTATGGTGATGTTATTTCCCGAGCTTAATCGTCAGTCACTCCCATAATGACTTCTTTCACCCCATGCTCTTTAACTCACCCGAGATAACTATTTAGGGTCCAAGCAAGTTACATTTATGTAAGATGATACTCATAGTGGCTTTATTGATTGTAATAAGTAAATAAATAATCAAGCAATTTAATTGCAATCCATTTAGAAAACTTTGACGAAACCACAAAATTCATTTAAGGCGGGTATTCATAAGCGTAACCACTTATCTCAATGTAGAACCATGCAAATCATGGAGTCATACTTCAAATACTTTCAGCATATCATCTAATCAAGCAGGTAAAAAGGAATCCAAACAATTCAACATTTAATCTTCATGTATGTAAATCCTAAAGTGTCACCAATCATATTATTTAAGTTAAACCCTACTCAGGTCATAATCTAGGGATCAGGGTTGTCTTAAATTTGTATAGGGCATAAGGGTACAAACCCAAATTCTGTCACATATTAAACAATAGGTGAAACCCTAATAGTCAGATCCATCATATCTTTTCATTATGAACACTTAGATCAGATTGGTTTTGTGACGACCTGACATCAAATCAAGCCAAATCGCCACAAATAATAATTGCATAATAATCATAAACAATGGATTAACAAAATTACTAAAAATTAAAGCCATTTTGCAAAGAGATCCATTTCTAGGAAAATCTTAAAGAAATAACTAAACTTTATATACATCATGGTTCACATTGTGCATATATTGTACAATCTCATCTCGAGGATAACAAATAACAGTTGCTTTGCCAAAACCTATATATAAGCAACATAAAACCCTCGAGGCAATCAATCCAAAATCTCAGATCATTCATAAAACTATCATGTACTAAATCCAAGGGCCTGAGAGTATAGAGACGACACATAAGACTTCTATCTATAAGACATGACAGACAGTGCACTCAACCTAAGCTATTACCGCTGCCCCTACTATTGTTGTTCTCCCTCTGTAGTACGGTCTATTCCCCCTTGTGCACATCCACATAAAAAATGTGAATCCCATGGGGTGAGACAATTATCCCAGCGAGAGATATAAATCTCCGCCAACAATATTATTATCACAGGCAAACAATATAAAACTAAGCAGAGGATACTTTATATAAATAAGCAAAATGAATCACTGTTTATAAACATAACAGAGCAATCCCGTCATTTAAAGTAATACAACTATCTATGATAGAGAATAAATCATCTATTCACTTTATAACAAATATGAAGAACATATATAACATCTATCTGTTTAAGATGTGTAAAAGAAGTGAACATCAACTAGTATTTTCCGTATTCGATCCTTAAGCAAATACGCTACACGAATGATTACATATTTACAATCACACTTATACCTTGAGGAGATGAGGTATGCCGCTCATACTCCAACCGACCACCGCTTAGTCAAAATTGTTACCATATATGGTCAATGGAAGAGCCAGCTGCCAAGACCTCACCCATCTCAGTCGGTATGAGACAACTGGTAGGATATCTTGTGTCAACTACAAAAAGCTTACCAGGGTATACTGGTATCTTCTCTATAGAGCTATAACTGCAACATGCACTCTCTTCAGGGAGATTTCAATTATCCATCCCCAGATTATAATAATAAGGAAGATTATACATCAATTCCTCATTTGGTCAGGAGATTCTCATCAATCCTGATACATATAGAATGAAGAAAAATTTACACATCAATTCCTCATTTGGTCGGGAGATTCACATCATCCTGATATAAAATAAATGAGGAAGGTGCTACATCGATTCTTCATTAGAACGTATGGATATACATCGTCATTCACCCCCGCATATTCAAAAATATGCTCTCTGAGTTAAACTCATTTCACCAATAAGAATTTTCTGACACTGAATGGATCTATGGTCAGGGAAACTACATGATGAGATTCCACTTGATTAATTAGGTGCATTACAATATCTTTTAGCATCAACCAATGTTACAAACACGAATTATAACAGATGCTACAAATAAAGATGTAATATGTTTATCATGTACTTTCGTGATCTTTGAAACACATTAAATGTATAACATTCGGGATCTCAGTCCCTTATGACATTACTAGGGATTCTTTTCCTTATCATTATCACCATCATGATTACTACATATGGGTATTCAAACCCTTAGTTCATCACTGAACATTGTTACCTCTTATCAGGTAATTGTTACCTCTAGGTCCTTAGACCAACATATACATTATACTTGTTGCACAAGTATTTCACACAGCTCACAAGGCGCATTTAAATATCTTTTCACCTTTCACTAGGAAGCAACTATATTTTTAGGTCACCAGACCCTATAAGCATTATACTTGTTGTACAAGTATTTAACATGGCTCACAAGGCCCATTTAAATCTGTATCATATACAACATCATAGCTCATACATGTATATGCTCATCATCTCATGATTTCTGCATGATGAGCACTTCATGATAAAAACACTATCAGTATATAACATCACTATGTGATACAAGAGAAATACATCCTTCCCAATATTAGGGTTAGGGTTTCTCATTTTAACCGATTAGGGTTTTAGATGCATATTATCACTATATGATACAAGAGAAATACATCCTACCCATTATTAGGGTTAGGGTTTCTCATTCTAACCGATTAGGGTTTCAAATTCATATCATTGTTGGCTAAATGGACATCTATAAATCCCTTTGTTTTGATTATGACAAACATTTCATTCTTATTGAACTAACGAGCTACTTGAGTGTGCAGGATTAAGGTGGATGACAAAGCAACTAGGGAAATCCATATGCTTACATTTTTATGTTTTCATGCAATGTAATCGCTTTATAAAAAACTTGTACAAATATATAATGTACAAGTACTTAGATTGCATGTAAATCAAGCGTTAGATCTTTCCTAGCTAAACACCACATTTAGATAAGTCATCCCCTTCAAATAGGATCACATATGCACACTCATACATATAGTTAGTGCCTAAATTGCAACATTGAAACAGGATCAATCTCGGTCGACAAACTCCTCGACCGAGACACTCTCGGTCGACAATCTTCTTGACCGAGAAAGATCCAAAGTAGCCGTTAGACACAATAGACAAGTTAGTTGGCAGTTGGAGAAAGACGTTGTAAATCACTTGTTCCAGAGTGCCTGTCGATCGACAAGAGTTTGACCGAGTAGGTGTCTCGGTCGACCATTCCTCACCCGAGATTGTCTCTGACAGCAACTGCAGAATTAATTAATTAGCCGTTGTTAAAGCAACAACTTTGTACCTAACGGCTAGTTAAGCACTTAGAAACCCCTAGAAGTTGTCTAGAACGTCCTTAAGCATCCTTAGGCCATTCCTATAAATAGGACAAGCCATAGGACACTCAAACTCACTTGTTACACTTGAGAATTCTTTGAGCATACTTTGAGCAATCTGTTTGTGAGAAAATTGAGCTTTGTGAACATTGGCTACTTCCTTCTTTAGCTCATAATTCGTGTCCTATAGGCTAGTATCTCCTACCCACTGCAATCACAAGTCCACACACTTGGTTAGGAGATCTATACGCTTGATCTAGGCAAATCAAGCCTTGGGCTACAAAGGATAAGTTGTAATTTCCTTTTTCTTTCTTGTTCTCTATTACTGTTTGTACTCTCCTTGCTACTCCTAGGTTGGAGGCTGCTGATTGGAGAGGGTGGAGTTCTTCTTGGCGAATAAGGTGACTTTGAGCTACTTCAGAAGGCTGGTGCAACGAGAGGTTACTTCTAGAGAGGAAGGCTACTTCAAGGGGGAGCTTGGAGTTACTTCAAGAAGGCTACCTCAAAGTTGGTGCACCTACTTCAAGTGAAGGCTGTTCAAAGGGTGTAAAGGAAAGTATTGTATTTTGTATAAATCCTTGAGAAGGTAATAAAATAAATACTTTCAAAATCCCGGTTGGGTAAGCAACCGGGTAGTGGACTGACAACTTTAGTATTTGCTAAAGTTGGAACCACTCTAAACACCTGTCTCCTTCTTCCTATTTCAATTGTGGTTGTTTAAGTTCAATAAATTGTTAAAATTATTTAAAAACTCTATTCACCCCCCCTCTAGTGTTTTTCAATTGGTATCAGAGCAGGCTTCAAGGAACCCTAACAAGGTCTTGAAGAAATGGGTGATGGAGTGCTCAACAACCTTAACCTCGAAGGGACACTTGTTCCTAGGCCTCCAGCGTTCGATGGAACAAACTACCAATATTGGAAGAGAAGGATGCAGTTCTACTTCCAAGGCATCAGTTGGGACTTATGGAGAATGGTGTCAACCCCATATGAGCTCCCTCAAATTCAATTTGCAGAATGGGATGCAAATACGGTAAAGCTAGCTCAAATGAATGCAAAAGCTGTAAGCATTTTATATTGTTCTATATCGGTAGGAGAATTTAATAGAATATCTAATTGTGACACAGCCTATGATATTTGGCATAGATTATCCATAACCTATGAAGGAACAGTTCAAGTCAGAAATTCCAAAATTAGCATGTTTAAACAAAAGTTTGAACACTTTCGTATGGATCCTGATGAATCTATTAGTGAAATGTTTGCAAAATTTTCTACTATTGTTAATGGTTTAAGTGCTCTAGGAAAACCTATCCTTGAAGAAGATCAGGTATCAAAGATCCTTCGTTCACTTCCTCCAAAATATAAGCCAAAGGTGACAGCCATTGAAGAAGCAAACGACCTCACTCGACTGAAAATGGAGCAACTTATTGGCAACTTAGAAGCTCATGAAGCAACCCTAGAAGAGGAAGAAAGAAGAGCACGTGAACTTCAGCAAGGAAAGAAGAAGGATGTGGTTCTAAAAGCTTCAAAGGTCGTCACACAAGAAAGTGAGGAGTCAAGTGAAGAAGAAGGAGAAGAAGCCTTGATAGTAAATGGTAAGAAATACAAAAGATTTAAATCTAACGAAATTTCCAGTTCTTCTTCTACCCCTCCTAGGTGCTTTGAATGTGGGAAGAAAGGGCATTTCAAAAATGAATGTCCTAAAGCAAAGAAAGGAAAGAAAATCTCACACAAGAAGAAGGGAGAAAAAGCCTATAAAGCTGCATGGGACGAGTCAAGTGACAGTGAAAGCGGAGAAGAAACGGTGGATTGTCTAATGGCAAGAGAAGATGATGAAGACTCTCAAGAGGTAAGCCTACTTGATCTTCCTAAAGAAGAGTTAGTTACTAGTTTACAAGAAATTCATGATAAGTATGTTGATGTCAAGAAGAAACTAAAGAAGGTTATCAAATCAAATGATGAGCTAAGTGCTAAATTAGATACTCTTTCTTCTGACAAGAATAACATTGATCTTGAAAATTTGTCTTTAAAAACATCTTTAGATGATTGCACTAGAAAGTTACTTACTTTAGAAACAAATGTTGATCTTCTTTCTAAAGAAAAGATTGACTTGTTATCTAAACTAAAAGATTTTAAGACTCAACCTATTTTGTGTAACCATCTAGACTATAATAATGTTATAAAAGAAAGAGATTCATTGTTATCTGATTTAGATCAAGCAAGAAAAGATCTACACAAGAAAATGAATGATATTGCTCAGCTGCAAAGAGAACTTTATGAGTTAAGAAGAAAAGATATACTTGATAACATTCTAAGCATTGGTACTGTTTTCAACGGAAGAAAAGGTTTGGGATATGCTCCAAAGAAAAATCAACCCAAAAGAACTCAAACTATGTTTGTACCCAAGAACACAATGGCTAGAAAGAGAAATGAAGTTGATTCTATTACTTGCCATTTTTGTTTATGTCTTGGACACTATTCCTTTTCATGCCCTTATAAAACTAAGGATTCCGAATTAGTTTGGGTCCCAAAACCTCAAACTTAGTAGAGTCAAATAGAATTTAGTTGAGATATGACCAAAAAGCTCCATCTTGCTATTTATATTGTCTTATCTCAACTAAACAAAAGAATTCTTCTTATTGTTAATTTTCTGCATTGTTGTACTAAAACAGAAACTTAGTCGGTCGAAGTATTGTCGACGGAACCATTAATCGGTCGAAGTATTGTCGACCAACCGAATGTCTGTAACATATCAAAATTTACAGCAATTATTTCGGTCGAAAATTGGTCAACCGAGCTAAATTTCTGTGTTTCCTAGTTTGTAATACAGTAATCTTCTCGATCGACAATTTGTCGACCGAGACAGATGTCGGTCGAACAATTGTCGACCGACTGGACTTCTGATTCAGAACTATTATACAAATCTATACTTAAATGATTCTAACCATATCGGACCATCACATGGGTACCAAAATCTACATTT
The DNA here is from genome assembly GCA_963693085.1 of Alisma plantago-aquatica. Taxonomy (NCBI): domain Eukaryota; kingdom Viridiplantae; phylum Streptophyta; class Magnoliopsida; order Alismatales; family Alismataceae; genus Alisma; species Alisma plantago-aquatica. Next base: position 942,140,933 of record OY856410.1, on the reverse strand, counting down.
TAATGCAGGAATGGGTGGTTGACAGTGGATGTTCCAAACATATGACCGGGAACAAGGATGCATTTCAAACCTTTGAAGAAAAGAAAAGTGGAACAGTCACCTTTGGAGACAATGGTAAGGGCAAAATCGTTGGAATAGGTAATGTTGGTACAAACCTCGAAATAAAGAATGTTCTACTCGTTGATGGTTTGCACCATAATTTGATAAGTGTTAGTCAATTATGTGATAGTGGTTATGATGTGTTATTTAACAAAACTTGCTGCAAGTTATTGATAGAAAACACTACAAATGTTGTTTATGAAGGAAATAGAGTTGGAAATCTTTATATCCTTAAACCTAACTCTATGAAATCAGTAGTGGGAAAATGCTTGCCTGCAAATGAAAATACCTTACAAATATGGCATAAAAAGCTAAGACATGCTAGTTCACATGTTATTAAAAAGTTAGTGAAATATGATCTTGTTCGTGGACTGCCTACTTTATCTTTTGATCAAGTTGAAAACTGTGAACCATGCACAATGGGAAAGCAAACCAAAACCTCTTTTAAACCAAAACATGTACTTAGCACCAGTAGGTCCTTAGAATTAATTCATATGGATTTATTTGGACCCATGAGGACACAATCTATTGGTGGTAAAAGATACTATTTTGTTATTGTTGATGATTATAGTAGATACACATGGGTACACTTTATTGCAACTAAAGATGATACTATTCATGTTTTTATACAATTTTGTTCCAAGATTGAAAATCTATTACAAAGCAAAATATGTACCAATAGAAGTGATCATGGTGGAGAATTTGAAAATCACACATTTGAAGAATTATGTACATCTCAAGGGTACACTCATAATTTTTCTGCTCCACGCACCCCACAACAAAATGGTATAGTTGAAAGGAAAAATCGATCACTACAAGAAATGGCTAGAACTATGATGCTTGAACACAACACACCCAAAACCTTTTGGGCTGAAGCTGTAAACACTGCATGCTATGTGCTAAATAGAGTAACTGTTCACTCTCATTTAAAGAAAACTCCATATGAACTAATACATTCTAAGAAACCTAGAGTTGACTATTTTCATACCTTTGGCTCCACATGCTATATCTTAAATACCAAAGATGATAGAGATAAGTTTGACTCAAAATCACACAAAGCATTCTTTTTGGGATATTCCACTTCTAGCAAAGCTTTTAGAGTATATAACACTATATCTAGAAAAGTTGAGGAATCTATTCATGTTTCTTTTCATGAAGAGTCCAAATCTGAAAATCTAGAAATCATAGATCTCACTAATCAATTCGAAAATTTAATCATACCAAATGATAGTGAGCAAGGTACTACAAATAATCACCAAGCTGAACCACAACCTACACCTAGGCTTATAAAAGATCATCCTCAAGAATTAATTATTGGAGATCCTAATGATAAAGTCAAAACTCGGTCTTCCTTTAAAGATGTTGCAAACATGGCTTTTGTTTCTATCATTGAACCTAAAAAGATATCTGAAGCTCTTAAAGATGACTATTGGATAATAGCCATGCAAGAAGAATTGAATCAATTCACTAAAAATGATGTATGGGATTTAGTTCCTAAACCACAAGATAAAACCATAATAGGAACTAAATGGGTTTTTAGGAACAAGCTAAATGAGGCAGGAGAAGTAATAAGGAATAAAGCTCGGTTAGTAGCACAAGGATATAATCAACAAGAAGGAATATATTTTGATGAAACGTATGCACCGGTAGCTAGACTTGAAGCTATTAGAATGTTACTAGCTATTGCTGCACATAAAAACATCAAACTCTACCAAATGGATGTAAAAAGTGCATTTTTAAATGGCATCATTCAAGAAGAAGTATATGTTGCCCAACCACCTGGTTTTGAAATACCAGAAAAAGGTGACTATGTTTATAAACTTAAGAAAGCACTTTATGGTTTAAAACAAGCACCTAGAAATTGGTATGAAAGGCTCAAGACATATCTTTTTGATAATGGTTTTTCTATTGGAAATTCAGATTCTACTTTATTTTTCAAAACATATACATCTGATTTCCTAGTTGTGCAAATATATGTTGATGACATTATTTTTGGAGCTTCTAATGATTCATTGTGCACACAATTTAGTGACATTATGCAAAAAGAATTTGAAATGAGCCTCATGGGTGAACTAACTTTTTTTCTTGGTTTTCAAATTAAGCAAACACCTGCAGGAATATTCATAAGCCAAGAAAAATATACTAAAGAACTCTTAAAACGTTTTGGGATGGATCAGTGCAAACATGCTACTACTCCTATGGCTACTTCTATTAAAATTGATAAGGATGAAAATGGGGAACCTATTGATGATTCTTTATATAAGAGCCATGATTGGTAGTTTGCTTTACTTAACTGCTTCTAGACCGGACATTATGTTTCCCGTTGGTCTTTGTGCTCGATTTCAATCACAACCTATGCACTCTCATTTTCTAGCAGTTAAACGAATTCTTCGTTACCTAGCCGGCACTACTTGTTTTGGTTTATGGTATCCAAAAGGACAATCCTTGGATTTTAAAGCTTATACTGATGCAGATTATGCTGGTTGTCGCCTTGATCGCAAGAGTACTAGTGGTGGTTGTTTCTTGTTAGGGAGAGCTTTAGTATCTTGGTTTAGCAAGAAACAAAATACGGTTGCCCTATCTACAACTGAAGCTGAATATATGGCAGCTGGGTCTTGTTGTGCTCAAGTGCTTTATATGAAACAAGTATTAAACGATTATGGTTTTACTCTTTCATCTACGCCTATCTTTTGTGACAACACGAGCGCCATAAACTTAGCACACAATCCTATTTTACACAGCCGAGCTAAACATATTGAAATCTGTCATCACTTTTTAAGGGATCATATCTCCAAGAATCATGTTTCCCTTCATCATGTTGATACGGAAGATCAATTGGCTGATATTTTTACAAAACCGCTTCCACTAGATCAATTTAACAAAATTAGGAAGCAACTTCTTATCACTCCTTTGGAAGATGTTTTCTTTGATATTTGTGCTACTTAAACAAAAACTCTTATTTGCATCATGATATTTTGGCTTTTACATGGACATCTTTTTCATTAGATTTGATGGGACATCTAATTAAGGGGGAGTTTTTATTTCTAAACGGATATCTTTTTGAAATGACAAAGGGGGAGAAATAAATATAAAACTAAAACTTAGAAACACTCAATCAATGAGTTTCATAAATAAACTCTTGGCTTTACATTGAAAGTTTCTATATTCCCTAGTGAATTGGATTGCATGTTCCAAAATTCAAGGGGAATAATAAGCACACATTTTATAACCAAGAGGAAAAGCTACAAAAGGTAATCTAAAGGTATGAAACTCATATGGTTCATATTTCCTTTATTTATATTTTTGGAAATGTTTGTCATCTTCAAAAAGGGGGAGATTGTTGGCTAAATGGACATCTATAAATCCCTTTGTTTTGATTATGACAAACATTTCATTCTTATTGAACTAACGAGCTACTTGAGTGTGCAGGATTAAGGTGGATGACAAAGCAACTAGGGAAATCCATATGCTTACATGTTTATGTTTTCATGCAATGTAATCGCTTTATAAAAAACTTGTACAAATATATAATGTACAAGTACTTAGATTGCATGTAAATCAAGCGTTAGATCTTTCCTAGCTAAACACCACATTTAGATAAGTCATCCCCTTCAAATAGGATCACATATGCACACTCATACATATAGTTAGTGCCTAAATTGCAACATTGAAACAAGATCAATCTCAGTCGACAAACTCCTCGACCGAGACACTCTCAGTCGACAATCTTCTCGACCAAGAAAGATCCAAAGTAGCCGTTAGACACAAAAGACAAGTTAGTTGGCAGTTGGAGAAAGACGTTGTAAATCACTTGTTCCAGAGTGCCTGTCGGTCGACAAGAGTTCGACCGAGTAGGTGTCTCGGTTGACCATTCCTCGACCGAGATTGTCTCTGACAGCAACTGCAGAATTAATTAATTAGCCATTGTTAAAGCAACAACTTTGTACCTAAAGGCTAGTTAAGCACTTAGAAACCCCTAGAAGTTGTCTAGAACGTCCTTAAGCATCCTTAGGCCATTCCTATAAATAGGACAAGCCATAGGACACTCAAACTCACTTGTTACACTTGAGAATTCTTTGAGCATACTTTGAGCAATCTGTTTGTGAGAAAATTGAGCTTTGTGAACATTGGCTACTTCCTTCTTTAGCTCATAATTCGTGTCCTATAGGCTAGTATCTCCTACCCACTGCAATCACAAGTCCACACACTTGGTTAGGATATCTATACGCTTGATCTAGGCAAATCAAGCCTTGGGCTACAAAGGATAAGTTGTGATTTCCTTTTTCTTTCTTATTCTCTATTACCGTTTGTACTCTCCTTGCTACTCCTAGGTTGGAGGCTGCTGATTGGAGAGGGTGGAGTTCTTCTTGGCGAAGAAGGTGACTTTGAGCTACTTCAGAAGGCTGGTGCAACGGGAGGTTACTTCTAGAGAGGAAGGCTACTTCAAGGGGGAGCTTGGAGTTACTTCAAGAAGGCTACCTCAAAGTTGGTGCACCTACTTCAAGTGAAGGCTGTTCAAAGGGTGTAAAGGAAAGTATTGTATTTTGTATAAATCCTTGAGAAGGTAATAAAATAAATACTTTCAAAATCCCGGTTGGGTAAGCAACCGGGTAGTGGACTGACAACTTTAGTATTTGCTAAAGTTGGAATCACTCTAAACACCTGTCTCCTTCTTCCTATTTCAATTGTGGTTGTTTAAGTTCAATAAATTGTTAAAATTATTTAAAAACTCTATTCACCCCCCCTCTAGTGTTTTTCAATCATCACTATGTGATACAAGACAAATACATCCTTCCCATTATTAGGGTTAGGGTTACCCATTCTAACTGATTAGGATTTCAGATTCATATCATCACTATGTGATACAAGAGAAATACATCCTTCCCATTATTAGGGTTAGGGTTTCCCATTCTAACTGATTAGGATTTCAGATTCATAACATCACTATGTGATACAAAAGAAATGCATCCTTCCCATTATTAGGGTTAGGGTTACCCGTTGTAACTGATTAGGATTTCAAATTCATATCATCACTATGTGATACAAGAGAAATACATCCTTCCCATTATTAGGGTTAGGGTTTCCCATTCTAACCGATTAGGATTTCAGATTCATATCATCACTATGTGATACAAGAGAAATACATCCTTCCCATTAGTAGGGTTAGGGTTTCCCCTTCTAGCTGATTAGGGTTTTAATTCATACCTTCACCAATTATTAGGGTTAGGGTTTCCCCTTTAAGTCGATTAGGGTTTGAAGTACATATCATCAAGAATCAAACCCTATTTCATACTCCACACATATTAGGTGTATCAATGTATGCTCATTACATGAATATCACACAAGTATGAGTTTCTCTCTCATCCTCACTAGGATGTTGATTACATCATACTTTAATAAGTTGGCTCAACCCTTTCTTCAAGGTACATTGGCATACTTAATAAAAGTGCATTAAACTCTTTACATCTTAATGTATTACTTGGCATAACACACTTCATTGTGTTACTCCATAAAGTACATTGAATTGATGTTCTTCCACCATATCGAGCATGAGGTGTGTGTGTACTTCACACCATATCGGGAAAAGAGGTGTGTGCGTGTGCTTCACACCATATCAGGCAAAGAGGTGTGTGTGTGCTTCATACCATATCGGGCAAAGAGGTGTGTGTGTGTGCTTCACACCATATCGGGCAAAGAGGTGTGTGCGTCCTTCACACCATAATGAGAAAATAGGTGTGTGCATGCTTCACACCATATCGGACAAAGAGGTGTGGGGTTCCAAGGTATATCAGTTTTCATATCATATTGGGTTCCATCACCATATCGAGTTAGAGGTGTGTGCTTCAACCTGATATCAATTTGTACCTTGATGATGTCATCATCATCAACCTATACTCTCTTGTTCTTACTGTTCTAGTTCATGGACAATAGTTCGAAACAACTTTTAGAACTCATAGGATCATAAATTATTCAAGGGAATTCGAAATTCAAAGTACATCAACAAGTATAATAGAATTGAAGGTGAATAATAACATAATTGGGTTCAAGTTATATAACCCACCTCAAGAACAACTTCAAAGCTCCAAGCTCCAAAGCTTCATGTTCCCAAGGTTGAAGATGATCTTATCAAAGGTCCAAGACTTGATCTCCTCAGCACTATGCATGATACCTCACCCTTTGTGTTCGATATCCTTCACTTATGGTTGATATCCCTTCACTGGCCGATATCACTTTGCTATGACCGATATCACTTTTCTATGGATGATACCAAGGCTCTATGAACGATACCTCTTCACCTATGCACGATACCAAGACACTATGCATGATATATAAGAGCACGAGGGTGGTAAATTTCCAAAAAAATCATTAATAGGTGAAAAAAATGGTATATATAGTTGAGTTCATGAAAAAGAGTGTATATGAGGTGTCATCTTTTTAAACTACTAGGTGCCACGTGTCCATGCATGGTTGACACGTGTACATGCATGCACTCTTATTTATATTGACATGCAAAACACTTGAGGATAATCTAGATATAATATTTCGGCCATCATTGATCTCTTTGGATAAGATATATCAACTCAATCACCACTTTATTCACAACCTGATACAACTTTTTCAAGGAAGTTGTAAACCGATATACTTCACCTCCTTGAGGTGATTAAGCCATCATGGACAAGGCCAAAAGTTCACAAACCAATATGAGACTCCCCCTATGGCTCCTTGTCTGATAGGCACTCTCATGTGAGCTCTACAACCCGATACCACTCATGTAAGGGCTTCAACTATACATCATCTCTTGGTCTTTTCATCACCAAGAGTACCATCATTCAAAGATGATTCAACATGGTGTATCCTTATTTCTCTCTCCTATAAATGATACATAGAGGGAGTAGGGACACTCTAGAGGTTGTAATTTGCATATCAACCCTACATTTTAGGTAAATTACAATTTGTACCAAAATTGGTATACAAGGTACTAACATTATTCAAACAAGTTCAAACTTGGAATTTAGGCTTTCCACAAGACACCACCTACAATAATTCTCTCTCTTATGATTCTAAAACACATGAAGTATATTTAACATGTGATATATTGCAGTATACCCTCTTTTAATGGGTAAATTGCATTTTGGTCCAAAATAAGAGAACATTGCTCAAATGTTATTCAAATAGGACCAAACTTGAAACATAAGTTTGTCACATGATAAAAAAACACTTTAGAGTTAGCCAAACAAATAGGGTTAGCCCTAAACCTAGGTCATGGATGTTACAAGTTATAAACCCCTAACAAGGGTTTCATCCCCAAAATCCCAAATGAAGGGAGACAATTATTATTCATGCATTATATCATTAAAACTCTACATAACATCTTGATGTGATGGATGTGACATAGAACTTTGAGCATCACAAAGTCCTTCCATTCAGGGTCAACATAGAATCTATCATACAAGACACATACTCAACTGTCCTTTTCATTAATGACTGTAGTGTCAGGTAACACTTTCTAAGTCAAAGAAGTACTATTCATACTTCAAATAATTTGAGTATTAAACCTCATTAATTTGTCACTTTCCCAGCTTACATCTTTTATGTAAAAAGATTCTTAACCTTGGGAGTCTTCCATACCCCTCACTTAGTTTAGCATTTCTCCTCCAAGGAAAGACTAGAGTTTCATTCTATCACACATTTGGGACTACAAGTCTTATCATGCTTCTATTGTACCACTCTAATCTGTTGACACAATACTAAACTTACTTTTGACTTGTACCAAGTATCCCATTAGCTGTTTATTTTCTTGTCTTAAGGAGAGGCTACTCATCAAAGAAGAACTATCTCAGAGGTATCTCTAGATGTTATTTGTATAAGCTGCCTCAACATGTCTAGGTAGGGATATTCTAAGGAATTATATTTAGCTTGATAAGCTTTTCTCAAGGTGATTCTACAATTGTTTCTTCAATTAATACATCCTTATCGATGTTATGTTAATGCAGAGCATAAACCCCTAACATATGATATCCATACTATAGTTATCTCAAAGTTGTCCCTCCTAGGTAACCAAACATTAATCATCTTATTAGGAGTCATGTTCTCATTTTATCATACTATTTAAAGTTCTTGGTTACTAGGATTCTTTTCCTTGGTATCTGTTACATGTGCCAAAAACACATCACGTCCTCATCATTTCCATCTCTCTATTGTTATTACTAAATCCAAACATATAGTAGGACCTTTCTTTCATCTTGGGATATTACTTATCACATATAATCTTTTGCCTTGGAACCAAAATCCAAGACTAGTTGATACTTTTCAAAGTACCCATCTATGGATTACTTCTAATCCATGCATATCAAGTGTCATAAGACTTACTTGATTTTCATGTCCCTAAAAGGAAATAACACAAGGAAACATATTCCTTTTTAATCTTCCCATCATTATCCAAGGTTGTTTATCAAAGAAAAGATATTATCACCTTCTTTGATTATTGCATGAACTTTCAACTATTCATGTGTCATTCAATCTTGTTTCATCTTAGGTTCCTTTCCATCAGCATAGGAATTATAGAGATGATTACATGTCATCATTCCTTTCTTTGTTATTGTCTAGTATGTTCATCAACATTTTTTTATTTATTTATATTCATATTGTGGAAAGATCTTTATTTATTTATTTTATTTTATTTACAAATACTTTATTGAATAGGGATCATCTCCCTTGTTCCCTTTCTCTTATCATGAGAATCATACTTTTTACTTCCTCATACTCACAGCCTGGTATGAGATAACTCACTTTCTATTTCATTGAAATTAGGATGTCATAGAAATATCCATGTCATATTTTTAGTTTCATTATGCTCTTTAGACTATCTCCAAATGACTACTTGATCATCGTAATCAGAAAGATAGCAATCTAAGAGTCCCATACTTATGTTGCCTTCAATAGATGAATACCTGGACAAGGTATACAAGTACTAAGATTAGGTAGTATGCACCTTGTTTTATATCATCTAGTTTGCTTTTCATATCATCCATATCATAGGACTTAGTATCCCTAGATTTCTCCAGGCATCTATCTTACACCCCATCCTCTTTTATATAGACAAAAGTAATTATAAAACATTTCAAAGATTACTGGACAGAATGTAAGTTCTCATCCTTTTTATCTCTTCCTTATGTCCTCATAGGATTAATCAAAGGAAGCTCAACTATAACTACTTTTCTTATAACTAACAGATAAAATCAGGAAAAGACATATTAGAATGAAACAATTTCATCTGACATGTCTAAACTCGTGGATCGATTACTTCCTCTAGATGATTCATTGCATAGAATCTTATCGTTGCTTGTTTCCAACATTGTGCTCTATCATTTGGTGCAGATGGTCCTGCTTGGGATGCCTATCCACATCCTCGTGTGCCACTACTAAACTGTTGCCTTTGAGAGTCTTGTTGACTCTGCCTCGGTGGTTGGGCCATTCCCTCCTTTTTTTTCAGACAAGAGGATCTAATATGCCCAATATGTCCACATCTATGACATATCTTATATGCACTCCCTGGTCTTGTCGGCCTTATTACCGATGTAGAAGCTAAATTAAGAGTTCTAACTGGTGGAACATTAGGTCCTTTTCCCTTTCTTGGTAGCCACTTCCCTGGTGCACTAGGTGTTTTTTGTATTGGTGGCGCCAAAAACTTCCCCTTTTTAGAGATACTAGGCATCTGTTCCCGAGTTTGGACAAATCTTTTCTTAATTTCTACCTCATTATCCTTTACTGGACAACCCTCTATAAAATGTCATGATTGCCTACACCTGTATTAGACTTTGATTCCGTGTCATATCCTATTCTTTTCGATATTTTCTACTATTCCAACATAACTATGTCGATCATAAATCCTACCAGAGCCCAAAATTTCATCATTGGGGACTGGTAATCTAGGTTGTATTGCTCGTATTTCATCCTCTATACACATCAATGTTGTCATAACCAGTCCAGTGAGAGCATTAAAAGTAGAGTTCTCTATCATGGTGGAATCAACCCAGGGATTCTCAGGTAGTTATTCTTCTCTCGCCTGATCCCTTGCACCTTCTCCTAGTTCAACAACATTACTCTCAACAATGTTTTCCTCATGTTCTCCCGACATCTTTAAGATTTACTCTTTCTTCTACAGAAGTAGAAGTCACTATAAAATATACTGGAGGACACTAGAACAGACTCAACACCTTAGTCCTATTTCTTTGTAGACTCATCAAACCTTAGACTCTGATACCAAAACTTTGTGATGACCTGACATCGAATCATGCCAAATCGCCACCAATAAAAATTAAGGAATAATAATAAGTAGTGGATTAACAAAATCACTAAAAATTAAAACCATTTTGCAAAGAGATCTATTTCCAAGAAACTCTTAAAGAAAGAACCAAACTTTGTATTCATCATGGTTCACATTGTACATACATTATACTATCTCATCTCGAGGATAACAAATAATAGTTGTTTTGCCAAAACCTATATATAAGCAACATAAAACCCTCGATGCAATCAATCCAAAATCTCAGATCGTTCATAAAACCATGATGTACTAAATCCAAGGACCTGAGAGTACAGAGACGACATATAGGACTTCTATCTACAAGACACGACAAACAGTGCACTCAAGCTGAGTTGTTGCTGTTGCCCCTGCTATTGTTGTTCTCCCTCTACAGTATAATCTCTACCCCCTCATGCACGTCCACTAAAAAAATGTGGATCCCATGGGGTGCGACAATTGTCCCAGAGAGAGATTTAACTCTCCACCAAAAATATTATTATCACAGGTAAATAGTATAAAATTGAGCAGAGGATACTTTATATAAATAAGCAAGATTAATCACTATTTATAAACAAAATAGAGCAATCCCAAGTAATGAAACTATGTATGATAGAGAAGTAAATCATCTGTTCACTTTATAATGAATATGAAGAGCATATATAACATCTATCCGTTTAAGACGTGTAAAAGAAGTGAACATCAACCAATGTTTTCTGCATTTGATCCTTAAGCAAATATGCTACATGACTGATTACATATTTACAATCACACTTATGCCCTAAAGAGATGAGGTATACTACTCATACTCCAACTGACCATCTCTTAGTCGAAATCGGTACCATACAAGGTCAATGGATGAGTCGACTTCCAAGAACTCACCTGTTTGGTCAGTATGAGACAACTGGCAGGCCATCTTGTGTCAACTGCTGGCAGGACATCTTATGTCAACTACAATTAGCTTACCAGGGTATACTGGTATCTTCTCTATAAAGCTACAGCCGCATCATGCACTCTCTTCAGGGAGATTTCAATTATCCATCCCCAGATTATAATAAATAAGGAAGATTATACATCAATTCCTCATTTGGTCGGGAGGTTCTCATCAATCCCAATACACACAGAATGAAGAAGCATTTACACATCAATTCCTAATTTGGTCAGGAGATTCACATCATCCCAATAAAAAATAAATGAATAAGGTGATACATCAATTCTTCATTAGGACGTACGGATATACTTCGTCATTCACCCCCGCATATTAAAAAATATGCTCTCCAAGTTAAACTCATTTCACCAATCAACAAATTTTGACACTGAATGGATCTATGGTCAGGGCAACTACATGATGAGATTCCACTTGATTAATTAGGTGCATTACAATATCTTTTAGCATCAACCAATGTTACAAAAATGAATTATAATAGATGCTACAAAGAAATATGTAATACATTTATCAAGTACTTTCATGATCTTTGAAACACATTGAATGTATAACATTCGTGATCTCAGTACCTTATCACATTGCTAGGGATTCTTTTCCCTTAGCATTATCACCATCATGATTACTAGATATGGGTACTCAAACCCTTAGTTCATCACTGAACATTGTTACCTCTTATCAAATAATTGTTACCTCTAGGTCCTCAGACTGAGGTATACATTATACTTGTTGCACAAGTATTTCACACAGATCACAAGGCCCATTTAAATATCTTGTCACCTTTCACTAGGCAACAACTATCTTTTTAGGTCATCAGACCCTATAAGCATTATACTTATTGTACAAGTATTAAACATGGCTCACAAGGCCAATTTAAATCGGTATCATATAAAATATCTTAGCTCATACCTGGCTATGCTCATCATCTCATGATTCTTGCATGGTTAGCACTTCATGATAAAAACACTAGCAGTATATAACATCACTATGTGATACAAGAGAAATACATACTTCCCAATATTAGGGTTAGAGTTTCTCATCTTAACCGATTAGGGTTTTAGATGCGTGTTATCACTATATGATACAAGAGAAATACATCCTCCTCATTATTAGGGTTAGGGTTTCTCATTCTAATTCCAAATTCATATCATCACTATGTGATACAAGAGAAATTCATCCTTCCCATTATTAGGGTTAGGGTTACCCATTCTAACCGATTAGGATTTTAGATTCATATCATCACTATGTGATCCAAGAGAAATACATCCTTCCCATTATTAGGGTTAGGGTTTCCCATTCTAACTGATTAGGATTTTAGATTCATATCATCACTATGTGATACAAGAGAAATACATCCTTCCCATTATTAGGGTTAGGGTTATCCATTCTAACCGATTAGGATTTCATATTCATATCATCACTATGTGATACAAGAGAAATACATCCTTTCCATTATTAGGGTTAGGGTTTCCCATTCTAACCAATTAGTATTTTAGATTCATATCATCACTATGTGATACAAGAGAAATACATGCTTCCCATTATTAGGGTTAGGGTTTCCCTTTCTAGCTGATTAGGGCTTCAATTCATACTTTCACCAATTATTAGGTTTAGGGTTTCCCCTTTAAGCCAATTAGGGTTTTAAGTACATATCATCAAGAATCAAACCCTAATTTATACTCAACACATATCAGGAGTATCAATGTATGCTCATTACATGAATATCACACAAGTATGAGTTTCTCTCTCATCCTCACTAGGATGTTTATTACAACATACTTTATTAAGTTGGCTCAACCCTTTCTTCAAGGTACATTGACATACTTAATAAAAGTGCATTAAAATCTTTACATCTTAATGTATTACTTGACATAACACACTTCATGTGTTACTCCATAAAGTACATTGAATTGAGGTGCTTCCACCATATCGGGCATGAGGTGTGTGTGCGCTTCACACCATATCAAGCAAAGAGGTGTGTGTGTGCTTCACACCATATCGAGCAAAGAGGTGTGTGTATGCTTCACACCATATCAGACAAAGAGTTGTGTGTGTGTTTCACACCATATCAGGCAAAGAGGTGTGTGTGTGCTTCACACCATATCGGGCAAAGAGATGTGTGCGTGCTTCACACCATATTGGAAAAAGAGGTGTGTGCTTACTTCACACCATATCGGGAAAAGAGGTGTGGGGTTCCAAGGTATATCGGTTTTCATATCATATTGGGTTCCATCACCATATCGGGTTAGAGGTGTGTGCTTCAACCTGATATGAGTTTGTACCTTGATGATGTCATCATCATCAACCTCTACACTCTTGTTCTTACTATTCTAGTTCATGCACAACAGTCCTAAACAACTTCTAGAACTCATAGGATCATCAATTATTCAAGTCAATTCGAAATTGAAAGTAGATCAACAAGTATAACAAGATTAAAGGTGAATAATAACATAATTGGGTTCAAGTTATATAACCTACCTCAAGAACAACTTAAATTCTGCAAGCTCCAAATCTTCATGTTCCCAAGATTGAACATGATCTTATCAAAGGACTAAGACTTGAGATCCTCATCACTATGCACGATACCTCACCACTTGTGGTTGATATCCTTCACTTATGTCTGATATCCCTTCACTTGGCCGATATCACTTTGGTATGGTCGATATCACTTTGCTATGGCCAATACCAAGGCTCTATGAATGATACCCCTTCACCTATGCATGATACCAAGACACTATGTATGATATATAATAGCAAGAGGGTGGTAAATTTCCAAAAAAATCACTAATAGGTGAAAAGAGTGGTATATATAGTTGACGTTCATGAAAAAGAGTGTATATGAGGTGTCATCTTTTTAAACTACTAGGTGGAACATGTCCATGCATGGTTGACACATGTACATGCATGCACTCGTATTTATCTAGACATATAAAACACTTAAGGATAATCTAGATATAATATTTTGGCCATCACTTATCTCTTTGGATAAGATATATCAACTCAATCACCACTTTATTCACAACCGGATACAACTTTTTCAAGGAAGTTGTAAACCAATATACTTCACCTCCTTGAGGTTCTTAGGCCATCGTGGATAAGACCAAGAGTTCAAAAACTGATATGAGACTCCCCCCTATGGCTCCTTGGTCGGTAGGCACTCTCATGTGAGCTCTACAACCCGATACAGCTAATGTAAGGGCTTCAACTATACATCTTCTCTTGGTCTTTTCATCACCAAGAGTACCATCATTCAAAGATGATTCAACATGGTATATCCTTCTTTCTCTCTCCTCTAAATGATACATAGAGGGAATAGGGACACTCTAGAGGTGCTAATTTTCATATCAACCCTACATTTTAGATAAATTACAATTTGTACCAAAATTGGTTGTCACGGAACCAGAATCCCAGTCCCATGAACCAAATCGATATCAAAGGTGACAAGCGGAAGCATAAATCTTAGCACACATGAACAGATAACAAGATAAAGGTACCAACATAATCTCAACAATCAACAAGATATATTAAGCAACATTATTATATTACATGATTTGAACTACATGTTCAGGAGTCACTTTGTACAAGTCTCCTCATGTATACTAAATCTGGATCTTACAATAAGTACACCTAACATAGCTCACCAAGCCCATCATCTTTCTAGCCATCTCTGAACCTAAAAACAACATACGAGAAAAGGGTCAACACATGAGGTGCTGAGTACAGGGCAGAAAGATACATATATGTATAAGCTTTTCATAATTTGAAAATATTTCAAGATGAAATGAACAATAATGAACATTTTAACTATTTGACAAAATGTGAAACCATATTTTATGTCATTTCACTCCATTATATCAACAATATCAAGCATGTTTAAGGCCTTTGACCATCTTCCCGTCGGAAGGGTCCGTAAGGGTTACAAAATTAGCTAACCCTTTTATACAATAGGGACCTCAAGGCCATAGCCAAGAGATAACCCTTTATCAACAATATTATAATGAAGTTTTGCATATATATATGTGTTCAAGTTATAAAATCGATGAGGCAAACATTGAGTAAGACATAGAAATACTACATGGCAATATTGGGAATGTAAACAAAGAAGCATAGAATACATATCATTTCAAACAAGAAAGCTAGTCATATAACTAGATAAGGCCCGTACCTGATTTAGAGATTTCATAACCTAACATATCCTTCACCATCTAGCCACATGCAAAACCTGATTATCAACAAGATTACATATATGCATTAGATTCTCATCATTAATCCTAATTAGATACATTTTAGGGTTTTGGCCAAGGTGGGTTACAAGTTGCTTATTGGTTCATTATATGGTATTGTACTGATCTAGAGGTCATCATGATGGTGTGGTTCAAGTTTCATGCCATTATGACGTTCCATGCTCTTTCTATAATCATAACAAGGTTTAAGACATTTACCTGCATTCTATGGTCAAAAGACTGACAATAGAGCACCCTACATCATGATTCATCAAGTCAAGAGTCCATACCTAAAGATGATTTATATCAGCAATATTAATTCATTAGAGACACAAAATGAGATTAGGTGGTTGTCCATTTGTAGTAAGATTAGCAATCTAGGACAAAGTTCATCATTAACATCCAAACTAGGCACATATGTACAAAAAGGAGTCATTTATGAGCAATAGGGATAGTAGGACATTCATTAGGGATACACAGGCATTATTGTTACTTATTTAAGGATCAAAGATAGATTGAGCAGCCAAGATGCAAGTTTTGCATCATAATCATACATCAACTATATTCCAAGTGATTACCATATGCATCTTTTGGGAAAACAGGAAACAGACGATGGAATTATGCCCTAAAACCTATTCCATTGTGTAGATCTTTTCGAAAGGATCAATTTGATATATAATTTCGTATATTTTTGCCAAGTGAATTTAGAGTTATCATTTTTACAAGAACAAGCAAATAATCTGAATATTGAGTAGAGAGGGGTTATTTACCAGAAATGAAGAAAAATGAGGGTCGTTGATCCTTTGGTCAAAGCTTGACCCGCGTGGCAGATCGATGGTAGAGAAATGCCGCACTCTTGGGCAAGTGCTCATGAAGGAAACAAGAGAGGGGAAGGGGGCAGGCGACCTATAGCCATTGATCTCCGGTCTTGGTAAGCCTTTGACCCTGATCCGACGGTTGCGGATCGTTGTCTAAGGAGCAGGAGCCCGAGCACGAGCCTGGCGGTGCCGCGGTAGAGGGTAGCCAGATCAAAAGGAGAAATAGAGAGAGAGACCATGAGAGGGGAAGAGAGTGTGTCGATCAAGTTCGTGGGGGCCCATCGCAGGTGGTAGGGGTTTGTTATAGGTGTTTTGGGCTAGGGTTAGGGCTTCCCGAAAGGGGGCGACGCACCTTAAGGTGGCAGCGGGCTACCTTGGCCCTCAAGCCACAGTTTTGCACAATCAAGGAGTGTGGAAGGTTAGAGAGAGAGATACGAAGAGTTTTTTCATGAAAATGGGGGTGATAGAGAGGTCAGAAGGGGTCAGGTCATGTGCTCGAAGAGCCAGGTCTGTGGCGGACCTGCCATTCTGGGCGCAAGGTAGAAGACGACCCGACGCCATTGGATCTCCATCCAATGGATGTTGGGTCACATGCCTAGCTCAAGAGTCGGGCATGGTTCACTACCAATTGAGGCCGGTTCAATGGGGTTAGATCCAGGTTCATACAGTTGCGGCCGGGCTGAGAAAATCAAGCGCCCAAGTGCTAGATGGGCCAAGCCCAATTATAAAAAGCGGGAAAACAAGGGCTCAAAAGGGTGGATCTTAGGAAAATCATAACAAATCATAGGAAGGTCCAAATGGTCTCAAATTTGGACCATAGCTTCATAATAGGGTCTAGAAAAATTGTGAAAAATTACAAATGAAAAAGATCATGTATAATCAATATTTTAATCAATGGATTCAAAGGTATAACAACACTATGATTTCATGCATATGTGTGTATCATATTGACTCAAAATTTAGAATCTTTGACTTTGGTGGACATTATAGAGTTATGAAGCCAAAGGAGACATAAATAGTTAGGACTTAAAGTAATAAGAGTAATAATGCATAAATAGTAGAAAATCCACTTTATCACATCCTTCCCTCCTTACCAGAAATTTCATCCTTGAAATTCATAAGAGATCATATCTAAGGGTCAAAGTCAAAATCTACCGAGTATAGATATCCCTCCATGGTTGTCAATGAATTATTCACATGGTATGCACACTTAGGTTACTGTCATCAAGGGTGTACTCATATCGATGCTATACACATTTACTTATTATCCCACCATATTATGACATCATCATGGCATTAGGGTTTTCCATCGCCTAGTATCCATACATTAGGGTTTTTGTTCATATCTTTATATGAGACCAAAGGGTATCATCAAAATCTGTGTTATCAATTCTCAAACGATTCTGTTCATGGTCATGGCTTCAAACAAGACTATCATTGAGTGTGTATATCATCTTTACTCTAGATTTCATGCATGTTTTTGCTTTTCCACAAAGTTCTACCAACTTTACCCAATCAAGTTCATTATTTCTCATTTTTGGATCTGATATAAGAAATTTGTTCATCTTATTTATTAGAAATTTTACCCTGAGAGAAACACATATCGAGTTGATTTGTTTTCATTTGGGTATGATATTAGGCATGTTACCCCTGACTATTCAAGCTAAGATCTCTAAACATCATCATATCAAGTTTATGATTTCAAAGCTACACATTTCATGTATAGTATGATTTTTCATTAGGTCTAGCTTACAAGAGTGACCATTGCACACTTATCAAAATTTTAACTTAAGTGAGATTCTTTCACGTATCGAGCATCATTCGAGGAACAACATTATCATCAACGTCAAGGTTTTGAAACTTTCTCACTTGTATCAGAAAGAGCTCCACAAGCTCAAGCCACTCAAGCTAAGACATATATATGTCCAACAAGACCTGCTAGCCACAAACTTCTACCCATAACAAAAATTCTACCCATCTTTCGAGGAACAAGGGTAACCACTAGACTCCTTTATATACAATTACTAACCCGAGTATGAGGCTCATGATGGATGTCACACATCATATACGTTATCTTAGGGTCTTGGGACATCCCCCTCACCTATATAGCAAGCATAACATTTTCAATTGCCTCTTTCTCTAGGGTTAAAATTATTCATAGGACGTCTACAGTTCAACACTTTCAAGGAAACCACACACTAGGTCACTCAATTCATATACTTAGAAGTATTCTAGTTAGGGACACATCATCAAGTATTTCATCATTCATATTTTTCAACATTTCAAAAATTTTGGAGTTTAGGTACTCTAACCTTCTCCCGAGGCGGGTCGACTCATATCAAAAGGTCACCCTATTCATATGTCCCATGCTAGAGTTTAGGTACTCTAACCTTCTCCCGAGGCGGGAGTTTAGTTTGTGTTTCATGTGAGCAATATTTGGTGTAGTTATTGTTCATGCTCTGATACCATCTGTCACGGAATGAGAATCCCAGTCCCATGTACCAAACGAATGTCAAAGGTGACATGCGGAAGTGTAAAACTTAGCACACAAGAACACATAACAAGATAAAGGTACCAACCTAATCTCAACAATCAACAAGATATATTAAGCAACATTATTATATTACACGATTTTAATTACATGTTCAGGAGTCATTTTGTACAAGTCTTCTCATGTATACTATATCTGGATCTTATAATAAGTACACCTAACATAGCTCACCAAGCCCATCATCTTTCTAGCCATCTTGGAACCTAAAAACAACATATGAGAAAAGGGTCAACACACGAGGAGCTGAGTACGGGGCAGAAAGATACATATATGTATAAGCTTTGCATATTTTGAAAAGATTTCAAGATGAACCGAACAATAATAAACATGTTAACTGTTTAACAAAATGCGAAACCATATTTTATGTCATTTCACTCCATTATATCAACGATATCAAGCATGTTTAAGGCCTTTGACCATCTTCCCGTCAGAAGGGTCCGTAAGGTTTATAAAATTAGCTAGCCGTTTTATACAAGAGGGACCTCAAGGACATAGCTAAGAGATAATCCTTTATCAACAATATTATAATGGAGTTTTGTATATATATTTGTTCAAGTTATAAATCCGACGAGGCAAACATTGAGTAAGACATATAAATACTACATGGCATTATTGGGAAAGTAAACAAAAAGAATACAATACATATCATTTCAAACAAGAAAGCTAGTCATATAACTAGATAAGGCCCGTACCTGATTTAGAGATTTCATAACCTAACATATCCTTCACCATCTAGCCACATGCCAAACCTGATTAACAACAACATTACATATATGCATTAGATTCTCATCATTAACACTAATTAGATGCATTTTAGGGTTTTGGACAAGGTGGGTTTCGAGTTTCTTATTGGTTAATTATATGATATTGCACTTATCTAGAGTTCATCATGATGGTGTGGTTCAAGTTTCAAGCCATTTTGACGTTCCATGATCTTTCTATAATCATAACAAGGTTTAAGGCATTTACATGCATTCTAGGGTCAAAAGACTCACAATAGAGCACCCTACATCATGATTCATCAAGTCTAGAGGTCTAGACCTAAATATGATTTAGACCATCAATATTAATTCATCAGAGACATAAAATGAGATTAGGTGGTTGTCCATTTGCAGTAAGATTAGCAATCTAGGACAAAGTTCATCATTAACATCCAAACTAGGCACATATGTACAAAAAGTAGTCATTTATGAGAAATAGGGATAGTAGGACCATCATTAGGGATACAAAGGCATTATTGTTACTTATTTAAGGATCAGGGATAGATTGAGTAGCCAAGATGCAAGTTTTGCATCATGATCATACATCAACTATATTCCAAGTGATTACCATATGCATCTTTTGGGAAAACAGGAAACAAACGATGGAATTAGGCCTTGAAACATATTCCATTGTTTAGATCCTTTTGAAAGGATCAATTTGATATATAATTTCGTAGATTTTGGCCAAGGGAATTCAAAGTTATCATTTTTACAAGAACAAGCAAATAATCTGAATATTGAGTAGATAGGGGTTATTTACCAGAAATGACGAAAAATGAGGGTCGTTGATCCTTTGGTCAAAGATTGACCCGCATAGCAGATTGATGGTAGAGATATGTTGCACTCTTGGGCAAGTGCTCATGAAGGAAATGAGATAGGGGAAGGGGGCGGGCGACATGTAGCCGTTGATCTCCGATCTTGGTCAGCCTTTGACCCTGATCTTACAGTCGTAGATCGTCGTCCAAGGAGCAGGAGCCCGCGTGCGAGCCTGGCAGTTCCGCGACAGAGTGTGGCTTGAGAAAATGGAGAAACAGATAGAGAGAGACCATGAGAGGGGAAGAGTGCAAGGACCCTGACCTTTGTTTAGGATTTACCCTATTTGCTTTGCTTAACCTTGATGCTTTGGTGCTTGCTAATCACCTTTAGTGGTGATTACGGTTTGGTTGTGCTTTGTTGAGAGTTGGAGGTGATACTTGCAAATAACCCAAGTCTAGGGTTTGTGGGCAAGTTTGCCACCTTGTGAGGTGTTCCTCTCTCTCTTTGCTTCCTCTAGTGTAGAGAGGAAGGCTTGGGCTCGTTGCTTGAAGTTCTGTTGGGCTTGGTTGAGCTTTTTGGGCCTTGAGGTGCCTTGCTTTAGTTTGGTTGCACCTTGTATCGGCCAAGAAGGGAGTGTGTCGTCCATGGGGTGTGTCGCCCATGAGGTGTGTCACCCATGACGTTTGACCAAGATTTGACCTCGTTCGTGTCACCACTAGTGGACACTTGGTGCTTGATGCTTGCATGTGGCAATAGCCTTGGACATGTGTTTAGGGCTTGCTAGAGTGGTGGCTCGTGCACTAGGACAAGTGTCCCTAGGAGGAAGACACCTTGCTTTCCTCTACCTTGTTTTCTCCTCCATCCACTTCTATATATGTGTTCTTTTTCTCTTGCTAGGGATCCTTTAGTCTCTTGGTTTTCTCCTCTACCTTGGTGCACGATATCCTTCTCCTTTGCAAGTTGGTGGCCGATACCCTCTTGGAGGAGCAAGCTTGGTGGCCGATATCCTTGGAGCTTTCTTCTTCCTTGGACCTTGGAGCTTGCTTAAGGCGGGTTGAATAACTCCTAACCCTAACTACTCTATCTCCTTCTATGATCTTGCTTATATGTTGTTATTTTAGTATCTTGCTTAAGTATCCATGTTGGCCGATCCTTGTGGTTTAGGGTTTCTTGGTGAGAAATACTCTCTTCTCTCCTAGGTCTTGAGGAGTGAGCTTGAGTCCTAGCATCATGAGCAACACTCCTCTCTAGTTTAAGTTGAGAGGTGAGCTTGTGATCTAGTAGCTTGAGCAACACTCTCCTCTCACCATGGACTTGAAGAGTGAGCCTTGTGGTGGTTATGAACCTTGCTAGGGTTGTTCCTTGTGTGGCCACTTGGGGGTAAGAGATGTGCAAGACCCCTCTTTCCTAGTTGTTGAGAGGTGAGCTATCTTCTTGACCCATTAGGGTTTGGTGCTCTAGTTCTTGAGGATGGTGAAGACCTTGGGGAGTTATACCTTGCCCGATATGGTGGTTGTGGTGGACGATACCTCTTGGTCCCTATGACGGGCATCACACCACAGTCCCTGCTCTGTGACGGCCATCAGGCCAGAGATAGGTTGACTGCTGGCCCTGCCCGACACACATGTCTAGGATGTAGCTAGGTGTCGTTGTGCCTCAAGGTATGAGCGTTGCTGGCCAGTTCTGTATGAGTGTCTCCCTTTAGCTTTAGCTCTGTGTGTGTCGACCAAACTGCATGACACTGGTTGGGCGTCGCACGATACCTAGGTGCCCGATACAGGTGGACGCCCGACATGCATGAGAGTGCGTTACACATTGCACGACACATCGTTGCTGAGATACATGTAGAGCACAACGCAGGGTTGCGTGTTATACCCAAGTGCTGCCCGTTATTCTTAGTGGTTGGATGATATGGGGAGTTCCCTGCCCAATACCACCATTGGTGAGGGTAGTGAGTGCTTTAGTGAGGGTCTTATCCTTCGTTTGAACTCGATATGTCAGATAGTATCATGCTTGGTCTGTGATGACGATATAATAGACACCTCTATGCTTCTTAATACAACATCTCATATGTATGTGATCATCTTGATACTATGAATAATGACAAGGAAATGATAAGCATGTAATATGGTTTGCTTCATGATGAAACCTAAGCTCATGATCACAAGTTGAGGCATGATTGATTAAGTATATAGTTATTAATGTCGTCTCATACTGATAGCATGTTTTTTCTGTTAAAGCCTATGATTTATGTACACTAACCATGCAGGTGATGCATAGCCAAGTAAGAGGGCTATGGGGTATAGGTATATTGAGTAATCCTACCATGATTGTTACTCTTGATGTACATGACTAAAATATTGGGGATTTACAATCCCATGATGATGATGTAAGCCTTGAGAGGCAGTGGCAATACATGATGAGGTATTGAGATACCATGGTATGTGATGATCCTTGAGATGGATCTAGATGATTGGCAAGAGGCCCAGTGATAACATATACTGCTGGATCCTTGTGATGGATCAGGATGATGTGATTTCAATAAAAGCATAACATTGAGTTTTATGTTGTTTATTTCCTGTTATAGATTACATGTTATATAACTTGGTTGAATTTTTTAATCCATATAAAAGATATTAATTAATCACAGTGGAATATATCATGTAGTTGCCCTGGCCATAGATCCATCATTGTCAGGAGCTGGTGATGGTGAAACGGGTTCTCCTACGGATTAACTCGGAGTGCATATTGTTGAGTATGCGAGGTTTCTCCTAGCCTAAAGTGAGGAGGTAAGAGTGCAAGTTCGTTTGTAGACTCCAGGGTGCAGATTCAGGCCTGTAGCCCAAGTATGTGAAGAGCATGGTTAACAGGACCATGGCTCAAGACACGTGATATGTGGAGCATGAATGCGCTCATGGTTCAGAGCACGGTGAACATGCCAGTGGCTCATTTTCACTAGCGCCGGTACCTGTACCAAGGCGGGCTAGGCATAGGGTAGCCTGATCCTGTGGCTAAGACCACTTCAGCATGAGACTGCTGTCCTGCTTGTGTTGTACTTGTGCACTGACCACGAGGTGGGAGGTCATGGAGTCCGGCTCTTCCATGTGACCTTGTATGGCACCGGCTCCGGGTTTCGCAGTCGTCAGTTGGATTTGAACGGTACGGTTCACTTCCTCAGGGCATAAGAATACGTAATCTAGCCGTATAGTATTTACTACTTAAGGTAAAACACGGAACATTGGTTGATGCCTTGCTTGTGTAGTTAATCTCATTATATCTTACAAGGTGGTAACACCTTATAATTCTTATCTTGTTAATCATTTTCCATAAGGAAATAAGTGGACATACGTCTTCTGTGCATCGGGTAAGCTTGATGGTACGAATAGCCTTGCAGTATAGACTGTTATTATTCTACGTTTTACGGTTTATCTTCTGCTGTTTCTTTATCCTTCTAGTTTTATAGTTTCGGCAGGGAGTTATGTTTATCGCTGGGACAATGTTCGATTGTCTCACCCCGCTGGGTTTTCAGGTGTTCGAGCTAGGTGTTTTGGTGGTCGCAGAGTTGCGGCCGAGCAGCAAGACGAGCAGTAGAAGGCAAGTGATGGATATGCCGCTGTTTTGGATGTTTTGTAGTAGAGTCTAGAGTCATTCCTGTACTCTCAGGTCCTTGGGAGCATTTTGACGTTGTTTCACGATGTATGGTTGTTGATCCTTTATATATCCTCATGCGGGCCGGATGTGGGCCTTTATGTACATATAACAGGTGATGAACTCACGTGATGGTTAGACAGCTGTTCCTCTAAGAGGTGGACACGTATCAAGGCTTGTATATGTGATATAACCTATTTCTTTGCAAGAGGAGGACTCATATGTAAAAGTTTCTCAGTTTATCAGCTTTCCACAATCAGTTTTAATTAATTCGTATTTTTGGTAATCTATGGTTTATGGCGATTTCTGCACATTTTCGCGTAACACCTCGCTGTCTGTGTGATAGTGGGATGTGTTTCCACAAAAAGAGTCTACCGATCGGGTTTGTTGTGGCCCGCCGCATGTGGTAGGGGTTTTTTATAGGTGTTTTGGGCGAGGGTTAGGGCTTCCCGAAGGTGGGCGACACACCTTAAGGTGGCAGCGGGCTCCCTTGGCCCTCAATCCACAATTTCTCACAATGAAGGGGTGCAGAAGGTTCAAGAGAGATAGAGTAAGAGTTTGGTCATGAAAATGGGGTGATAGAGAGGTCAGAAGGGGTCAGGTCGTGTGCTCGAAGTGCCGGGTCCGTGGCGAACCTGCCATTCTGGGCGCAAGGTAGAAGACGACCCGACACCGTTGGATCTGCATCCAACGGACGTTGGGTCGCACACCTGGCTCAAGAGTGGGGTATGGTTCATGGCCAATTGAGGCTAGTTCAATGAGGTTAGATCCCGGTTCATACAGTTGCGACCGGGCCGAGAAAATCAAGTGCCCAGGCGCTAGATGGGCCAAGCCCAGGTATAAAAAGGGGGAAAACAAGGGCTAAAAAGGGTAGATCTTAGGAAAATCATAGCAACTCGTAGGAAGGTCCAAATGGTCTCAAATTTGTACCATAGATTCATAATAGGGTCTAGAACAATTTTAAAAATTACAAATAAAAAAGATCATTTATAGTCAAAATTTTAATTAAAGGATTCAAGGTTATAACAACACTAGGACTTCATGCATATGTGTGTATCATATTGACTCAAAATGTGGAATCTTTGATTTTGGTGGATATTATTGAGTGATGAAGTCAAAGAAGACATAAATAGTGAGGACTTAAAGTAACAAGAGTAATTATGCACAAATAGTAGAAAATCCACTTTATCACATTGGTATATGGCACTAACATTATTCAAACAAGTTCAAACTTGGAATTTTAGCTTTCCACAGGCCACCACCTAGCATCATTCTATATCTTATGATGATAAAACACATGAGGTATATTTAACATGTGATATATTTCAATATAACTCCTCATCTTGGGTAAATTGCATTTTGGTCCAAAATAAGAGAACATTGCTCAAACCTTATTTAAACATGATCAAACTTGAAACATAAGTTTGTCACATGATAAAAAAATACTTTAGAGAATTATATTAAATTTCTAAGAAACTTATTTAAGCCAAACAAACAAGGTTAGCCATAAACCCAGGTCAGGGATGTTAAAGGGTTCGTTTATCACAAGTTATGATCTTTAACTTCTAAACCCTAATTCATCATGTGTATGGTTATTCACTCCAGAAACCCTAACTATCATATTTATGATTATGATTCAATTATCATCATCAATTTAGATTCCCATTATATCCAACAAGATCAGATGATAACACAAAGGAAATGGTTTTAACGTTTTCTACTCTATAATGTCCAAATCTAGGGTTGTCGTTCATTAATCATCACTTAAAGTATATTAGCACTGCTTTTCCAATAGGGACTAAAATTAGGCATCCGTTGTATTTTATTCATATTTATCTTGTTTTTCTAATCGATTTGATATTTAGTTTCATCATGATCGTAGTTACCAATTAAAAACTATAACTAAAGCAAGATCAATGTATTTAGTCCAATCAGGAGGGGCCATGTCAGCATTAGTCTATTTATCCAAAGAACCCAATCAGCCGTCGGGTCAGGGCCTGATCATATGGGCTCACACCACCTTCACAACCCATGCCCATGTGGATGAGGCTAGGAAAGGGTTTGAAAGACAATAATTCGTTATCCTTACAACAAGCCGACCCAGGGTGGATAGATAATTCCACCTTTATCCATATTCCACCTTTGTTTCACATGAAACCTCACTTCTTGCATTGTAGCATCAATCAGCTCCAAAGTTCACTCTTCATTGCAAGCCATCAATGGTGGAATTGGAACTTCTGGAACCCAAGCCATGGGGTTCTGGACTCGACGATATCTCCTTTGGTGGTTTGCAGTGACTAGCAAGGTGAGAACTAGGGGAGACCAGATGGGCAAGAAACCGGAGAAGGGAATTCATCCACATGGGAAAAGGAGTAAAATTAACATCTGCATCAAGGTCAGCGAGTCCCACTAGTACTATTAGTGGTCTTATAAAGGCGTTCAGTATAGGGGAGCGGCGGAGCCAACTTGTTCTGAATTCCCAATTGAATAGGGATTTCAGGAAGCTCTTACATGCTCCACAATCATCACGTTTATACAACTCATTGATTTCATTTTGATCTCCCAAATTTGTAGGACCTATTTTTGTTAATAACTGTGAAGAGTGTAGGGACACAGAGGTAAGAATAGGGTCACATTACTGTTAGCACTTACGTTAATTGACTGAAGGAAGGTGACAGCATGCCACCTGTTAATTATGAGATCAGGTAGTTAGGTCACACACATCAATTGATGAACCCAAGGATCCCTAATATGAATGAGCATGACATTTAATACATTAACATTTATTCCTTTCACTTTAGGGAAAACTTACAAAATTCATATATCTCCCCTCCTTTATCTAATCGATCCCAAAATTTTAAGGAAACCTATTGATAAATAAATCTCAGTTTGGGTAAGAGTTGGTATCAAATATGAAAGTTAAAAGTAATTTTCTTGCCTTTTAGGAAATTTCTTTGTTTGTCCATTTAAATCATATAAAAATTCTTTTCTTGTTTGAACTTGGGAAGAAATCTTATATCAATATATTTTCTCATTGAGTTCAACATATCTTTTCTTAGAAATTTCCACATAACATCTTGTTTAATAACCAATTGTCCATTACTTTTAGTAATTCCTTTATTATTTTATTTTCCACTCCTTCCTTAGATAATATTTTTCAATGTATTATTCAGAATAGTAAAACACATGAAATTCCTTTTATATGGAGAAATTTCATTATGAATCCGCACTTTTAAATCAAGAATAGAAAATACTAAGATTTCTAATATATCCATACAATTCATTATTTGCATTAAAATATATGTATAAATACAAGCAAAAATCCAGGTTATAACACTCTCCAATGCGATGGTTTTAGGAGTCAATCCCAATAATCATCTTTAATCTTATAATAAAGGATTGAACTTAGGATTTGAATCAAACTTAAACTTAAAATCAAAACTTTCCCATTTCAAATTGGTACAAAGTGTAAGATGATTATTCAAGAAGGATATAATTTGTATTCTAATTTTAGGAACCAACATAATACTCAAGATTCACATTTTGAATGTAACACGTTTCTTATATTCATAACAATGATTTATAATTTCATTATGGATAAATAATTCAACTTAGATCATACATATAAGATCACTTTATGACATAAATAATTTTATAATGATACTTGTAAAATCTCCTACCACCCTCGCTACAAGAACTACTAGACACTAGTATTATTTGGACATTACCTACTATAATGCTCAATACGTATCTCAAGATGCTAAATCCTAGTTCAGCTCTAGATCTATAAGAAATTCATTGTTGATTAAAAAATGTCTAAGTGAGTAGATAAATATAAAAGTGACCTGATATTATTCTTCCTTTATGTTCTCTTTATATAGATATCAAATAGTTCAAGAATTTGTCCTAGAAGCAAGTTTCAAGTGTAATTTCACTTAACATTTGAAACATGCATCAATATACTTAAAGATAGCTACATAACCAAAATATTACATCATAACAAGATCTCATAAAAAGGGTGAAAATTATAATATAGAAAAACTCTACAAATCAAATAATTATCTTCAAAACCTACACGATTATAGCATCCATAAAAATACAATTGGCTTGCACACTTTTATTCCATGTTTGAATCTACCGGACAAGTACCTTGTAACAACCCAAAGTTTGAGTAATATAAGGTAAGGTCCATAATAGAAATATCTCCACTAATTAAATTAAAAGTTTGGACCTCAATGCAAATAACCCAAAAAAATCAAAACTTCCACTCATATATTGTCAAATATGAGTGACATAACTTCCCCCTCTGTCACTTTGTATGATGATAGCTAATTCAATATCCTTTTTGTTGAAATATGTTCTAATAAGTCAACTATTTCAATTTGATGCATCTTTTCACCTCTAAGTGGAGCCTTATCACTATTAATACTATTAATATACATATTAACCCATATCATCTTAATTTCTTTCGATGGACTCAATACAACTATAATGAACCCTAAGTGATCATAAAAAAGAAGTAACAATAGTTGGGGATCAATCATAATTTATTAAATATTATTAAGTATTTTTATAATGAATATAATCAAGTGTTACCTATTACATTATAGTAATAACACATATTTTTATCATAAAATTGGGAAAGTAAGTATATAACAATGTTTTAGGCCCCAACATACACTTGTGGTAAACTTTCTTGGCCAATTGGACCTAGTTTAACGCCTACAATCAATTATGAAAGTACTTTTTTTAAGTAAATAGGTGCATTTAGATTAATGAATCCATACGAAATCTACAATCCTTAGATTACCCTCTGGTCTCAGATTATGAAAGGACTTATATAGTTATAAAACCTAAATTTATTAATAATTTTGATAATTCAATGAATACAACTTAGTTCCACTTTTTTTCTGTCACATGACTCTTGGAACTAGAGTCCTATACGAGTGGGGACTTGTCCCCTACACCTGACTCCCACTTTTCCCCTGGACTCCTTATTATATGTCAACACTCCTTTCTTCAATCTCTGTCTCTCTCACTCTTCTCACCTCTATTCCTCTATATCTTCTTCTCTACACGATCCTCAGACCTAGGCAAGCAATATGACCCCTGCGATCCCTCCCCTAGAATCCCAATCATTAGAGGTGTTCTCTTTTCCCATGTTTCCCTTGTCTTATAGGATTCCTAAACATGTAGGATTCCACACCTACAAGTATACATCAATAAACCATAGATGAACCATAGAGAGAACTACCACATGTTCCCTTGAACTCTATTGTGATCACATATACCTACCTATCACCCAACACATGAGGCTCCCCAACCTTAACTCCATCTATGAGGTTGGGGCCTTCAAACTTTCCTACCAACCACAAAATATCTTTAGAGATGTCTTAGGAATCTTAGACCACTCCAGTTTGACCAATTTGAGGGACTACATGTTTTCCTCTTTTGATTTTGGGTTTGTGATCTCATGGATTGGTTGATGTATGAGTTTCTCTTAGTCACTTTGGGAGTTTATTCATGGCTGACTTTGATCAGAGTTCTTGACTTCATCTATAGGAATATTGACCATGTTTCCTTTTCTGTTTAGGGTCTCTCATTTCTTTTATAGGACCACCTCATCCTACCTTCATGGCAATGCATGGTTTCTCTACCTCCGGACATCCTTGGTTCTAGTCCATGGAATCCAGGTGACTATGAGGCCACAATAGGGATGAAGAAACATCCTCCAATCCCAATCTCTAATTGCAACCTTGCTTTCCATTGTGATATATTTGTTTGGCACTTTCTCAAAATTTGCAGCTTCAAAGGTCCCTTATTGTCATTTGTTTGAGGAAGATGATGAATGATTTAATTACCTGTCTACCCCACAACTGGAGTTTTTTTTTCTCACATGTTGACATGGGAAGGCTCATCTTTTTGACTCTTTTGACTTAGCGTTCTCACTTATCCACATCGAGGGTCTCTAGACTAGGTGACGACATGTGAGTGGCCCAGGTGGGCTTAGCAGTTGTGGTTTGGATAAAGCCAACATGGAATTTTAATGTGTTATGATTGGTTAAAATATACTCAATGTTTATAATTCAAGGAAAATGCTACATAGATAGGATTAATGTGAACCTTATATGAATTTTACTTAGATTTTAGAGATGTAGAGGATGTACTAGGGTTCATAGACTATTTTATATTGGTTTTCATGAATCATCAGCCTTAGTATAATTAAGGTTTAAAGAACCATGAAACTCTTGTAATTGGGTCGAGTAATGTTTATTAATGTATAACCATCACTTGAACAACATAATTAGGGTTCAATCAACCCTAAAAATGTGATTAGGGTTTAAAAAACCTAAGGAGATAAAATGGGATCTTCTCTATGAGAGAGGTAAGTAGGTCCATGCACTTTATGTATTTATCATTGGTTTTCATTGTCTTATGATTATTATTGTGGTCATGTTAAACTGTATGAACAACCATGTACTCTAAGTTGAATATTGTTCACATCAATGTTATTATATTATTCTTGTGCATTTGAGATATATTTTCAAGAATTTTGTGAAATGAAATTCAATTAAATTAAATAATTGTCAATTTAATGATTAGTCATGTAAAATATTGTATTATTTTGTCCTCATTATGTTAATGTTGAGTCCTCATACCGTATGAGTTCAGATGGAACATAGATGGAAATAAGGTGAAATCATGAAATCTACTGGAGAATAACTAGTGGCACTCAGGTCCAAGTCATGAGCTAAATTGGAGCATAACTATTGGCACTCAGGTGCAAATCATGAGCTTAATCAGAGCATAACTAAGGGCACTGAAGTGCAAATCATGAGTTCAAGTGGATCATCAGTTGAGCCCATAAGACGCATGAACACAATTGGTTCATAAGAGTAGAGGACACTACAATCAACCACTAAGATCTTAGTATGGGAATCCAAATTCATTTCTCAAATAAATTTTATGTTTTTCTAATGGACAAGTTGTTATTTTTTCATAATAATGCTCAATGTATCTTAATCTCATGTGGTTTCTACTACATGAATGTTTGGGGACGCGATGTCTGTAGAAGTAGAGAATATGATATCATAACCAAGGAGCATACATCTAAAAGAAAGACTTGAAGTTTATCCCTGGTGGGGTGCCAAATATCCCATGGCATTTAGGTTAGTGTTTCAAGTAGTATGAAGATCATGTACTAGTTAGTTTACTTCAAAGTTTAAGTTTATGTTGTCAAACTTGAGACATGAGAAATGAATTTATTTTCCTAAGTTGGCTGAATGAGATTTTATTTTTATACAACAATTATCATTTTTGTGACATCCCAATGAGAATATGCTTCTTATAAATGAATTATATGTTTTAGAAAATTGGGTAGTTGTAATGTGGTATCAGAGCTAAAAATATGGTCGGTCACCAAGATTTTCTCATGATTTACTAGGTAGCACTTACATCACTCCTTGAATGATTGAAAACATATATATAAGAGGATAGTAAGCCAAGGTGTTATAATATATATTCCAGTTTCTTGAGAGGTAGGCTACAAGAATTACAATTTTTTTAAGATACCTATGGATATATGTATCAGGGATAGGTGATTATATAATTCATATCATTTTTGTTAGTTCTATCATTTCTAGTGGCATGTTCTTCTTCTCAATAGTGATGGACAACTAATTTAGAATTTTAGAGAAAATGTCAAGAGTATAAACAACTTAGTATGCATATCTTCTTCTTCTTACTAGCATATGTGTTATGGGACATGTATGCTACTAAGATCCTAAACACTAGCATAATGAGTTATCATACCTTTAGATTTGTATTAAGAAACACAGACCCAAAGGTTCCACTAAGAGAGTTGCTACATAAGTCCTAAATTGGAAAGTCACCTAAACCTAATGCATTTAAATAGTAGAGATTTGATTCACTGTTAGAAGCCCCATTTGAGAGTAAGTTGAGAATGAAGGTTTGACCTAGTTTTAACGCTATCTCAAGATAGATGGAAGTGTTTTATATCATGAATGCGTTTCACAAGCTAAGCACAATTAGAACCCTAAGGTGGCTAGTGACCTGAAATTTTGTGGGAAAAACTTAATTAAGGTTGGTATAATTGTAACATCCCAAAGTTTGAGAAATATATGTTTAAGATCATAAAAAAATATCTGCACTAATTGAATTAAAATTTTGGACCTCAAAGAAAATAACCCCAAAAATCAAGATTTCACTTTGAATATTATAAAAGATGAGTGACATAATTTCCCTCTCCTTCCCTTTTTATGATGGTAGATAATTTCAATATCCTTTATGCTTAAATATGTTTAGATAAGATAAAAATTTCAATTTGACTTTCTCTCTTCTATGTGGAGCCATATTACTATTAATATACATATCAACCCATGTTGGCCTAATTTCAGTTAATAGACCCAATACAACTAAAATCATCCCGAAGTGACATCAAAGAAAACTTGCATCAATTGGGGATCAATCATTATTCACTAAATATACCTAAGTATTATTAATTACATTAGAGTAATAACACATATTTTGGTCATCAAACTGGGAATGTAAGTTTGTAACAATGTTTTAGGACCCAACATACACTTGTGGTCCATACCTTGTTTAACCCATACAACCAATTATGAAAGGATTTACATAATTTTAAAACATACTTTGATTAATGATTTTGATAATGCAATCAATACAACTAAGTTGCACTTTTTATCTATCATACATCTCTAGGTCAGTCCCTTAGACCCAAAGCCATGCACAGGTTAGGGACTCATATCATACACTGTGCTCTGACTATTCTACTAGACTCCTTACCTTATGTGCACACTCCTATCTCCAGTCTCTCTCTCTTCTCAACTCCTTTCCTCCATATCTTCTTCTATACACAATGCTTAGACTTAGGTGACAAATATGACCCATGTTTCACTATGCATTCCTCCCTCTAGCAAGACCATCGTCAGAGGGGTTCTCTTTTCCCCTATTTTTGATGTCATCTAGGATTTCTAGACATGCTAGGATTCCACACCTATGCATATAAATCCATACACCATCCCCAAACCACTGAGAAAATACCACAAGTTCCCTTGAATACTATTATGCTTGTGTATACCTATTCAGCTCCTGACACCTACAGTTCCCTAACCTTGACTTCAATGATGAGGTCGACGCCTTCAGACTTGGCTACCAACCACATAATGTCTTCAGATATGCCGTATGAATATTTGATCACTCTAGTTGAACCAATTCAAGGTACTACTACTGGTACATATATCACCTTTAGCGACAGTTATATATGACTTTAGAAGCCAGTTTCCAAGCGAAACCCAAGTGGGTGACACTAAATGTAGACACCTTCAGTGTCAGTTTCATAACTGATGACACAAAGTCATCCCCCGATTACAACCCAAAAAAGTGCCATTAGGGGGACCATAGGCATCAGTTATCAAGTCATAACCGATGCTACATCCCATCCCGGAAAAAATTGGCCCCAGGTTAGACCATAGGTGTCGGCCAACAACAAAAAATTGACTCCATTGACCTATAATTATTGACGGTTTGTAAGTTAACCAAACAATAACCGACACCATAAGGGATAAAGACGTCTGTTAACTATTAATAACCGACGAGTTAAGTTTTTTTTTTGATTTCTTTTGTTAATAGACGACTATGTTTTGATTTTGTTTTCTTTATCAACTTGCATGCCTACTGTCTGGCTGGTCAGCAGGATGCAGAACCTGCAGTTCAGTTCTGAACTGCAAGTTTACAACATCCATTGATTTCAGCCAACAACATACAACAAACCTGCAAAATTAACAAGGATGGACAACATTATATAATCATGTGATTCACACACATGTATAAGCACATTTAATTCATATTATGATTAATCACACACATGTAGAAACTTGTAGTTCCATTTCATTCCTCCATTTCATATTCACATACATGTAGCAACCTACAGTTCCATTCATTTCATCTCTTTTCACATTCAAACAAATGTAGAAACATTCATGTATTCATCTTCACATTCACTATGACAATTCAAAAAATTTCATTCACACATGTATATATATATTAGTGTGTCTTTCAAATTTTAACATGTCATCAAATATAGAAATAATTATGACAATAAAGTTTAGTAATATCATTCTTTATCATTATCATCATCATCATCATCGCCATTAGTATTCCAATGATAATAAAAAATTCCCACTACTTGTAAGGTTTTTGCCCATTGGTCTCTTACATCATCTAATTCTTCCATCGTATAGGGAATATGTACATCTAATAACTTTTCACCTATAGTGAAGTCAGTTTTAAACACCTACAAAGAGAATGACGTATATATAATTAATAATATATAATAAGATTGATATATTTCATGTATTTAAATGAGACTATATATAATACATGTTGTATGGTATCAATTTCCATTGCAGCGTGTTTGATAATGAAGTCCATATATCACATCATGTACTATGCACATGCCCAGCCATTGTTTTGTGTAGCACACTATAAATTGCAACATACAAAATGTTAACAAATACAAACAAGCATAGTTAACATAAATAATATATACATTGGAGTCGGAAAACTACTTTCACATTCTCCCAAAGTAACTATTTCTTTGTCTTGGACATGTTTCCTCCTGCTTTTTTGAACTCTTTTAAACCACTACATGTTAATGTAACACATTAAATTGCATTATTAAATAATAATGTAATAATAGATGTTCACAGATATAAAATATGAAAGATTTCTCACGCGAATAATGGCCTTTTAATTAGGTGTCCATATAATGAGTCTAATTCCTTCCCCTAAGGATCTAGATAATAAACAATTCACATCTTGGGGATAATAACCAGTAACTCCCAATGCTTAGCACTAGAGGTAAGAAAGTTAAAAACTAATAACTCAAAATCCACAATAAAATGTAATTTTCTTAAGTCCAAATTATAAGCAAAGTAAACTTACTCAACATTGAATGGATCTATTATCACCGTCTTCTATTTTTTTACAAAAATATTTAAAAGTGACAGAGCAGTATGAGGTAACTGATGAAGGCTCTTTATCTACGTGACTAATCAAAGATAGAATCATAAATCCCACATGGTGAAATGAAAAATCTTTACAGATCATGTGTAACTGGCTGCAAAACATGTATTACATATGCATTAATATATAAGAAACCAGATCACCATATATAAAACAAGGTATATGGATATATAAACAAGATCTCATGATATCCATAAACAACTCCAAAATATCTTGTATAAATAGATTGTTATCGTATGATTTATAGGACAATTTGGACAATTTGGGTTATGTTCGCCTATCCATACTTCCATACACTTACAATTGATACCTAACGAGTCGTATAGGTCCCTTGGAATCCAACTTGGTACTTCATGAGGAGGTGGAGGTGGAGGCTGAGTGACACACTTTTTACGTGCGTAGAAACGCAAGTGTACACGTCACTATAATATAGGCCTTTGTGAGGCCCAAGTCGAACTCAGGGACACGTGAATTATTGGAGACTACTATTAACTACTCGCAATCAGCTAGACCGGTTAAAAAGTTGGAGGTTGTTGTAAAATTGAAAGAAAATAAAATAAAACAAAACAAAGCAAACGATTATATGTTTAGTTTAATCAATTCAAGTGGGAATCTTTAGGATTGCGGTTTCACTGCGGGTATTCATTGTATGAATTTCTATTGAGTCACTCAGATTTATCTCTCTATCTAGGTAGTGGTCTGATATCAGAATTTCCCACTGTCGTGGTATGATTCACTACCTATGTCTAGGTCGGTTCCACCGTTGTAGCAACCTATACCCTAAACTAGGTGCATTAGAGTCGATCTCTTGGTATCCACCATTAACCTTACACCACCTTGTTCAAGGGATTTGTCAATTAATGTAAATTCTGTCTCTTTTCAACCATTAATTCTTCTTTCAAAGTAATTAAGGGCATTAGATTATTATTATGGTGATCAAGCATAACAATATAATTGAGAAAACGAAATTATACCATGTATTTAAGGAATAAATGATGAATTACTATGATAAAATTGTCATACAATGATTTCTTGGGCTACTCCCGGTCCTAAAGACAAAGGGGATTAGCCCCGCATGTTCATCTCAGAGAAAAACATGATAGAGAAAAGGGAAACATGGAGAAAAACGTGATTGAGTGGTGAAAACCCTGAATGGAGAAGATCCAAGCGCTCCTTGGCGTAGAATACGCGTTCTCCCGCCTTTTGGTGGTGGAAAATGTCTTCTTCGGCGTCCGGAATGGCTGGGGCGTGCTTCTGGGCTCCGTTCTTCTCTCCACATCTTCTAGGGACGTGTGCAGTGGCTAATGACGTGATCCCTTTCTCTTGCCCGCCGTCATTAGGTATAATCACCGAGTTAGGTCACCAAAATATCACAACCGTCACATTTAGATCGATCTGAAGCAAACTTGTATCTGACGGTGTCGATACCATCGACACAGGTCGATGGTATCGATATTGTGCAGTATCGGCAATTCTTCTTTCTCTTCATTGTTGCGCCTGATGCTAGCTCGATACCATCGACGTGGGTCAATGGTATCGACAACCTGTGGTGACGGTTTTGTCCTTTTGCGTCGTTGTAGCTCCACTTGTCGATAGTATCGACTCTCTTCTGCACCTTGTGGCTAGACACATGTGGTCATGTCGATGGTATCGACCACTGTCGATGGTATCGACAACAAAAAATACTTGTTTTTCCTGAAATTACAACACAAAACCACATAAGCCGAAACAAAACATATTCTTGTAATAATTTATACTAAAAATACTGAAATAAGGGAGATTTGACAAGAGAATGATCTTAGACCAAAGTAGATGAATTATGCAATATTAACCACCAAAATGACTAATAAATGCATAAAACATAAATAAAACAAGTCTATAATTGTGACTCAAAATCATCGCATCAAACTCCCCTAAGCTTGAACATTGCTCGCCCTTGAGCAACTAAACCTTAGAATAGAATTGCCAGAGTCAACTAAAGAACGGATCATCACAACAACATTACCATATGATCCCCACCGGACATTCACCTTCTGGCCCTCACTAACCACGGAATGATAATTACCCTAAAGGCGACAATAATCATCCATAAAAGATATCTACCTCAAAACTGATGAACACTATCATATAAGGCAGTTAACATAATAAAATTCATCGGTCCAGACTTAGTGCATCTTGTGATCTCCTATACTACGTTGCTCGCCCTAACTACCATCTACATGGAAGCATCTCTCCTTATATTCACATGTGAGGAGAAAATCACGGTGGCCTACCAATTCGAGCAACGGGTGGATGAAATGGGTGGCTCATGGAAGAAATGGAAGCATTATACAGTTTCAACATGCATAAAACAAAAAATTGCCCTAAATGATGCATTTGCACATGAAAATGCCCTAATGCCTAAGATTGGGTGGAATGATGCATGCACTATCATCCCGTCTCAAAATGAGATGGAATATCTAACTTAGCTACATCATGGACTTGCTCATCTTAAAATGTAGGTGAAACTATGTTCCTTTCTCCCTCTTATTCTACTTGCTTCTCAATACTTTCTTTTTTTTTTCTTCTTTCTTTTTCCATTTTTTTCATATTTTTAGGCCCTTATATCCATAAATGATAATGAATTATTTGTTGGGCTCACTTTTTCTACATAGCTCAAATATTTGAAGCATTTATGAAGGTATGGAACATTTTAATCACCCTTAAAGAATAAATAAGATACATGATGTACTGTATGCATTAAAAAAAATATTATGAATGCAGCTAAAGGACACACACCTAAGGATAATGTGCATGTATAACTACTCTTTTTATTTTCATGCAAAACATGTGAGAATAATTTTCAATGCAAGACCTATCTACATGAGATGCAATCAAAAAGGTTAAAACCATAATGTACTTCCAATTCTTATGGTGGATTGTGAAAAACAATGAGGTGGAAAGATCACAAGACTAATTGACTGAACCTTTGAAAATTATTATGTGTCCCTCCTTACTGACTTGTGTAGTAGTTAAGAGGTTTCTCTCTCTTACTTCAAATTAGAGTCTCATTATCATTTGGTCAGTTTAGGCTCACACACCCAAATCCGTCCACTTTTCATGAATCATGAGGAATGTACAGTTGTGATATTCTGTTTTAGAGTTGACAAAACCAATCATTTTCTTAAGTTATGTGCTCAAAGTTGAACAACACAAGATTGTGAACACTTAAATTTTTAATTTTCCCTTAACCCATGTACAAGCAAATGAGATGACACATGACTTAAGACATCCACAATTATACTAGATAGAATGTGGATCCTACAAACAAACTAAGATTGCAAGAAATAAATGACAAGAAGTAAAATAATAAAAACTAAAGAGTAAGAAAACTAAAGGATATATCTGTTCCAACGCGGGTCGATGGTATTAACATGCATAGCACAATCTGTACTGCCGCTGGTATCGACGGTCGTCGATGACTGGATGTGGGGACCAAGATCGATGACGTGTCAATACTATCGACATGTGTCGATGGTATCGACCCGTCCCCCGGATCAACTTTCTGGTTGCAATGATCGCCGTTGATCTCCTCTCGCGGATCGGTGACGTGTCACGTCAATACTATCGACGCAAGTCAATAATATCAACTTCGGATTAGGGCAACACCCTCGCGAGGCCCGGCCGTCGCTTTCTGCCTGTAACTGGGTCGATACCATCGATAGGCCCGTCGATGGTATCGACTTCACTGAGATGATTTATTCTGATAATCTTCAGAGATCTCGATGGTATCGACTGGCGTGTCGATACTATCGACTTCGACTTTGCGATCAACTTGTTGGTGTGTCGATACCATCGACGAGGCCGTCGATGGTATCGACGCAGAGTGATTTTTGCAATCGCTAATATGTACCCTGGTCGATACCATCGACACAAGGGTCGATGGTATTGACTCTGCCTCAGGCGTGCACATTACTCAAACGATCACGGTACCTTTTTTACACTAAAAACAAAGTCAAAACAAACCAAAGTATGAATGTGAAAGAAACTAAACTAAACTACCGATGGCTGGGTTGCCTCCCAACAAGCGCCCTTATTTAACGTCTTAGGCTAGACGACATGAAGCTCATCATGCATCCAGAACTTTGGAGAGTGTGCCCAAGGGATCGTGTGGCAGTTTGAACTCCACGCAATCTTGGCCAATCCCCAAGGTCAATGTTCCTCTCCCTATGGCAGTGACAACATCGGTCGTGGCTTGAAACGACCTACCCAATAGCATCTCACAACTTTTAAGCCGTGGCATGTCCATGATGAAGAAATCCACCAGAAAGATGAACATGTCCACCTTGACGAGTACATCCTCGCACACTCTGTATGGCTTTACAACGGACCCATCCGCTAACTCAATCGTTGCTGCCGATTTCTTCATTTCCTTCAACCCAAGCTTTTGAAATGTGGACAGTGGCATAAGATTAATGCTAGCGCCCGAATCACACTGTGCTCGTGGAAAATGTTGATCTCCTATAGAACATGGAATATAGAAGCTTCCTAGGTCTTTCCTCTTCGGTGGTAAATTCCCATGAATAATCGAGCACACCATTTCATTCACTCGGCAAATATCTGTGTCTTTAATCCACCTCTTCTTGTTGATGATCTCTTTGATAAACCTCCCGTAGGCGGGAATCTTCTCTATCATCTCCACTAACGGAATATTGACATGGAGTTTTATGAACATCTCCAAGAACTTCCTGTAGTGC
The DNA here is from genome assembly GCA_963693085.1 of Alisma plantago-aquatica. NCBI lineage: Eukaryota > Viridiplantae > Streptophyta > Magnoliopsida > Alismatales > Alismataceae > Alisma > Alisma plantago-aquatica. Next base: position 942,101,028 of record OY856410.1, on the reverse strand, counting down.
CGATTCTCTTTCTTCAGCCTCGGGCTGTCCGGACTAGACACAACTGCCTCATTTAGACGCTTATGAGGTGGCACATATGAGCTTTTTGGGGCAAGCTCCCCTAAGCTTGTTTCAATAACTCCCTCTGACATAGACTTGGGTAAATCATCTTCACCAGGTGTAACTTGCAGTGGCACCTCGCTCGTAGTGGATGTATCTTCACCTAGACAAAGGGCCTTCACCTGCTCTTCTTGCTTAGGTGCGGGAACAACCATAATGTGCTCCTGGTGGGCTTTTCTGAATGGAGTGTACCCGCCTGGTAGTCCATAATGACTGCGAGGATACGGTATTTCCGGTACAACCTCCATATCAAACATCATTTTACTTTTATCCTGAGCCTCTACCAATGGGGGTTCTGCCTCATTAATCACAGACATATATTTTACTTGATGATGTGCTTGAACAACATCTGCATTCCCAACCTGTCTCTGCTGATTGGCATGCTTTATGGCCACCACTACATTTGAAATTTGAGTCACGGTCGTCTCTAGAGCCCTCATTTGTGCTCCATGACTTTGCAGTGTTTGCCCAAACTTGGTCAAAATATCACCCCGGGACTGCAGTTGCTTACTCAACATGCTCACCATCTCCTGATTTTGTTGCACCATTTGACTAAGTAACTTAGTGCTTTTATCTTCGGCTCTTGGTTGTGGCTTTGCATCAGGATCTTGTAGGAAGTTTCTTGGATCCTTCCATGAGAACTTCTTGTCCCTCCTCCAAGCATAATCATTATTTCTTTAGCCATGTTGTTGCATAAATTTGAACTGGGCTTCCTCATCAGATGATGCATCTTCTTTGGCAAGCAATTTCTTGGCTAGAAGATCTAGCTTGTCAATAAGCTCCTTGATGGCCCTGGACTCACCTGCAACTTTTACTTGTTCTAGTGCATCCCTATCGCCCCAAGACTGTTTCTTTGCCATGTTTTTCAGTATCTCCCACCACCTTGTATCTGTGTTGTTTAAGAAAAACCCTGAACCTACTGAATCAAGGTTACTTCTATCATGCTCGGAAAGATAAAAATAGAAGATTTTAACATGTTTTTCCTTATCCAGACCATGGTGTGGGCACCTCCTTAGCATAATCTGAAAGCGTTCCCACGTCTCCGAGTAGGTCTCTCCTGCCTTCTGAGTGAAATTGTGAATTTTTCTGATCAGATCGTTGGTCTTCTCGGGTGGGAAGAACCTTTCAAAGAAAACCTCCACCATATGGTTCCATGATTCCACATATTCGTCATCGAGATTGTGCAACCACTCTCATGCAATTCCTTCTAGAGAACTTGGGAACAACTTTAGGTAGAGTACATCCTGCGGGAACCTGTCAATTTTGACCATGTCGCAATTTTCCACAAATTGGCTTATATGTGTGACTGGGTCTTCGTTCTTGAGCCCATGGAAAGCATTCGATTTGACCAAGTTGATTAATGCAGGATCAATCTTGTAAGTTGGAATGTTGATAGCATGCTTCTTGATTGGCCCCTTTGAAGCAGATGAAGAAGAAGCCTTGATCTTCTCCCATATTGTTTGTTCCTCTGCCATTTCTTCTTGTTCGGATTCTGAATCTGTTTCTATCAAGTGGTCTTGATTGTAATATTCCTCGTCGTCAGGTCCTGGCAGTGGAACCTCTGGTGCCTGTTGCATGTAGTTGGTACTACGTGTCTGCACCATATACAGTACCTGCAAAATGGTAAATTAAGTTCAGTACCGTGCTAGACAACTACAAGATGTAAAAGATAAGCCATAAATTTTTGCAAATGATTTCAAAATAATTAAAAATAATAAAAAAACGACATAGAGTGGCCGCTTGCAGCACTTGTAGTGCCGACAATTGCCGTGTCCCCGGCAACGGTGCCAAAAACTTGACACGCTTTTTACGTGTGTAGAAACGCATGTGTACGCGTCACTGTAATATAGGCCTTTGTGAGGCCCGAGTCGAACTCAGGGACACGTGAATTATCAGAGACTACTACTAACTACTCGCAATCAGCTAGACCGGTTAAAAATTTGGAGGTTGTTGTAAAATTGAAAGAAAAAAAAATAAAACAAAACAAAGCAATCGATTAAATGTTTAGTTTAATCAATTCAAGTGGGAATCTTTAGGATTGCGGTTTCTCCGTGGGTTTTCATTGTATGAATTTCTATTTAGTCACTCAGATTTATCTCTCTATCCGGGTAGTGGCCTGATATCAGAATTGCCCACTGTCGTGGTACAATTCACTACATATGTCTAGGTCGGTTCCACCGTCGTAGCAACCTATACCCTAACCTAGGTGCATTAGAGTCGATTTCTCGATATCCACCATTAACCTTACACCACCTTGTTCAAGGGATTTGTCAATTAATGTAAATTTCGTCTCTTTTCAACCATTAATTCTTCTTTCAAAGTAGTTAAGGGCATTAGATTATTATTATGGTGATCAAGCATAACAATATAATTGAGAAAATGAAATTATACCACGGATTTAAGGAATAAATGATGAATTACTATGATAAAATTGTCATACAATGATTTCTCGGGCTACTCCCGGTCCTAAAGACAAAGGCGATTAGCCCCGCATGTTCATCTCAGAGCAAAACGTGATAGAGAAAAAGGGAAATATGGAGAAAAACGTGATTGAGTGGTGAAACCCCTAAACGGAGAAGATCCAAGCGCTCCTTAGTGTAGAATACGCGTTCTCCCACCTTTCGGTGGTGGAAAACGTCTTCTTCGGTGTCCGGAACGGATGGGGCGTGCTTCTGGGCTCTGTTCTTCTCTACACACCTTCTCGGGACGTGTGTAGTGTCTAATGACGTGATCCCTTGCTCTTGGTCGCCGTCATTAGGTATAATCACCGAGTTAGGTCACCAAAATATCACAGTCGTCAGATTTAGATCGATCTGAAGCAAACTTGTATCTGACGGTGTCGATACCATCGACATAGGTTGATGGTATCGACCTTGTGCAGTATCGGAAATTCTTCTTTCTCTTCGTTGTTGCGCCGGATGCTAGCTCGATACCATCGACGCAGGTCGATGGTATCGACAACCTGTGGTGACGGTTTTGTCCTTTTTCATCACTGTAGCTCCACTTGTCGATAGTATCGACTTTTGTGTCAATAGTATCGACTCTCTTCTGCTCCTTGTGGCTAGCAACCTATGGTTGTGTCGATGGTATCGACCACTGTCGATGGTATCGACAGCAGCAGATACTTGTTTTTCCTGAAATTACAACACGAAACCACATAAGCCGAAACAAAACATATTCTTGTAATAATTTATACTCAAAATACTGAAATAAGGGAGATTTGACATAGAGAATGATCATATACCAAAGTAGATGAATTATGCAATATTAACCACCAAAATGACTAATAAATGCATAAAACATAAAAAAGAAAACAAGTCTATAATTGTGACTCAAAATCATCGCATCACTGAGCTGTAGAGGGTTTCTTCCTTTTGACCTGTATATATAATTTCAGATCAATTGACTAGCTCGTATATACACGCTAACAAATTAACATAATCTAAATTTACCATACAATATCAGTATAGACGACATCCATTTTGGGACACAATATCACTCCGCCTTCTGATTCACCAAGCATTTTAGAATCAGGGTGGGCATATGGTGATGGATGATGCCTCCAATGGTGTAGTACAAGTCTTGGGTTCACACGAATCACACCATCTGGTACTGGAGTGCCATAAAACATGTCCTCTGGAAGAGGTAGGTAAGCCTCGACATCTGCAACGATAAATTCTTTTCTTTTTATTGGGCATGCCTTCAACCCCTACAAATTTATGTAAAGTATTTTATATACATATATATAAACATATTATCGTTAAAAGTCTAGCTACTATGTCATAAAAATACTTATAGTGGACGTGCTAGGTGGTAAGTATATAGGATTACTCCCAACCACCTCTATAGTAGGAGAAGAGCGGAATGCCACATGTACTGTTTCAGTAGCAGTCTGAGATGCCATCCACTTGCTCATTGCTTCATGGAATCTCTTATCAAGTGCTTCCTCAAATATCCTATCAATTAACTTATCTACCTATACATGGACAAAAGAAATGCTAGCTTTTGATTATTGAATTCCCTTTTGCAATGACATAATAAAAAAAGAATAGGTGACTTCAGCTTTTGAAAATCCTACTTTTGGGACATGTTTGCACTGTGATGGCCCAAAGAACGCTTTTATGCCCACACCAGTGCCTGCACCCCTAACACGTCCAGGATGCTCTGGATTACTAAGAGAAACTATTAATTCATCCCTTATGCCCTCAGGGATGAACTTGCCTTGCTTTCTCTGCTTGTAAAGCTCCCGCTAATCGCCATCAATAGAAATTGGTAAGTAAACATAACAATAATCAATATCGATTGCTCTGAGAGTTGAATTTTACCATTTTTGCAGCCGCCTCAGCTGTTGTGGGTTTTGTTATATCTCCTTTCTTGTTTTGCCTCTCAGCTATCCACACAGCATGGTGAGGCAGAGGTGTGGGAGTAACAGTGGAGGACTCCCCAGTCTCATGAGTAGTAGTAGACTCAGCAGTAGTAACAACCTGTAGTCTTTGGCAAAATGCCTGCATAGCCTTTTGGACCCATCGTGTGGTCATGCTCATTCAGTGCACGCCTTTCTCTTTGAGCATCACTGATAGCCTTTTTAGTAAGTACATTGATTTGGTTAGTAACACTAAGGGACAATCTTGAATAGGTGAATACATAAGATTGTATATTAATTAAATTGGGAGTGGTGCTTAATATCTTGAGTTCATCAGTTTCTCTTTTGGCAACAAACTCCTCCCAGTCATTGGGGTCAAGATAGTTCCATTGCTCAGTGGCTGACTTCTTCCTCTTCTCAGCATCTCGTATGTAATATCAGGTGAGATTTGTCCTATAGTTCCTTAGGACCCTCCCACAATGCTGCATCACACATTTACAATGCAGGCTTTCATCTAGTTCAAATATACTCTGCAAAATTTCATATATTTAACTAGTATTCTAAAAATTAGAAATCTCTAAAATAGAATTGCAAATAATAATAAATCATGCATAGTTCCTTCCATACTAAGTCTTTCTTCCCCTTAGGAACTTTATGCCAAGATTCTACATTAGGACTACAATGGATACGAGTAAGAACCCGAAGATATGAAAGAAATGAGTTGCAGTTCACTCCAACTGGATTTCCTGAATGATCAAAATAGACAACCTGTTTGGGTCCATTGCCCCTTTTTGTAGTAACTTGTTCATCATAGTGATGCCCCTCACTTTATTAATTTTTTTTCAATGCCCATCAAGTGCCCCAAGCTCTTCAGGGGGTACATCATCAACCTAAAATTTGACACAAAAAAACACACTTATATGATATAACTTATAAATGGACATATAGATAGAAATATAGGATATATTTTAAAACTTACATTGTGAGGCACCGCATTGATATCCTCATCCTCACAGTAATCATCATCATAGTCATCATACTCATGCTTAACCATCTGAAAGTGTGACTAAAAATCAAACATTTAACATTTAACATAACTAGAAGATAATAAAACATTATAAAGTTCACATTCAAAAAATAAACATATTAAAAAAGAAAAACATGCCTCTAATACTGCGATATTTTATTGATTAACATTCCTTCAGTGTGATCTCTGTGCACATACAAGTCATCATTAGATTCAATATTTGGTGGTGTTGGCAACCCAACTGAGAATCGACTCGAGTCATCATACTTATCATAGTACTCTTCTTGATCTATAGGATCTTCAATGACCTGTCTTTTACCATGAAGAACAACTGAGCATTTATCATTTGCAGGATCATCCATATAAAATACTTGTTTCACCTGTGATGTCAATATGAATGGTTCACCCTTCTTTCCAATCTTTTCAAAGTTCACTAATGTGAAACTCAATTCATCTACTATAACTCCTTTGGTGTTATCAACCCAATTACATTTAATGAGTGGAATTCTGAAATGTACGTAGCCAAACTCCCATATGTCTTCAATGACACTGTAATATGACATTTTAGCTTCATGTGGACTCTTATCCTTTGCACATGCAAAAAACAATGAAGATGCTTGAAAGGTGACCCCACTATTTTGGAGGACACTCTTATCATCTTGACGTTTTGTGTAATATGAGAACCCATTTATATCAAACCATCATAAGAAATAGCATTCAATTTTGGTTTAAAGGTGAGGCATTTAATATTTTAAGCAAGATTATTTGGTGTTTTAGATAGTTGATGTAAGACTTTATCTTAAAATTCATAAATTTCTTGTTATGCTATCTAGCAAGCCACATTGAATTGGCTCGAGATATTGTTTCTTGATGAAATAGGTATGTTCCTTGATATAAACACTCACTTCATCGATGTTGTAACATCCCTGACCTGGGTTATACTCTAACCCTAGGTGTTTTGATTAAAAAAGGTGATTAAATGCTTAATCTCATCTTATGAAAAGTAATTAGGCCTCAAGAGGAACTTATGTTGCAATTCTAGTCCTTTTTGAACATTGTTGAAATTAATGTTTTGTTTGTTTTGGACTAAAGTGAGAATTACCCAAGTTGAGGGGTTTAAGTGCAAATTTTGCATGATAATATGTTCCTCATGTGTTGAAGCATCATGAGAATGAAGATGATGCAAAGGTATGGCTTATGGTAGCATGAGTACCAAGCAAGATCTGATAAAGCAAGGTTTGTGCATTAAAACCTAGTTTTGGTGTAAAGTGTAATTTACACAAAACCTAGGGTTCAATATGTAAATTACCACTTAACTAAGGTCCCTAATGTTTCTTGGCATCAAGTAGAGCAAATAAAATGAGAGGGGTGCCTCATTTGAATTAAGTTGGAGGAGAGAGAATTTTGATATTAAAATAATCAAGATTTAATCCTAATTGAAACCCTAATTTGATTTAGGGAAAAAATAAATGTACTAATTAAAGGGCCTTCAACCAAAACCAAAATGGTTGGATTCAGATGTGTGTGTGACGTCCTTGAGCCTTGCAAGGACCACGAAAATATCCAAGGGAGTGGATAACTCACACACAATTTTATAAGAAAAAGAAATATCCACTCACATATGGATATTAATATAATATGATTTAAGGTGCTTAATTTGCTTTTCTTTAAATCATGGATAATTGAGAGTAATAATAGGAAAACAAGATAGCCTCGTGCCTAAGGAAGATAAGGGGGAAGAGGCGGCCACATTTTTGGGATTAATTGGATTTTTGCAAAGTACATTCTCTCTCATTGAATTTTTATAAAAGAACCTTTTATAACCTAAATGAAAGGCTTTTTCGACCCCACTTCTTCTCCTTGCTTGGGAAACGACCAAGGAAGCTTGGAAGGGTCAGGAGGACGACCCCCAACCTGTTGGTAAGCTTCTTGACCTTGGTTCACCATGATTCCATGGTGGAAATCGAAAATAAATTATGGATTTCTTCCTATTTCGATCTCCTCTTCAATTCTAACCATTCCTTTTCACTCAAACCTTGAGGACGAGCCTTGGAATGGTGAAAGGAGTTGCATCCACCATTGTTTCCGTGGACATGGATCTTTGGAGCTCAATTGGAGGTGGGTTTTATAACTTGAACCCTTGATTTTGTTATTGCATTCAATTCCATATCAAATAATGATCTTATCTACATTTACAATAATCGATTTGGTTGATGAATGCAATCACCATGCAAACCACAACAGGTTTCATGAGTTCAGAGGTTGAAGATGATAAGCACACACCTCTCTAAATATCCAAAGCAAACGATCTTGTTTGGGTTGCTAAAACGGTTTCCCAAACCGTTTGGGAGCAAACAGTTTCAAACCGTTTGGAAGTAAACGATGTCACCAAACCGCATGAGACCAAACGGTTTCAAAACCATTTGGGGGAGTTGACCAAGGGTAGACCGTTTGAGAATCCTGTTCCTAATTATTTTGGTTGATAACCCACCAAATTTTATGGATTAATTCCAAAGGAATCATGAGTTGAAGGCTAATCAATTAGGCAAACCCTAATTGGATAAAGTGCTGATTTTCAACTTGATTGATTTGACTTTTTGGGTTAATTAGCCCAAACGGTTTCAAAACCGTTGGGGAATCACCCAAACGGTCTCAATACCTTTTGGAGGTCAACCAAGACCGTTTTGAGGTCTAGGTTTGAGTATGGTTAAGTATTTGAAGATCCAAACATATAGTATAAACCCTAATCGGCTAAGTGCTGATTTTGCAATTGAATGAGTTGATGTTTTGGGTTGATTGACCCAAACGGTTTCAAAACCGTTTGGGGATCACCTAAATGGTCTCCAGACCGTTTGGGGATCACCCAAGACCTTTTGGAGGTCTAGGGTTAAGCATGGTTGACCAATTGAAGGTCTAAAGGTACCAAATCACTTTGCAATTAAGTGCTGATTTGATGATCAACTCAATAGCTCAAACCCTAATAATTTTTCACTAGAATCCAAGGGTTGGATGAGACAAACGGTCTCAAGACCATTTGGATATCATCCAAACGGTCTCAAGACCGTTTGTAGGTCACCCAAGACCGTTTGGAGGTCTAGGGGTGAGTATGGTTAAGCAATTGATGATCCAATGATACTAAGTTAAAGTGTAACCAATTGCTGATTTGGTGACCAATCCAATGATCCAAACCCTAATTGGTTGACTTGGATTTTGATTATGTGATGGGAAAACAGTCCCAAGACCGTTTGGTGGTCATCCAAACGACCTCAAGACCGTTTGGGGTCAGGTCGTGTTCAATTTGGATGATGTTCAATGGTTTCAAAGTAACTAATCTTGCATTGATTAGTGTTGAAGGATCATCGATTCCAAACCCTAATTCAATTGATTCAAACCCTAATTGAGGACTAATTGAGGGTTAATTGAGGTTCAAATCAGTTGAAGGTTGACCTATTTCACTGAATTGAAGTATGAGTATAGGTCCTATTGATGATTGATTCCATGAATTCAATGATTGAAGGAATCAATATTGAGAACCCTAAACTGATTGGTGTAGTTGAGACCGTCTTTGGTCCATGCAGTTTTGATGAGGTTTGGACCAAACGGTCTCAAGACCGTTTGATTCCAAATGGTCTCAAGACCGTTTGGGACCAAACGATCCCAAACCGTTTGTGCCCATACGGTTTCAAAAGTGACACTTGGGCAAACGGTCTTCACCTACTTGCTTGGGCAAACGGTTTCAAGCACCACCTTTACCAAATGGTTTCAAACCGTTTGAACCTTGATGGACCAAGACCGTTTGGGGCTCAAATAGTCGAAGTTGATTGAGGACTCAATTGGTTAATCCACTTAGACACTTGTTGTAATTGAGGACTCAATTGATCAATGCAATTGGATACCTTATGTAATGGATCCCTACGAATGAAGGAGAAAAGAGTCAATATTCGCCCGCGAAACTCTTTTTTTTTATTTACTTTTACTGGATTAACAAATTTTTGTGATTCAATAAATGTAAAAAAGGTAAAAAAAAAATGAAAATGAAAAAAGAATTGAATCTCTTGAGAATAGAGATGATGAATAATTCATTGATCCAATGATGATTAGTAATGATGATCATTGAAGGCACAAAGGTTGAAACACTAATAGTACCTAAGTGATTAATGCCAATTAAGGGATGAACCCTAATTGCCTATAGGATCAATGACTTCGTACACTATGTCATTCATAGTTGTATGTACTTGATTGAAGGGATGATATGACCTTATCAAGTTGAGATGATGTTAGAATGAATTCATAACATGAATATAATTCTTGTGGTGATTAAGGGTATGATCCTTAAGTAGAGAGATCATGAAACCCTAATCATGAATATATACCCTAATTGACAGGGTTATTGAATTCTAACCCTAATTGAGGGCAATTCTAAATGTAACCCTAATCCAGGGTGAGAATATAACCCTAATCTAGGGTAGTGATGTGTGAAACTCCAATTTAGGGAAATGAGATGTAAAACCCTAATTGGGATGAATAGTGAATCTCTAATTATGAATAATTGAATGTAATCATAATGGAGATGGATTGTAGACCCATATTGTGGGTGACTATAGTGGAAATCTTAATTAAGGATGATTCCATGTGAAATCCTATTCTAGGGTTATGTTTTGAGAAACCCTAAGTTAGAATGAGGTATATGGAACATTTATGTGGTGATTTGATATGAGAATCAAACTTAAGGTGATGTCATGTAATGACATGTGAAACCCTAGTTGAGGGTGATTCCATGTGAAACCCTAATTGAGGGTGAATCCATGAGAAACCCTAATTGAGGGTGAATCCATGTGAAACCCTAGTTGAGGGTGATTCTATGAGAAACCCTAATTAAGAACTAACATCACATAATGTTATGATGTTATGTTGTGATGAGAGGCCCTAATAAGGGTGAAAAAATATGAGACTCTAATGTAAATCATTATACATAAAGCCCTAATCCTGGGCAATATGACATTGGATCATAATTCTAATTTTAAATAAGGATGCAAGGAAATCCCTATGATGAGATAAAAGAAATGACCTTATAAAGGTGAAACATTTCATGTGGTTGATTATATGTAACCTAATTGTAAACAATGTCTTTAGCATTAGACAAGTCCATATCATTAAAGATAGATGGGAAATTCTAATGTGTGGCCTATGCATTATATGCTAAAGGTGAGAGTTGAGTAATGGAATGTATTAAGAGGGAAATACCTTAATACAAGATAAGTTGGTTAACTCAAGAGAGTCTGAAATGATGAGAAAGTGATACATCAAGATATGATAGTCATCACATTCAACACTTCAGGGTTTATATACGTGGATACACTCCAAATCCAATATATTTGGGTAAGAAACATATGAAGTGTGTTATGCAACTATTACAATGAAATGTAATGAGTTGTTGCACCGTGATGAGTGTTAATTAATGTACCTTGAGAATGGGGTTAATCCCAAATGATGTGTATGATATAATAATACCATGATGAGGATGAGAAATGAACTCATACCTTGAATTGATGATCATTAATGCTATATGATGAAAGTAATGTTCTTGAATAATTAAATATGATACCTTTGAATGCCCCAGAGTTATGGATTCATGAATTAAGGGCTGGATAGATTATATAATCATGAAACACTAATTAATGAGAAAAGGGGAACCCTAACCCTAACTTGGGTAAAGGGAATGATAAGCCCTATTTGATAGTAAACCCTAATTCCTAGAAAAGGAATAAGGGTGTTACTATTGTATGACATGATGTGATAAATATCTTGTATGAGTGTTACCATGCCTAATAACCATGCAGGTATGATGAGATAATGAACATAGATAGATTTGAGTTATGACATTTATAGAGTAAATGTTGATTGGCATTATGAGCCTTAATGTTGTTGTTGCTTAGTAAAAGTAACAATGTGTAAGGATTCTATGAGTCATATGATCAAGTTGTTTCCTACAAAGAGGTGACAAGATATTTCATGGCCTTGTGAGCCAGGTGTGATGCTTGTGTAACAAGTATCATGAATGCCTTGGTCAGATGACCTCAAGGTGATAGTTACCTGAAAAAGGTGTAATAATGCTCAATGATGAGTTAAGGGTTTGAATACCCATAACCATATGATTATGGTGATGAGAATGTGAAGGGATGAGAATTCCCAGTTTTGAAATGAGGGACTGAGTTCCCAAGGTCTTTGAAAGACTGATAAATATATGATGAAAGTAGTACATGTCTCTTTATAGCATTGTTGTAATAAGTTATGTTTGAGAACTTGACTGATGCTAAAAGAATATGCTAATGTACTTAATTTAATCAAGTGAAATCATATCATGTAGAGCCCTGACCATAGATCCATCATCGTCACCAAATTGGTGATGGTGAAACGGGTGCTCCGCGGAAAAACCCGGAGGGCATACTTTTGAGTATGTGGGGGTTATGGGCACGAATATCCTTACGCCCTAATGGAGGAATTGATGTGAGATAAACATTAAATCTCACAATCCTTCATTATATGTACCAGGATGGATGTATCACGAATCTCCCAATGATTGGGTTAGATGTCGTACACATCTCCCAATAATGTTAATGCCGGATCGGTGGAGATAAACACGAAATCTCACCATCGCAAAGAGGGTGCAACACACCACTGTAACTCTGATAGCGAAGTTGCCAGTATACTCTGGAAAGCTATATTTAGCAGAGACACAAGATGTCCTACATATGATCTCGTGCTGACCAAGATGTGGGAGGTCATGGGAATCCGTCTCTTCCATTGACCTTGTATGGTACCGATTTCGACTTTGTAGTGGTCGGTTGGAGCATGAGCGGTATATCTCATCTCCTTAGGGCATAAGTGTGTTTGTAAAATGAAACCAGTCGTATAGCATGTTTGCTTAAGGATTGAATACGGAAATTCATTGGCCGATGATACATTTCTGTTATATATTTGTAGTTCATTGATGTTGTTCATATCTGTTGTATTCATTACAAGTAGATGGATGCACTATAAGTCTACCATGAGTAGATGAAATTTTATCCTTGAAAAAGGATAATACTTCACTTTGTTCATACAAGTGATTTACCTGCTATTAATTATATATATATAAATCCTTCTGCTTAGTTTATTTTAATAAACTGCTATAACAATGTTTTGGCGGAGAGTTATATCTCCCGCTGGGGCAATTGAAAATTGTCTCACCCCCTGTGGGATCCAACTTTTTAGGTGGACGCGGACAAAGAAGCAGAATCTCATTACAGGGAATAGACAGCAGCAGTGACAGCAAGGACAACAGTAATATCTCAGGTGGAGATACTGCCTATCAAGTTATGTAGTTAGAAAGTCCTATGTGTCGTCTCTGTACTCTCAGGTCCTCAGAGTTTTTAGTCAGTGTTACATGAATCAATCTGTGGTTTTGGCTTGATGCCTCAAGATTCGTATACTATCTGTATATAATGTTTATAAGACAGTTGATGATGTAATCTCTAAAAAGAGATGGTACAGGTTATGTACGTTTGAACCAGAATGTAAATGTTATGCAATGGTTCTTGTTGGAAAAGATTTCCTATGTGAGGATCTCTTTGCAAAAAGTTTTAATTTTCACTGATTTTCAGTAATCCGTTGCAAATAATTCGCTTCCACATTCGTTAATCCTTTTTTCGCGAGACGGTCACTACAATTAGTGATATCAGAGCTCTAGGTTTGCTGAGTCTACAGAGACATAGGACTAAGATAGTAGAGTTTGTTCTGGTGTCATCCAGTGTATCTGATAGTGTCTTCTTCTCGTATAAGAGGAGAAGAACTTAAAGATGACTAGGTCACATGAGGGGGTTGCTGCTGAGAACAACAATGTTGCACCAAGAAGAGGTGCATGGGAACAGGCAAGAGAGAGATAATTGCCTGAGAATCCCCTAGCTGATCCAACTATAATAAGAAAATCCTTCTTTAAGTATTACTGTTGGAGAACTTAGGGCAACAATACTGTATATAGTGGATCAAGTTTTGGCAGTGTAACTTAGATTACCAGTCCTAATGATGATGTATTAGATATCAACATGATTTGTAATTAGCATCAGTAGGTTGAAGCAAAAGGAAATGATGAATTTCTAGACTTAAATTGAGTCTGTGCTCAACCATAGCCTGTTGAATCAACCTTTGAGGCAGAGTTAGCCTGAGGCTGTGAATAATTCATGAATTATGACAAGTTAGACAAGATAATGTCATTTAGGCATGTCATCTTATGAATTCCTGGATTAACTGAGAAAGGAATTGATTGAACTTTCCTTGCTTAGTCATATGAGGACTTATGTTTTGCATAGTAAAACATTACAAATGTTTTATGTTGTTCTTACCTCCTTGAGAAATGATGAGGTACATAAGAGATGCCTGAATGAAATTCAGGGATGATAAGTCTTATGCTTGTGATAATATGAAAACGAGGAAAATGATAGTATACAAAGTGCATACCACTTAATCTCAGTATTTATATACCCTGGCCAGGTATACAACTATTGATGATAAAGTGGGTATGGAAACTCTTATATTGTTGTCTTTTTGATTGCTCTGATCAAGTAGTCATTCTAAGACAATCTAATGAGTATCATGAATTAGGAATATGGAATGAATAAATGTGTCATATCCTATGCATAATAAAGAGAAGTCTGTGATAATCTCAGATGAGCATGTTGTATGAGGAACTAAAAGTGTACTCCTCATAAAATAAGAATAAGAATAAGGGAGATGAACCTTGTTCAACAATGTTGCAAGCATAATAAAGATCTTTCCCATAATGAGGAAATGGGAATTGTGATTAGATCATGAGATGATAAAAAACATGCTAGATAATAATAAAGAAAGGGATAATGACATGTAATCATCCTTACAAATTCCAATGCTAAAGACAAGGAACCTAGGATGAGATAAACAGTAAATGGTTCATGAATATTTGAAAATACATGAATTAATAAGACCAATATGAATCCTTGTTTTCTTTCCTTTCAGGGACATGGCAATCAAGTGGGTCTTAGGACACTTGATGTGCATAAGATAAATGTGTTCATGTGATGGATACTTAGAAAAGTATCAGTTATCTTGGACTTTGGTCCCAAGATGAGGACATATGAAACAATTAATGTTCCAATATAAAAGGAAGAGATATATATGATGTGTGTCCAACACATGTGATAGATACCAAGGTGAAATATTCTGGTATCTGAGATTTATCAGATGGGTTAGGTTGGCTACCTGGAGTGGTCAACTGTGAAATTAGTCTGATCATAATAATATAAACATCATATGTTAGGGGTTCATGCTCTGCATAAACATGATATTAATAAAGAATGCATGATATTTCTCTGAACAAGAAAAGTGTTATTTGACACAAAGTTGACTTTATAGTCAATGATGAGGAATAGTGGAGCATGTGCCTTGTGTGTTGATTCTATGAGAATCTTGTATAGAAACACGTTGTGCTGATCAAAGTTTGATGGTGTCTCCATAATAATGATATGATATGTGAAGACTAGATAGTATGATGAATGAAATACATCTGTCTTCCTTTATCTGGATTTCGAGGACGAAATCCTTGTTAGGGGTTTATAATTTGTAACATCCCTGGCCTGGGTTATACTCTAACCCTAGGTGTTTTGATTAAGAAAGGTTATTAAATTCTTAATCTCATCTTATGAAAAGTAATTAGGCCTCAAGAGGAACTTATGTTGCAATTCTAGTCCTTTTTGAACATTGTTGAAATCAATGTTTTGTTTATTTTGGACTAGAGTGCAAATTACCCAAGTTGAGGGGTTTAAGTGCAAATTGTGCATGATAATATGTTACTCATGTGTTGCAGCATCATGAGAATGAAGATGATGCAAAGGTATGGCTTATGGTAGCCTGAGTACCAAGAAAGAGCTGATAAAGCAAGGTTTGTGCATTAAAACCTAGTTTTGGTGTAAAGTGCAATTTACACAAAACCTAGGGTTCAATATGTAAATTACCACTTCAATAAGGTCCCTAATGTTTCTTGGCATCAATTAGAGAAAAGAAAATGAGAGGTGCACCTCATTTGAATTAATTTGGAGGAGAGAGAATTTTGATATTAAAATAATCAAGATTTAATCCTAATTGAAACCCTAATTTGATTTAGGGAAAAAATAAATGTATTAATTAAAGGGAATTCAACCAAAACCAAAATGTTTGGATTCAGATGTGTGTTTGACGTCCTTGAGCCTTGCAAGGACCATGAAAATATCCAAGGGAGTGGATAACTCACACACAATTTTATAAGAAAAAGAAATATCCACTCACATATGGATATTAATATAATATGATTTAAGGTGCTTAATTTGCTTTTCTTTAAATCATGGATAATTGAGAGGAATAAGAGCCAAACAAGATAGCCTCATCCCTAAGGAAGATAAGGGGGAAGAGGCGGCCACATTTTTGGGATTAATTGGATTTTTGCAAAGTACATTCTCTCTCATTGAATTTTTATAAAAGAACTTTTTATAAGCTAAATGAAAGGCTTTTTCGACCCCACTTCTTATCCTTGCTTGGGAAACGACCAAGGAAGCTTGGGAGGGTCAGGAGGACGACCCATAACCTGTTGGTAAGCTTCTTGACCTTGGTTCACCATGATTCCATGGTGGAAATCGAAAATAAATTATGGATTTCTTCCTATTTCGTTCTCCTCTTCAATTCTAACCATTCCTTTTCACTCAAACCTTGAGGATGAGCCTTGGAATGGTGAAAGGAGTTGAATACACCATTGTTTCCGTGGACATGGAGATTTGGAGCTCAATTGGAGGCGGGTTTTATAACTTGAACCCTTGATTTTGTTATTGCATTCAATTCCATATCAAATAATGATCTTTTCTACATTTACAATAATCGATTTGGTTGATGAATGCAATCACCATGGAAACCACAATAGGTTTCGTGAGTTCAGAGGTTGAAGATGATAAGCACACACCTCTCTAAATATCCAAAGCAAACGATCTTGTTTGGGTTGCTCAAACGGTTTCAAACCGTTTAGAAGCAAATAGTTTCACCAAACCGCATGAGACCAAACGGTTTCAAAACCATTTGGGGGAGTTGACCAAGGGTTGACCATTTGCGAATCCTATTCCTAATTATTTTGGTTGATAACCCACCAAATTTGATGGATTAATTCCAAAGGAATCATGAGTTGAAGGCTAATCAATTAGGCAAACCCTAATTGGATTAAGTGCTGATTTTCAACTTGATTGATTTGACTTTTTGGGTTAATTAGCCCAAATGGTTTCAAAACCATTTGGTAATCACAAAAATGGTCTCAAGACCGTTTGGAGGTCAACCAAGACCGTTTGGAGGTCTAGGGTTGAGTATGGTTAAGTATTTGAAGATCGAAACATATGGTATAAACCCTAATCGGCTAAGTGCTGATTTTACAATTGAATGAGTTGATGCTTTGGGTTGATTGACCCAAACGGTTTCCAAACCGTTTGGGGATCACCCAAACAGTCTCAAGACCGTTTGGGGATCACCCAAGACCGTTTTGAAGTCTAGGGTTAAGCATGGTTGACCAATTGAATGTCTAAAGGTACCAAATCACTTTGCAATTAAGTGTTGATTTGATGATCAACTCAATAGCTCAAACCCTAATGATATTTCACTAGAATCCAAGGGTTGGATGAGCCAAACAGTCTCAAGACCGTTTGGAGCTCATGCAAGTGGTCTCAAGACCATTTTGAGGTCACACAAGACCATTTGGAGGTCTAGGGGTGAGTAAGGTTAAGCAATTGATGATCCAATGATACTAAGTTAAAGTATAATCAATTGCTGATTTGGTGATCAATCCAATGATCCAAACCCTAATTGGTTGACTTGGATTTTGATGATGTGATGGGAAAACGGTCCCAAGACCGTTTGGTGGTCATCCAAATGACCTCAAGACCGTTTGGGGTCAGGTCGTGTTCAATTTGGATGATGGTTCAATGGTTTCAAAGTAACTAATCTTGAATTAATTAGTGTTGAAGGATCATCGATTCCAAACCCAAATTCAATTGATTCAAACCCTAATTTAGGACTAATTGAGGGTCAATTGAGGGTCAAATCAGTTGAAGGTTGACCTATTTAACTCAATTGAAGTATGAGGATAGGTCCAATTGATGATTGGTTCCATGAATTCAATGATTGAAGGAATCAATATTGAGAACCCTAAACCGATTGGTGTAGTTGAGACCATCTTTGGTCCATGTGGTTTTGAGGGGGATTAGACCATACAGTCTCAAGAACGTTTGTGTCCAAACAGTCTCAAGACCGTTTGGGACCAAACGATCCCAAACCGTTTGTGCCCATGCGGTTTCAAAAGTCAAACTTGGGCAAATGGTCTTCACCTACTTGCTTGGGCAAACAGTTTCAAGCACCACCTTTACCAAACGGTTTCAAACCGTTTGAACCTTGAAGAACCAGGACTGTTTGGGGCTCAAATAGTCAAAGTTGATTGAGGACTCAATTGGTTAATCCACTTAGACACTTCTTGTAATTGAGGACTCAATTGATCAATTCAATTGGATACCTTATGTAATGGAGGTCCAAGGTGATTGAATCTCTTGAGAATAGAGATGATGAATGATTCATTGATCCAATGATGATTAATAATGATGATCATTGAAGGTACAAAGGTTGAAACCCTAATAGTACCTAAGTGATTAATGCCAATTAAGGGATGAACCCTAATTACCTATAGGATCAATGACTTGGTACACTATGTCATTCATAGTTGTATGTACTTGATTGAAGGGATGATATGACCTTATCAAGTTGAGATGATGTTAGCATGAATTCATAACATGAAGATAATTCATGTGGTGATTAAGGGTATGATCCTTAAGTAGAGAGATCATGAAACCCTAATCATGAATATATACCTTAATTGACAGGGTTATTGAATTCTAACCCTAATTGAGGGCAATTCTAAATGTAACCCTAATCCAGGGTGAGGATATAACCCTAATCTAGGGTAGTGATGTGTGAAACTCCAATTTAGGGAAATGAGATGTAAAACCCTAATTGGGATGAATAGTGAATCTCTAATTATGAATAATTGAATGAAATCCTAATGGAGATGGACCGTAGACCCAAATTGTGGGTGATTATAGTGGAAATATTAATTAAGGATGATTCCATGTGAAATCCTATTCTAGGGTTATGTTATGACAAACCCTAAGTTAGAATGAGGTATATGGAACATTGATGTGGTGATGTGATATGAGAATCAAACTTAAGGTGATGTCATGTAATGACATGTGAAATCCTAGTTGAGGGTGATTCCATGTGAAACTCTAATTGAGGGTGAATCCATGAGAAACCCTAATTGAGGGTGAATCCATGTGAAACCCTAGTTGAGGGTGATTCTATGAGAAACCCTGATTAAGAACTAACATCACATAATGTACTGATGTTATGTTGTTATGAGAGGCCCTAAGAAGGGTGAAGGAATATGAGACTCTAATGTAAGTCATTATACATAAAGCCCTAATCCTGGGCAATATGACATTGGATCATAATTCTAATTTTAAATAAGGATGCAAGGAAATCCCTATGATTAGATAAAAGAAATGACCTTATAAAGGTGAAACATTTCATGTGGTTGATTATATGTAACCTAATTGTAAACAATGTCTTTAGCATTAGACAAGTCCATATCATTAAAGATAGATGGACAATTCTAATGTGTGGCCTATGTATTATATGCTAAAGGTGAGAGTTTAGTAATGGAATGTATTAAGAGGGAAATACCTTAATACAAGATAAGTTGGTTAACTCAAGAGAGTCAGAAATGATGAGAAAGTGATACATCAAGATATGCTAGTTATCACATTCAACACTTCAGGGTTTATATACCTAGATACACTCCAAATCCAATATATTTGGGTAAGAAACATATGAAGTGTGTTATGTAACTATTAAAATGAAATGTAATGAGTTGTTGCACCTTGATGAGTGTTAATTAATGTACCTTGAGAATGGGGTTAATCCCAAATGATGTGTATGATATAATCATACCATGATGAGGATGAGAAATGAACTCATACCTTGAATTGATGATCATTAATGCTATATGATGAAAGTAATGTTCTTGAATAATTAAATATGATACCTTTGGATGCCCCAGAGGTATGGATTAATGAATTAAGGGCTGGATAGATTATATAATCATGAAACACTAATTAATGAGAAAAGGGGAACCCTAACCCTGACTTGGGTAAAGGGAATGATAAGCCTTGTTTGATAGTAAACCCTAATTCCTGGAAAAGGAATAATGGTGTTACTATTGTATCACATGATGTGATGAATATCTTGTATGACTGTTACCATGCCTAATAACCATGCAGGTATGATGAGATAATGAACATAGCTAGATTTGAGCTACGACATTTATATAATAAATGTTGATTGGCATTATGAGCCTTAATGTTGTTGTTGCTTAGTAAAAGTAACAATGTGTAAGGATTCTATGAGTCATATGAGAAAGTTGTTGCCTAGAAAGAGGTGACAAGATATTTCATGGCCTTGTGAGCTAGGTGTGATGCTTGTGTAACAAGTATCATGAATGCCTTGGTCAGATGACCTGAAGGTGATAGTTACCTGAAAAAGGTGTAATTATTTTCAATGATGAGTTAAGGGTTTGAATATCCATAACCATATGATTATGGTGATGAGAATTTGAGGGGATGAGAATTCCCAATTTTGAAATGAGGGACTGAGTTCCGAAGGTCTTTGAAGGACTGATAAATATCTGATGAAAGTAGTACATGTCTCTTTATAGCATTGTTGTAATAAGTTATGTTTGAGAACTTGACTGATGCTAAAAGAATATGCTAATGTACTTAATTTAATCAAGTGAAATCATATCATGTAGAGCCCCGACCATAGATCCATCATCGTCAACAAATTGGTGATGGAGAAACGGTTTCTCCGCGACAAAACCCAGAGGGCATACTTTTGAGTATGTGGGGGTTATGGGCATGAATATCCTTACGCCCTAATGGAGGAATTGATGTGAGATAAATATTAAATCTCTCAATCCTTCATTATATGTACCGGGATGGATGTATCACGAATCTCTCGATGATTGGGTTAGATGTCGTACACATCTCCCAATAATGTTAATGCCGGATCGGTGGAGATAAACACAAAATCTCACGATCACGAAGAGAGTGCATCACGCCATTGTAACTCTGATAGCGAAGTTTCCAGTATACTCTGGAAAGCTATATTTAGCAGAGACACAACATGTCCTGCATATGATCTCGCGCTGACCGAGATGTGGGAGGTCATGGGAATCCGACTCTTCCATTGACCTTGTATGGTACTGATTTCGACTTCGCAGTGGTCAGTTGGAGCATGAACGGTATATCTCATCTCCTCAGGGCATAAGTGTGTTTGTAAAATGAAATCAGCCATATAGCATGTTTGCTTAAGGATTGAATACGGAAATTCATTGGCTGATGATACATTTCTGTTATATATCTATAGTTCATTGATGTTGTTCATATCTGTTGTATTCATTACAAGTAGATGGATGAACTATGAGTCTACCATGAGTAGATGCAACGTTACCCTTGAAAAAGGAGATTACTTCACTTTCTTCATACAAATGATTTACCTGCTATTAATTATATATATATAAATCATTCTACTTAGTTTATTTTAATAAACTGCTATAACAATGTTATGGCAGAGAGTTATATCTCCCGCTGGGGCAATTTACAATTGTCTCACCCCCGTGCGATCCAACGTTTTAGGTGTACGCAGACAAAGAAGCAAAATCTCATTATAGGGAATAGACAACAGCAATGACAGCAAGGACAGCAGTAATATCTCAGGTGGAGATACTACCTGTCAAGTTATGTAGTTAGAAAGTCCTATGTGTCGTCTCTTTACTCTCAGGTCCTCAGGGTTTTTAGTCAGAGTTACATGAATCAATCTGAGGTTTTGGCTTGATGCCTCGAGATTTGTATACTGTCTGTGTATAATGTTTATAAGACAGTTGATGATGTAATCTCTGAAAAGAGATGGCACAGGTTATGTACATTTGAACCAGAATGTAAATGTTATGCAATGGTTCTTATTGGAAAATATTTCCTATATGAGGATCTCTTTGCAAAAAGTTTTAATTTTCAGTGATTTTCAGTAATCCACTGCAAATAATTCACTTCCGCATTAGTTAATCCTGTTTTTGCGAGACGGTCGCTATGGATGTCATGTAAAATATACAAGTGAGCTTGTTCCAATAGCTCACTATTGATTACTTTCATCCATGATCCCAAAATTTCTTTGCCAGAATACTCCTCAATATTCTTGTCATTAATAGGAGCGTCATTACCACTCAGAAAGTCATTGCAAAAATCCATAACCTCTCTCCCCACATAACCCTCAATAATACTCCCTTCAGGCCGATAACGGTTTCAAACATCACCTTTAACAGTGCTCATGTATCGTTCAAAAGGATACATTCAATGCAAGAAAACTGGTCTGAACATTTTCACTTCGCTAGTCAAGTAGACAAGAAGATGTACCATGATATGAAAGAATGAAGGAGGAAAATACATCTTAAGCTAACATAGGGCAACAACCACTTCTCTTTGCAACTTATCGAGAGTCTTAGGATCAATAACTTTGCTGCATAGACTGTTGAAGAAGAAATAAAGTCTGGTGATTGCAAACCTTACATGCTTCTGTAGTATAGATCGAATTGTCACGGGCAATATTTGTTGCATTAGAGTGTGACAATAATGTGATTTAAGACCTATCAACTTCAAATCTTTCATTGATACCAATCTACATATGTTGGATGAGTAACCTTATGGAACCTTAACATTTACCAAGCAATCACAAAAAGCTTTCTTCTCCTTTCTAGAAAATGTCTAACAAGCAGGAGGTAAGTATGTTTTCCAATTGCTACTAACTACTTCTGTTAATTTTGTCCTTATTCCCATTTCACGTAGGTCCATTCTAAATTTTATCCCATCTTTAGTCTTACCTGGTATATTCAACAGAGTACCAATGACGTTATCACAAACATTTTTCTCAACATGCATGACATCGATACAATGCTTGACTGCCAAAGAACTCCAATAAGGAAGATCCCAAAATATTGACTTCTTCTTAAATAAAGATTTGTCACTCCATGTGGCCATGGTAAATTGTGATCTCTTACCAAATTAATTGACAAAGTCTTTTACTCTTTCATAAACAACCTCCCCTGGTATAGGTTTAGGTGCACTCCATTCCTCACTTCGTCCATTGAACGCTTTGTGCAACCTACGATACAAATGTAATTTTGGAAGAAACCTTTGATGACCGAGATATACAGTCTTGTTGTCATGTTTTAGTCATATTGAATCAGTGTTCTCTTCACATATACGATAGCTTTAGATCCTTTGACACAATATCAAAACAAATTCCCATATGCTGGAAAGTCATTAACAGTGCAAAACAACATAGAGTGTAAACGATATGTCTCTCTTCGTGAAGAATCATAGGTCATCACACCTTCACCCCAGAGTTTCTTTAAGTCATCAATCAGAGGTTCAAGATGAATGTCGATATCATTTCCAAGTTGTTTAGGGCCCGATATTAACAACGACAACATAACGTACTTAGTTTTCATACACAACCAGGGAGGAAGATTGTATATAACAAGCATAACAGGATAAGTGCTATGTTGTCTACTCAATGTCCCGTATGGATTCATCCCATCTGTAAAAAGCCCAAGTCTTAGATTCCTGACTTCTTCACCAAATTTAGGTTACAATAAATCAATCTTTTCCCTATGGGGAATCAGATGCATGTCGTAGGATCCCATCATTATTTTTCTTAATATCTACATACCATCTCAAATTCTTCGCATCTATCGGATTGGAAAAGCGTTGAAACTGTGATATTATAGGTAGATACCACATCACATTGGCAGGAGAATAAGTTTTGGACTCCCCTGAAGTTGTCATTTTATACCTTGATGCACCAAATTTTGGAGAATCTTTCAAATCCACATAGTCCTTTTAAAATAATACATAATCATTCGGGCATGCATGTATCTTCTTGGCCTCCATTCCCATTGGGCACAACAATTTCTTTTACTGGTAAGTTGAGATTGGCAACTCCTTTCCTTCAGGAAGAATTTCTTTCAACAAAGACAACAATGTCATGAAGTTTTTGTCACTCCATCTATTGTTAGCTTTCAGCTTATACAATGTCAACATAATGCTAAGTTTTGTAAACTTAGTAAAACATTTGTATAACAGCCTCTCAACATCAAGCACAATGTTTCTGAACATGGGAGGTGGATCGATGTGCTCTACTCCACAACTATCCAACATCGCATCAACAATGTCTACTGGAATTGGTTCGTTCACATCTACATCATCAGAGGAAATTTCTTCTTCCACACAAGCACTGCTATCGCCATCCACTGATTTCAGGTTTGAAATCTATCCATGCCAGTGCCATTCTGTATAGCCTTGTACAATCCCGTTGCATATGACATGACTTTTGATTTCGTCACGAGTGCTGACTTTCAAGTTGTTACCGCAATGACTACATTGGAAGTAGAACCTATCTCCAAGTTGTTTCCTATGTTCCTTGGAAAATCTAATAAACTAATCAAGACCAAAAATAAACTTTGGGGTGCAATGATTTGGAATGGACATCCATGATTTATCCATTCTATGATCAAAGTGAAAACACGTATATATTAGGGTTTAGGGTTAAAATATTAGGGTTTTGGGTTAAAAGATTAGGGTTTAGGGTTAAACAATTAGGGTTTATGGTTAAAAGTTTAGGGTTTATGGTTAAAATTTTAGGGTTTAAGGTCTTATATATAATAAATGTGTACTACCTATCCCATTCTTGATCACCTAATCTCACTAGTAAGTGTATAACGTGTATTCGATTCTCAATAAATTTCACAACATTTCCCCACAGTTCTCTAGGTACACCGATGTACATGGGTAAATCCCCACTGAGATATGTACTTAGAGAACAAACAAACAAGGAAGTGCTGACGAAATATCATTAAAACTGAATACACATTATACACATACATCCTAAGTGAGAATAAGTGTTCAAGAACAATTCCAAACCGGGGACTATCCAAGATTTACTCCTAATGAGTAAATCTCAGATGGGTTTTTAGGCCAACAAAATACATGTATATATGTTGTCATTCATATACCTACAATCATAGTATCATCATTCATATCCTAGGTTTTGTGCAACATTATTTCATTCAATTCATTCTTCCATTTGGATAAGTTCATTCATTCATCATTAACTAGTAAAATTAATCATTAATAATCAACTACACAATTTTGAAGAACAATTATATATTGAAATAAGTTAAATCAATCACTAACAAGAGAGAAAGAAAGCAATAACAATTTATTAAATTCATTCATTCGTCATTAACCCTACTTAATCATTATTAATCAACTACACAATTTTGGAGAACAATTATATATTGAACTAAGTTCATTCATTCCTCGTTTAACCCTTATTAATCAATATTAATCAACACTAATTAATCAATAATAATCTTACAAAAAAATCACCGCACTGGTGGAGCAGGCTGTGGCGGCGGCAGTTGGAGGTCGATGTGGCCGCAGCTGTGGCTGTGGAGGTGGTCGCAACTGTGGCCGTAGGTGGAGGTTGAGATGACTGAAGCTGCGGTGAAGCAGGTGGCGAGCAGTGGTAGGATAGCGGCCTGTGGCTTTGGTCATTGGCGGAGATGACTGAGCAAGAAAGCAAGCGACGGTGGTGACTAAACTAGAGCGCTGATAAGTGACTAGAGCAACGACGATGAGCTCCTCAATGACTAAACTGGAGTGGTGGCGGTGAGCTCCTCAGCGGTGGTTCCTCTGTACAGCGACAGCGGCAAGCTCCTCTCAACAGCGGCGGTGGCAAGCTCCTCTCCACAGTAGCAGCAACGGCGACAGTGAGCGGCAACACAAAATTGTGAGTCCTAGATTGAGCGGAAATAGAGAATCGGGAATGAAATAGAGAAGGGGAAGAGTCTGGGTCGTGTGGGTGCTATTTAGTTAATTATTAGAGTCGGTTATTATGTAAAACCGACACTTAACACCAATAGACACCGGTCAACAAACATAACTGACACCTATCTACAACTTCAAACAAAAAAATTTGTATCGGGACAGGGTGTTCATTGTCTGTTTCATGTATAATAATTGACGTCTATCCACATACTTCGACAAAAAAATGTGTTCTTGAGTTACAATCATAGTTGTCAGTTTCTCCCCTAACATCGACGCCGATTAGGCAAACTAGGGTGAAGTTTTTTTTGTGGGGACAACACACAAACACACATCCTCGTCAGTTCTTGTGCAACAACCGACACAAATAAGGAATGCATTTTTGCCTCACGAAGGATATGTAGGCGTCTGTTATTTTTTAAACAACCGACGACATATGAGGGGATAAAACTTTTGTAGGGCTTGGCGTGGAACATGAGTCATCGGTGTTTCTACAACTGATGTCAAATTGAAAATTTTGGAGGCAATTTTTTTCCTTGGAAAATTGTATTTCCCAGGTGATTTTGGACGTCGGTTTTTATTTTGACCAGCCTACATTAAAGAAAAAGTGATACTCGTGTCTTTTGTAAAGCGGTCGGCCTTCACATACATGTGTCGATTGTTGTTTTAAACTGAAATCGTATAGTATTAGCATCGGTATTTTAGTTTTAACTGACACCAGAAAATGTGACGTTATACGTCATTTCTGAACTAGTGCACATGTTTTCCCCTTTTTGATTTTGGGTATGCAATCTCATGGATATCGGTTGATATCTAATTTTCTCATGGTTACTATGCATGTTTCTTTGTGGATGATTTGATTGGAGTTCCTAATTTCATCTACAGACATATCTCCACTTTCCTTTTATATTTGGGGTCTCTCAGTTCTTCCATAGGACCACCTCCTCCTACCTTCATGGTGGAATAGAGTTTCTTTGCATCCAATCATCCCTTATTCTAGTCCAGGAAATCAAGGTGACCACAAGGCCACAATAGAGATACTACAACAAATGTAGGGAAATATGGATATTCTAGTGGCAGTGGAAACAGAAAAATTAACTACCATATTCCCCTTATAATAGTAGATCTCATCAAAAACTATATAATGGAATGGATGGTCTCAAGAATATACCTGGTCCAAGAGCAAGTCCAACAACAATCTCCTTGTCTTCTTGTTCACCTTTCTTTTATTTGCAACTAACATCGTCTGTAGTAGCACCAGGTTGATCACCACAGACTACAACCTGGCATTATCCTCCTAGAGGCAGGTGACAACCTCCTTGCCTTTACGATAGTTCACACATACCACCTGGAACTGCTTCATTCTAGAAGTACAGACATGTGTAGTTGTCCCTCCATTTTGGTGTACTAGCACCAAGTTTCTCTCCCATAATTATTATCTCTTTATATCTCTCCTTTTATCAGGTAGGACTTTCTATGTTTCTCTTGGTTACCACAACTAGAGAAGACAAACAATTATTAGAAGCAATTGAGTTGTGTCTCTAGGAAGCCCCTAGAACTCCTCTATTTATAGGAGGATTAGGTCAGGGTTCCCAATGTGAGTGGGAATGGAAAGGACCAGAATTTCATGAACTTTCTCAACCTACGAGCAGCAAAACAATTGGTTCTCTAGTGAACCAACCGGTTGGCATGTGAGCTGATTGGTCCAACCCTTGAACCGGTCATTTCATCATATTTCCCAATCACAATTGTATTGACAATTCTAATCTAATTAATGCACAACTTGACATCATCACTAATCCTTGATTCAATCAAACTGATCCTTGAAATGGTCATCTCATACAAGTTGGTCATCTCATGACCCAGAGACAATCATTTCAATCAAAGAACCAGTCTATTCATGCCCTAATGCATCCATAATTTAGCCAATGAAAGTTTCAATCAACCTAGCAATCCAATCAATGGGTTCAACACTTGAACCTGTCAATTCAGAGTTCAGTTGATCAATTGTTGTTTATATTGAATAACTAAACACTTTAGTAATCAAGTCAAACATTATTCATGAACAAGCTCATATTCCAAGTATATCCTATGTGTGTGACCCTATAGATTCCAATTATGTAGGCTGTGAGTGTCCACAACCAATTTTGGACATCACAAGAGAAGAGAAGTAGCTAGGAATACATCATTGTTACCCATGTAAATCCAATGTTGGAGAACAACTTCAACCTACAATCTATGTCAGGTGTTCTAGTGTTTGTATAGTTCCTTTATCACTGATATCTAGTTTTAACTCAAGGCATGGAATATGCATCCTCTTCAACATTTAATCTATGTGTCATGAATGAGAGAAGACTTTTTGAATTATATGTAATCTCAATATCACATATTGACTCACATGTGCATAGTCATGCATTCTCAGTCTCTGTAATCAAGTAGTCAACATATCATACTCTTGTAGGAGGGACAAATTCCATCTATACCACTCAAAGTCATCCCCATGTGTCACAATGCACCCAATCATCACCTTTATGGAAACCCTTATTCAGAATCATGGTGGATGATGTCAAAGTACATTGAACTAAATGTGATGAGTGTAGAGACTTTAGGTTTAAGAACCACAATCCCCAACAACATTATAAGAGATGATTCTGATTGCCATTTATGGGTTCGATGCATTATTCTTATGGTGGACCTATCTAATACACTGTTCTCTGAAAAGTATCTATGTGTTTGGTTTGATATCACATATTATGACTGATGAGATTCTGTCATCAACCAACACACACTCTAGGTTTATGTGCTATTGTTTCCTATCAACCTTCCACAATAACTTCCGACTAGGGACATATTAAGAATATATATACTCTAAACATCGATATGCTCTCATTGTTTAGTTCCTCAACATGAAGAAATACTTCATTAGTAATATCATTCTTCATACATTTATTATGTTACATCATTATCTCATAACTGAATAAAACTAAATAAATTGGAAGATTGCCTTTATTAATCAAATCATTTGCAAGTTATGCCATTACAACCATATATGATTGGCGTCTGGGCATACATGCCAACAAACTCCTAGTTGAACTTAGATCCAATCACCCATGAATCTCAATCCAAGTGATCTAACATGACCATCATGCTTCTGTTGCAAAAATGCCTTTGTCAAGGGGTCATCAATATTGTTCTCGGTTGGCACTCTGCAAATCTTCACATCTCCTTATTGTACAATATCTTGTATGATATGGAAATGCCTTTTTATATGTTGGGAATATTGATGCAATCTTCCTTAGATTGTGTAATAGCTCCATTGTTGTCACAATATATCTCAATTGCATCTTTGATGCTTGGAACAACCTCAAGTTTTGTGATGAACTTCTTGATCCAGATAGCTTCTTTTGTTGCATTCAATGTAGTAATATACACATTCTCTGTTGTAGAATCGACAAGTGTCTCTTGCTTGTAACTCTTCCATTCAAACTCCATTGTTGAGTCAAGACACAAATCTTGCTTGCGATTGATAATCATTTTTGTCAGTTCGGAAGCTTGCATCAGTGTAACCCTTTACCACCAACTCTTCTTCTCTCTCATAGACAAGGAACTGATCCTTAGTTCTTCTCAAGTACATAATGATGTTCTTCATGGATGTCTAGTGAGGAACAGCTAGATCTAACTGATATCTTCTCATCATGCTCAAGGCATAAGAGATGCCTTGGTGAGTACATATGATTGTGTGCATGATACATCCAATTACAGATCCATATGGAATCTTACTCATGCACTCCCTTTCTTTACAAGAACTAGGACATTGAGCTCTAGAGATGCTAACACCATGACACATG
Source organism: Alisma plantago-aquatica (assembly GCA_963693085.1). Taxonomy (NCBI): domain Eukaryota; kingdom Viridiplantae; phylum Streptophyta; class Magnoliopsida; order Alismatales; family Alismataceae; genus Alisma; species Alisma plantago-aquatica. Next base: position 942,071,628 of record OY856410.1, on the reverse strand, counting down.
GGAAAGTTGTCTCTCTTTGAGTTCTCCATGTTGAACCTCTTCAACATTTTGTCAATGTATGTGCTCTAACTTTGTCCAAGAAGCCTTCTAGATCTATCTCTATAGATCTTGGTTTCTAACATATAGGATGCTTCACCAAAGTCATTCATAGAGAATGTATTTCCAAGCCAGTTCTTTACCATTTATAAAGAAAGAATGTCATTCCCCATTAATAGTATGTCATCTACATATAGTATGAGAAATACTATTATGCTTCCACTAACCTTCTTGTACACACAAGATTCACTTCATTTTGACTAAAGCCAAACTCTTTGACTATTTTGTTAAATCAAAGATACCAGCCACGAGATGCTTGCTTCATTCCATAGATTGAACTTTGTAGCTTACAAACTTTATTTGCATCCTGTGGATTTATAAAACCCTCAGGTTGTGTCATGTACACACCCTCAAGAATATTCCTATTAACGAATAAAGATTTAACATCCATATGCCAAATCTCATAGTCATGACAAGCTACAATGGCAAGCATGATCCTGATAGATCAACCATGGCTACTCGAGAAAAGGTTTCATCATAGTCAACACCTTGAACTTGTATGAAACCCTTTGCAACCAATCTACCCTTATAGGTTTGTAGTTTACCATCCATGATGATCTTCTTCTTGAAGCCAATTTACATCATATGGGTTTTACCCCTTTAGGTGGATCCACCAAGGTTCATATCTTATTTGTGTACATGAATTCCATCTAAGATCTCATGGCATCAAGCCATTTCTCAGACCCTGCTCCCTTAGTAGCTTCTAGATAGGTTGTTGGGTCATCATCTATGACCAAATGTACGCCTTCCTGAGTTACAAGATAACCAAATCTTTCATGTTCAAGGTGTTTCCTACTAGATCTATGAGGTTCCTATATTACTTGAGGTATTGGGGATTCCACAACAATTGTTATTCTCCTTGTTCCTCTTGTACCTCTTTAGGTCTCGAACCTCTTTGAGTTTTACTTTTCTCCCACTCATTCCTTTGGAAATAAATTCCTTTTATAGGAATACACTAGTCTTGACAACAAACACTGTATTGTCTGATGGAGTGTAAAAGTAGTATTCCCTAGTTTCTTTAGGTATCCAACAAAATAATATTTATTACATATGGGTTCAAGCATTTCAGAAAACATTTACTTGACATAAGATTCACATCCCCAAATCTTTATAAAAGACACATCGGGATGTTTCCCCTGCCATATCTCATTTGGTGTCTTTTGAACCGATTTAGAAGGTACGTAGTTTAGTGTAAATGCAGAGGTTTTAAGAGCATAACCTCTAAAGGAAGTTGTAAGATCAACATAATTCATTTTATTGCACCATATCTAGTAATGTGTAATTCCTTCTTTCTGATACACCATTGTGTTGTGGTGTTCTAGGTGAAGTCCATTATGATATGATACCATGGGCTCACAGAAGGTCCTCAAACTCTTAGATTAAGTATTCTCCGCCTCAATCCAAATGAATTGTCTTATTACTTTTACCAAGTCAAAACTGTACTTCCTTCATTAAATTCTTGAATGTTTTAAGGGTTTCTAACTTATATTTCATCAAGTCAACATAACCATACCTACTGATGTCATTAGTAAAGGTAATAAAGTACTAATAACCACCTCTAGAATTTGTTCTAAAAGGCCACACACATCAATATGTATGAGTCCTAATAGATCACTAGACCTCTCACTATTTCCAGTGAAAGGAGTTTTTTTCATCTTTCTAAACAAACAAGTTTCACATGACTCTATAGATTTGAAAATAAAAGAGTCTAGATAACCATCTTTATAGAGTCTAGAAATGCATTTCTCATTTATGTGCGCTAGATGACAATGCCAAAGGTATGTTTGGTTTGAGTTATCAAGTTTTTTTATTTTGGTATTTATGTTATACGCAGATGTCTCTAGATCTATCAAGTATAGATCATAAGACATTAGGGCACTACTATAAAAGATCACATCTTTACTAATAGAACACTAACCAATCTTTATAAGAAACTTGAATCCATTCTTATGCAAACAAGATACAAATATAATGTTCCCACTAATGGCAGGTACATAATAGAAGTTCTCCAAATCTATTACAAGCCCACTAGGTAGAGATAAATCATAGGTTCTAGCATCACTAGCAACAACTCTTGTTCCATTAGAAACACACAGTTCAACCTCACCTTTTGCTAAAGGTCTACTTCTTTTTAGATCCTTCACATTTGAGCAAATGTGTGATCCACATATGGTATCTAGTACCCAAGATGAAGAAGTAGTGAAGTTAATATAAATTATGTATATACCTAAAGTAGAGATCTCTATCCCTTGCTTCATTTTCCTAGGTTTCTTTATCCTTCTCCTTATCTGAGTACAGAAGACTTTGACTTCAGCTTAGCCTTAGAACACTTCTTGGCCTTGCCTTTGTCCTTAGACTCTACTCTACTGATCCCCATCACAAATTTTTCCTTCTTGATTTGTGCTTCGACATATATCAACATGTCAAGCAATTCTGACAGTGGTCTAGCCATGTTACTCAAGTTGTACCACTTGAAAAAATGGCTATATGATTTAGGCAATGATTGAAAAATCATGTCTATATCCAACTCTTGACCGAAAGAAAATACCAGTCTTTATAGATGTTCCACATGGTTAATCATATTAAACACATGGGACTCTGGTGGGTCTCCCTCTGTAAGTTTGCACCCAAATAATTCCCATGAGACATTATACCTTTCATGTTGCTCATGCAACTCATAGTTCATGTAGCCTAGCATAAGGTCTTTAATGTCCATGGAATCATTGGCATGCTTCAAGTAAGCATCCATCTCAACCTTAGGCATACATAGAGTGGATTCCACTGGCATTGGTGTTTTAGGAACATAGAGAACATTTCTCAATGTCATGAACAAATTATGAAAATATAACTCATTTAGATTGTCCTTGATAAGAATAAATAGCAGTTTGTTTTCCATTTATCTAAACTAGTAAAATTTCTATTTGACAAAACTCCTTTTGATTTTATTTCAATAAAATTTGATGATATATAATTAGGACTTTAATTTATTATCGTTCCCACTATAGTCTTAAAACTAATAGCCCTCACTACCAATTTATAAGATTGCAACCTACAATCTTCAAGTGAGACAAGAGCCAAAATCAATAAAGTCAATATCCAACCAATGTTAGCACTCATGACCAATAATTAAGGTGGGAAACATTTGTCAATTGCATCTAATGCAATTCTTGGATATATGGTATGCATAACTCCTTGTTGTTGTCCATATTAACGCTTCTAGGAATTTAATCCTATTAATGTCACCTAGTTAAGCCTGAACCATAAGCCAAAAGGGTAGAATATGCACCCTGCTAGGGAAGACCCACATATCTACCATCACACTTATATAAGATTGACGGTGCACCACGCTAGGGTGTGCCTAAGCTTGGCCGATCAAGCTTTTCATGTGTGTCACTTATGGAAAGCATCTTTGGCTTAATACTATATTGAGCAATTTATATTTATAAATACATATAAATATCCAATCACCACATACATATAGTTCGTATCATTTATGCATACCATATCCTACAAATGAAAATATGCAACAAAGAAGCGATGGTTATGGCCATTATACTGTAATTCCTTGTAGGCACAAGGAATTACCACAACCTAGGGTCTACATCTCATGTAGATACCTATTGTTGATGAAGATCTATGCTTGCCAATCCGACCCTTAAATAGAGTGGCTCTCCTCCTTGTCAGTCGTTGGTCATCTCCCTGATCATCTGGTATCTTTTCCACCATCTTCTGGATCCTCTAGTCAATCTGTTGGGCCTCCAGCCTATCAGTTTGTCCTCCATGGTCTTCTAGTCGGTTGGGTCATCTTCTAAAATGGGTGACTCATCTTCTTCATTGTAACAAGAAATTAAACAATCCTAATATTACATGATTATAAAGAAACCTCGAGTTACATTTGAGGGGAGAAAATGTAGGAGAGAATAATATTTTTACAATTGGAAGATAAGGTAGAGGCTCGGTATGAAAACCAATATAAAATAGGAATAAATATACACAATAGCCATACAAAGATATTTATGATTATTATCCCTTACCACACTACACATCTACCATCGAAACTAGCTTTTAGGGTGACGTGTGTAAATTTCATATATGTATATATATATATATATATATATATATATATATATATATATATATATATATATATATATATATATATATATATATATGAGGATTCATTGAATGCCCGCGCGGGTATTTAACAATAGCTACCTGTCTTCATCAGGCACGGTGGCATAATTGTAAATAGACTCAGTCTTTCGTATCCTCAAATCCCAAATCAGCCGGTCTTCTCCTCCTCGTCACTCACCTTTGCGCTGAGTTTTCCAGATCCGACTGGACACTTTGGGACTAGCTCTTCCTTTCGGCCTTCCCAACTTTCTACCTCTTCCCGACACTACTTGAACCGACCGAACTAGCCATAGAGATCGCCTCCCCTCACGGTTTTCTCCTGAACTTACCCTTTGCTGGTGGTAACTGGTAGAGAGATCAGAATCCTACCGTCTGTATGATGAAGCAAGTGGCAAAGGTGTTCTCATATGCTATTCCCCAGGATCAGAACCTATTATCTGCATGCTGGTACTCCCACAACAAGGCAACAGTAATGGCTCACCAATTACTCCTCATACTTTCTTCTTAGATAGATTTCCGCCTCCGCAGCATCAAAGCAAGGGTTAATGGTGACCCTGCCATGCTTTAGTCCCCAAGTGGTCTTCATCTTCGGTGGATCCTGCTCCTACTACCACTCAAATTGATCCCCTAGACGCTGCTCCCTTTTCGAGGTACACCTCATGGCCAGACACAAATAGAGGGGACGATAATCGTTTCCCCTGTTGTAGGATTCTTTGATCTTCTATCACGCTGGCAGCATGCTTCGCCTTCACAGGCGATTCCATGGAGTTGTAGTTGATATGTAGGGCCAACAGGGACCACCTTCTGGGATAGGAACGACCTTTTTAAAATGGCCCCATCGCCGTCAAGCTCCGGGAACACAACCAGCGGCTGCAGTTGCGACAGCGGGATCTAATGGGGAAGTTGTTGCCCATATGCCTGGATTGTTGGTTTACCTTCAAGTCGTGCCAACTGTCCGCGTCAATAGAGATCGTAGCGACAGACACAGAGCAAAAGGGGGTGGCGGTGGGTGCGGAGGTGGAGATGCAAGTGGAGATGGTGGGTATGGCGGTGGATGCAGCGGTGGCCGGTGTTTCGGGACGCTACCAATATATGTCCCATAGCCGGTGATTATTCGCTCGAGTGCCTGTGCAGAGAGGGACAATGTTGCTAGAGCTGTGAGGTGATTGTACTGGGTGACCCAACCTCATCCTTATAACTGGGCATCAATCCCGCCTGATGTATTTTGGGACACTTCCTCCTCGATGGTCCTTGTCCACACACCCTACACCATCATAGTTCTGGTTAACTACAGGTTCGAAAGTTCCAGACTCTTACCTATTACAATGTGACTGTCCATATTACAGATGACACTTGGCTATTACAATGTGAGTATCCATATTATAAAACTGTCACCTACATTACGGTTGACTCTTGCCTATTACAATGTGATTGTCCATATTACAAATGGACTTGCTTATTACTATATGAGTATCCATATTACAAAACGGTCACCTACATTATGGTTGGCTCTTGCATATTATAATGCAACTGTCCATATGACATTTGTCACTTGCTTATTATAATATGACTATCCATATTACAAAACTATTACCTACATTACAGTTGGCTCTTGCCTATTACAACGCGACTATCTGTATTACATATGACAATTGCTTATTACAATATGACTATCCATATTACAAACTATCACTTGCTTATTACAATATGAAAATCCATATTATAAAATTATTACCTACATTACAGTTGGCTCTTTCCTATTACAACGTGACTGTCCATATTACAAATGACACTTGCTTATTATAATATGACTATCCATATTACAAATTATCACTTGCTTATTACAATATGACTATCCATATTACAAAATTATTACCTACATTACAGTTGGCTCTTGCCTATTACAACGTGACTGTCCATATTACAGATGACACTTTCTTATTATAATATGACTATCTGTAATAGCCCTGACCTAGGTTATGAGGTAACCCTGTTTGTTTTGGCTAAATAAGTTTCTTAGAACTTTAATATAATCTTCTAAGGTGCTTTGTTATCATTTGACGCACTCATGTTTCAAGCTCTCAGAAGTCATTTAAACGGATTACATTTAATAATACAAGTTCATTTAGAAGTCAGAGTAAACACACAGACAAAGACATATATATTTATTACTTTTGATGAATCAATGTTACTTTTTGTGTCGCATAGTTACTTTTTTATACTAATTAGTTAGTTTTGTATATTAACTAGTTACTTTCTATAGCACATAGTTAGTTTTTATACCAAATAGCTACTTTCTATACTAAAAGTTATTTTCTATTACTTTTCTTATCGTTTTGTTACTTTTTATGACAAAGTTTTACTTTTGATGTTAAATAGTTACTTTTTGTGTCATATAGTTACTTTTAGGGTGACATTGTTACAATCAATTATCATCAAACAAGGTGCATCTCTTTTTTGATTGCATATTATTTACTTATTTTTTGATTGCATATTAATTACTTATTCAAATTACTTTTAAAAATAAAGTATCTGACTCTTAGTGTTGAAGCTACAGTTCATACATTTACTAGGAAGAGAATAAAGCTAGCCAGTTAACAGAGGAAGCAACGACTAGGCAGAATAAATCATATTAGAAGGTTCACGAGTTTGTTCAGGTTAAAAGAAGAGCCAACAAAAGAGTTCAAGGGGAATAGGTGGGGAGCAGGGAAAGTCTGAATCATTTAATATGTAAAAGCTGCTGACTTTATGCACGACGGAAACAAATGAAACCCCGTGAGACATGCAAAATACAGAGCATGCATAGGTACAGACGGAATTAGCAAGGGAAATTAAGGCCACCCACTCCCCAACGAACAAAAAGACAATCTTCCCCGGTCCGTGGAAGCTCACAGAAGTGCCAGCAAGGTCACCTAGTAGGCAACACTCCCCCCACCCTCATCTCCTCAAACTGGCCCATGATGTTTTAATATCATTTGCAGTTAGCATACACTGAAATCACGGTGTTCCAGGACACCACATCTCTGCCGGGACCTGATCAAAGAGCTTTGTTGTGCTTGCCATATGCTCGTTCTTCATGTAGGCAATGATAATGACATTCCAAGAGAACAATTTTTGGACGACATCTCATCGAACACCTTCAGGACAATCATAAAGTCAGCCCCTGGAACATAGACATTCCCTCATTCATTTTCCAGCAACCTTCTCTGTTCTTTCTCGGTATTCTCTGTACTACGGTGAATGTGGTCGGTTCATCATCCTCTTTTCCACTGGATTAAGCACACTTTGTTACGCAATATCCCGATTGGTTTTCTATAGTGCCGATTTATCACATGGAACTTTGATCGTCGCAGCTCTGAAGAGTACAACCACCACCGACCATGGGTCCGTGGAGCAAGGCTCCATCCTCCATGGCCCTGGCGGCCCTCTGTCTCTGCATCACACTCCTCACCCTCACACTCGTCTCCACAAAGCCGTTGGTAAGGGGCCGTCTGGATACGAACTTCAAGATTTCCGGTAGTTGTCTGTAGAAATTTACATCTTTCGGTATTCTGGATGAGATGAGACAGCGGCAGGCAAGTCTCTGTGCATGCGGAATGACATGTAAACAGAGTGAAGCCGGCGGAGACCTGGAGCGGCAGTCACGAAACCCGCCGTTCCGGGCGTTATTTACAATTGCCATTTGTATGTTAAATTTAGTACACAACGGTACAAAACAAATACATAATGTGATCTCTCTTTGTTAATTTGCTGTATATATTATGAATCAACTACAGGAAGTTCAGATTGCAGTGGCCAAACTGGGCCTAAGGGTCAACATCAATAAGAGCCCCATGGATCTCTAGTCCCGCTACGCTGCCTGCGGTGACACTGAGGCTACGAAATCGCTCAAGTTGGCCGACACCGAAAAGGGCAAAGAGGATATCGTGATTCTCAAGAACTACATGGACGCGCAGTCCTACGGCAAGATCAAGGTCGACACCCCACTGCAAAAATTCATCGTGGTCTTTGACACAGGGTGCTTCAACCTCTGGGTGTCGTCTTCCGTTGCGGGCTAGGAGACACTCGTCAGATTCGATGGCATGATTAGTAAATAGAATGACCGGATTTCCTTTGAGTCCTGTGGCACGTGTATTTAATTTCCGCTACCTGCACGGGCAGCCAATACATCCTCTATCTCTCTCTCTCTCTCTATATATATATATATATATATATTAGTTTGATGTTGTATGTGTTATTTAATCAGGTATACACATCAATCATTTTAAATATTCACATCGTATGCAATATATAAATGAAAAAAAAATCAGATCATATTGATAATCGCAAAATATAGTAATTGACGTGGCTCTAATACCACTATAGGAAAATATGGCTATTCTAATGGGAGTAGAAATAACAAATTTAACTTCCATATTATCCTTATAATAGTAGATGACATCAATAACTATATATTTAAAAGGATGGTTTGAGGATATACCTGGTCCTGGAGCAAGTTCAACGACAATCTCCTCGTCGTCTTATGCACCTTTCTTCTAGTCGCACCTGACAATGTCTGTAGCAGCTCTTTGTTGATCACCATAGATGGCAACCTGATGTTGTCCTCTTAGCAGCAGGAAATGGCCTCCTCACCTCTATGGTAGTCCACACGAACCACCTGGAACTCCTTTTATTCTAGAAGAATAGACAAGAAGAAGTTCTCCCTCTACGTTGGTGAATTAGCACCAACTTGCTCTCCCACAATAGTTCTCCCTTTCTATCCCTCCCTTTATCAGGTAGGACTTGCTTGGGTTCTCTCAGTTATCACAACCAAAGAAGAAAAATAATTATCAAGAGCAATTGAGTTGTATCTCTAGGAAGCCCCCAATACGCTCTATTTATAGGAGGGTTAGGGTTAGGGTTCCCAGTATGTGTGGGAGTGGAAGGGATCGGAATTTCACAAACTTTCTCAACCTACAAGTAGAAAAATGATCAGCTCATGAGTGAACCAATCAGTTGGCATGTGAGTCGATTAGTTCAACCCTTGAACTAGTCATTTCGTTGTGTTTTACAATCACAATTGTATTGACAATTCTAATATAATTAATGCACAACATGATGTCAACATAATGCTTGATGCAATCTAATTGATCCACAAACTGGGCATCTCATCTTATGAGCGAGCGTCTCACCACCCTGAGATGATCGATTCACTTAGTGAACTAGTCGGTTCATGCTCTGATTCATCCAGAATTCAGCCAATGCAATTTCTAATTAACCTGACACTCTATCTGATCAATTCAACACTTGAACTTGTTGATTTACAGTACTATTTATATTGAATAAGTAAACACTTCAGTAATCTGGTTAAAAATTATTCATGAACAAACTCTTATTCCTATTTTATCCTATGTGTGTGACCCTATAGGTTCCAATTTATGTTTGCAATGTATCTCCATAACCCATTTATGACATCACAATCAAAAAATGGTATCTAGCAATACATCATTGATACCCAAATAAATGGAAAGTTAGAGAACAACTTCTGCCTAAAATCTATGTCTGGTGTTACAATGTTTGCATACTTCCTTTGTCATTGTGATCCAGACTGAACTCGAGGCATGAAATAGTCACCTCTTCAACATTCAGTCTATGTTTCTTGAAATAGAGCAGACTATTTGAGATAAATGTAAGCTCAATATCACATATTGATTCACATGTGCATGGCCATGGATTTCTTAGTCTCACTAATCAGTTGGCATATCATACTTCTATAGGAGAGATAAATCCCATCTACACCACTCATAGTCATCCTCATGTGCCACAGTGCACCTGATCATCACCTTTTTGGCAACCCTTATTCATAATCATGATGGATGATGTCAAATTACACCGAATACATGTGATGATTGTAATGACTTTAGGTCTAAGAGCCACAATCACCACCAACACTATAAGAGATGATACTAATTACTAATTATAGTTTCCATGTATTACTCTTATTGTGGGTCTATCTGATGCACTATTTTCTAATAAATATCGATGCATTTGATTTGATATCACATACCATGACTGATGAGATTCTATCATCAACCAACACACACTCTAGTCTTATGTGTTATTGCTGTCTATCAACCTTCCACAATAAAATATGACTAGGGACATATCAAGAATATACATACTCTTAACATCTATATGATCTCTTATTCAGGTCCTCAACCTGAAGACATACATCATTGAGTAATATCATTCTTTAGATATTTATTATGTTACATCATTATCTCGTAACTGAATGAATTTGTTTTTGGAATATTGCCTTTATTATTAATAAAATCATTTACAAGTTATGTCATTACAATCATCATATGATAGGCTCTCTCGACATACATATAAACAACAACCTCTGATCCCAATCTGACAACGATCTTATATTCTATCACAATATTTTTGCTGGTGTTTTGTTAGAATTTACATCTTGGAAGGTGCCCGACTTTCGTGGGTTTTAGGAAGATGTTGAATGATTGAATTGTCTATCTATCCCAGATGTGGATTTGTTTTGTCATGCATTGACATGGGTAGGGATGTATTTTCAGCTCTTTTGACTTAGCCTTAGAGCTTAGCCATATCTGGGGTCTCTAGCCCAAATGGGCTTAGCGCAAACGTGGAATTTTAGTGTCTTATGATAGTTTATAACATACCTAATCTGTATAAGTTCATAAAAAGTTCTATAGAGTTTGGATGAAGGTGAACCTTATATGAATTTTCTCAGTTTTACTAGATCTAGATGATGTTCTAAGGTTCAAGGACTATTTTTTTTTGGTCTTATGAAGCATCAAACTTAGTGTAACTAGGGTTTAAAGAACCATTAAACGCTTGTAATTTGGTTGAATAATGTATATTAGTGAATACTTATCACATGAACAAGATAATTTGGGTCCAATAAACCTTAACAACATGATTAGGGTTTCTTCAACCTAATAAAAGCAAATAGGAATTTCTCTAAGAGAGAGGCAAGTGGGTCGAAACACTTTGAGTATTTCGTATTGGTTTTCATTATCTTATGGTTATTATTATTATTATCAAGTTAAATTATTGCATATCGATGTAGTTCAATTTGAATATTACCTTTATCAATGTTATTTAAATCTTCATTTTCTTTCACATTTTTTTCCATAAACGTCTATCATGTGAAATTCAGTTAAAGTAAATAATTGTCAAGTTAATGATTAATCATGTTATTGGGTGTATTATTTAGTGCTCATCGTGTTAATGTTGAGACCTCTAGCCTTATGAGTTCGGTTGGAACATAGATGGTACTAAAATGCAAATCATGAGCTCAATTAGTGCATAACTAATGTCACTCAAGTTTCAATCATGCACTGAATTGGAGCATAACTAATGGCATTCAGGTGAAAACCATGAACTCATTTAGAGCATAACTATGGCACTCATGTGCAAATCATGAGTTCGAGTGGAATTTCAGTTGATCCTATGATCCATATGTGCATAGTTGGTGCAAAAGAGTAGAGGAAACTATCATCATCACTAAAATCATAATATGATAATCCAAATTCATTTCTTAAATAAATTTATGTTTTCATTATTGCCACACTGTTATTTTATAATATAAATACTCAATGCCACTTACTCAGATATGGTTTTTATTCCATGAATGACTGGGGACATGAGAATAGGGGAGCATAATAAAGGAGCATACATCTAAAGGACAAATTAGATGTTTAGCCATGGTGGGGTGCCAACTATCCTTTGGCATTTTGTTCAGTTTTTCAATTAGTATGGAGATTATGTACTAGGAACTTTTGTTCAAAGTTTAAACTTATATTGTAGAACTTGGGAGATTAGAACTACATTTATTTTCCCGAGTTGGTTGAATGATATTATATTTTTATGCAATAATGACCATTTTCATGACTTCCCAATGAGAAAATGCTTTCGTTCAATGGATTATATATTTTAGAAAATTGGGGTATTACATACCTAGCCATATAGATATCATGCTAGAATGCTTACGTCAATGACACACCATCCATGACTTAAGTTTTAACAGGCCACCCTAAGTAAACCATTAAGCTTAGGTCTACCTCTAGATAGGCCACAACCTATAGCCTTATTACCATTGTTTCCACATTGGTACAAGGCTTGGATCAACACCAAATATCACATTGGCATCGCACCTCAAAAATCATTTGATTTAATAGTTCTTATCATCATGTCTGATAACTTGGGTTAGGGTCTCATCCCTTATCCTCATATCACAACATAGTAATAGAGATGTGATCTTTCTTCCACCTTTGTGGAAACACTCCTAGCCCTCTGTAGATTAGCCCTCAAAGTCTAATCTATTCTAGGTCTTTTGCACATAGACTTCTTTCTATATGAGACATACCCATTTTTCCATCCCAGTATGAACATCAGGGAAGGTTGATGGTGTCTAAGGTTTCTAACCAATTGAATTAAATCTTTCATTATTGTTACCCAACTTGCTCAGTGTAGAAATCTCAATAATAACTATTCACATGTTCATGTGATATGTTGCACAATAGAGTCATTGTTCTACAAATGGTATCGTATAGACCATAATTCAAGACTAGGAAAACAATATCTACTAGCTTAAGATTTTTCTAATGATCACACGTAACATCGATGGCCTCCTAAGGCCTATATCATGACATACCATATCCTTCTTTTCAAGGCTTGAATATTGGATTAACTGATAAATATGAAGCTCAACAACTTGGGACCTCCTCTCATACTACACGAAATTATGCTTTCAACCACTTCAAGGGACATGACTGACGAACTTGGGTATAATCTTACATATTCAACCTAAGCTTAATTCATAAGTTATTATCATGATAATAAAATTTTAATTTCAGCTCTTGCTCATGATTTTAGGGATCATACAAATGCAAGACTAGGTATTACTCAAAAGTGTAATTACAATTCCTCTTGAGAATTTCATAGGTGAATCTAAAGTAACCAAGGTCCAAAAATAATTAACAAAAGCTCATTTAAGCTCAATCTATGCATCATAGATGACAAACAAACATTACGGTTGTGTTTGGAACATGGTGAAAAGATAATGATGATGGGGATGTGTACGGTGATGGGGAAGGGGACGGTGATAGTGATGGGGAAATTGTTAAAATGTGTTGTTTGGTAACATGTGTATGGTGATAGGAATAGTGATGGGAAAAACTTAAAAAATGTTGTTTGTTACATGGTTATAGAGATGAGGAGGGAAAAATTCTTTATAATAACTACCCTACACAAGTTAGAATTATATTTATTAGAAGGTTTTTTTGTATATGTGTCTAAATAAGTAGTGGAGTCTTGAAAGAAACTTCTTTCAACATGATTGACCACAGTTTTTGACGGGGACAAAAATAGACCAAAATTCACCACAGATTCACCATAGATTCACCATGATTCCCTATCACCATGGCAAACAAACAACATTTTTCTTTCACCATCATTTGCCTCCCCATGCTTCACCACGTAACAAACACAACCAAATTAAGCTAATCATATCATAAGGAATACTTTGGGATAACATACATGCCAATATTAAGGCAGACATACTCAACTCACAATATTAAAATCACTTGATATATATATAAGCAAGGATAAATCCACAATGTATCATTTTAGGATTTCTCCTTTATCAACATAGCAAGTATAACACATTTGAGGTTCTTTATGTATCAAATTAAGCATGAATACTTTGTTTTGAATCTTTGTTTTCATGTTTAAGACCATAATTTAAGATTAGGAGCAATCAACATATAACACCAAGTATCTAGCTTCCAATTATACATTTATGTGCCAATCACTAGCTAGGAAGAGTGTTCACGGATTTAGTTTTGCAAGAGAAGGGTGCAATTCATTCATTCACCTCAAATTAAGAATGATTTGTGCATGTTTAAGATAAAAAGACAATGAGAATGGTAAATGCAAAGATTTCCATCTACTAGCGTAGTTAAACAAGCTTAGATCACCAATCCGTGATCTGATTTGTACCCAATAATTTGCCATAAATCCTTAAAGCTTGTTCGACGTGCTTTAAGCTTGACCGGGAAACATAGAAATTGAAAAGGTGCATGTATGTTATAGATACATATGTACTAACCCCGGAACTAGGAGGAAACTTTCAATGAAAATTATAACCACACGAGATTTCTGTAACATAATAGATTTCAGTACAAAGTCAATTTTGATCCAGAATTCACAAGTTCGCCTAAATAATTGCTCAATTACTTTCAAGTCCTTTGGTCCAACTACTATGTGATCATTTTTATTTATTTTCATGTTCGAGTTTCTTGTATTCATTGTCCTCTATCGAGAAATATTTAAAAATTAATCTCGCAAGACTTATTCCATGAACCCCAGTTGACATTGAGTATTGTGTCTCAAGGTTAAGCGTGCAAATAAATCTTGATTTGGCCATGATTATAGAGTGTTTTTGAGATTATAACTTATTGTCTTTGGAAACAAGTAACATATGATTCATGTAGTAAATATTGAATTTTCAAAGAATCATGTGAGTTGACTAAGTCATAATCTTAAAGTGAATAATTATATGTATCTAAATTATAACAAGTACATATAGAAATATAAGGGAATCTCAGCCCAATTGGAATAAAAAAAATAATAAAAAAGGGAGTTTCCTATCCTAGTAGTGTTGTAATCAAACAATCAAATTAGTTATGCGTAAGGGAACAGAAACACGGAAAGATTGGAGGAAGCGTTTCCGACGCCCATTCTATAGGATGTGTCCTATAGAAATTTAGTAAGATCCAATAAGATTGTGTTATAGTTCACACGTAGCATTTCTCTCTCCTTATTTTTTTAGGTGGTGGGGTTTTGAATAAAAGTGAGAAGAAAATAATACAATCTGCACCATCCTATACTCCCGGATGGCGGGGTTTTAAATAGGAATGAGAAGGAGAAAATACAATCTGATTGGCTGTCCTATAGAATAGAACACCATCCCACAAAACACTGACATGAATGCAAACCATTAAAATTTCCATTCAATACTCTCAATGAACCCGGAGAGGTTAAGATAATTAACTGCCTCTCGGACGAGTTAGAAAATGGCAATCTCATGGATGATTGCCCTTTTTCTCACCTCCTCACAGCCAACGAGGCTACAAGGAGTCAGTTTCCCCCACACCCACTAATCCCCCTTGGAATATGTATGAATATACCTTTAGATCATGGCGATAACACAGCCTGTAACACCGAAACCTCAGCAAGAACAGACCTACCTCGAAAACCTACAACCCTAGCATAGAGCCGCCATGACCTGACCTTGCTGCCACAGCAACTTGCCACTGCATCTGCCTCAGAATCGTCGGTTCACTCTTGTTGACAACCCAGATCCCAACCCCCTCTTCTCCTCCATCCTCGATGCATGGACGCGCCACCATCGGTCCGCAACTGCACCAGAACCTTCAAACTCCACAATGCCATCGGTCAGCTAGAATGGACTGAATATACAAATCGCCCCCAATGCCATCAGTCGACGAGGACGGACTGAATGTGTAGATCGTCTCCAAGCATACGATCCCTAGCATCCTGCTATGATCACCTGCAAATCAAACCTCGACGACTCTATGAAGACCTACAGAATGAACACCCTACGCCGACCAGATGTGGCGCCTATGAACCTGATCTGCCATGAATGCCACCCTGGAGACAAATCACGTGGGGTTAGACAAAGAGATAGTTAAACCACCAGGAGCAATGTCAAGATGCGAGATATCAATGCACTAGGTACAAGTCTGAAAACTTATGCATTTGGTGATTTTTAGTTGTTAAATAAATTCACAACCTGTCCTAGAAATAGGAGTAATACTAACACGCCTATTTTTTTAACATAGAAGGATTGTAGCAAAGGGACTAGAAGCATAATACCTTACCTTGCTAATTGTAACCATGAATAGATTCAATATGCATATATAACTAATTAAAAAACCTTAATGTAGTATGGTTACATACTCCCCCGCTGCCCTCCGGAGGCGGCTAGGGATCGTGCGTGGGACTCTCCCGCTCGGGGGAGGTGGTCGGCTGCCGGAGCGTAGCCACCCTCACCCCCTGGGCGTTCGTCGGGCGACTGTCCTCTTCGTAGATCGTGCGACGCTGGGGCTGCGGCTGGCTGGCTCTCCTCTCCGTCGTCTTCGTCCTCCGTGCCTTTAGATCGAGGCTTCAAGGTGGTGGAGCGGCGTTGTCCTGGGTGGTGGCTTTATCTCCGGCGAAGCTGGTCTCTTGGTGGAGGCAAGGAGGTGGCCGCCACGAAGCTTTTGGCGTGGATCTGCTGGAGGGCGGGCGTTTCTCGCTTTGCTGCTTTCGCTCTGTTTTTCAGTTTAGTCCGTGTCGGCTCCCTGCCTTTCGTTTTGGTCCTAGTTCTAGATAGTTTCTTGCCTTTTTGCTCGCCGTGTTCTTTCGGCGTTTGTCTCTCCCTTTGGGGTTTGGGTGTCTCTCCTTTCGTGAGAGTGACGAGATCCCTGGTTGGTCTCGTTTTTGCCTCAGGTTCTTTGTTGCTCGAGCCGTGCCATGGATGGTAGAGTCAACAATCGGACGGAATCTCGGTCAGGTTCATGCTTAATGCTGTTGGCGTATGCTCAAGTTGAAGGTATCTCTCACAATAGCTGCTTTGGTCAGCCATGAAGAAGAGAGTTCTATGCAGAAGTGTTTCAATCTCGTTCCAATATGAGTGGTAGTGGTGTTAGATCTATATTCTTGACTAATCTAGGTTTCTTCTGGTTGTACTTCTCTACTTGTAGATGTTGTATGGCTTGAGTAATGAATGAATTTGTTTGCTTGCTGTAAAAAAAAAACATACTGAATTACCCTTATGTACAATAAGGAGTAGCTATGCATCCACATATGGAACTTAAAGCCTAGATGTGTGCACTTACATATATGTGCGATCAAAGACAAACAATGATCATAATATTTTATACCTCCAAAGACATGGTTATTAGGATAATATGTCATAATTTATCTAATATCTTAATATTAATCATATGAATTTTAATATAGATGAATTAATAAAAGGTGAAATTGGAATTTCAATGGTTATTAGTAAGTGAATTATGTATAATAAACTCATTCTTGTTCAGAACTAGAACCTAAGAACATATACAAGATATGGTATTTTAAATACAACAAGGATCTAAGAACTATACTTATCTATATTGATCTATTATGTATAATTTGGTATCTTATAGAAAGAAAAGATACAAAGAAAATACATTTACGATAAAAGTATGGCTAACCTTGACTTATTTGAACTTAGTGGGCTAAACCTCAATCTTATAATGGGAACAAAATCTAAAAAACCCTAGATCAAGGATATTCCAAGACACTAGTAACATGGTATGATGATGTTAATACCTAATTATAAAGACTTTGATTGTATGTACATAACTTAGTTAAATCCCTATAAAAGTCTAGAAATGGAAAAAGATGAATATAAGCCCTAAAAGAGAAACCATAGTCATCAATAATACTAATAAAATGAAATTTTAACAGTTATTGATTCCAAGTCATAAAGTGACAAGTATTTCTCTAAATTTGTATATCACTCTCTTTAGTGCCCCTTGGGATCAATACATGGGATGTTTGCATTTTTCATACATTGATACAAAGGTACAAAATTTCTATTTATATTTGAAAAGGTATTTCCCTCACTGATTTCTTACATAAATAGATAGGTTTGTTAGCTTAAACTTTTATAAACCATGGCCCTCCTCCTTGAAAGCCAACAACAATAAATTCTGGAAAATAGTATCACATCGTTTAACATCCGAAAAGGGCAGTCTAGTGCTGGTAGCTTTGTGGAATAACACTTGCACTACTCTACATTGATAGAAGAACATGAGGCCCCTCACTATGATGGGAAATGCAGTTGGTGTATTTTTGTTCTCATGAAGAGAACACATGACTTCCCCAACAACATAGACATTGACATGTGCTATCTTTTGAAAAATTGAATGATTAGTTTCAAAATTTAGAAATTGAATTTTATTGAATTTGAATATCTATTTCTACCTTTGATACTTTCCTATGTTGTTTTATCCTTGCATTTATCATGAAAATCCTTGTAGATAGGTTCATGTTGTTTAACTTTCCAAATATTAGATTTGTACCAGCTTTGTTGACCCAATTTTTCTTATTGGGGCCCATGTGTGATTTTTGTTCCCTCTGGGAACTCATGGGTAGATGAGTAGCGAAGACCTAGAAGAAACTAAACGAGATAGTCGTATGTTAGAAGATGAAGATTACATTTACTAAAGTTTAAGTATTCAATGTAGGGACCGAATTACCTATTCCAGGTTCCTGTGACGGTCCCTGTGACGAGCAGATCCCATCCATCCATTCTGCTAACAATGATACCTTACTTCCTTCCACTTTGCACAATACATGATGATATATGGCTGCAATAGGGTGCTTTGAATAGGGAATTTGAACCATTCAATGTATATGTATCATTTCAAAAAACAACAAACATCATGCACTCTTAGAAAATTGTATTAATGAAAAGTTGTTCATATTTTTTTTATAATACAAATTTTGTAAATATTGGATCGTAAAGATCGGGTATTTACAATTTTAATAGAAAAAATCCATCCAAGACTTTGGTTCGGCAAAGATGTATCTTGAAACATCTTTTATCATGTCTCCTTACATAAGAAATCAAGCTTGTAGATGAGGAGGAAGTAGTTGGAACTGAGATCAACATTTTCTCCTTCAAGAACAAGCTAGAGCAAGAAGAAGCAAATAGAAGAAAAATGAAGCTCTATTAGAAACCAACATTCAAATAGCAAAGAGGAGATAAGATTGTGATTTTGTAAGCTTGAATTTTTCGGAAGAGCTTTATATCCAATTTGGATGTCAAGGATTGTCCCAAATCACCACTGGAGTCGAACCCCAACCACTTTCGTTGCATTTAAGGGCTTAGTTGGATGAAAAATCAAATTACAAATATAAAAAAAGTCAATTTCATCTAAATTGATGTGTATATAAAATTATAGTGTTTTATTGATTGATTGTACTGAGCGGCGCCGCTTCTCGTGTGCCTAATGGGTCTACTGACTTGGTCTATTATTATTCACATCTCGTCTTGAAAATGCAATAAATTTCTCATTTGAACTTTGATTGTTCCCATTATGTTTCCATTGGATTGTTGATTAAATTTTATATAAGTGTGAAATAAAAGTTTAATAAATGCTCAAATTGGCAAGTAGTTAATTACTTATGCCCTTCAACCCTGGAAAGCAATTCCATCATGCATATACATTTTTCCCTCTATTATGTTAGACTCTAAGGGGAGATCAGAGTGCCAAGTGCAATGGAAGTAGTGAACATGGTTCTCTATCCACATATCCCTTCATGGTTCTCATCATTAACGATATATTGGGAAGGAATTTTTGTGAGATTGTATCTTTGCGGCAGAGTAGATTTAGAGATGGATATCACAAGAATAGAGAAAAAAATGATGACAAAGTTGGTCTGACATAACGTGGCCACCGAAGCTTCCACATCTTGATGTCGTCCACACACGTTATGGGAAACTATGTGTTACACTCCAAGAGCCCATGTGGAAGGAGTTGAATTTGTAATGATAACCTGATAGCATTATACAACCTCTCCTCGCTCCTTTCTTTCCTTGACGGTAATGATAGTTGGTAAAAGGTCTCGTAAACATGATTCATTTTCTCACAAGAGTTGCCTCTTAAAAGTTGTCAAAACGTGTCACACACTTGTATGTAAAATCCCTAAGCATCATATCCCTATATTTAGGAAAGGGAAGGAAGCATGGATTTTTAACAAACCCTAGGAAATGAAAGGACACAACATTTATTTTGAGACAGTGACCCATGGATAGTTTTCTCAATGACCAGACTAAGTTTGATATATACCAACCAAGTTGTCCAACCAAGCTTCTAGACACAGTATGGTTGGCCAACCAGACTGAATCTAGTCGACCGATTAGCCTGATCTGGTTGGGTTGCTCGATGCAATCTGGTCAGTTGACCAGACCAAGCCTGGTTGGTTGATCAACATAGTCCAATCGGGCTGTTGGATACAATCCACTTAGTCCATCAGACTTAGTCTAGTCAGATGACTATCCTATCAGTCAACCCATTAATGATTTAATCAATTATTTAATCCTTTTAAAAATCTATGCTCATGATTATACTCCTCTTCCCTATGCATCCTTTTGTGTAATCCTATAAGATCAAAATTACTTTGGTAGTGTATCAATAATCATATTATCCTTTCTCATGTAATGATTGGTATCTAACAAGACTTCATTGTCACCCAAGTAAACAAATAAGTTGTAGAACACCTTCAAATTAGTATTTTGATTATTGTTATAGTGACCATATAATTCCTTTGTCATAGATGTTTATACTGAATCTGAGGCATGGAGTGTCATCTTCTTATCACTCAATCTATGTTCCTTCTACTAAAACATACTATTTGAGATATTATGAGCTCAAATATCATATATTGGCTCACATGATAATAGCCATACCTTTTCATAGTCTCTCTTATCAAGTGACTGGGATATCACTCCAAAGGAGGGACAAATTCCATTTATATCAATCACATTAATCAACTAGTGTTATCATGTACTCAATCACCACTTTTTTGGTTACCTTTAACTTTGTGTTTGGTACGTGGTGAATGAAGGGGAGGGGAAGGGAGGGGAGGGGAGGGTGTTGGATCGGAGGAGTCTAGAGAGGGGGAAGGGTGAATAGAGCTACATAACTTTACAAAAATAGGTAGACCTTCTATTTACTTCAACTAGGCATAATTCGAAATAGTCAATTAGATGGCAATCTAAATATGCATAGAAAGGATGAGAGAAATTGAAGCAACCAATTGAACAAGCTATTTTAGAGTGGTTCCACGCTCCATACTACGAGAGAGTCATTCCACTACATAGAGAAGTTAAGATCTAGGATTTTTTCAGCTTGTCTACTCCTTATATTCACTTATAAGAGTTATAATAAATGAACTTCCTTCTCCTAGACAAGCATACCCAGCTTCCCTTTGAGGCCAAGGGAGCCAACAACCTTATAAATAAGGTCTTACCTATCCAAGTTCTAGTCTTCTATCTCACCAAGGCCTTCCCCACTCTTGCAAGTAGCTGGATGCCTTCACCAAGGAGATTCCCTTTTTGCAACAAGTCTTTGTCCTTGAAGGATCTACCCACTCAGCTCCTTGGATCTTCTACCTTGTCCTCCTCCACTCAGATAAGCTTGAAGAACCTTCTTCTACAGCTCGAAGAAGCACACACCTCCTCATTCAGTTTGGAGAAGCCTTCATCAACATGATCTGGAAGAAATGGATTGGGAAGGAGAAGCTTTTGAGAGATTTACAAGTGTCCAATGAGGAAGATCTCTGACATAGATCCTATATCACTCATATGAATGAAATGAAGTGTATTTAAGAGAGAGAAAGGGGCTCAAGTAGACTAAAAGCACAAAACTTTGGTAAGGATGTTGAATAACATGAATGAGTAACCTTGGAATGAACTTTGAGAGGTCATATTTATAGTTGAATTTTCTAGCTTTTTGGAGGGTTGCAACAGATATAATTTTGAGATTTGCAACACTCCAATAGTTAGAATCATTTTTTCTACATTTTGCATACAATTCATTCAATCAAGTTTCAATAAAGATAACTTGATCCGATCACACTATGTGACAAGACTAATTTAAACCATCTGTTGAGTTTGTCCTAGTAGCAAATCAATTGATCCACTTAAATCCATATGGGCAGAGAGGTCATCGGTCAAGTTCTATGGATGGATAACTCAACTGACGGATATCATTCACAACATGCATTAAGTATCAGCTGAGTTTGTAACTC
Organism: Alisma plantago-aquatica; assembly: GCA_963693085.1. Taxonomy (NCBI): domain Eukaryota; kingdom Viridiplantae; phylum Streptophyta; class Magnoliopsida; order Alismatales; family Alismataceae; genus Alisma; species Alisma plantago-aquatica. The sequence goes on along the minus strand of OY856410.1, from coordinate 942,049,506 downwards.
GACCAATGAAGTTCATGTAATGAATTTTCCAAAATGATATTTAAGTGATCAAACTTTTGATGAAGTGTCCTTGATTTTTTCTCATCTTAGTTACAAGTCATATCATCAATACAAATGATTACAAAATTAATCGAAGGTGATTTGAAGTATTTTCCCAAAATGCACATTTGCATTTCTTTTGACTTGAACTAAACCAATCTAGGGGTTGAGAAATTTGATCCTTTTCATGTATCTAATGCCTGAAATCAATTGTAAACATACATATTAGATACATATGATTGGAATGGTTAAGTCATTATAAAAATATGAACAATGTGTAACACTTAGATCAATAGAAGGGCGGGGAAGGGAAGGGAAGGGAAGGGAGGGGAGGGAAGGGGACACTTATTTTAGTGTGTTCGGTTAGCAAGGGGAGGGGAAGGGGAGAGAATATAAAACATATGTCAATTTTTTAACAAGCCATGTTATTCCAAAAGGTTAGATACACCACACACACATTAGTACATAAAAAAATGAAGATAAATTTAACTCACCTATCTCATGATCAAAACAAAATTATTTGTATAATTGTTTTGTTAATGAAGAAGATACATTTATTATGTCTAATTTGGTGTAAAACATTATTGATGCAAATAGGGACAACCACTTCTCTTTTTATGGCCATTGTGTTTATACATGTACTTCCCTCCATATTTATAATTTTCCCTCCATCTATTTAAGCTTCCTATATAACTTGAGAGTTCCCTCCACTTTCCTACACAATTCCCTCACTTTTTCTATTTTTACTTTTGTTATTATGTTAAAAAATTGTATTTATCTCAAAAAAAAAATATTCTCTACCAACATTTTTTTGGACATTCTATGAATTTTTAAATTGTGTGCTACATTTATTCTAGTTTCCTTTTATTTTTATTTTTATCCTCTAATGTTTCCCTCCAACTTCCCCCCAACATTTTGCATTCCCTCGAGGTGAGGAGAGAGACTACATGCTCTTTTTTTTCTCATTTGTTGTGAGCTATACAAGTGCTTGTCACCATATTATTTAAATTTTCCCTCTAAATTCTATATTTCCTTTCAAGCTTTATAATAAATTTCCCACCAAGTCTTTCCCCTTCCCCTTGTCTCCACTCTGATTTAGTGGGGAGAAAAGTGACTAGAAATCCACTTGATTCTTTTTCCTCCATTCCCCTTCATTCCCTTCCCTTCCCTTCCCCTTCACCATGTGTAACCAAACAGATTAATCCATTTATACTCCCTTCCCCTCCCCTTCATTCACCGTGTACCAAATAGGCCATTAGAGTTATGTTGGGCTAGTGTCGAAGTACATAGAACAACATGCGATCACTATAATGACTCCAGATCTACGGATTACATCCAACATTATCACTTTAAGATATGACTCTAACATGGAATTACATGACTTCCATGTGTCAACCTCAAGGTGGCTCTATCCAATATACTTGTTCTCTAACATATACCTATGTGTCTGAGTTGATACCAAAAATCATGACTAAAGAGACACAGTCATCACTCATCATGCATACTAATATTATGAGTTATTGTTGTCCCATATTATCCACAATAATAACTGATTATGGACATAAAAAGAATTTGTACTCTTATATATACATATTTTCTCATGTTTAGGTCCTCAATCCAAACTATATGCCATCTAATCAAAATATTCTTATGAAATTATTATGATTATTCATTATATCACTAATATTACATGTTATTGTTGTCCCATATTATCCACAATAGTTACTGATTATGTACATAAAAATATTTGGTACTCTTATATATACATATTTTCTCATGTTTAGGTCCTCAATCCAAACTATATGTCATCTAATCAAAATATTCTTATGACGTTATTATTATTATTCATTATATCACTAATATTACATGTTATTATTGTCCCATATTATCCACAATCATAATTGTTTATGGACAAAAAAAGAATTTGTACTCTTATATATACATATTTTCTCATGTTTAAATCCTCAATCCAAACTATATGTCTTCTAATCAAAATATTCTTATAACATTAATAGGATTATTCATTATATCACTATGAAAATAAATATAATAAGTGGAGTTTCCTTAATAGTCAAATCAAATACAAAACCTTTTACAATAATCACATAATGGATCTCTGGGCATATAACCAACACATTAAGGCTCAATGTCAAGGTAAACACAAAGCATATACATTCAAGGAAATCATCATAACCAATTACTAAACATACAATAAGATATGATTTACTATTCACATGGCATGCTTCCATTAGTTCACTAGCCACATAGGATTATATATTACTTAGTCCATTCACACTCATGTTAATCACATGAACTAAGGTTAAGCACTTTACATTGTGATTGCATGTTGGCTTTAAAATCATTGAATTAAATCATATCTGAAGAGATTATATCACTCAAGATAGATAATATGGATTTTATGGTTAACATTGATTTGGATCATTACAAATCTTCCATCCCTTAAGAAGTATTCCTCCACAAAACCCAACAGATCTTATGCAATTAGAGACACTATAAACCCTAGGTTTGCTCTAATTTCTAAAACAATAATTCATAATATGAATATATAATTTTACTGATGGATGTTGCTATCTAGATCTTACAAAGTACAAAAAGTATTTTGTTCTAGTATTATTCATTATGCTTTGTTTATTAATTTAATTACTTTACCTTATTGATGCCAATGATTCATATTAAGCTTAATTTTTAGAAAATAAAAGTGTAATCCTTTAGTAAGAGTTAAGATAATAATTATATAATAAAAAATCAATAAGTAGAACTAATAAATCAACTAGACATTAGATGCCCTAAAAATTTAGCGTCCATCATAGGGATTTACACCATAAAGGAGGAAACATGCTTACACGACTATCAGAGTTAATGATGAGGTAGTGGGATCTTACCATAGAGGTACATGTGACTAAGTCTAATGAAGATAGTCTCCTTAAAATAGTCAGTTACACAACATCAAGAAGATATTCATGTAGTTTCATTATAGTTCAATTAGTTCATATATTATCTTAGTGAGATAGCCCTTCTAAAAACACTGATGTATGCAGTTAAAATAAGTGTTTTAACTCTTTTCTGAGTACCGTAGTTTGGAGGAGTTGTCTGGTTTATCCGCCAAGCAATTTAGTTGTTGAGGCCATATGTGGCAAGCCCCCTTGCAGGTAGAAGAACCAGTTAAATAGATTTGGAGTCTCAGATATAATCTAAATCTTATACAGTAAGATCATAGTTTCTTGTGATACTTCCACATGATGTGGTGCAATTCATCTCAGTCTAGGGAATAATAAAAAGAATAAAATATTTGTATTCATTTAATTTACTTATTGCAGTTATTATCAAAACTCTAGCTATTTTGGATGGTTTATAGATTTCATGTGTCGTACTTATGTTCTTATGAATTTATTCAATTATCTATAGGAGAATAGGGATGACAGAGAAGGCAACGAAAACAAATTTTTTTGGCCCTATTCCTTTACCAATAGATTGTGTCAATAATGATATATCTAGGAAAGAAGGGATCAAAAAGTATACCTGGTCCTAGAGAAAGTCCAACAACTACTCTTGTAGGTGATGTGCACTCTTTGCAAGATACACACGGATGACTGGTGATGGACTCCTGGTATAGCACCACATACAAATGTGGTTGTTGTCCTCCTAGCATGAGCGTTCATGCCACTACGTAGTCCATGCAGACCATCAGAAACTCCACATTGCACTACTACGGCCAACAAGGAGTTGTCCCCTAAAAAGTCAACGTGCTAGGGGTGACTTGCTCTCCCTTGTTGTCACTCCCTTTTACGGGTAAGACTTTCTTGGGCTCTCACATTACCACAATTATGAGAAGACAACAATTGTTAGAGCTTATTGTTGTATCTTGTGAAAGCCTTAACTACCCCTTTATATATAGGAGGGCTAGGTTCAGGGTTTCCATATCAAATAGGAGTCGAAGAGACAAAATTTCATAAATTTTGTTGAAGATACAAACCATGAACCTATCAATTTATGTGAAATGGTTGGTTGAATGATTGAACCCATCAGTTCACATGTTAAGAGATCAATTCAACACTTGAATCGGCCAGTTTATTTCCTATTCACAAACATATTGGCTTTTAATGTGAAAATTAATGCACAAAATGATGTCATCATCAATTGTTGATCAACTCATATTGATTGCTTTATCGGTCATTTCACATCTAAAATGGTCGATTCACATTCTGAAATGGTTATTTCACATCTAAACATTTCTGAACCCGATGGTTCATTTCTGAACCGCACAATTCATTTCTGAAGTGGGCGGTTCAAATTCTAATTCAGCAAATATAAAAAAAATGTTGTTTAAATTGAATTCATAAACACATTAAATCAAGTTAAACCATGTTCATGAGTAAACTCCTATTCTAGGAGCATCCCATACCTGTGACCCTATAAGTCCCAAATTACATTGGAAGTGAATGCCAATAACTAATTTATGACTTCACAAGTAATGAGCGGTATCTAGCAACACATCATTGCTACCCAAGTAATTTGAAAGTTGGAGAACAACTTCAACCTACATTCTATGATCACTGTTACAATGATAGTATAGTTCCTTTGTCTCTAATATTTAGATTGAACTCGAAGCATGCAATCATCATCCTCTCAACGTTCAATCCATGTTCCTCAAACTAGAGAAGACTCTATGTGATGCATATGAGCTCACATATCACATATTGAGTCACATGAATATGTCCATAGGTTTCTTGGTCTCACTTATCAAGTGGCCATGATATCAATCTCCTATAGGAGGGAAAAATCCCATCTACATCAATCACACTAAATCCTCATGTGTCATAATGCACCTAACACCATGTTTATGGCAACCCTTTTTAAAGGTTACGTTAGATAATGTCAAAATACATCAAATGACATGTGATGAGTGTACTGAATTTAGGTATAAGAACCTCAATCACCACTATCACTATGAGAGTTTATTTTGACTACCATTCTATGGTCTCTATGTATCACTCTCAAGGTAGGTCAGTCATATACACTATTCTCTAACATATACATGTGTGTTTGGTTTGATATCACATTACATGACTGATGATATTCTATCATTAACCACACACACTCTAGTTTTATGTATTACTAATGTCTATTTTACTTCCACAATAATATCCAACTAGGGACATAACAAGAATGTATGTACTCTTATCATACATATGATCTCATTGTTTAGCTCCTCAACCTGAAGACATATGTCATTGAGTAACAACATTATTTAGACATCTACTATGTCTATGTCATGATCTCATGATTGAGACAAGCATAATAGACAAAATTAATTTTATAATTATCAAATAAGATATTTAATGCCCCATTACAAACATCGTATGATTGACTCTCTGGGCACACATATCAACAGACTCCCTCTTGCACTTAAAGCCATTCACTTACGAATCTTATTCTAGATTATCTTAGCATGCCCATCATGTTTCTTCTATGCTAGTTCTTTTATAGCTGGTTAGCAACATTTTCTACTAGTTGGTATATTGTAAGTTTTTACATTTCCTCATTGTATGACCTCTCGTATGAGATGAAAGTGTTGTAGTATGATGTCTGTGATACCTTACCTATTCAGTAGATCCAATATTGTCACATTATTTCTACTGTGTCATCGATGGTTAGAGCCTCAGGCATGTTCATCTACATGAACTACTTAATCCATACAATATCCTCTGCTATTTTTAGAACAACAAGGTACTCAACTTCTATGGTAGATTTAAACAATTGCATCTTTCTTGAAACCTTTCCAACATACAATTCTTGTTTTAGGGCCAAACAAAGATTGTGATCTTAAATTGTAACATCCCTGGCCTGGGTTATGAGTTAACCCTAGGTGTTTTGCCTAAATATGTGAATAAATCTTTGTGATTAACTCTGAGCATGTAATTAAGTTTCTCATAAACGTATATTTCAGTATTTGCTCCTTTTTATTTAAAGTTGTAGCATTGTTTTGATATACATGGACCTATGTGCAATTTACCCAGTTAAAAGGGTTATCTTGCAATTTGCACATGATGAGATGTTCCTCTGATGTTGAGACATCATGAGAATCTCTTTGGCAAAGTTTGAGGGATTTCCCAAGCTAGAGCACCAAGGTGCAGCTGTGGAAGCAATCCCAGGGCTTGAAACCCTAATATGGGGTAAAATGCAATTTACCCAAATTAAGGGATACAAATTGTAAAATATGTCATCCAATGTATCTTTTTAGACTCTTGCCATCATTTAGAGAAGAAATGATGAGGAATTCACCTCAATTGAGTTATCAAGTTAAGAAATAAGCTTTGTGATTGAATAATCAGGGTATATGTGCAATATCCCTTTAAGTATGAACTTTATTATTAGATTGTTCTTCCTTGCCTTCTTTTCTATAACTTAAGATAAGGTTTGTCCTTAGAATAAAGAGGAAGGGACGAGCAAGTAATAAAGGAAGGACTTAGTTGGAATAAAGGGAAACTTATGAACTAATGTTGAGAATCATACCCCTAGTATATATACACTCTACCTCTCAAGCAAAGAAATCTTTCCTTCGTGCATATCACTATTTCCTCTTTGCTTGGCCGACTAAGGACTATCTTGGAGCTCAGGAGGAACGACCAAGGGTGCAAGGTAGGTTTGGGATCTTCTTCTTGCCTAATTCCATGGTTAGAATTCGAATTCAAGGTCATCTTCATGGCTAACTCTTGAAACCCTACCTTTCTAGCCGTCTCTTTTTCATCCTTCCTTGGAGTTTTCACCTTGGCCAACCTGTGGGAACTCAAGGACGCCATTAGAGCTTGGATCTTGAAAGCTTGGAGCTCAAGAAGCAAGCTTTAGGCGGGTTTTATAACTCTAAACCCATGCTTTACTATATGCATCCTTTATATGCGGTTAGATGATAGTCCTTCATGTTCCTTACTGTTCTTTGATATTTTACAAGTAAACCCATGGGATATTCGTACTGTTCTTGAGATAGGAGATGAAGGCGTGATTTTCAAGAAAAACCCACCGCTTTTCTTTTCCTTAAACGGTCCTAACAGTTTTCTCTCTCGGACTCAAGACCGCGAGGTGAGCAAACGGTCTCGAGACCGCGACAAGGAAAACGGTCTCAAGACCATTTGGCCCCATTGAACGAGCGTGGACCGTATAAGAAATCTGTTTCCAATTATATAGGATAATTACCCTCAAAATTTGGGAGACTAAATCCAAAGGAATCGGGAGATATGACCTTTTTAAGTCACAACTTTAAATGAATTAATTGCTGATTTTCAAACGGTATGAAATTGCCTTTTTGGGAAAACGGTCTCAAGACCGTGTAAGGTCGTTGACTAAGCGTTGACCGTATGAGATTACTGTTCAAAATTATGTTAGTTAACAACTCACCAAGTTTGATGGTCTAATTCCAAATGGGCTAAGAGTTGAAGGGTGAATACTAGGGCTAACCCTAGATAAAATCAGTACTGAAATTATGGTGACCTAATTAGGGTTTTTAGGGTTGATTGACCTAAACGGTCTCAAGACCATTTGGGGGTCACCAAACGGTCTCAAGACCGCGAGGGCAATCAACCAAGACCGTTTGGAGGTCTGGGGTCAAGATTTGTTGACCAATTGAAGGTACTTTTACACCAATTTACATTGCAATTAAATATTGATATAATCATCAACTCAATTTGTTCAACCTTGATGAATTTCCACTAGAATCCAAAACTTTTATGGGAAAACGGTCTCAAGACCGTTTGGAACTCATCCAAACGGTCTCAAGACCGAGAGGACAATCACCCAAGACCGTTTGAAGGTCTAGGGTTGAGTAATTTGACCAATTGAGGACCCAATTGCAAATAAGTTATCAATTTAATCAAAATTCTGTTTTGTGGTTCAATCATGGTTCAACCCCTATCAAATCACCTTAGACTTTGATGAAATCTTGGGCAAATGATCTTAAGACCATGTGGTGTCCACACACATGACCTCAAGACCGTTTGGGCCAAGTTTGGGCCCAATTGGAGCTCAATTGAACAGTTCAACCTTGTGTTGATGCACATTGTTGAGTGTTGATGCACATTGTTGAGTGTTGAAGAGCTCAAGACCGAGAGGAGGCTCGCGGTCTCAAGACCGCGAAGGGCCTCGCGGTCCTGAGGTCAAAGAAGGGCAAACGGTCTTCATGACCCTCGCGGTCTCAACTCAAATTGGTCTTCGCGGTCTCAACATTAACTTGAACCAATGGGAGGCTTCGCGGTCTTGAACCCTTAAAGGGGGCTCGCGGTCTTGGAGCTAGAAGGAGGCTCGCGGTCTTGAAAAGTCAAAGTGGGCAAACGGTCAACACTTTCAACCGATCTCAATTCAATTAATGATTAATGATTGAAATTAATCAATGTGATTCAAGGTTGACCACATTCAATCATTTGATGATGTAAATGGTTCAATGTTGCTCAAATCAAACCCTAATGACAACCTAGGATATTAAGGGGTTATTTGACTAAGGTTTTGACCATAATGATGATCAATGGGGTGAATTACCAATATACCCCTGAAGGGTCAATTAAGTTATACCTTTCTCAATTCAAACCCTAATTACATGAGAATGATGTTTTTAGTCATAATGACTCTATCCAACTTGATCTAGTGTAATGTTACCATCAGCCATTAGTATGATGAAAGAGAGAGTACTCTAGAGAGAGAAAGTACCCTAGAGAGAGAAAGTAACTCTAATCACATAATGATGATGTTTTTGGCTATGTTAGCCTATGATGCCTCAATCCAACCTGTTTTAGAGTGATGTTGACATCACCTAACATTATGATGAGAGAGAAAGTACTTCTAGAGAGAGAAAGTACTTCTAGAGAGAGAAAGTACCCTTTTTAAGTAGAAACTCAACTAAAGCATCTCCAATGCACATGAATGAGCATAATTAGGGTATGATCCACCTGTGTGAGATCATAGAAACCCTAATTATGATAAATGATGAACCTTTAACTAATCTAAGAGCATCAATGAAGATGTTACTCATACATGATGATGTTATGAGTTTAATTCACTTTGATGTGAATAGTAAACCCTAATTCAAGGGTGATGACATATAATGTGAATAGTAAACCCTAATTCAAGGGTAATGGCATGCTTTTGAGTATTAAACTCTATTTGATTTGAATTAAAGATTTAACTCTTATGACAAGAGTAGGAAGTACATTCCTTATTGTTGTATTACCTTTATCATACGTATTAACCATGCAGGTTCTAATATGAAGGTAATCATATCCAGGCATGGATAATGATGTTATATTCATTAAAGGCATGTTGTTAGCCTTATGAATAAGTAAAGTAATCCGATGTCTTGCCAGTGGCATCCTATGCTGATAATGGGCTGTGAGAGCCATGAATACCATCAAAGTCATGCCTTAGAGATGACTTGTGATGAGGATAATGAGAAATGATGATTGATATGAGTTAGGCCTGTTACATTTAGTATTCTTCTTTTATAGCTGCTATGCTACTGTTATTGTTTGAAGAACAATGTATGCTGTTAAAGAATACTGAATGTACCTAACTAATCAAGTATAATGTAGAGCCCTGATCATAGATCCATCATTGTTAGAAATTAAGTGATGGTGAAACAGGTTTTCCTCAGGGAACTCCTGGAGCACATACTTTTGAGTATGTGGGGTACATGGATGTGTAGAACCTTACATCCTAGTGTAGGAAAGTGATGTAGATGTGGAATCCATCCATCCTTCACTATAGTTCCATACCGTATCAGTGGTAGGTAAACATGAAACCTCCTGATGACGAAGAAAGCACAGATATCCGTATCAGTGGTAGGTAAATATGAAACCTCCTGATGACGAAGAGAGTACAGAACGCCACTATGACTCTAGAATAGCGAAGGACCAGTTTACCCTGGTGAGCTATAGTAGTAGAGACACGAGATGTCCTACAAGTGATCCTCGTACTGACTGAGGAAGGTGAAGGTCATGAGAATCCGGCTCTCTTAATGACCTATGTATGATACTGATGCGGCTTCTCAGCGATCAGTTGGAGTATGAGTGGTAAGCCTCATCTCCACAGGGCATAATGTTGTTTGTAAAACATAATCAACCATGTAGTATAACTTGTTAGAGATGACTCCAAGTTAGTTGATTGATGTTACATTGCAATAATGTTGATATTCTCCATATCTCCTAAATTGTAGAGATCTTGTTATACCTACAACTGTTATAGAATGCTTTGAAGGCTTTACTGTTTAAAATAATCTTTGATGTTATAATAAAGTTTCTGGCGAAGAGTTATAACTCTCGCTGGGACAATTATGTATAATTGTCTCACCCCGTAGGCTTCAACTTTTTAGGTGGACGTCAGAGACGAAGGAACCAACCTACAGGTGACCAGTCTCAGCAGCAGCAGCACCAGGGGCAGCAGTAATCTCAGGTGGAGATTTGTCCTGCCATGTGGTGTAGTTAGAGTTAGTCCTATGTGTCCTCTGTACTCTCAGGTCTTGGAGTCTTTTGTTTAGTGATCTTGAGATTTTGTATCTTGATGTATATAATTACCCAAGAAGTAATTATCCTAAGATGTAAACAGTTTACCTCACTTTATGAAAGAAGCTTTTATGGATCCAAGCTCTTGTCTCGAAAAGCTTTAATTTTCTGTGATTTTTGTCTTCCGCTGATTACCGATTCACTTCCGCTAAGTTTTAATCGTGTTTATGTCATGGTTTGGAGATCAGAGCCCACAACTAGTGGTATCAGAGCTCCAGGTTCAGTTGAGTCTTCAGAGGCATAGGACTTAGGATGTTGAGTCTACCTTTAGTACTCCTTCCTCATCTAATAGAATCTTCTGCTCCTTAGGAGAAGAAGATACATAAGAATGTCAGAACATCACGATGAGCACGTGGCAGAAAGTAGTGCTAGTGCACCTCGAGGCGGTGCAAGAGTTCCGAGAATAGAACAACCTACACCTGAGTCGCCAAGAGAGCCACCCCAGTTCGACCCAACTGACATGAGTGATCCAGCTGTACAGACGATGTTCGGGCAGTTCATGACTTCCATGACACATATAACCGATAGGATGCCCATTCCTACACCTAGGGCACCTGTCCAGCCTGAAGCACAAGGTATTGGTAAGACATTCGAACGACTTTGTCGTGTCGGAGCTACTTAGTACTTCGGAACTGCCGACCCTGCAGATGCTGACTTATGGTTGACAGAGTTGGAGAAGGCTTTTAGGATTCTTATGATTCCGGAAGCTGAGAAGGTTAGACATGATGTCTATCTTCTCAAAGGCAGTGCTGGTCACTGGTAGAACATGGAAGAGCAGAAGAGACCTGGAGTAGAGTTCTCATGGGAAGAGTTTCGTCGGGAATTTATCAATAGATATTTTCCAAAGACCTTCCTAGATGAGAAGATCTCTCAGTTTGATAAACTAAGGCAGGGTATGATGAACATTAGTGAGTATGAAGCTAAGTTCATGGAGTTGTTGCGATTCTGTCCGCACATGGCTGCTACGGATGAGGAAAGAATCAGAAGATTCGAAAAGGGTTTGAATTCTGATATGTCATCCCCTGTGTCTGCCTTAGAAAACAGAGAGAGATTCTCTACCTTCGTTGAGTCAGTTCGAAGGATAGAGAGATCTGTGGTTGAGAAAAGACAAACCCATAAAAGATATCCACAGTTCCAGGGTTCTTCATCTAGGGATTCCAAGAGACCCAGATTCTCTGCACCTAACCCTCCACCACCCAGATCGAGTTTTCAAACTCAATGGACACCAAGCAGAGGTAGAGGACGGAGTCAACCGCTTCAAGGGACACACAGTTCTGCATCAGTGTCAGTTACTGGACCACCCAGACCACAGCAACAGGAGAAGAGTTGCTACAACTGTGGTAAGGTGGGACACTTGATGAAGGATTGCCGTTCTAGGCCTGTCGGTGTGACACAACAACCCCCGAGACAGAATCAATAGGGATCTCAGAATAGACAACATCAAGGAGCAGCTCGAGGACGTGGACAAGCGTCTCAAGTTGTTACATCAGCACCACCTCAACACCAGGCGACTGCGAGGTTCTATGCTATGAACCCACCTGAGGCAGTGGTCAATCCACGGGTAGTGGCAGGTCAGATGAAACTTTTATATTCTGATATGTCTACATCCTGTATTGTATCCGTTCTGATTGATCCGGGTGCTACACACTCTTTCATCACTCGTGAAGTTATTCGTAACTGCAATATGACTGTTAGTCATAGGACAGATAGTTTGTTGTTAGAGACTCTGATAAGTGGGTCTGCCGTTTTGCAGGAGATATGTTCTCCCTGCATCCTCTTCTTTTCTGACCATCGCATTCAAGTGGATCTTATACCACTTGATATGCAGGGATTTGATATAATCCTCGGGATGGATACCTTAGAAAGGTATAGAGTTGTCTTGGATTGTGAGTCCAAGTTGGCTGTGTTTGCTGATGAAAGCAACACATGGATCTTTCAAGGTGAAAGAAAGATTCTGCCTACCTGTCTTGTATCAGCTATGGTTGCTGATAAGCTGTTGAGGCAAGGATGTTATGCATTCTTAGCCCATGTGGTAGATGTTACCAAGGAAAGTTCTAATCCTGCTGAAGTTCCTATAGTCACGGAATTCGAAGATGTGTTTCCTGAAGAACTTCCTGGTATACCACCACCTCGGGAGATTGATTTTGAAATCAATCTGATCCCAGATACGAAACCCATAGCTCAAACTCCGTATAGGATGGCGCCTGCCGAGATGGCAGAACTCAAGAAACAGCTTCAAGAGCTACTTGAGAGAGGTTTTATCCGACCGAGTACTTCACCTTGGGGTGCTCTGGTCTTGTTTGTTAAAAAGAAAGATGGGTCAATGCGGTTGTGCATTGACTACAGACAACTCAATAAAGTAACAATAAAGAATAAGTATCCTCTGCCGAGGATTGATGATCTCTTTGACCAGTTGCGTGGTGCAACAGTCTTTTCAAAAATAGACTTGAGGTCTGGATATCATCAACTCCGTATTAAGGATAGTGACATATCCAAGTCTGCCTTTAGGACAAGATATGGTCACTATGAGTTCATGGTAATGTCGTTTGGACTAACCAATGCACCAGCTGCATTTATGGAACTCATGAATAGAGTTTTTCGACCTTTCCTTGATCAGTGTGTTGTTGTCTTCATAGATGACATTCTGATTTATAGTAAGGATGCTCAGCAGCATGAGCAGCATCTTCGCCAAGCTTTGACTTTGCTAAGAGAACATAAGTTGTATGCTAAGTTTAGCAAATGTGAGTTTTGGCTGCCGGAGGTATCTTTTCTTGGGCACGTGATATCCGCCTCGGGAATTCGTGTTGACCCTACAAAGGTAGAATCCGTTCTACAATGGGAACAACCGAAGACACCGACGGAGATTCGAAGTTTCTTGGGGTTAGCTGGCTATTATCGAAGGTTCATTAAGAACTTTAGTTCTATAGCTTTACCTTTGACCAAGTTAACCCGGAAAGATGTTCCTTTTTCTTGGAGTGATAAGTGTCAAGAATCTTTCCAGTTGCTGAAGGAGAGGTTGACAAGTGCACCTGTGCTAGTGCTACCTGAACAAGGAAAAGGATATGTAGTTTTCTGTGATGCTTCCAAGAATGGACTTGGTTGTGTGTTGATGCAGGATAAACAAGTGATTTCTTTTGCCTCCCGACAGCTTAAGAAACATGAGGAGAATTATCCAACACACGATTTGGAGTTAGCTGTTGTGGTTCATGCCTTGAAGATCTGGAGGCATTATCTCTACGGAGAGACATTCCAGATTTTCACAGACCACAAAAACCTTAAGTATATCTTCTCTCAGCATGAGCTCAACATGAGGCAACGTCGCTGGATGGAGTTAATCAAGGACTACGACTGTACAATTGATTACCATCCAGGTAAGGCCAATGTTGTTGCAGATGCCTTGAGTAGGAAATCAGCAACATCAACCATGAATAGAGAACAACTAAACTCTTTAGTATGCTCTAGGAGAGATATGCTTATCTCTTTAAGGCAAGACAATGTACAGTTGAAGGTGTCATTGCTAGCCGGTTTGTTAGCTGAGATGCATATTAAACCTACTCTAAGGGAGCAGATTAAAGAAGCACATCTAGGTGATGCTGCAGTTCAACATATAAGATCTGAGTATGGAAATGAGAAGCAAGATGGTTTTCATGACTCAAAAGATCAATTAGCTTGTTATAATGGAAGAATGATAGTGCCGGATGAGGACAACTTGAGGAAGTTAGTCCTGGAAGAAGCCCATTCTTCCATGTATGCTATGCATCCAGGGAGCACCAAGATGTCTCGGAATTTGAAGGATCTGTATTGGTGGCCTGGGATGAAGAAGGACGTTGCAGAATTTGTTCTGAGGTGTCCTGTGTGTCAGCAAGTTAAAGCTGAACACCAGAAGCCTGCAGGGACAATGCAACCTTTACCCATATCACAGTGGAAGTGGGACCATGTGACCATGGACTTTGTTGTTGGCCTACCCAGGACAAGCAAAGGACATGATTCCATTTGGGTAATTGTTGATAGGTTGACTAAGACAGCACATTTCTTACCTGTCAAAACAACCTATTCTGCTGAAAGGTTATCAGAGTTGTATGTTCAAGAGATAGTGTGTTTGCACGGAGTTCCTGTCACAATAGAATCTGACAGAGGTCCTCAGTTTACCAGTCGTTTTTGGGAACAGTTGCACAAAGCCTTAGGCACTAAGCTGAGGTTTAGTACGGCCTTTCATCCACAGACTGATGGACAGTCGGAAAGGACCATACAAATCTTAGAAGACCTGTTGCGAGCATGTGTTCTCCAGTTCACCGGAAGTTGGGATCTACACCTAAGCTTGATAGAGTTTGCCTATAACAATAGCTATCAGCATAGTATTGATATGGCACCTTATGAAGCCTTATATGGTAGACGTTGTAGATCACCCTTGTGTTGGGTTGAGACTGGTGAGCACCAGTTGTTAGGTCCTGACCTGGTGCAGCAAACCACAGAAAAGATTAAAGTAATACAACATAAGATTAAGACTGCTCAGGATAGGCAGAAATCTTATGCTGATAAACGTCGTAGACCTTTAGAGTTCCAAGTTGGAGACAGAGTGTATCTCAAGATCTCACCTTGGAAAGGGGTCCTTCGTTTTGGAAGGAAAGGAAAGTTAGCTCCTAGATATATGGGGCCTTATCCAATCATTGAACGGATTGGAAAGGTAGCATATAAACTAGAGCTTCCCCCAGAATTACAGAGGTTACATCCTGTGTTTCACATTTATATGTTGAAGAAATGTCACCCAGACACCGAGTCAGTTCTACAACCTATGGAGGTAGAACTGAATGATGACATATCCTATGAGGAGGGACCAGTGTCAATCCTTGAAAAACGAATTAAAAAGTTAAAGAAGAAAGATATAAGTCTTGTGAAAGTCCTCTGGAACCATCGTGGTATTGAAGAAGCCACTTGGGAGTTAGAGGATGAGATGAGAAGGAAGTATCCTGCCCTTTTCTCTTAGTATGTTTATCGATTTCGGGGACGAAATCCTTGTAAGGGGTGGATAATTTGTAACATCCCTGGCCTGGGTTATGAGTTAACCCTAGGTGTTTTGCCTAAATATGTGAATAAATCTTTGTGATTAACTCTGAGCATGTAATTAAGTTTCTCAGAAACGTATATTTCAGTATTTGCTCCTTTTTATTTAAAGTTGTAGCATTGTTTTGATATACAGGGACCTATGTGCAATTTACCCAGTTAAAAGGGTTATCTTGCAATTTGCACATGATGAGATGTTCCTCTGATGTTGAGACATCATGAGAATCTCTTTGGCAAAGTTTGAGGGATTTCCCAAGCTAGAGCACCAAGGTGCAGCTGTGGAAGCAATCCCAGGGCTTGAAACCCTAATTTGGGGTAAAATGCAATTTACCCAAATTAAGGGATACAAATTGTAAAATATGTCATTTAATGTATCTTTTTAGACTCTTGCCATCATTTAGAGAAGAAATGATGAGGAATTCACCTCAATTGAGTTATCAAGTTAAGAAATAAGCTTTGTGATTGAATAATCAGGGTATATGTGCAATATCCCTTTAAGTATGAACTTTATTATTAGATTGTTCTTCCTTGCCTTCTTTTCTATAACTTAAGATAAGGTTTGTCCTTAGAATAAAGAGGAAGGGACGAGCAAGTAATAAAGGAAGGACTTAGTTGGAATAAAGGGAAACTTATGAACTAATGTTGAGAATCATACCCCTAGTATATATACACTCTACCTCTCAAGCAAAGAAATCTTTCCTTCGTGCATATCACTGTTTCCTCTTTGCTTGGCCGACTAAGGACTATCTTGGAGCTCAGGAGGAACGACCAAGGGTGCAAGGTAGGTTTGGGAGCTTCTTCTTGCCTAATTCCATGGTTAGAATTCGAATTCAAGGTCATCTTCATGGCTAACTCTTGAAACCCTACCTTTCTAGCCGTCTCTTTTTCATCCTTCCTTGGAGTTTTCACCTTGGACAACCTGTGGGAACTCAAGGAAGCCATTAGAGCTTGGATCTTGAAAGCTTGGAGCTCAAGAAGCAAGCTTTAGGCGGGTTTTATAACTCTAAACCCATGCTTTACTATATGCATCCTTTATATGCGGTTAGATGATAGTCCTTCATGTTCCTTACTGTTCTTTGATATTTTACAAGTAAACCCATGGGATATTCGTACTGTTCTTGAGCTAGGAGATGAAGGCGTGATTTCCAAGAAAAACCCACCGCTTTTCTTTTCCTGAAACGGTCCTAACAGTTTTCTCTCTCGGACTCAAGACCGCGAGGTGAGCAAATGGTCTCGAGACCGCGACAGGGCAAACGGTCTCAAGACCGTTTGGCCCCGTTGACCGAGCGTGGACCGTATAAGAAATCTGTTCCTAATTATATAGGCTAATTACCCTCAAAATTTGGGAGACTAACTCCAAAGGAATCGGGAGATATGACCTTTTAAAGTCACAACTTTAAATGAATTAATTGCTGATTTTCAAACGGTCTGAAATTGCCTTTTTGGGCAAACGGTCTCAAGACCGTGTAAGGTCGTTGACTAAGCGTTGACCGTATGCGATTACTGTTCAAAATTATGTTAGTTAACAACTCACCAAGTTTGATGGTCTAATTCCAAATGGGCTAAGAGTTGAAGGGTGAATACTAGGGCTAACCCTAGATAAAATCAGTACTGAAATTATGGTGACCTAATTAGGGTTTTTAGGGTTGATTGACCTAAACGGTCTCAAGACCGTTTGGGGGTCACCAAACGGTCTCAAGACCGTGAGGGCAATCAACCAAGACCGTTTGGAGGTCTGGGGTCAAGATTTGTTGACCAACTGAAGGTACTTTTACACCAATTTACATTGCAATTAAATATTGATATAATCATCAACTCAATTTGTTCAACCTTGATGAATTTCCACTAGAATCCAAACATTTGATGGGTAAACGGTCTCAAGACCATTTGGAACTCATCCAAACGGTCTCCAGACCGAGAGGACAATCACCCAAGACCGTTTGAAGGTCTAGGGTTGAGTAATTTGACCAATTGAGGACCCAATTGCAAATAAGTTATCAATTTAATCAAAATTCTGTTTTGTGGTTCAATCATGGTTCAACCCCTATCAAATCACCTTAGACTTTGATGCAATCTTGGGCAAACGATCTTAAGACCATGTGGGGTCCACACACATGACCTCAAGACCGTTTGGGCCAAGTTTGGGCCCAATTGGAGCTCAATTGAAGAGTTCAACCTTGTGTTGATGCACATTGTTGAGTGTTGATGGGTGAACATTGATAGACCTAATTGAATCGACTTCAACCCTAATTGGTCAACCATTATGGGTCAATTGAATGACCAAGTGATCAAGCATAATCTTAATTGACTCAATCCATAAGTGGTCAACATAGATTTGACCTTTTGAAGGCTTCAACATCGTTTGACATTTTGGTTGCACCTTTGAGCCTTGTTGAAGGACCAAGCGGCTGAGACCATGAGAGCCTCGCGGTCTCAAGACCGTGAGAGGACTCGCGGTCTCAAGACCGTGAGGGGGCTCACGGTCTCAAGACCGAGAGGAGGCTCGCGGTCTCAAGATCGCGAAGGGCCTCGCGGTCCTGAGGTCAAAGAAGGGAAAACGGTCTTCATGACCCTCGCGGTCTCAACTCAAATTGGTCTTCGCGGTCTCAACATTAACTTGAACCAATGGGAGGCTTCACGGTCATGAACCCTTAAAGGGGGCTCGCGGTCTTGGAGCTAGAAGGAGTCTCGCGGTCTTGAAAAGTCAAAGTGGGCAAACGGTCAACACTTTCAACCGATCTCAATTCAATTAATGATTAATGATTGAAATTAATCAATGTGATTCAAGGTTGACCACATTCAATCATTTGATGATGTAAATGGTTCAATGTTGCTCAAATCAAACCCTAATGACAACCTAGGATATTAAGGGGATATTTGACTAAGGTTTTGACCATAATGATGATCAATGGGGTGAATTACCAATATACCCCTGAAGGGTCAATTAAGTTATACCTTGCTCAATTCAAACCCTAATTACATGAGAATGATGTTTTTAGTCATAATGACTCTATCCAACTTGATCTAGTGTAATGTTACCATCAGCCATTAGTATGATGAAAGAGAGAGTACTCTAGAGAGAGAAAGTACCCTAGAGAGAGAAAGTAACTCTAATCACATAATGATGATGTTTTTGGCTATGTTAGCCTATGATGCCTCAATCCAACCTGTTTTAGAGTGATGTTGACATCACCTAACATTATGATGAGAGAGAAAGTACTTCTAGAGAGAGAAAGTACTTCTAGAGAGAGAAAGTACCCTTTTTAAGTAGAAACTCAACTAAAGCATCTCCAATGCACAGGAATGAGCATAATTAGGGTATGATCCACCTGTGTGAGATCATAGAAACCCTAATTATGATAAATGATGAACCTTTAACTAATCTAAGAGCATCAATGAAGATGTTACTCATACATGATGATGTTATGAGTTTAATTCACTTTGATGTGAATAGTAAACCCTAATTCAAGGGTGATGACATATAATGTGAATAGTAAACCCTAATTCAAGGGTAATGGCATGCTTTTGAGTATTAAACTCTATTTGATTTGAATTAAAGATTTAACTCTTATGACAAGAGTAGGAAGTACATTCCTTATTGTTGTATTACCTTTATCATACGTATTAACCATGCAGGTTCTAATATGAAGGTAATCATATCCAGGCATGGATAATGATGTTATATTCATTAAAGGCATGTTGTTAGCCTTATGAATAAGTAAAGTAATCCGATGTCTTTCCAGTGGCATCCTATGCTGATAATGGGCTGTGAGAGCCATGAATACCATCAAAGTCATGCCTTAGAGATGACTTGTGATGAGGACAATGAGAAATGATGATTGATATGAGTTAGGCCTGTTACATTTAGTATTCTTCTTTTATAGCTGCTATGCTACTGTTATTGTTTGAAGAACAATGTATGCTGTTAAAGAATACTGAATGTACCTAACTAATCAAGTATAATGTAGAGCCCTGATCATAGATCCATCATTGTTAGAAATTAAGTGATGGTGAAACAGGTTTTCCTCAGGGAACTCCTGGAGCACATACTTTTGAGTATGTGGGGTACATGGATGTGTAGAACCTTACATCCTAGTGTAGGAAAGTGATGTAGATGTGGAATCCATCCATCCTTCACTATAGTTCCATACCGTATCAGTGGTAGGTAAACATGAAACCTCCTGATGATGAAGAAAGCACAGATATCCGTATCAGTGGTAGGTAAATATGAAACCTCCTGATGACGAAGAGAGTACAGAACGCCACTATGACTCTAGAATAGCGAAGGACCAGTTTACCCTAGTGAGCTATAGTAGTAGAGACACGAGATGTCCTACAAGTGATCCTCGTACTGACTGAGGAAGGTGAAGGTCATGAGAATCCGGCTCTCTTAATGACCTATGTATGATACTGATGCGGCTTCTCAGCGATCAGTTGGAGTATGAGTGGTAAGCCTCATCTCCACAGGGCATAATGTTGTTTGTAAAACATAATCAACCATGTAGTATAACTTGTTAGAGATGACTCCAAGTTAGTTGATTGATGTTACATTGCAATAATGTTGATATTCTCCATATCTCCTAAATTGTAGAGATCTTGTTATACCTACAACTGTTATAGAATGCTTTGAAGGCTTTACTGTTTAAAATAATCTTTGATGTTATAATAAAGCTTCTGGCGAAGAGTTATAACTCTCACTGGGACAATTATGTATAATTGTCTCACCCCGTAGGCTTCAACTTTTTAGGTGGACGTCGGAGACGAAGGAACCAACCTACAGGTGACCAGTCTCAGCAGCAGCAGCACCAGGGGTAGCAGTAATCTCAGGTGGAGATTTGTCCTGCCATGTGGTGTAGTTAGAGTTAGTCCTATGTGTCCTCTGTACTCTCAGGTCTTGGAGTCTTTTGTTTAGTGATCTTGAGATTTTGTATCTTGATGTATATAATTACTCAAGAAGTAATTATCCTGAGATGTAAACAGTTTACCTCACTTTATGAAAGAAGCTTTTATGGATCCAAGCTCTTGTCTCAAAAAGCTTTAATTTTCCGTGATTTTTGTCTTCCGCTGATTACCGATTCGCTTTCGCTAAGTTTTAATCGTGTTTATGTCATGGTTTGGAGATCAGAGCCCACATAAATCTTCTTTGTCATTTTGGAATCTTGCATCGGTGTAACCCTTTACACCCAACTCTTCCTTATTACCATAACCAAGGGACCAATCCTTTTAGTTCTTCTCAAGTACTTAAGGATGTTTTTTATGGTAGTCCAATGACTTTCACTGGGATCTGACTAATGTCCACTTATCATGTCAAATACATACAAGGTAAAACGATGAGTACATAATATTGTGACTACAATTGGCATCTTACTCATGTGTTTCCATTCTTCATAAGAGCTGAGACATTAGGATGTTGAGAGACTAATCCCATAGAGAATAGAAAGATGTTCTCTCATTGATTCTTGCATGTTGAATCCCTTCAAAATCTTGCCAATGTATGTGCTACTTAGGTCAAGAAGCTTTCTAGATTTATCTTTACAGATCTTGATTCCTAAGATATAGGATTCTTGCCTAAGTTCTTTATAGAGAAGGTACTTCCCAGCCTGTTCTTAATTTTTGCAAGATGAAGGATGTGATTCCACATCATTATGTGGAATACAAATATGCTCCCAATAACCTTTTGTAATCACATATTTCATCTTAATTTTGACTTAAGTCAAACTATTTCTTTTTTTGATGACTGAGAGAACCCACCCCGGACGAAGCCGACATGGTAAACTCTCGAGGCATGAGAGGGTGTGGTCTAGTCACCCCCTCCCGCACCTAATCAGTGTGAGTTGTCGTTCACAAAGTGCCTTCAGTGAGGTTCGAACCCGGGTCCTTCATTGAGAATTACCGAGGTCTTACCACCCGGGCTACTATGGCCGGACAAAGTTGAAGATTCCAACTCTTAGATGTTTTCTTCAATCCATAGTAGACCTTTGTAGCTAATAGACTTCATTTTCAACAATTGGATTTATAAAAACTTTTAGGTCGCGTCCCACACACATATTCTATAGTATTCCTATTAAGGAATGCAATTTTAACATCCATTGCCAAATCTCGTATTCATACTAAGCTACAATGGCAAGCAAGATCGTGATGGATTTAGAAATTGCAACTAGTGAAAAGATTTCATCATGTTCAACAGTTTCAACTTGTTTGAAACCATTTGCAATCGATATTCCCTTATATGTTTGTACACTACCTTCCATGTCAGTCTTCTTCTTTAAGACCTAAATGTACCCTATGGGTTTTACCCCTTCAGGTGGATCCACCAAGGCCATATCTTGTTGGTGTACATGGAGTTCATCTTGAATACAATGGCTTCAAGCCATTTATAATACTCTAGTCTATAAATAGCTTCTAGGTAGGTTGTTGGCTCATCATCTATGGCCAACTCACCACCTTCTTGAGTTATAAGATGTAATAATCTTTGAAGCTCAAGGCACATCATACTGGATCTATGAGGTTTTGTGTTATGTACGGAACTTGAGATTACACAAAAATTTGTTAATATACTTGTTCCTACTATACCTATTTAGGTTAAGTGTTTTCTTGTTGGTCTCAAACTTTTCAGGTTCTACTTATTTCCCACTGATTCCATTGGAATTACATTTCCCTTTAGGAATATAGTCATCCCGGAAACAAATACTTTTATTGTCGAATTGGAATAGAAGTGGTATTCAATAAAATAATATATATGTAATTTGTGGACCATGATTTTCAAGAAACTATTTTCTTATATAAGCTTTCATTCCTAATATATATAAAAGACTTCAGGACACTTCTCATGCCATATCTTATATGGTGTCTTTTGAACCATTTACAACAGTACATTGTTTATTGTAAATCATGTGCCTAAAAGGAAATTGTAAGATAAACTAGATTTATTGGTGATCACACCACGACTAACAGGGTGCAATTCCTTCTTTCCAATACATCAGTATGTCTCAGGTGGAGTTGAGTGTCATACATTATCATGGTCTCCAGAAGGTCCTCAAACTCTTGTTTTAGAATATTTTCATCAACGATCGTATCGAGGTGTTTTAATATTTATACCAAGATGATTATGTAGTTCATTCATGATCTCCTTGAACACTTCAAGAGATTCAAAATTGTAATTCAATAAATAAAAACTTTCACATCTGTTGAGAACATCAATAAATATAATGAGCTACTAGTAACCACCTCTAGCATTTTCTCTAAAATTTCTATATACATCAGTGCTTATGAGTCCAAATAAAATACTCACTCTCCCACTACTTCTAGTGAAAGGTAAATTTGTCATATTGCCCCAAAAAAATAGGACTTGCATGTCTCTATTGGTTCAAAACCAAAAAATTATAGAGAACCATCATTATGGATTCTAGAAATGCATTTCTCATTTATTTGCTTTACATGACAATGATATAGGTATTCATTATTTGATTCATCAAGTCACTCGTGGTATGTTCTATACATAGTTGTCTTTGAAACAATCAATTATAGACTACGAGATTTAGGGCACTACCATATAAGATCTTATATTTTAAAGAAAAATATTCATAATATTCTTTTCCATACAAGATACATGATGTTTTTCATCATGGAAGGTACATAATAGCAATTCACTAATTCTATACAATGCCCATAAATGATAGATTCCAACTATAGTGGAAACAACCCTAGATTGACCCAATTCTAGCTTATTTCTTCTCAGGTCCTGAAGGAAAGATCTGTAACTCCTGTTTGTTCTTCCTCAGTTCCTTTTAGTGAAAAGGACATATTTCTTTTGTTCTTGCCCATATCCTTATCTTAAGTGTAGAAGATTTGTCTTATACTTAGACTCAAAACATTTCTTGGCCTTCCCTTTTTCCTTGGACTCCCCATTGTTGATCACCATCATGGGTTTTTCCTTCTTAATGTGTTCTTCGACATTCATCAACATGCCAAGAAATTCAGATAGTAGTTTGACCAAGTTACTCAAGTAATAACACTTGATAAATTGTCTATATGATTCCGGCAATAGTTGTAGAACCATAACCATGGCCAACTCTTGACCTAAAGGAAATCCCAGTCCGTCTAGATGTTCCACATGCCCAATCATATCAAGCACATAGGGCCCTACTTGATCTCCCTTTGTTTGCACTCAAACAATGCTTTGGAAACATTACACCTTTCTTTCTTTACATGATTCTTAAGATGTGTCACCATCTTGACAATGTCCATGTTTCATGTTGTTTATGCAACTCTAATTCATATAACTTAGAATAAGGTCTTTGACGTCTGTTGCATCATTGGCATGCTTCATATAAACATCCATTTTAGCTTTAGACACATTCGAAGGGAGTTCTTCTCCCATTGGTGTTTCAAGGGCATAGAGCTTACTCTCATGATTGAGAATATTTCTCAAAATCCTGAACCACTCATAGAAGTTATTCCCATTTAACTTGTCCTTATTTGGGACCATCACAAAGAAAATGTTTTGTGTTTACCATTAGATTCTACAAAAGAAATTTTACATCTTTTTTCAAAATACTTATGATTTGATTTGATTTGATAAGCGTGGCGATATTGCTAAGGCTTTTAATTAATTATCACTCCCACTATTATGTTTAATTGATAGCTCTCACTACCAATTCGAAAGATTTTAGCAAATAATCTTCTAGTGAGCCAAGAACCAAAACAACTAAGTCAATACGTAGCCAATTATAGTGCTCATATCCAATTATTAAAGTAGGCAACATTTTCCCCATGCAATTATGGGATAGATGGTATGCAAAACTCATTTCCATAATCCATCTATATTCTTATAGACATTTAATCTCACTAAGGTCACCTAGTTAAGCCTGACCCAAAAGACAACATGATATAATATGCATCCTGCTTTGGCAGACCCACATATCTACCATCACACTTCCACGAGATAGACGACGCATCACTCTTTGGCATAACTTGTGCTTGGTTGATCATGATTCTCATGTGTGTTGCTTATGGAAAGTATTTTAGAATAAATATTTATTGAGGTATTTTATATATAAATACATATACATAACCAATCACCACTTATGGTACATATCATTTACATTATATATCCATAAATGAAAGCATGTAATCATATAACATAAGTGTGATGATTATGGCCACACTAATGCAACTCTTTGGTGACATAAAGAATTTCTACCACATAAGATCCAAATCATATGTAGGAACCTACACTGGATAACATGTTGTTTGAACAAGCTGGTCGATCAGATGGACCCTCTAGTTGATAGGTTGGACTTTTTGGTAAGTCGATTGACTTCAGCAGTCGGTCGAATGATCTTAGCTCATTCAGTTTATTGGACTCCTCCAGTTGATTAGTTGAGCCTCTAGTCAATCAGTAGGTTCCTCCTGTCTGTGGCCTCCTCAGTCTTCCAATTGATTGGTTCAACTCCTCAGTCGGTCGACTTGGCTGGTGAAGAAGGTCTCTCTTTCCCAAAATAGAATAAAAAACTATCTTATTCCACATTACATTGTGAAAGGGAAAACTTTGAGTTATTATAGGGAAATATGGTGACAGATATGGTAGCAAAAATAAAATTTTCTTGCCATATTCCCCATGACTAGCAGATCACATTAGCAACTATGGATTAGGAAGGAAGGTTTGAAGGCATATAACTGGTCCTGGACTAGGTCCAACTACTATACATGCAATAGCGTACTACTTTTGCAAGAGTCACCAAGACAGTTGTCGGCGGTGGCCTCCTAGTGTAGCAATGTAGACAGTGGTTGACGACATCGTCCTAGTGGGTGGAAATAGCCTCCATGACTCTATGTAGTCCAAAAAGACCAGCAGGAACTTTTGTCATTCTTGTAGAACAGATAGGAATGAGTTGTTCCTTCAAACGTCAATGTGCTAGCTTTGACCTACTCTCCCTTGTTGTCTATCCCTTGTCGTCTCTCCCTTTTATGGGTAAGACTTGTTCGAGTTCTCACATTACCACAACTGTGAGAATACAAAAATTCTTAGATTTTACTTTTGTGTCTCCTGAAAGCCTTGACTACCCCTTCATTTATAGGAGGGTCAGGGTCAGGGTTTCTAGGTCATCTAGGAGTCAAAGAGACATAATTTCATGAATTTCTGGAACATGTGAACCATAAAATGGTTGGTTCACCACTGAACTAACCTATTCACATTTGGGACAATCGTTCAACACTTGAATCGATCAATACACTATGTTTCCTATTCGCAATAACATTGGCTTATTCAATTAGGGCACATAATGACATCAACATCTATCCTTCATCCAATTATATTGATCATCAAACCGGTCGGTTCACAACCTGAACAAATTGGTTCATACATAATGGGTTGGTTCACCAATTGAACATGTCATTTAAGATTTTTGACAAGCAATCTTGCTTAAATTGAATACCTAAACACTTCAGTAATCATGTTAAATGTTATTCATGAGTAAACTTCTATTTCAGGTGTATCCTATGTGTGTGACCTTTTTGGTCCCTACAATGGTAGTGAATGTCCATAACTAATTTATAACATAACAAACAATGAGTAATATCTAGAAATACATCATTGCTACCCAAGTAATTGGAAATTTGGAGAACAACTTCAATCAACAATTTGTTATTAATGTTATAGTGATCATATAGTTCGTTTATCTCTGATATTCAGATTGAAATTGAGGCATGGAATCACCATCCTCTTAACATTCAATCCTTGTTCCTTGAACTAGAGTAGACTGTATGACATGCATGTGATCTCACATATCATATATTCATTCAAATCAGTATGGCCATACATTTCTCAGTCTTGCTTACGAAGTGGCCAAGATATCAACTCCAGTAGGAGGGACAAATCCCATCTACATCACTCACAGTCATTCCATGTGTCATAACATATCCAAGCATCACCTTTGTGGTAACCCTTATTCAAGGTTACATTAGATGGTGCCAAAATACATCAAACGATATGTCAAGAGTGTAGTGACTTTAGGTCTAAGAGCCACAATTACCACTATCAATATGGGAGCTGATTCTAACTACCATTCAATGGTTTCCATGTATCACTCTCAAGGTGGGACTATACAATACATTGTTCTCTAACAAGTACCCATGTGTTTGGTTTGATATCACGTCATGACTAATGAGATTCTGTCATCAACCAACACACACTCTAGTCTTATGTGTTATTGATGTCTATCAGCTTCCACAATAGAACCCAACTAGGAACATAATAAGGATGTATGCATTCTTATCATACATATGATCTCATTGTCGAGGTCCTGAACCTGAAGATACATGTCATTGAGTAACATCATTCTTTAGATATCTATCATGTTATACCATTATCCAATAATTGAACAAACATATAGACAACGATTTCCTTTATTAGTAATAAAATTGTTTAGAAGATATGCCATTACAATCATTATATGGTGTGCTTTTTGGGCATACATACCAAAGACTCCCACTTGCAGTTAGAGATAGTCACCCATGAACTTAACTCCAAGTAATCTAACATGACCTTCATGCTTCTTCTATGAAAGTGATTTTGTCAAGGGGTCAGTAACATTGCTTTCTATGCAAATCTTCACATCTCCTTGCTATACAATCTCTTATATGATATGGAAATTCCATTGATATGCTTGGAATGTTGATGCGATCTAGGTTCCTTAGCTTGTGCAATAGCTCCATTATTATCACAATATAGGTCTAGTGCATCGCTGATGCTTGGAACTACCCCAAGTTTAGTGATGAACTTCTTGATCCAAACATTCTTTGCCACATTGGGGGCATCATTATAGTAGGCATATGTTTTAGAATCAACAAATATTTCTTTCTTGGAACTCTTCAAGATTATAGATCAGTTGTTGAGGAAAAACTCAAATTTAGATTGTGATCTAAATCCATCTTTGACAGTTTGAAATCTTGCATCAGTGTAACCTTTTACCACCAACTTTTCCTCACCATTGTAGATAAGAAATTGATCCTTTGTTCTTCCCCAGTATTTAAGGATGTTCTTTGCTGACCTTCACTAGGATCTGACTGATATCTTCTAGTGATTCTCAAGACACATGAGACATCACGATGAGTACATCACATTTCTTAAATGATAGTTCCAATTGCAGATGCATATGGAATCTTACTCATGTGTTCCCTTTCTTCACAAGACTGGGATATTGAGCTCTAGATATAGCAACACCATGAGACATGGCTAAGTTTCCTCTCTTTGAGTTCTCCATGTTGAACCTCTTCAACACTTTGTCAATGTATGTGCTCTGTCTTAGGCCAAGAATCCTTCTAGATCTATCTCGATAGATCTTGATTCCTAATATATATGAAGCTTCACCTAAGTCCTACATTGATAATCTATTCATAGTAAGGATTTTACCATTTGTAATGTAGGGATGTCATTACCCAGCAATAGTATGTCATCTACATACAATATGAAGAATACAATCATGCTCCCACTAACCGTCTTGCAAACACATGGTCCTCTACATTTTGAGTAAAGCCAAACTCCTTGACTATTTTGTCAAATCAAGGATTCCAACTTCAAGATGCTTGCTTCAATCTATATATTGACCTTTGTATCTTACATAATTTATCTGCATCCTTTGGATTTATAAAAACCTCAAGTTGTGTCATGTACACTTCCTCAAGAAGATTGCCATTAAGGAAGGTGGTTTTAACATCCATCTCCCAAATCTCATAATCATGATAAATTTTATGGATAAGCATGATCATGGTAGATTTAACCATGGAAATTGGAGAAAAGGTTTTGTCATAGTCAACACCTTGAACTTGTCTAAAACCCTTTACAACCAATAGACCTTTGAAGTTTGTATATTATCATCCATGTTAGTCTTCTTCTTGAAGATCCACTTGCACCCTATGTATTTTACCCCTTCATGTGGAACCACCAAGGTCCATACCTTATTGGTGTACATATATTCCATCTCAGATTTCATGGCCTCAAGCCACTTATTAGACTCTGGTCCCTTAACAACTTGTAGATAGGTTGTTGGCTCATCATCAGTGACCAAATAATCACCTTCATGAGTCACATGATAATAAAAATATTTAGGCTCAAAGCCTATCCTACTTGATCTGTGAGGTTCTAGTGTGACGTGAGGAATTTTAGATTCTACAATAGTTTTTGACTCTCTATGTTCCTCTTATATCTCTATAGGTTTAATGTTTCTTCTTGGTCTCAAACCTCCTCGAGTTCTAATTTTCTCCCACTAATTACTTTTAAATAAATCCCTTTTCAAGGAATACAACATCCTTGGCAACAAACACTTTGTTGTCATATGGAGTAAAAAAGTAGTATCATTTGGTTTCCGTAGGATATCCAAAAAATAACATTTATGCGATTTGGGCCCAATATTTCTGGGAAACTACTTTCTCACATAAGATTTAGATTCTCTAATCTTCATAAAGGCACATTTGGATGCTTCCCATACCATATATTATATGATGTCTTTTGAACCGATTTAGATGGTACACAATTTAGTGTAAACATGACTATTTCTAGAGCATGTCCCTAGAAGGAAATCGAAAGATCAGCAAAACTCATCATTGACCGCTCCATATCTAGTAATGTATGGTTCCTTGTTATTGTTTCACTATTATGCTATCGTGTTTAAGGTCGAGTACATTGTTATAATGTTATAACATGGTTTTTCACATTTATTTACATAATTAAAATGCAATTATTTGAATAATAGGGATATATCAAAAATTTGGCATGCTATGTTTTAAAAGTATGAATTTAATTTACAAATTTTCATTTGCAATGGTATTCATGATTTCTACTGATTTCACTAGTCCAATAATGAATATAGGGAAAAAGGAAGAAAGAAAATCCAATATTAAGTGAATTAGAAAAAGGTAACGGGTAATTAATAATATATATGGAATTATGTCGAATTCTCTAGAAAAGAGGTATTGAAGGCCACTCATGATTTGATTTCATTTTCACACAATTTCTAATGAGAAAAGTAATCAAAATAAGAAATATGGGAATGGTAGGGAGAGAAAAGAAAATTTGATGCCTTAAATAATGAGATAAAGAGGGAGACTTGGAGATTAAGAAAAACAACTTTAAGTTGAGTATTTCGATCTCAAATATCTCCCACATCTAGATAAAATTATATAAGGCTTTCCTTTAAAATTAGGGATAAAAAGTATAAAAGGAGAGAGAGATATGGATTTTTATAGAAATCCTTAAGGGAATGGATTATGGGAAATATACATTAAATGTCATAAATTTATTGGGTATAAATATAATCCTTTTATATTCATGTGGAATGACATCCATCAGATCAGGATCCGTGATACTAAGTCGTCATGTACCTTGCAAAAAATAGGAAACTTGAGATAGTAAACTGAATATTTACATTGCTCTCCTCTCCCTCATCAACGACCGAGCAATCCTAGAAAGTTATACATTCACTTTGTGAGACCAGGCAAACCTGTCTACCCTAGATTCTGCCTAAATTGGAGAACTATAGAATATTTTCCCACATCCCCGATGTGATGAGAACTAACCCATCGACCCTAGGGCTAAATAAAGGCTTGAGCAACCAATGCAACATCACTATTGCACTCATAAGGCTCTGCACAATCTCAGACTCATTTCCTTAGCCTCAATTCCTCCTCTATCACCCATTCACCTCTAATCCTCTCTTGATCATTGCCAAAGATCCCTTCTTGTCATTCCATCAACTCTGACAAACACCAGAGTAATTGGAACCACAAGTACGATCGTGGAGATGAGATCGTGGTCTTCTTGCCTAGTTGTTCACTGAAGTGGATTTGAACTCAAAGTCAACCGACAAAGTTAACCACTTGCTCGTATGAGAGAAGGGGCAGAGGTTGAGGATAACCTCTGAGGATCATACCCCAATAACCATGTATCTTCTTTTAAACAGGTAGGGACTTCTTGGTCCTTTTCACTACTTTTCTCACCTAACTAAGTGAAGTCCATGCAAGTGTGGACTGCCAAGTGGTGTGAGCCCATTGGCTTGGCCCAACCTAGTTGGGAAGATCGGGGCCCAAGCTCATTGCCTAGGTGACAATCTAAGATTGGCCAGAATTAATTAATTTTGTTAAAATTATAGAAACTAATAGGAAGGTCCACTGATAATAATTTATGTATGAAAGTTGATCATAATAATGCAAGGACTGCGATACAAATAGTTCCAAAACCAATTTTTTGTCTCATTATAAAAGTACCTAAAGTTGTTGTCTTTAATGCGTTAAATGTATAAAAACCCTATTTTTTGTCTTTAATGATTATATAATGTTTAAATGACTTAAATGGATAAAGTTGGTTCTTTTTGGATAAAAGCGACTTATTTGGCTTAGTTTGAGATGAATAGTACATAAAATATCAAGTTTAGGTTTTGCATGTTAAAAAGATCTTAAAGTGATAACTAGGGCTTGAGAAGTCAAAACCCAAATGAAACCCTAAGTTGACCCCAAAACCATAACTTGGAACCCATATCATTCTTAATGTGATTTTATGAACAAAATAGTAATACTTGAATGTTATGCATTAATTTCAGTGTGATTGTTTGATTATACTCAATAAATCATATCTGGGACTTTTGATCACTTTTGAGAAAGGTATATGGTTACACCTATGACTAATTAGCTTAAATGACTTCTGTGGATTTCCAAGGCTTTCCACATTGATTGCAAATTGAATGATGGTTGTTTACATAATTCCTATAATCTTTAAAGAATCTATTAGTATCACATTATATAAGTATAAACTTGCTCAACTATCTATGGTGGATTTAAGTGATTCATGTGCGATGTTCTAATTTTCATTATGAGGATGAGTGATCAATTCAGGATAGGATGATCACCAATAATACCAAATTGGGATAGGATGGTCATTATGAGGACAAAGCCAGTATATGATGGTCATTATGAGGCCTAGCCGAGAAAGGAAGGCCATTACAAACTGAGCCTAGAAATGGGAGGTTATGAAAAGTCCACTATAGGGACTAAACCCTAGAGAGAGGTAACCTCACATGAGTAATCCAGAGAGGAAGTTTACCACAAAGATTAAGTTGAGAAGTTAGAAAAAAAATACATGTTCAATTTTGTAATCATATTTTTTGTTATGGATGAATATGTTGTTACATCTAGATGTGAAAATTCCCCCCACATACCAATATAACTTGTTATACTAACCGTGTTTTTATTACATGGTGTTTTAGGTTAAACTGCTATTATTATGCAAGTATGGTGCAAATGGACATCCAGAGAAGAAGGCACCAAAAGAATATATCTAAAGTAATTCTGAAGCATTTAGATAGATAGTCTTTATTGCATGCTTCCAAACATTCAATACCCATATCATGTAACTCCCTTGGGTATATTTTATCTTTTATTTTCTTACCAAAATCATTTCTATTTAGTGAAATTTATTAATTATTTTTTATTAATTGCTAAACATTGATCTTGTATTATGATAATGTCCCTTACCCTCTCGATCCCCCTTAATTGGGGGATAATATGAGGAGGGGTCGTTACATTTGGTATCAGACCCTTATTTACCATTCAACTTTTAATAATTATTAAATTTTAAAAATTTTATAGAGCTCAAGGGAATTATTATTGTAGTTTCTAAAGCCAGAGCTGTCTAGAAGGGGCCACAATCTGGGGGCTTAAAAAAATTCCTCCGCATCGCTAGTCGTCTTATGAGAACTCCCAGACCCGTGCATCCCTCCTGGCCAAAGTTAGAGGATTTTACTCAAAATGAAATACATGTATGATTTCTTCTCATCTAACTTCCTCTGTTCTCTACCCCTTCCTTCACTCAACAAAATGATAGGAACATATAACTGCTTCATCTACCCTTCAGAGTATTACAGTTATGAAGGATTAAGGTTAACAATATTAGGGATTAAGGCATCCTCCTTGATAAATGTGTATTTATCCTTTTTAATTTAATATTTTAGATATTTTTATGATTGTTTTGTTATTTATTTTCATAGTTTTATAATTAATTGTATAAGTTTATATTTTCTCTCTTTATTTGGAGTTTTAATTAATTATATTTGGTTGAATTTTTGTTGGAAAATAGTCTAATCACTCCAATCATTAATCTCTCTTGGAAGATGTTTTGCACAATTCTCGCAATTTCTGGAATTTATGTATAGACAACACCAAAACATTCATAACTCCCACATACATATTCGAATTCAGAGTTTAGATATGTTTTAAATAGATAATTTCATTTTCTACAAAAAATATATTTCCCAACAATTTTGGTAGTCATGTGACTATCCAACCAACCAGGGAACGTGCATATTCATTTTCCACAGTTCCTGATTTATATATATACCTTGCACCAAAATAAGCATAACACTCAAATCTAAAGACATAATTTAAAGTTTAAATAAGCGTTGGAAAGAACATTCAAAGGCCTACATGAAAAATATATTTTTTGGATACACTATAAAGGTTATTATCAGCCAAAATTTATATGAAACTTCGGAAATGGGAATCTATAGAGAATGAGTCAGAATTTGAACGGTCAAAAGAAGGCAATCAATGATTTTCTTTATTTCCTGTTAAGAAAGAGATTTCTTTTGATCAAAACAAATAGTTGTCAACTATTCCATTCCTTCTTCTCTCCTTTTAGGGTTTCCCCCTCTCATTTCCCTATAAAAGGATGGGGGGACTCGACAAGAAAAATCATCGAGTCTTAGTTGTAATTCGAGTCTTACTTGTAATTCAAGTCTTACTTGTAATAGAGTTTTAGTTTGTAGTCCTCAATTTTGTACTCGCATTTTCTTTCATTGTTGCAATATAAATTTGATTCTTCATCTCTGGAACTTGGTTATTCTGATTCTTTACTTCTTGTTCTTTTCTCTTGGAATGAAGGCTCAAGGGATCAAGACGTTTAAGTGGCACCACCTAGATTTCCTTGGAGATTCTTTTTCCTATGTTCTATAGCTTCTTTCCTTCTTCATTTTGCTTCCCCTCTTATGACTAGTGAGTAGTATTCTTATCGAGGTGAGGGCAGCAACCCTTAGCCATGTAATGATTAGATCGAAGTTTTAAATGATTTTTTAGACAAATGGTTTTTGATTTGGAAATTGACAATTTTAACAAAGTGATCTCTGGTTTTCATCGCTTGCTAATCTTGGTGGATGTGACTGTGGAACCTAATATTTAGAACAACCAAATCGATTACATGGTCATTTTAATGAGACCTCGGAATACTCCCCATTAGGATGATTGAACTTGGATTCATGGACACTAGGACCAATGGATTCACAGAGAGTTCTTCTTTTGTGAATTATTTATGAATGTTTCACATACCTTCCTTTATCTTTCTTATCGTCTAATTTATTCGATCTTGTTTTGCATCAGCTAGGGTGGTTAAACCCCTTAGCTTTGATATTTCTTTCTTTTGATTAGTTGATCTTTAATTGAGTATCTTTATTTATTTTTTAGTTTAAAAAAATCTCAAAATGGATTTTACATTCTTGTTCTTGCAATCAAATTTGAAACTAAACCATCTTTATCGTCATCTTTGTGGATCTATACCTTTCTGTACTTTTTTTTATTTGGTGTTGGCATTAAGTTGACGACTTGTGAGAAGTTAAACTCTACGAATTTTTCCTAGTGATTGTTGTGTGTTACAACAATGCGCATCAATTTGGCATCGTTGGCGGGGACGAAACAATATTATTTCAGATTTGATTGCTTATATATCTTGTATAATTTTGTTTCATATTCTTTAACTTGTACAACATTAGTCTTTTTTATAATTTCTTCTCGATTTTTATAATTTCTTTTTGCCATACGAGAACCATTCCGAAGTATATCTCCTCTTTCTGTTGAGTTTTCATTCCAACAATATTGCTTTCTAGTTATTTTTTATAATTTTAATTTATTCCATTATTTTTTAACTTTATAATTTTCATTTCTCTTTATAATTTTGACTAACCGATTATCTTGTAATCTCTCTTCTCTTATGTGTTGATTGACATATCTTTTAGGAACTTTTCAAATGGAGTGGACATCCCAATATCTCCCACAATGTTATTGTTGTGGTCTTTACTTCCATGTATCTCTTACTTGTCCAACTTTATCGCATAGAACCCCTATTTACGAGCCATTTCATCCTAGTGGGTACAATGTGAATCCATATTTTTCTAAGGACCATTATGGGGACCCTTGCTATCCATATTCTGAGGGGGGCATGATCAATATAATTTTGGAGGGTATGACCAACAGAACTTTGGGGGATGGACCTATTTATGATACCCAATATAATCCTCAACAATAAGAGAAGCTTAGGTCCCAAGAGAATATGGCAGAAAAAATGATAACCAACCAAACCTTATTAGCCACTTTATTGAAAGCCCAATCCCAAAACCCAAATGTTCCAAATATGTTTCCCCATGATTATGTGACACCTTTTAATATTGAATCTTCCCACCATAATGGACGCAATGGAAATTACAATCCACCATATTCAGATGATTATTATGATGAAAAATACCACAAGAAAGATGTTGAGCATCAGGACCAAGATCATTATGGGGGGGTATGGTGAGTATGGACAAAATTTGGGGGAACCCATTTATGAAACTCAGTTGACACCCCTAAAAGAAGAGAGACTTAAGGCCCTAGAGTAGATGGTAGCAAAAGGACAAGAAAAACTAGAAACTAGCCAAGCCTTGTTAGCCACCCTACTAGAATCCCAATCACAGAGACCCCCATAGGAGTTAGAGAAACACAAAATAGATCTCCTTGATGATGACGATGATTATCCCATGTTTACATCATAGATGTCAATTTCCACTGAGTTAGCTCTAACCAATGAACATCAACCTTCATATGAGGAATACTTGACATCTCCATTAGAGGCTTTGATACTTCAATATCAAAAATCACTACAAGAAGGTCATCCTTCTATGTCTCCAACACCTTACGCAACCATCCCTCTTGAGGAAGGTCTCTCGTTTCAAGAGCTCTATATTCCTCCTCAACCATCCATTATTCCACATGTTGATGAACTCGATGAGGTGATTCCACCTCCACAAGAACCTTACATGCCACCGTTATATTGTGAGGTGATCCCTTTTGAGGCCATTGAGTTACACACATGTTTTATGAAGGAATCAGATCTCCCCTTCAGCACAGTAGAGGACCCCAATGACTCCATATACATCCATATTGATGAAATTTTCCATGAAGTAGAGATGGAAAATCCCCCAACTGAGATGGAACAACCTGGAGTAATCAATTTTGATGATTATGAGGACAATTATATCATCTACAAGTCATAAATGTCAAATCCAATAGCTTCCATCTACGGGGCAAAGGATCTGGATGCACCTTGATGCATAATCCTCTAGGAAGACATACAACCCCATGTGATTGTTTACCTAGCTAACAAACTAGTTCTTCCAATATGGGAACCCTCTCCACTACATGTAGACCTAGGCAACAAAAAGATAACCATCCCAAATCCTCCTCCTGATATTCTACATCCATCACTACATGTGTTACCTGTCGGGTACCCGCCAACCTTCCCCAATCCACGTCCATATTCAACACTTCCTTTGCTATCAAAGGAAGATCTGTGGATATTACTGGAGGGAATGTGAGGTGAAAGAAAACATGAACACCCCACTGAGCTTTCAGGACTACCCTATCATTGGGTACACTATGAAGCTCCTCTGATGAAGGTCCCAGCCCTCGCACACATCCCCTTTAGCTATACATTCTTCGAGCTACCAGGGGCATTTGAAAATCCTCACTCTTCTCTTCCCTCCATCTCGGGTTTCATCTTTTCTCAGGATGAGAAAAATATAAGTCTGGGGTGGAGATGGGTGGTATGTTTCTACTCCACCCTTCTTATCTTTTTTTTCTTCTTCTCTACATCTTGTTTTTCCTTGTTCTACATATAGTTGCTTTTGTAATTTCTTCTTTTATGGCAATTATCTAGTCAGTCATGATTTTATTTTTTCTATTGCAAAAAATTCATTATCTAGTCGGCCAATATAAACATACGTTTATCATTGTACCCATTTGAACTTAGTAAATATTTTACAAAAATTGTTACAAATTTCCATGTCTAAAACCACCATGTCACTTAGGACACCAAAATAACGTCACTCCTTGGAAAAATTGGAGAGGCGTATGATAACACCCATTTTATGGCTGCTAGAGCTTATATTTTACTATCAAAATTGCCTCCAAACCTTACTTCCTCTCGATTTTATCCTATCTATTGAATAGAAATAATACCCACTATGCTCCTGACAACATTTCCTATCTTTTGTAGGGTTTCTCTTATTTTCCCATCAAAAGAATGCTATTGGGCCCGTCCCAGCCCATCCACAACAAGTTAACCGCCACGACACATCAAGCGGCAAAGTGACACACTCCTTACCCACCACGGTCGCTACCTGATATGGCAGCAACCCGACATGGGTGTGTCATGTGGGAACCCTAACAGACTACACACTATTACTTGACAAGGAGCCTTGCCTGCTACGGTCTGTCGGTCAAAGTAGTTGATCATGTGACACGGCCACCCCTTGGTGCATCAGCCCATCCGAGTCTTTACCCGACACGATCAAGCACGATTTACTCGCAATCCGACACGTGACGGCCCCCGCCAACCATGTCGAACAACAGTCGTGTCGACCCTCTCCCAAAGCCATGTGAATGGAGCAGACAAAGGACATGTGACCCAACGAGGGCCGCAACTCCCACCAGCCGCTTCCTATAAATAACAACTACATGAATCTGATGGGACAGGTCAGAACCCTAGGAGAGCTAACTCTTAGAGAAAAAAAAGGAGCTAGTGCGGGTGATACTAGGTCAGCACACCCCCAACCCGAGAGGGACAGGAGGAGTTCACTTAGAACTAGACCTGGTAGTAGAAGCAACGCAACATGACCTTCCAGCCTACTTCAAACACGTCAGGTCTCTATTTGGGCTTCAACTCGAGACGGCTCACCCATCTATACCCGACATGAGGAACGAAGAACCTAAGATAAAGCTAACCTGACACATGTCCTAACATGACACAATACCAAACCCGAAATGGCTTACCCATCACGGCTGCTGCCCGATCGGGCCAAAAGCCCGACACGGCCATATCGGGCAGGGAGTCCCTTCCCAATACACCCATTACGCGTCACAGTTCATGACTTGATCCGGTCAAGAACCCGACACGGTCATATCCCGATAGAGATCCTGCCTGGTACCGGGTTAGCATTACCTTAGGGGTCCGCTGCTATGTATATCGACCTCCTACATCAAGGAGGTCGATACTTATCTTGCCCTTTTCAACATTTTACTTTCAATTACTATTGCATTGTAACTAAACCTTTTTATCTCTTTATCCTTATGGAATCTGTCGAGTTTATCTCATATTGTTCTGTGTATGGTTCCTTTTTGTTGGATGATTTCTTTATAGCATTTGAACTCTAGTCTCTTCTATTTGGATCATTCTTTTGACTAGCTATCGAAACATGTTTTTCATTTTGACTCCTTTGAGAGAAGGATGTTGTAAATTCTAGAGTTTGGTTTGATTCCGGTGTACGAGAGTACCCAGGATCAGGGTTGCCCTGACATATCTTTCTGCTCTAGTCTATGCCCAGTACCCTTGAGAGAGAGGATTGGTGCATGGTAAAAGGCACCTTTTTTGAGAGAAGAGGGTGCAAGATGTATTCCGCTGCCGCTTGTTATGTTTAAGTTTTCTTCCTTCGTCCTTTACTCTAATGATAGTTTTATCTCCTCAGTTTCCAATATACAAAACCTCTATAAAAATTGCTAAACATTAAAACATAAATTCTTCTGGTAACTCCCCTTGGAGATAGTCTTTTTGTTTGATTATTTACAATTCTTTCTCGTTATATCAAAACCTTATCCTTTGACCTTTTTCGATGTTCTTAGACTAGTAAAACTTAGGTTCTGAAGCGTTGTTCTTCCTATCCCTGTATTCGACCCTGTGCTAGTTGTAGGATGTCTTAAACATTCGGTTATTATAAATTTCTAAAGTATGATAACCTAGAAATGACTCCATTCTTAGACCCACGTTTAAGGCTTGTCAACTTTTTGGCACCGTTGCCGGGGATAGGCAACAAAAACCGTTCTACGAACTTGAGTTTTGCTTTCACTTTACCAAAAACCTTGTACATATGCATATAATACTGTAAATATTTACTGCGCATAGTTCATACAACATACTAATACTTTTACACTTTTCCTTTTTTTCCATGTACTTTCTCACCTTTTCAAGCCATCTTCGCTTCTGACATGTCATGGTTGAGCAACCTCCGGAAGCCCGCTCCCTGCACTCATTTGTCCAAGTTCGGGCAAATGCAGTTTGATCGAACAACTTCTTTTTACTTAATCCCTTTGTTTAATCATTGCAGAAAATGGCCCGCACCAAACAAAATGTCATCCAGGTTGATGACCAAAGCCAAAAATGAAGCCACCACCGGGAAGAAATGCCCAAACCCTGAGGCGGTTGGGACCTCTGAGGCCGAGAATGGCTCAGAATGGAAGCAGCACTGGCCCCAACAACGATAGTAAAACCGGAAGTATTGGCACACTCGCCAGGCCAATTCATACCTAGAGACGAGGAGCACCAACGACATTACATGGAGTTGGCAACAAAAGTCTACAAGCCAACCCAGTTCTGCCATCAAGCATCCTTCCGCTAGATAGACATCTTCAATAGACTTGTGAACAACTTAGAAGCCTCCATACTACGGAAGATTTTCTTCAGCTACTCCGACTCCTACATCGAGCTCACCAAGGAGTTCATCTCCTCCCTCTGTCGAGTCCCAAATACCCCTGAAAAGACCAAAAGGTTTAGCGGAGCGGACAAACTACAAGGGCACCTCTACAACACCGAGCATGACATCTCAGAGAGGATGCTCAACGAGATATTCTCTTCCAGCGAGGCAGAGAGAGAGTTGTTGAATAACGGTGCCCGAATCACCGAAGGTGACAACTTCGACCCAATCGCACTCTGGAAGAAGCTGACTAGCGAATCATCCTTCAAGCGAGGGAGCAAGGTGGCGGTTGTTCACTCGTGCTTTTGGAGGATTATACATAAGATCGTGGTGAGCCTCCTCTTCAGTAAATATGAAACCAGCAACTTATATACTGAAGAGCTCCATCTTATTTGGTACATGATGGAGGGAAAGACTAACAACTTGGGGTGTTTCCTACTAAACTAGTTGCACCCGATAAAGGACACCTCCAAGGAGTACAACATGGGTGGGGTCGTCAACCTGATTGAGACAGGGCTAGGGTACCCTAAGGAGCCACTCATCCTATCACGCACTCAGGGCGATGACAAGATTGACATCAAGTTCCTAACGAGGGCAAACATCATCAAGAAGGAGGGTCACTGATTCTTCTACAAGTTTGCGAGGACAGACACCCTCCTGCCCCTCCCACTTTACATCAACTACGACGCAGAGAATCTAGTCTTCACAACTGTAGAGATCAAAGCTATGATTGTTGAAGCCTCTTACGCCGCCACCAAGACCATCCAAGAAAGGATGGCCGCTATAGGGAGGCCCACACCTCTCAAAGTTCAGCGGGACAAATCATCAACAGTCATCGTTGAAGACTCACCTGTTCCTACCACCGCCGAGCCGACCGCCATCGCCACATAGCCAGCAGCCGCCACTCCGATGGTCACTGCTGCCGCCACTGAACCAGCCACGACAACCACAACAATGCCCGCCGCAGCTACAAAAGAAATGTCGACTATCGGGGAGTTCGTTGACACCACTGGGGCTGCTACAACAATCATCGCCCCGAAGGCCGCTGCGGTAGATGAAATAGCCACATCACCTAAAGCTTCATCCCTACCAGAAATGGCAGAGTCATTAGTACAGCTGAATGCCTCCTGCAACAACGAAGAGGCATTCGTTGAGCTCTTAGAGGCGAAGCTCAGGGCCGTACAAATGACGCCGACACTGCCACCATCTACGCCGGTGATTGCTATGAAGGAGGATGTTGAGAGCCGGATGGTCGATCAACATCCGCCTACTCCACAACCTTCTCCACTACCCCAAGTTGAAGAGGCGGAGGCAACCACAAGGGTGCCAACACCCCGTCTGGAGGCCACGCCCTCACAGACTATTTAGGTGGACTTGGCACTGATAGACGATGCTTATTCATTGGGCTGCACTGCCAATGCAAGGAGTGCATTGTGAAGCCGAACCTGATCAATGGCAGCCTCCTCCTCATTGGGACATGTCTTCATCTTTGAGTTTGACAACTTGTAGGAGGTAACAAGAAACCACACGGCTACATTTGCTTCCCTAACCCACAAGTTTCAAGTCTTCCAAAGGAGGCTGAATGAGCAGGAGCGTCAACTACTGACTGTAGTTGGTCTCCTCGGCCAACTAGAGGTGCTGAATAACACGATGCAGGCGACACTCCAACACCTCGACGTGGTTGAGTAGAGGCTCGACGAGAGGGACGACCACCACTGCTCAAGGCATCCTAGGAGATCACAATCACCTCCAGCCTTCAGCTCTCTACCATCATCGTCATCCTCCTCCTCAGGTTCTTCGTCATCATCCACCTCTAGCGGGCCCTCCACAATGCCTAAGGAAGAGATGATGAACATAACCACCGACATGACTCCCGCATGATAAGAGAGTGCCCGCGTTGTTGACACATCTGCTCCCTCTCCCCCTCTAGACCCAGCTGAAGATGAAGAAGAAATATCTATAAGCCGAGTGGAGGGTTAATCTAAAGAATCTGAGGGAGAAAGGAGATCTATATAGCTCAATTGCTACACAACCCCCTAGGGCGAGGACTTCAATGGCATATGCATTTTCTTTGTTGTCGGAGATCCCTGTCTTCGAGATGGCCGATTTTGATAGGTGCGCCATCGGCTACCTGTCGATCCTGGACCAATGACTAGTGAACATGGTCCTAAGGCCACAGGAAGAAGCAGAAGCCATCATCTGGAGCGACTGATACTTCTCAGTACGATGCATAGCACTTAAAGGCATGTTCTACTCAGAAGCCGTGGTAGGGAAGATTCTATTCAGGGTCTTGGAAGGCGCGTTACTCGAGAATGTCACCATCAGGACAGGCCGACAACCATTATACAATGCCACCCCAGCCTTGGAAAGAAGATTACTAGAAGGGGTGTATGATTAAAAGTAGGTGGATGGCATGCTGCATCATATCGAAGAGCACAATCCAGGACTGGTGTTGGCCCCTTACATGCTTAGAAAGCATTGGTTACTCTATGTGGTGGACCTATGTAAACATGACATCACACTTCGTAATTGCTTCACCACGAAGGTCTCACATAGAGGGCACATCTTCATATGCCCCGAAGATAAGCACCTCAGACTTCTTTCTATGTGTCTTCACCGTGTAATCAAGCAAGGAGTCCAATGCCACAACAACATCTGGAACTTCTACACCATATGAGACTTCCCAGTCCAAGAAGAGCCAGGAAGCAAAAATAGTGTCTTCATTGTCCTGCATGCCATGGAGCTGATAAACATCTTCAGATACGTACGGCATCTCCAAGACCAAGACTTCTATTGATTGAGAAGCATATACGCGTTGTTGCTGATCAAGGACAAGCACTACTTCAGAGACACAGAGCTTCTAGAGGAGCTGTTGGAGATAGATGTTGAATCTGAATCTTCTCGACCAGGTAGCCCTCCAAGGGAAGAATTTGAGTGCGCAAATGTCTACGGGATAGGAAAGCTGATAGAAAATCTGTGAACCGCACTCGCCACTGAAGGAGATGCTACTGAAGGTGAATTTTCTTCACCTGCCGTCCCTGAATCTCTAATCAGGAATTTTGGCTATTTCATGTGCACTTCTCTATCTCACGAATAGGTCAATGAAATTCTTCTCAGACTCACTGATTCCTACACCGTACACGTCATATATGAAAAAGACAATGCAATAGTCCCCCTCGACGATCTGTGAGACTTAGTCAAGGCAGGAGGATGTCTAGTAATGATGGTGGCATCAACTTACATCCCCATCCTACAGAAGAAGATTGAACAGGCTTACATCGCCCATCTGATGCTATTCAATGACCTATGCCTTGCTAATAAAATAGGAGCACGCCAGTTGTTTTGGCTCCAAGTTAAGAAGTGTCTGGTGCGTGTCATCTTCCTACCTATGTTGCACGACAATCACTGGACGCTCCTGATGATATACACCCATCCACGTGCCAGTTTCTTCTACAATAGCTCCGACGCCAACATCAACTATCAGACGGAGTGTACATCTACGCCAGCAACATCCCTCGAGTGACTAGCAAGGAAATATTACGTTGAGGTGGTGTCTTTGATCCAGCCATATCTTGAAGACCCGGCAGCCAAGTGGCATGAACTTGAATACTTCCACTGCACTCCACAACAAGCTAA
Organism: Alisma plantago-aquatica; assembly: GCA_963693085.1. Lineage (NCBI taxonomy): Eukaryota > Viridiplantae > Streptophyta > Magnoliopsida > Alismatales > Alismataceae > Alisma > Alisma plantago-aquatica. Next base: position 942,006,389 of record OY856410.1, on the reverse strand, counting down.
GTTATCAAATGACTACGATATCTACGTGTTGCACTGGATCTACCACACGGTAGCCCTCAAATAGACATCAGATAAGCTCCACCACCTAGGCTACCACAACCAATTCAGAGAGTATGTGATGGATCTCTTATCTGCCGAGGGCACATGCATTTGTTGAACCGTCACTGATCTATGCCTATCCTTTCCTATTTATCTCTCAACTCTGGGACAGAGTGTGAGGTAAGTTTGGGGGGGTACTCCATAGTATCAATGAGGGAGGTACTCAATTTTTCCCTTTTTTGCCCTTTTTTCACTTTTCCTTTTCTCACCATATTCTGTGTATACATGTATATATGATTCATAGAAAGAAATACACACACAACTTCTTGTTTATCAAAAACTGTACAAATAAATTTATAGTAAATATTTGGTACAACTTCTTCCAGTATGTTCTCTCTGTATCTAAGGAGGTGCACATTTCTGTTATGCTCTTTTGAAAATGTAGTCTCAAACAACAAAGGCTATAACTTTTCTACGCCAGCTTTGAAAAATAATCTCGTAACATCTAAGAGATGTGCATGTAAAGGAAAAAGCTGCCCAAATAGTAAACACTTTTTCTTTTCCCTACCCACCACAATCCCAAAAAGAGAGGAAAGCCTTATGAGAGTGAATAAAAGCATGAGATTTGTGCAAAAAAAAAACCACATACTTGTCTCCCCAAAGGTATCCATCTTTAGGCATGGTAGATCCGGGGCAGTGGTACGTAGGATGTTAAATCACTGCTCTAAAGTCAACTGGCTTGGACTGTAGGGACTTTTCCATTAATGGACCCATACTAGGATGGACCAATGGGAAGCAAGAAAAACCCAAAAAGCCTTAAGCCTTCCCCAAAACCACACCTTCTACTCCCAAGATGTTTGGTGTTAAAGCTAACTTCGAAATCATGCACTTCAAGTCTCGATGAAGGTGAAGAGAAATTTTTTTCTTAAATAAGGCAGAAAAAATAAAGTCCATTGTTTATAGTCAGATGTAATTTTCCTTAGGATATCAAAAAAACTCTCTTAACCCCTTGTCCAAAGACTACGTCTGGTTTTGAAAAGTACTGCAAATGAAGTTTTAAAATAAGTACAAATTGATTAAGGACAATCAAAATGCTAAGTTTGGAGGAGTTGATAACACCCATTTTATGGATTCTAGAGCTTATAGTTTACTATCAAAACTGCCTGCAAACCTTACTCCCTCTCTATTTTATCCTATCTATTGAATAGAAATAATACCCACTATGCTCCTGACAACATTTCCTATCTTTTGTAGGGTTTCTCTTATTTTCCCATCAAAAAAATGCTATTGGGCCCATCCCAACCCATCCACAACAAGTTAACGACCACGATCCATCAAGCGGCAAAGCGACACACTCCTTACCCGTCGCGGCCGCTACCCGATATGGCAGCAACCCGACGCGGGTGTATCACGTGGGAGCCCTGATGAACTGCACATTATTACCTGACAAGGAGGCTTGCCCACCACAGTCCGTCGGCCGACGGAGTTGATCGCATGACACAACCACCCCTCAATGCAGTAGCCCGCTAGAGTCTTTACCCGACATGATCAAGCGTGATTTACTCGCAACCCGACACGTGACGGACTCTGCTACCCTTGTTGGGCAACGGATGTGTCGACCCTCTCCTAAAGCCATGTGAATAGAGCAGACAAAGGACACGTGGCCCAATGAGGGCCACAACTCCCACCAGCCACTTCCTATAAATAGCAGCTACAGGACTCCGATGGGATGGGTCAGAACCCTAGGAGAGCTAACTCTTAGAACAAAAAAAGGAGCTAGAGCGTCGAGATCCCACGCCTGTCGGGCAATACTAGGTGAGAACACCCCCAACCTGAGAGGGACGAGAGGAGTTCACTTAGAACTCGACCCGATAGCAGCAACAACGCTACACGACCTTCAAGGCTACTTCAAACGCGTCGAGTCTCTAGCTGGGCTTCAACCCGAGATGGCTCACCCATCTATACCGAACACGAGGAACTGAGAACCTATGATAAAGCTAACCCGACACATGTCCTAACACGACACGATACCGAACCTGATATGGCTTACCTATCATGGTTGCTGCCCGATAGGGTCAGCAGCCCGATACGACCATATCGGGTAGGGAGTCCCTTCTCGATACGCCCATTACCCGTCACGATTCACGACCCGACACGGTCAAGAACCCGACATGGTCATATCCCGATAGAGATTCTACCCGGTACCGGGTTAGAATTACCATAGGGGTCTATTGCTATGTATATCGACCTCCTACATCAAGGAGGTTGATACCTATCTTCCCTTTTTCAGCATTTTACTTTCAATTACTATTGCATTGTAACTAAACCTTTTTATCTCTTTATGCTTATGGAATATGTGGCATTTATCTCATATTTTTCTGTGTATGGTTCCTTTTTGTTGGATGATTTCTTTATAGCATCTGAACTCTAGTCTCTTTTGTTTGGATCATGTTTTTTACTAGCTATCGAATCATGTTACTCATTTTCACTCCTTTGAGAGAAGGATGTCGTAAACTCTAGAGTTTGATCTGATTATGGTGTTCGAGAGTACCCAAGATTAGGGTTGCCCCGACATATCTTTCCGCTCTAGTCTATGCCCGGTACCCTTAAGAGAGAGAATTGGTGCATGGTTAGAGGCACCTTCTTTGAGAGAAGAGGGTGCTTGATGTATTCCGCTGCCTCTTGTTATGTTTAAGTTTTCTTCCTTCATCCTTTACTCTGACGATAGTTTTATCTCCTTGGTTTCCAATATACAAAACCTCTATAAAAATTGCTAAACCTTAAAACATTAATTCTTTTGGTAACTCCCCTTGGAGATAGGGTTTTTGTTTGATTCATTATAATTCTTTCTCGTTATATCAAAACCTTATCCTTCGACCTTTTTTTACGTGCTTAGACAAGTAAAACTTGAGTTCTGAAGCACCGTTCTTCCTATCCCTGTGTTCGACCCCGAACTATTTCGACCCTATGCTAGTTGTAGGATATCTTAAACATTCGGGTATTATAAATTTCTAAAGTCCGATAACCTAGACATGACTCCTTTCTTGGACCCACGTTTAAGGCACTTTAAAGATTATTAGTAGTCAAAATTCACACGAAACTTCAGAAATGAGAATTTGTAGAGAGAGAGTCAGAATTTGAAGGGTCAAAATAAGGTAATCAATGATTTTCTTTATTACCTATTAAGGAAGAGATTTCTTTTGATCTAGACAAACAACAACCGCCTCTTCCATTCCTTCTTCTCCCCTTTCAGGGTTGCCACCCTTCATTCCCCTATAAAGGGATGGGGGACTCCACAAGGAAAATCATCAAGTCGTAGTTGTAATTCGAGTCTTACTTGTAATAGAGTCTTAGTTGCAATTCGAGTCTTACTTGTAATAGAGTCTTAGTTTGAAGTCCTCAATTTTGTACTCGCATTTTCTTTAATAGTTGTAATGTTTCATTTTTGCAATACATATTTAGTTCTTCATCTATGGAACTTGGTTATTCTCATTTTGTACTTCTCTTTCTTTTCTCTTAGAACAAAGGATTAAGAGATCAAGCCGTTTTACTAGCACCACCTAGATCTACTTGGAGATTCTTTTTCTTATGGTCTATGCTTCTTTCCTTCTTTGTTTTACTTCCATTCTTATGGCTAGTGAGTAGTCTTCTTACCGAGGTGAGGGGAGCAACCCCTAGCCATTTGATTATTACATCAAAGTTTTACATGATTTAGACAAATGGTTTTGATTTGGAAATTGACGATTTTAACAAAGTGATATCTCATTTTCATCGATTGTTAATGTTGGTGGATGTGACTGTGGAACCCAATATTTAGAACAACCAAATCGATTACATGGGGATTTGGATGAGACCTCAGAAAAGTCTCCATTATGATGATTGAACTAGGATTCATGAATGCTAGGACCAATGGGTTCACGGGGAGTTCATCTTTTGTGAATCATTTATGAATGTTTCACATACCTTCCTTTATCTTTCTTATCGTGTAATTTCTTCGGTCTCATTTTGCATCAGCTAGAGTGGTTAAATCCCTTAGCATTGGTATTTCTTTCTTTTGATTAGTAGATCTTTAATTGAATGTCTTTATTTTTTGTTTTAGTTTAAACAAACTCTCAAAATGGATTTTACATTCTTGTTCTTGCAATAATATTTGAAACTCAACCATCTTCATCGCCATCTCTATGGATTGATACCTTTTTGTACTTTGTTGTTTTGGTGCTTGCATTAAGTTGATGACCTACTAGAAGGTTAAACTCTAGGAATTTTTCCTAGTAATTGTTGTGTGTTTCAATGATGTGCATCACTCCTCCAAATAATAAAATGCATGTAAACAAGATGTCATGGACATAATTGTTATGGGTTTTTAATACCCTAAGTTTGAAATTGAGATTAAAAAGGTTATTTATGTGAAACAACATGGCCCGCATCAAGGACACCATCATCCCTAATGACACCTCCAGGGAATATCTGATGGGGCTCCAAATGTCGCACCAAGAAAACCCTAAAAAATAACTTCTCACTACTACAGAACACGCCTTTGGCGTCGGTTGTTTAACCCCTTTTAGCGACGGTTTTCAAGCGACGCCTATGTGGGCGCTGCTAAAGGTCGAACACTTCAGCGTCAGTTTTATAACCGACGCCTAAATAACCTATAAGTGTCGGTTATATATAGATGGTCGATGCCTATAGGGTTCATGCCACAAAAAAGGGTGCCATCTAGGACACTATATGTGTAAGCTTTCACCTAAAATACCAACGCCATATTCCCAGACGCCACGGCCGTGCTTCCCTGCACGGCCATGTTTAGTACTATAGGCATCGGTTTTATATGAATAAGTGACGTCATTTCCACCACGGGCATGATTTCCTGCACGGTCGGGTTGTTTGTCATATTAGGCGACTGTTTTTATCCAATAACCGACACTGTAGGCCTTTGATGACAGTGTTCTATAAATAACCGACGCCTATGATTTAATTTTTTTTTTATTATCAGTTTGCAGGCCTGCTGTGGCTGGTTAGCAGGATGAGAACCTGCAGTTCAGTTTTCTAAACTACAGGTTTACGACATCCATTGATATCAGCCTACAAACAGGCCACAAACCTGCAAAATCAAAAAAATATACTTTTCACACAAGTAGATACATTGATACATTCAGACATCATTTCAATTCTCACATTCACACATGTAGAAACATTCAAATACATCTATAAACATTCAGATATGTATAAACAATCAGATTCATATAACAAAATACATCTATATTCATTTACAAAATACATAAAGTGCAGCACGCACACGTGCTTCAGATTCATATAACAACATGACAGACTAACACATATATAGTGCATAACAACAACATCGCCGAATTTACATACAACACTAGCTTATTACATATATAGTGGGACTAAGGTGACGATCCCACCTGCTAAAACAGGTTACCGACAACTACATGTTACGACTAGGAGGTTGTGATTCAGCAACCATATGCATTAGCATGAGGACAAATAGATTTCACCACAAATGATGGAATATGTTTGTCCTCCTACTAATGCATATGGTTGCTGAATCACGACCTCCCAGTTTTCGATGACCTGTTTTAGTAGGTGGGATCATCACCTTAGTCCCACTATATATGTACTAAGCTAGTGTTGTATGTAAATTCGGCGCTTCTATTGTTATGCACTATATATGTGTTAGTATGTCATGTTTTTATATGAATCTGAAGCACTTATGCGTGCTGCACTTTATGTATTGTATCTGTATCCTGCTTCTCTTCATTGTGGCTTCTTTTTCTGTTTCATGGCTTGCTACCTATATATCTATATTAACCTTTGGTGAATGCCTACATATCCTGCATAGCTATGTCATGGCCGTCCTGCATAGCCTGTAGTCTTTGACGAACGCATGCATATCCTCTTGGACCCATTGTGTGGTCGTAACATGTAGTTGTCGTTGAGCATCGCTGATAGCCTAGTTAGTTAACACATTGATTTGGTTAGTAACAATAAAGGTTAATCTTGAATAGGTGAATACATAAAAATGTATATTAATTAAATTGGGAGTGGCGCTTAATACCTTGAATTCATCTATTTTTCTTTGGGTAACAAACTCCTCCCAGTCTTTGGGGTCCAAGTAGTTCCATTTTTGTGTGGCTTCCTTCTTCCTATATTTATTTTTCAAAGAGAATACAAACAAAAATTATTAGTGTAGAGTTAGTGAAATACTGATCAATGTCTAGAATTGGAATCAATCAAGAACCTATTCTCAGCATCGCGTATGTAATCTCGGGTGAGATTGGTCCACCCTCCCATAACGTTTAGAATTTGTATTAACTAGAAGATAATGAAACATCAAATCATAAAATGATATTGATATTAAAAAAGCAAACATTTAGCTTTAATAAAAAAATATAAGCATGCATGCCTCTAAAATTGTGATCTTTTATCAATTAACAATCCTTCATTGTGATCTCCGCGCACATATAAGTCATCATTAGCTTCAATATTTTGTGGAGTTGGGAACCCAACTGAGAATGGACTGGAGTCATCATATTTATCATAGTACTCTTCTTCATCTATAAGATCTTCAATGAACTGTCTTTTACCATGAAGAACAACCGACCATTTATCATTTGCAAGATCATCGATATAGAATATTTGTTTCACCTGTGATGCCAATATGAATGGTTCACCCTTCTCGCCAATCTTTTCAAAGTTCACTAAAGTGAAACCCAATTCTTCCACTATAACTCCTTTGGTGTTATGAACCCAATTACATTTAAAGAGCAGAATTCTGAAATCTATGTAGTCAAATTCCCATATGTCTTCAATGACACAGTAATATGACATTTTAGCTTCACGTGGACTCTTATCCTTTGCACTTGCAAAATACATAGTCGACGCTTGAAGAGTGACCCCACTGTTTTGGACGACACTCTTATCATCTTGGTGCTTTGTGTAATATGTGAACCCATTAATTTCAAACCCTTCATAAGACATAATTTTCGGTTTTGGTTTAAAGGCGAGGCATTTGATAGTTTCTGTAATATCATTTGGTGTTTGAGATAGTTGATTTAAGACTTTATCTTCAAACCACTTAGTAAAAGTCTTGTTATGCTCTCTAGCAAGCCACATTGAACTTGCTCGAGGATGTTTTCTCTTGATGAAATTGGTATGTTCCTGGATAAACACTCACTTCGTCCATGTTGTGTAAAATATACAAGTGACCTTGTTCCAACTGCTCATGGTTGATTACTTTCACCTGTGATCCCAAAATTCCTTTGCCCACCTCAATATTCTTGTCATTAACAGGAGTGTTATTACCACTCAGAAAGTCATTCCAAAAATCCATAACCTCTCTCGCCACATAACCTTCAATAATACTCCCTTCAGGCTGATAACGGTTTCGAACATCACCTTTAAAAATGCTCATGTATCGTTCAAAGGGATACATCCAATGAAAGAAAACTGGTCCCAACATTTTCACTTCCCTAGTCAAGTGGACAACATGATGTACCATGATATCAAAGAACAAAGGAGGGAAATACATCTCAAGATGACATAGGGTAACAACCACTTCTCTTTGCAAATTATCGAGAGTATCATGGTCAATAACTTTGCTGCATAGACTATTGAAAAAGAAACAAAGTCTGGTGATTGCAAATCTTACATGCTTCGGCAATATAGATCGAATTGCCACGGGCAACATTTGTTGCATTAGAGTGTGACAATCATGAGATTTAAGACCTATCAACTTCAGATCTTTCATTTATACCAATCTACGGATGTTAGATGAGTAACCATGTGGCACCTTAACATTTACCAAGAATTCACAAAAAGCTTTCTTCTCCTTTCTAGACAACGTGTAACAAGCGGGAGGTAAGTATGTTCTTTTATTACCCATTTCACATAATTCTGTTAATTATGACCTTATTCCCATTTCACGTAGGTCCAGTCTGGATTTTATGCCATCTTTAGTCTTACCTGGTATATTTAACAGAGTACCAATGATGCTATCACAGACATTTTTCTCAACGTACATTACATCGATACAATGTCTGACTGTCAAAGAACTCCAATAAGGAAGATCCCAAAATATTGACTTCTTCTTGAATGAAGAATTGTCACTCCGTGTGGCCATACTACATTGTGATTTCTTACCAAATTCATTGACAATGTCTTTTACTCTTTCATAAACAACATCCCCTGGTATAGGTTTAGGTGCACTCTATTCATCATTCCATCCATTGAATGCTTTGCGCTTCCTACGATACAAATGGAATTTTGAAAGAAACCTTCGATGACCAAGATATACAGTCTTGCCGCCATGTTTTAGTCTTATTGAATCAGTGTTTTCTTCACATATAGGACACGCTTTAACTCCTTTGACACTATATCTAGAAAAATTCCCGTATGCTGGAAAGTCATTAATAGTGCAAAACAACATAGCGTGCAAATGAAATGTCTCTCTTCTTGGAGCATCATAGGTCATCACACCTTCAGCCCAAAGTTTCTTTAAGTCATCAATCAGAGGTTCAAGATAAACATCAATATCATTTCCGGGTTGTTTAGGGCCTGATATCAACAACGACAGCATAATGTACTTAGTTTTCATACACAACCATGGAGGAAGATTGTATATAACAAGCATGACTGGCCAAGTGCTATGTTGGCTACTCAATGTCTTGTACGGATTCATCCCATCTGTACAAAGCCCAAGTCTTAGATTCCTATCTTCTTCACCAAATTTGGGGTACAATAGATCAATCTTGTTCCACTATGGGGAATCAGACGCATGTCGTAGGATCCCATCATTATTTTTCTTAATATCTGCATGCCACCTCAAATTCTTTGCATCTTTCGGATTTACAAACAAGTGTTGAAACCGTGATATTATAGGTAGATACCACATCACCTTGGCAGGAGAACCAGTTTTGGACTCCCCCGAAGTCGTGAATTTATACCGTGACGCACCACATTTTGGACAATCTTTCAAATCCACATAGTCCTTTTGAAATAATACACAATCATTCAGGCATGCATGTATCTTCTTGGCCTCCATTCCCATTGGGCACAACAATTTCTTTACCCGGTATGTTGAGATTGGCAGCTCGTTTCCTTCAGGAAGCATTTCTTTCAACAAAGTTAACAATGAAGTGAAGCTTTTGTCACTCTATCTATTGTTAGCTTTCAACTTATACAATCTCAACACATCGCTAAGCTTTGTAAACTTAGCACAACCTGTGTATAATGGTATCTCAACATCATGCACAATGTTTGTAAAGATAGGAGGTGGATCGGTGTGCTCTACCCTACAACTATCCAGCATCACATCAATGATGTCTACTAGAACTGGTTCGTTCACATCTACGTCATCGGAGGCAATTTCTTCTTCCACCCAAGCACTGCTATCAACATCCACTAATTTTGAGTTTGAAATCTCTCCATGCCAGTGCCATTCTGTATAGCCTTGTACAATCCCATTGCACATGACATGACTTTTGATTCCGTCACAAGTGCTGACTTTCAACTTGTTACCGCAATGCCTACATGGACAATACAACCTATCTCCAGGTTCTTTCCTATGTTCCTCGGCAAATCTAATAAACTGCTCTAGACCAGATATAAACTTTGGGGTGTAGCGATTGTGAATGGACATCCATGATCTATCCATTCTATGATCAAAGAGAAAATAAATATATATTAGGACAAGATTAGGGTCTACGGTTAACAAATACATGTGATGTCATTCTTATATATAATAAATGTGTAACACCTATCCCATCCTTGAACACCTAATCTAACTAGTAAGTGTATAATGTGTATTGGGTTTTTGAGAAAATTTTGACAGCAATTCCCCGCTGTTCTCTAAGTACATATGTACTTAGAGAACAAACGGGGAAATGTTGCCGAAATTTTCTCAAAAACGCAATACAGATTATACACTTACATCCAAAATGAGATTAGGTGTTTAAGAACAGTCCCAAACCGGGGAATATCTAAGATTTACTCCTAATGAGTAAATCTTAGACGGGTTTCTAGGCCAACAAAATCATATCATTAAGAGCATGGTTTCATGTTAGGTCATCATAGGTCATAATAATCCACTAGAATGGGCATAAGAGTATTAGATCTTGATTCTAGAGTGTACAAGACATAATAGTGACTACTGATTTTGTGGGGTGATATCATTTCATAGGATTTATAAATTCAAATTTAACAAGTGTACAAGTTGCATCATTTTAATACTCTAAAGGTGACTAGTGGGTCATAGCACATAAAAGATGGCATTACAAGGAATGTAAGCAAGCTAGATCAATTACCTCTATTTGAGCGTCAGTAGGGAGAGAGGGTGAGACGGAGGGTAGGTGAGTAGGCAGGTAAGCAGGTGAGCAGGCGACGAGAAGGGAGATGTCGGGCAGCAGTAGATGATCAATTAATTCCTGAAACATAGTATAGAATATGCATAGATAATACATTATTTGAACGCATAACATTAGTAGTAGGCAGTACATGATATGTACATTATACCATTATATGTATTGCAAACTACAAAGTACATCTACATAGATAATACATTAGTTGAACGCATAACAATATACAAAAAACTAAGGTATGAATGTATGTATAGGTACAAGTATAATGTATCAGTAAATATTAGTGGTTGAGTTCATAGTAGAGCATCAATGTAAGTGCAAATGATAAATATGTAATGTAGGTGCAGCAGTTCATACATAAAGCAGTTCATACATAAAGATGTAAATGGGTGCAGCAGTACATACATACAGAGCTTATATGAAGTAGGAACGATTTTGATGCATGTACAACTCAATTAAAAATGAGAAGAGCAGGAAAAAGCAAGAAGAGGGGTAGGGGGCCAGGAGTAGGAGCAAGGAGCAAGCTGGAGAAACCCTATTGTCTAAGAAGGAAGAGGAAGAAGGGTACCGGGTGAGTAGGCGACCAGGAGCAGAGCATCGGCGAGGAGAGAGCAGAGCGCCGGCGATGGTGAGTGGTCGGGCGACCAGGAGGCGTGTCAGGGCTGACCAGGAGACAGTGTCGACACAGGGGGAAGGAGCGGCGGCGGCGAGTGCTTGCTCACCGGAATCATCAAGCAGGGGGAAGGAGCGGCGGCGGCGACGGGTGCTTGCTCACCAGAATCGCCAAACCTAAAATGGATCGACGCTAGATTGCAGTGAAACATAGAATGGGGAAGATTCTACTTCGCAGGGTGCTAATTAGTAAACAATCGGCGTCGGTCATTACAAAAAACCGACGCCATATCAAACAGTGTCGGTTGTTCTGTAGATAACCGAAGCTGATTCAGATAAGCGTCGGTTGTTAGGAAACAACCGATGTCCAAATTAGACAATCTTATTTGGCAGGAAATATTATGCATGTCAGTTATCAAAGGATTGACCGACACCGAAAGAAGAACTTTTCGCGGAAATATCCTTCTAGTATAGGTGTCGGGGATTACTGAAAACACCAATGCTGTATGTGACGCAAATTTTTTTTGCTCGAAATTTGGATTTCACAGGCTATTTTAGGCATCGGTTTGTTATATCCAGCCGACGCTGAATAGAAAGAGGTACCTGTGTCTAGCTGGTCTTTGACGATAGACATCGGTTACCCTAAATATCTGACGTTGACTAATATAGGCGTCGGATTATCTTAATAACTGACGCCCAGATAAGCGACACTGAATGTTGTTTCTGTAGTAGTGTCTACGTTTAACCAAAAGCAGTGCACTAATTCCCCACTCCACAAGAGCAAAAACCTTATTGCATTATACTTTATAATTGAACACAAGGACAACCTTTTTAAGTACTTATATAGATTCAAAAGTATTTAGAGTAATATGCATCACCGAGTGGTTGAAATATTAGTTAAACTAAATTGTTCCCAAAAGCAATAGAGATTAAAGATGTAAATAACAATAATAAAGAGAACCATGATGTGGGGTTTCTCTACTCGGCCCTACGTAATTATACTAACAAGATCTAACTCTTTGATAAACGTTGCTAAATCGGGGCTTACGTGTTGCACCCTCTCAAGATACATGTCATCATTTGTCTTAAACTCCCTTGGAACCAGACCATCCTCGACACCCAAGTTCTCTATTTTTTCCAACTAAACTCCCTTACTTATGATCGACCATCCTTGACAAGTAGTAGATCGATGTCCAATCACCTTACTATCCCTTTCTGCCTTCTCAGAGGGTTAATAAGATCATGTTGGTTCTCTAATCATGCTCACAACAACATGCATATCCATGATTATAACATATATGCAAAGCAGGCCATCAATTTGCAAGACAAAGAATTAAGTGGAATGATACTTCATTTAGCAACTATATTGTCAAGTTTAGATACAAGATAAGATAAAGTTCGGGTGATTGGGGCTAGTCCCCATGGCCCAACACAAACGTCTACTCCCTAATGGCAAGAAACAATAGTAGAAAGACAGTAGGAATAATGGATAAGGCCATGACACCTGGTGCAGAAAGACCAATCTCTTCACTGTGGTCACTGCCTACTTGCTCCTCACTATGGTTTGGACTACACAATGTGGCTTCTAATCACTGATCAGAGACCCCATTGAATGGATGATAAGGGTTCCCTTTTATTGATGCATTCCTTGCCATCAAAACCCCTAAAGCATAATGCTTGTGTTCGAAGACATCTGATTGTTTAACATGTACTCAGTCCAACAAATGACTCACGCGGGCTACTTAATTTGGACCTCATGTTTGGTTCTTTAGTGAACCAACATGGAGCGAACTGAAAAGGACTAGATTATGGGGGGTGCGTCGGGACATAAGAATCTGGAAGACTTTGGGTACAGGTTCAAGTCAGGTGAATGGAAGTGCTGATCGCTTGACTAGTTGGTTGGAAGGTGATCAAGTGGAAAGCTTTTGGGCCTCCCTTCCCTTGAGGTGTAGCATCATGAGGGATTGATCGCCCATCTGGGCATTTTTGTACACTTTAGGTTGATTCTACATAAAATATATAAAAATGCAGTAATGTTCGAAAAAGGAAAGATAATTGCAATTGAGTGAATATAATGCTAAAACTAGGAAATAAAAACACAACAATCCCTAAAATAGGTAAAATAGTATGTAAAAATGGGCATAAATACACTCATCAAACTACCCTAGACTTAATCCTTTGCTTGTCCCGAGTAAAGAAAAATAAAAATAAAATCAACAATTGATACTAAGATCCATGCCTTCCTCTCCTAATTGAGCAAACTTTGTTATCCCCTTTCCACCAATCACGATCAAGAAACCCTAACCCTCGGAAGTCACATAGCCACACTTGGATATCCTCCAATTGGGGCTCGTTCCTCTAATCACTAGACCCCAGAACCTATGACGAACTACATTCATATCAATAATACTCTTGATTTGTCTATGGAAATATATTAAAGAACAAGTTAGGGCTATTTTGCTATTTGAGGAGAATTTTGATAAGTCCCCTGGGCATGAAAATTTGGACGAAATGGGGAGAAAGTCATGGAACAAATCAATTCCCTGGTCTCTTCTCTATTCGGCTCGAGACCTTATTTGGGATTTAGTTATTTTACTTGTCTCTACTCTATTCAACTCAAGATTGTTTATTTGTTTGTAGTTACATTGACCACATGTTTTCTTTTGGGCTCATTGGCTTCATTTATTCATGCCATACATGTAGAAAAAATGAAAAGGAGGAGTATTAATGGAGGGGATGCCACCCCGGACTTAGGGTTTGGCATATGGTGAGAATTTTTTTTGTGAATTGTGACGAGGTAGGAGATGATGGAAGAAGAGTGAGAGAAAGAAACTGACCTGTACTTCACCATTTTATTGCTGCATAGGATTCAAATCATCATATTATATCAGTTAATTCAGTTAGTGTAGGGTAAAGAAATATTCACAAATATTGTTGCAAATCATGTTGGAGGCATATGTGGCTTGACCTTTCAGACTTCATCTTCTTACCATCATTTATAAGTGGAAAGAATGCTTAGTTGTTGTTATTGGGGCCCATAACTGTTCAAGACACATTTATTCCTTAAAACTTCATTTTGCACGGGTTGGCTAGAGAAAAAGAAAAGGGACAATTCATTCATATATTTACCATTTTTTAAATTCATCAAAGTGACCGACTAGGTAAAAGTCACGACTCACACAAAAAATAAAAAATAAAACAAAAAAGATAGATGTAAATAAAAGATGGAGAAGAAGAAAAAGCAGTGTTTGATGATGAAAAAGGGAAAGGTTCTAGTTTAGGTGGTGGTGATGACATACCACCCACCCTCCAGCCCCAACTTCAAAAGTCTACCTGTCCTGAGCGAGATAGAAGTTAGAGATGGAGGGGATTTGATATAGAGAGTATTGGAGGTGGATATTGAGGGGTTTGATGGTGCTTGCTCATCCAAGAGATCCCAATAGAACCCTAATAATGGGTTCTTCTTCCATTGGCGACAACTAGATCCGAGCTCCGCCTTATTCACTAGTTATCATTATCTTCGTTTGGTGGTATTGAGGGTGCCCCAGGTTACACACCCCATTCCCTGTAGCCTACTTCCATCCAACACCTTATTTCTAAGGTGATGGCTTGCTAATCATACAACCAATTGATCAACGGATCTGGATATGGTGTTCGCATCCCCTGTTGTTGTGTGTGATGTACAAATCGGAGATCCTAAGGGGCATAAGTGTCTTGGGAATAGTAGCGTAGTAGACCTTGGTCTGATGGGATCTTGTCAGTCGATGAACGGCCACCACTCAATCATCAGTGTCCATTGTTGATGTTGGTCTTTGATGATTCCATTGGAGGTGTTGAGACATAAGCAACATGGAAGCTTGGTTCTATGATTGTTCATCATAAAATATTGGTTCTGCCAAGCGCTACACTTCACTAATTATATAGAACCATCGAGAAGACATTATGAATGTCTAAAAAAATTGGCGGTTACACAACACACATTATCCCTAGTCCATAGGGACTTCACGTCAATCATTTCCTAGAAAATCATGATCAAGAGATTGCAGTGAATGTTACTAATTGGAGTGAGATATAAAAACATACTATTTCTAAGGAATACTACTCCTCATAACGATAAGGACAAATCATCTATGATAAGGAAATAAATTTGTTTATGGAAAATAGAGAGCAGTCTTGTAGGACCATGTACCCTACTCTCCACATCATTTATTGTTTCAAAAGATTGTGAGATCTCATGTTGTCAATCGAACAACCAGGAAGTAGGGGTTGATGGAAAGATGAGAGATTTTCATCATGAGGCTTGCTCATCACGTCGGATATCCATTTATTAGGGTTGTCAAAGGGCGTGTTTCTCTTCCTTATCTTTCCCTCCTCATTATCCTTTTTAAAAAATAAGTTCATCAAAAGAAAACAAATAATAAAATAAATAGAAAAATAAGAAAAAAGAAAAGGAATTGGGTTGCCTCCCAGCAAGCATCCTGATTTAACATCGTGGACCTGACAGATGGTAGTGTTTTCATGTAAAATGCACAGAAAAGATATTTGAACCCTTATCCTTTAAACCTTTATTCCCTTGATCATGGTTAGATGATGTGCATACCTTTGTTGGGGCCAAGACCCTATTGTCTTGATTAGTATCTTATATATATGTTTGTTGTAATTGTGGATTACCTAACGCCTTTAAAGCTTTGATTAAATTATGCACCCTCTTAAAATATTGAAGGACTTGGTATTTAATAGTCTTTTTCCCTATTCATAGGACAAGAATGACGAATTTGACATCTACTAGATCTCTCACAGTGGCTAGGAATGGACTTCCCAAAATGAGCATGAAGTGGTTGTCTTCTTTGATATGCATAACCACAAAATCACATGAGATGTAGGTATCCTATCCTAGATTCACTATGAAATCTTCAATAATACCTAGGGGTTTAGTGATAGATACATCGACTAACTGAATGGTCATTGTTGTGGGTATGAGATCTATGAAACCTAGACACTGGCATAGAGTGTAAGGAATAATACCTAAGTCCCAAAAAATAGTCTAATCAAAAAGATAATGGATCACTTATCATTTGAGTTTGGAGATTTTGTATGACACTAGAGATTGTTTGCATTAACTTCACTATCTTGCGTTCTTGGGCCAAATGTTTTTCTAACAAAATCGTCTTGAGGTACTTACACCATATTGGTGTTTCAATCAACAGATTGAGGAACGGTTTGTTACTGTGGATTATCCTCATGTTGTCCTTGAATTTCATTCGTCATCCATCGAGCTTGGTTTGATTGAGATGTCCTACATACAATACATGTGGTGTGTACATTGGAGTTGCTAGTGGTTCAGAGTTGACTACCGAAGTTGCTTCTATCAATTTCTCACTAGTGTTGGGTTGTGCTGGCATCACGGGGGGTTCCGTCACCTGATCCTCTAGATTGATATGCAAAGGATGGGTGATCAGGAAATTTAGAGTATCGATTCCGGTGCTTTCACTTTTGTCAGTAGGAATAAAGGCAGGAGGTGTTCTATACATGTTTCCTTACCTGTTCATTATGGCGTTCAATTGTTCCAGCAATTCTGGATGCTTGGGGTCATTTTATGGCTGGCCAATGATTGTGCCCACTAGGGGCTATTGGCTATCTTCCAAATAGGTGATCTCAGATTCTAGCACCTTTTGATTTGTTGTGGCATTGGCGAGTTGGGTCTGATTTGACGCCATATTCTCCTGGAGTGTCTTCATTGGGTCATGTGTTGGTGTGACTTTGATTTGTAGCGGAGTGGGCTGATTTGGATTCTGATATTGCTTCTACTGCTAGTAATTCCAGCTAGGAAAATGGAACCTGAAATTTCCCTAGTTGTGTGGGCTATTATACCTCATTGGTGCTCTACCTTGGGCGAGTGACATTGAGGTCTGGTTGCAATTTTCATCTCTAGTGGAGTTCCCATATTGGAAATTAGGATGACTTTGAGCTTATTTTGGATTATATTACTCTTGCCCTGGAATATAGTGGATACATTCCACATCTTTGACATGAGTGACTATGTACTATAGCTTGGCTTGCTGCTCATGGAATGTCACATATAGTTGTTGACAATGGACTATACTGTGATCCACTACATGATAGAATTTGCATGAGGGTGCAATGATTTGTACTTGCAGCATCTGGCTCTTCCTTTCATATACGCTCAAGGATTTTTTGAGATTATCATATTAGAGAGAGAGAGAGACTTAAGTTCTTCAGAGATAGATTTAAGTTATGAGCAATACTATACCTTAACTACGTTCAGTATGACTTGTCCCGAGGGTCTTATCTAATGAGTCTGATTTTCTACTACGAGGTTGATCATCTTAAGTGTGATGTCAAAGCTCTTTCACATGAAATTTCCATTGGGGTAAGATGGTGGCATAGTACGCCCAGAGAGCCAGTCATATGATGATTGCAATGAGGCATATGATACTTGATTTGATAATGATAAAGGTAGTTTCTGTCTATTATGTTTCATACATGATAGATGTCTAAAGAATGATGTGACTCAATGACATATGTCTTTAGGTTAAGGACATGAACAATGAGACCATATGTATGATAAGAGTGCATACATTCTTGTTATGTCACTAGTCAGATATAACTATGAAAGAAAAATAGACAACAGTAATGCATAATACTAGAGTGTGTGTTGACTGATGATAGAGTCTCATTAATCATGATATGTGATATCATGTCAAGCACTCAGATTTTATGTTAGAGAATAGTATATCGCACAGACCCACCGTGAGAGTGATACAAGGATACCATGGAATGGTAGTCACAATCATCTCTCATAATGATAGTGGTTCTTAGACCTAAAATCACTACACTCATTACATGTGATTAGGTACACTTTGACATCATCAAACACAGTCCTAAAACATGGGTTGTTATAACGGTGATGATTGGGTGACTATGACACATGGGGATAGACTGTGAGTGATAGAGATGGGATTTTCCCACCTATAAGGAGTATGATATATAGGCCCCCTTGATAAGCAAGACTGAGAATTTTACGTCCATACTCGTGTGATTCAACATATGATATGTTAATTCACATGCATCTCAGACTGTCTAGACTAGGTCAAGGAAATTGGATTGAATGTTGAAGAGGATGACATTCCATGCCTCGAGTTCAATCCGGATGTCAGTGACAAAGGAACTATATGATCATGGTAACACTAATCATATATTGTAGGTTAAAGTTGTTCTCCAACATTGAGTTACTTGGGTAGCTATGATGAGTTACTAGACTCCTCTCATTGCTTGTGATGTCATAAATTGTTATGAACATTCACTGCCAATGTAAATTGGAACATGCAGAGTCACACACATACGATACCCATGGAAGAGGAGATTTTGCCTGAATGATGTTTAGATTGAGACTAAAGGTGTTTAGTAACTTATTACACAAACAATTGACCGACTACACTCAAAACTATCAAGTTGAAGTTTTGAACTAGCTAGTTAGAGTGTTAGGTTGATTGGAGACTGCATTGGTAATGTCAGGACAACCAACTGACCAGTTCACTCTTGTGAACTGATCAGATGGTGTGAAACCAACCGACCGGTTTACTTGGTGAACTGGGCAGCTCACAGTCCTACCAACTGAGGAAATAAGGATTTGCCCAGTTAGAAGAAAACTTTCACGTTTCACTTGTTCAATTCGATTGGAATAAGGATTAATCTTTGCAATAATTGGAAATGATTGAGGAAAGTCAATTACGAGCAAGTCTGGGAAGTGCAATGACCAGTTCACTGGGTGAACCGGTCGTCTCACCTACCCAAATGGCCGGTTCAGTTATGAACCGATTAGCTCACCTACCCAAATGATCATTTTAGTTGTGAACTGATCGGTTCACCTACTACAGTACAAACTATTCATGGCATTTTTTATTCCTTCTACTCCCGAACAGACTGGGAACCCTGACCCTGCCCTCTACTATAAATAGAGGGATACTGGGGGCTTCTCAGAATACACAACTCAGAACATTAGTTACTCTGTAAAGTTGTTTCCCTCTTTGGTTTTGGTAACAAAGAGAGCCTGAGTAAGTGCTACCCGACTAGGGAGGCACAACGAGAGAAAGATAACTGTAGAAAAGCAGTCTGACTTTAGGAGAGCAGGTTGGTGCTAGTACACCAACATGAGGGTCGTCTCCTTCCTACCAATTCTTCTAGAACGGAAGGAGTTCCAGGTGGTCCGTGTGGACTATCTGCAGAGGCGGGAGATGTCTACCTCTCAGGAGGACACAACAACCACAATCTGTGGTGGAGGCTACAATCCATGGCGAAGACCAAGAGCTGCACAGACACCGTCTAAGACATGGCATTGAAGACAACACATGAATGTAAGATATTGTCACTGGGAAATCCCCATGACCAAGTATATCTCACTAAAACCATCCTTCTCATTACATAGTCATTGATACGATATCTTATTATGGGTTAATGGACAATAAAATTTGTTTCCGCTGCCTACTCTGAGGCCATAAAACCCAACAGTGGTATCAGAGCCACATCAACATACTGTGTTTGGGGATAAATCGATATGATCAGATTTTGGTTTTATCATCATTTATTTATTGCATATGATGCAAATATTTAAAATGACTAACGTGCATATCCAACTAAATACCACATGCAACCACAAACTAATATATATATATATATATATATATATATATGATATGGTATATATGCAATTGATACATGTCGCCCTAAAACGGTTTTAATGTTGGATGTGTAGCATGGTTATGGCCTATAAACCCTATGTGTCCTTGGTTGGTTATGGTTGTTTGCATCTTAGTTTGCATACTGATCCTCTACCTTCTATTCCACATGTAACTTGAGATACCTCTAGATCCTTTCTCTTCTACCTTTACTCCCCTCGAATGTAACTCGAGGTTTCCCAAAGATTATGTAAAAGTAGGATAGTTTATTTTGTATTACATTGAAGAAGAAGACGCTCTGCACCAGACGAGCCGACTGTCTGGAGGATCGATGAGGATTACAAAGGAGTCATATCGACTGACTGATGGCCCAACCACTTGTTGGAGGTATCCAGGCAACAGAGGCCAGCCAGACCAACCAACCAGGAGGCGAACCGATCATGTCATAGGATGAGCCTATCAACCCAGAATGGTTCAAGCACAAAGATATTCATCAACAACATGTTGCATATGATGTAGACCTTAGATGACTGTAATTCCTTGTGGCTCTAAGGAATTACAATAGAATGGATAGAATCATCGCTTTTATCGATATTGCATGTTTTCTTGTGGGTTATAGCATGTATATGATAAAAACTATATATGTGGTGATTGGATATGTATATGTATATAAATACCAAACCCCTCAATATAATATTAAGTCTTAGATGCTTTCCATAAGTAGCATACATGAAAATCTTGATCGACAAGCATGGGCATCACAAGGGTGGTGTGCTGTCTATCTCGTAGAAGTGTGATGGTAGTTGTGTGGGGCCACCAAGAAGGGTGCACTCCTATCATGTTAGCTATTGGGTTAGGCTTAACTAAGTGGTCTTAATGAGATTAAGCAGTTAGAGGTATGCATATGAATATGGCAAAGAGTTGTGTATATCATCTATCCAATAATTGCATGTGATGCAATTGGTAAATGTAACGTACCTTAATAACTGATTATGGACGCTGGAGTTGGCCGCATAATAACTCAATTGTTTTGGATCCTATCTCACTAGAAGTTTGTACGCTGCAATCTTCTGAATTGATGATGAGGGCTATCAATTTGAAAAAAATAGTGGGAACGATAATTAATAAAAGGCCTAATTAATATCGTCAAATTTATCAAATCAAACAAATCAAAAATGTTTTGAAAAGTTGCAAAATTCTTTTGTAGAATCCAAATGACAAACACAAATACATTATCTTGCGATCAGTTCATTAATGTGATAAACTTCAAATCTGGTTTGGCACCTTTGAGAAGCGTTCTCAATAGTGAGTGTAAACTCTAAAGTCCTTGAAAGACCAGAGCCAGTAGAACCACTCCAAATGTGCCTAAGGATAAAATTGGATGCTTACTTGAAGTATGCCAATGATGCCTAAGACATCAAGAACCTTATGTTGAGCTATATGAACTATTAGTTGCATAAATATCTTGAAGCATGTACATTCCTGAGATGGTTATACATCTTAAGAATCATGTAAAGCATGAAAGGTATAATGTCTTCAAAGCGATGTTTGAGTATAATCAGATAGATGGAGATCAATTATAATAACATATGCTCAATATGATTGTGCATATAGATTAACTATGATTTACTATAGGTCAAGAGTTGACCAAACATATGATTCTACAAATCATTGTGTAATTCATATAGCCAGTTTATGAAATGTTGAGAAACTTGGCCAAACCGATGTCTGAAGTGCTTGGCATGTTGATGATAAAGCATGAATGAAGATAGGACAAAACATGTGATAATGATCAGCAGAGTGAATTCCATAGACTAAATCAAGGTAAAGAAGTGCTCTGAAGCCAAGCTTAGGTCCAAGTCTTCATCACTCAAGATATGGAGAGTGGTAAGTAAGAAAGGGAAATAACCTCTTTATAGAGGATCTCAGGTAGATGATAGAGATAGAGATATCTACTTCAGGACCTGAGAGGAAGTAAGCTAGAAAGTGTGTGGAGAAAGAGTTGCTACCATTACAGTTACATTATGACTATCATGGGCATGTAATAGAATTAGTGAATTTCTATTATATACTTGCCATCAATGAAAAAACATCATACATCTTGTATGGGCAAGAGTGTTATGGATTGATGTTTCATTGTAAAGATATGATCTTTGATGGTAATGCCTATCTCACTAACTATACTTGATAGTTAAAGAGAAAAATGTGTGTGAAACATCTAATGAATGAAGTGATAACTCAAACTTGAATGCCTATAGTGATGTCATCTAGAGTGCATAAATGGGATTGAATTTATGGAATCCATATGATGGATATCTAGACTCGTTTGGTTGTTAAACCAATAGAGACATGCTAATCTCATTCATTGTGCAAAATGACAAAGGATCTTCACTAGATGTAGTGGTAGGATGATTATTCTATTAAGGATTATACATATTGATGTATATAGACCTTTTAGAATAAATGCTAAAATGCTAAAGGTAATCACTAGTACTTTAATGTATTTACTAATGACCTCAGTAGATATGATAGTTTGTATTTAGTGAAATACAAACATGAATCTCTTGAAGTGTTCAAGAAGATCAAAATGAAGTACATAATTATCTTGGTATAAGTATTGAATTTTGATATGATCGATTTGGAGATACTTTAAACCAAGAGTTTGAGAACCTTCTAGAAGATCAAAATAATGTATCATGAGGACTCCACCTGAAACACAATGATAGTGTATCATGAGAAGTGTAGCAGAAAGAAGGAATCACACCTTAATAAGTCAGAGTGTGATTACTAGATAAAACTTCAAGTTTCCTTTTGGGCACATGCTTAACACTGGGAATAAAAAGAATCACAAAATGTTGTGGAATCTCAAAGTTCCTTAAGTAACACACACAACTCATGGTTCTGGTAGAACACGCCTAGAGCTTAAATGATATATGATATCTTATGGACACAAAGGCGGTGTGTTGATCATATGATGAGTCAATAGTCTACCCAGAAGCTAATGAGAGTCAGAAACTGAGATATGGCTTGAAGCCATGAAATCCAAGATGGACTCCATGTATATCAAAAAAGTATGACTTTAGTTGATCCACTTGAGGGGGTAAAACCCATAGGGTACTTTTGGTTATTTCAGAAGAAGACTGACATGGAGGGTAAGTTGGTTGAAAATAGTTTCTAACAAGTTCATGGTGTTGAACATGGTGAAATCTTTTCCGCAGTTACCATGGATAAATCCATCTGGATAATGCTTGCCATTGAAGCTTAATATGACTATGAGATTTGGCATATTGATGTTAAAACCACATTCCTTAAATGGAATATTGTACAAGATGTGTATGTAACACAACCTAAAGGTTTTATAAATCCAATAATGCAAATAAATTCTATAAAGTTGCATAGATCAATCTTTGGATTGAAGCAAGCACCTCAGAACTGGATCTTCAATTTCACAAGATAGTCAAAGAGTTTGACTTGTGTCAGAATGAAAATGTAATGTGTGATTACAAGAATTTAGTGGGATCATATGTATATTTCACATATTGATGGGGAATAACATCCTTATACTGCAAATATAAAAACCTGGTAACAAAGTGCATTCTAAAGTTTTAGAAAAGCATCCTATGTGATAAGAATTAAGATCAATAGAGATAGATAAAGAGGGCTTATTTTCCTAGGAAAGAGAACATACTTTGGCTAGATGTTGAATGAGTTCAGCATGGAGAGAGAAAACGTGTCCATGTTCCATGGAGTTAGTCTCTCAAGAGATAAGTATCTCAATTCTTATGAAGAATAAGGAACAAATGGATAGATGCCATATGCATTTGCAATTGGATCTATCATGTATGAACTCATCTTGTTATCTTGTATGTATTGGACATGACAAGAAAATATGAACAAATTATCTTGTATGTATTGGACATGCCAAGAATATATGAATTCATCATCTTGTATTTATTGGACATGACAAGAAGATATGAAATCATCATCTTGTATGAAAAGATGATATAAATATCTAGTTATCATGTATGTATTCGACATGACGAATTGATATATGTTGAACTCTAGTATGAGTTACTAGAATACCATGAAGGACATTTTTGTGTACTTGTAAAGTACTAAAAGGATTAGTTCTTTAGTTATGGTAATAAGGAAGAGTTGGGTGTAAAGAGTTACACCGATGCAATCTTCCGAAATGACAAAATTGTGTTTGACCTTGGAATAAGAATTGTTTGTTGGAAATGTTCCAACATAAAACAATTGTATAATTCTACAATAAGAAACTGAGTACCTTAGTGTTACGAACACTGTAAAGGATAATGTATGCATCTAGAAGTCATTTGGATGAACTTATGGGAGGTTTGGACCATTGGTGACTCAGTAGTAATATGGTGGCAACCATGGAGCTACTAGTTAGGCAAAGGATTTCAGATAGCATAGTACAACACTTCCATCCCATACGAGTTGTCGTACAATGAGGGGATGTGAAACATGCAATATACCGACTTGAAGAAAATGTTGCTTACCCACTATAAAAGTACTTGCACAGCAGAAACATGATGGGCATGTTAAGAATCAGTTGGAATATGATTCATGGGTGATTATATCTAAGTGCAAGTAGGAGTCTGTCAGTATAGTATGATGAGACAAACAATCATATGATGATTGCAATGAGGCATATGATACTTGATTTGATAATAATAAAGGAAATTCAGTCTATTATGGTTGTGTCACTCATGAGATGATGACACATACATGATAGATGTCTAAAGAATGATGTGACTTGATGACATATGTCTTCAGGATAAGGACCTGAACAATGATACCATATGTATGATAAGAGTGCATACATTCTTGTTATGTCCCTAGTCAGATATTATTGTGGAAGCAAAATAAACAATAGTAATACATAGGACTAGAGTGTATGTTGAATGATGACATAGTCTCATTAGTAATGATATGTGATATCAAGTGAAGCACATAGATATATGTTAGAGAACAATATATCTGATAGACCCACCGTGAGAGTGATACATGGATACCATGGAATGGTAGTCAGAATTGTCTCTCATAGTGATAGTGGTAATAGTGGTTCTTAGACTTGAAATCACTAAACTCATCACATGTGATTGGGTACACTTTGACATCATCAAACACAGTCCTGAAACATGGATTGTTATAACAGTGATGATTGGGTGACTTTGATACATGGGGATGGACTGTGAGTGATAGAGATGGGATTTGTCCCTCCTAGAAGGAGTATGATATCTAGGGCCCCTTGATAAGTGTGACTGAGAATTGTATGGCCATACTCATGCGACTCAATATATGATATGTGAATTCACATGCATCTCAGACATTCTGCTCTAGGACAAGGAACATGGATTGAATGTTGAAGATGATGACTTTCCATGCCTCGAGTTCAATCTGAATGCCAATGACAAAGGAACTATACGATCACGGTAACACTAATCATAGATTGTAGGTTGAAGTTGTTCTCCAACTTTTTGAGTTACTTGGGTAGAAATGATGATTTACTAGATTCTGCTCATTTCTTGTGATGGCAAAAGTTGTTATGAACATTCACTACCAACATAAATTGGAACTTGCACTGTCACACACATAGGATACCCCTAGAAAAGGAGATTGTCTATGAATGATATTTAAATGGAGCCTAAAGATGTTTAGGTAATCAATTAAACATACAATTGTCTGACTAGACTAAGAACTATCAAGTTCAAGTGTTGAACAAGCTGGTTAGAGTGTTTGATCGATTGGAGACTACCTCGGCAATGTCAGGACTGCCAACCGGCTGGTTCACCCTTGTGATTCGATCATCTAGTGTGAGCCAACTGACTGGTTCACTTGGTGAACTGGGCATCTCATATTCTTGCCAACTGAGGAAATAAGGATTTCCCCATTGGAATACAACTTTCACGCTTCACTTGTTCAATTTGATTGGAATAAGTATTAATCTTTGCATTAATTGGAAATGACTGAGGAAAGTAAATTGTGGGCAAGTCTGCTAAGTGAAATGACCAGTTCACTGGGTGAACCAATCACCTCACCTACCCAAATGACCGGTTTAGTTATGAATCGATTGGCTCACCTTCCCAAATGATCATTTTAGTTGTGAACCGATAGGTTCTCCTACCACAGTACAAACTATTCATGGAATTTCCAGATCATTCTACTCCCAAACAGATTAGGAACCCTAACCCTACCCTCTACTATAAATAGAGGGGTACTGCGGTCTTATCAAAACACACAAATCAGAACATCAGTTACTCTACAAAATTGCTGTCCTCTTTATTTATGATAACCGAGAGTGCTCAAGAAAGTGTTAACCGACTAGGGAGGCACAGTGAGGGAAAGACAACTACAGAAAAGCAGTCTGGTTTTGGGAGAGTAGGTTGTTGCTAGTACACTAACAGGATGGTCATATCCTTCCTTCCAGTTCTTCTAGAACAACAGGAGTTCTAGGTGGTCTGTGTGGACTATGCGTAGAGGTGGGAGATGTCTTCCGCTCAGGAGGACACATCAGCCACAGTCTGTGGTGGAGGCCAGAGTCCATTGCGAAGAGCAGGATCTACACAGACACCGTCCAAGACACGGCGTTGAAGACCACACATGGCTGTGAGGTATTTTCGTCGGACAAGCCCCATGACTAGGTATATCTCTCTAAAACCATCCTTCCCATTACATAGTCGTTGATGTGATCTCCTGTTAAGGGTTAATGGCTAGTAAATTTTTTGTTTCTGCTACCTACTTTGAGGCCATAAAACCCAACATAAGAATGCAAGAATTTCTTCATCTCGTCATCGACCCCTCAATAGAAGAATTCAATGATCTGGTTCTCGGTGATGTTGTAGCGGGGGCACTTATCTAGGAGTTCATTGAATCACTCCCATGCTTCATACCTAGATTCCTAAGGCACTTGATTGTATCTTATTATTTGTCCTCAGACCGAGTATGTCATCAAAGGAGAGTAGAATTTCTCTAAAATTTGTTTTATAGGACTTCCCTTGTAGTGATCGGGTCCCTTTGAAAATTGCAATACCAAGCTCTAGCTTTGTTTGTCAGGGAATATGAAAACTTGCAGTTGCATGGAGTAGTCAGTGGCTCTGGGTGGCTTCATCATCGAGCAAACGTCCATAAATTTAATAAGATTCTCTTGACAATCATCTCCAATCCTTCCTGTAAAGGTGGAGTTTTGTAATAAGCTAACCCATTGGACTCTAATCTCGATTGGTTCTCCTGGATATTGGATTGGATGAGTCAAGTTGGTGCCCTTAGGAATTGAGAAATCCCATAACTCTTGCATGCATTCCATGACTAGAGAGGCTTCTAGGCTGGTCTTGAACTCCACTTCTGACTGTTCTCTAGATCCTGTGGCGAGTAATTCTCACTGTGCCACAATTGTTGCATTAATGCACGCTTGGATGATTGCTTCTACAGCCAATGCATCCGCCATGGTCTTCTCCTTGCCATGTTTCCTCAGGGTTTTCTCGATTTCAAGATCGAATAGCAACCCAAATCAAGAATTATGGATGTTCCCATATACTTGGAGTACCTGAAAATAGGTTGGATGATCATGAGTAGTGCATTAAATTTTTGAATATTTTTAATATTATAAAAAAAAAACCAAAAAGAAAAAACCCTAATTGTTCTTATACCATCGAAAGTATTCAACTACTGCTGTCCCGGACAAGGGCGCCATTTTTTTATGGGATCCAAATGTCGCACCAAGGAAAACTCTAAAAGAACAACTTCTCAGTTTAACCAAAAGCAGTGCACTAATTCCCTACTCCACACGAGTATAAGCGTTATTGCAGTATACTTTAGAATCCAACCCAAGGACAACCTTTTTGAGTAGTTATATAGATTCAAAAGTACTAAGAGTAATATTTATCACCAAGTGGTTGAAGGATTGGTTAAACTAATTTATTTCTAAAAGAAAGAATGATTATGGAAGTAAATAACAAATAATAAAGAGACCAAGGCAAGGGGTTTCACTACCTCAGCCTACCTTATTATCTTAACAAGATCTAACTCTCTTATAATCATTCCTAAGTTGAGGCTTAGCCATTGCACTCTTACGGGATACAGGTCATCACTTGGCTTACACTCCTTTAGAATCGACCATCCTCGACACCCAAGTTCCTTGTTTATTCCAACTAAACTCCCTAAATTACGACCGAATATCCTCAAGACGTGGCAGATCGAAATGCAATCACCTCACTATACTTTGCTGACATCTTAGGGGGATAATAGACCATTATGTTGTTGTAATCACGCTCACAAAAACCTTCATATCCATGATTATAACATATATGCAAATCAAATCATCAATTTGCAAGGAAAAGACTTAAGAAGAATGGTACTTCATTTAGAAACTATATTGTTGAGTTTATATACAAACTAAGGTAAAGTATGGGCAATCAGAGCCAGTCCCCATGCCCCAGCACAAACATCTACTCACTCATGGAGAGGGACAACAATAGAAGATATTAGGAATGATGGACATGGACATGAGGTCTAGTGTAGGAAGACCAATCTCTCTTTTGTGGCCATGGTTTGTGCTACACAATGTTGTTTCTAATCACTGATCAAATACCCCTTTGAATGGACAATAAGGGTTCCATTTTATAGATGCATTCATTGCCGCCAAAACACTAAAGTTGAATTCTTGTGGTTGAAGGCATCTGATTGCATGGCCCATACTTAGTCCAACAGGCGACTCACATGGTTTATTCAATTTGGGCCTCCTATTTGGCCCTCTGGAGGACCAACGTGGGGTGAACTAGAATGGACTAGATGTTGGGGGTGTGCGTCAGGATGTAAGAATCTAGAAGACTCTAAGTAGAGAGTGGCTCGATTCGGGCATATGGCAGAATCAGTCGCTTGACTAGGTGGTTGGAAGGTGATCAAATGGAAAGCTTTCAGGCCTCCCTTCCCATGAGGTGTAGCATCATGAGGGCTTGATCGTCCATTTGTGTGTTGTCGTACAATTTTGGCTGATTTTGCATAGAATAAATATAGAAATGCATTAAAGTTTGAAAAAGGAAAGACAATTGCAATTGAGTGAATATAAAGCTAAAACTAGGAAATAGAAACAACACAACCCCTAGAAAGCTAGTAAAATAGTATGTAAAAATAGGCATAAATACACTCATCAATTCCCAAGACCAAGGCCCTCCTGTAGGAAGAGACCAACCTTAGAGAAGAAGAGGAGGTCCATGGAGGGTGAGTCCTCCAAGAAGTGGAAGAGGGAAGGTAAGACCTATGTAGAAAAAGGCCCTGAGCCAAAAGTTTTCCCCTTTGGCATGCCACACCCTAAAAATGTACTTGACCCTGAAGGTGAACCTATAATGGAGGATAAGCCCAGAGTTGACTCTAGAAATGTAGCTGACTCTACACCCATAGTCATACAAGTACTTGTGCATACCCCCTGATGCACTCTGGCTAGAGTAATAAAAGAATCTAACTGAGGCTATCAGTGCCCTTACACTCAAAGAAGTTACTAGAGATGAGATTGGTTAACCACTACGTGTCTGCCCTCATCTTGGAGCCACCATCTTGGACTTTATCAAGATGAATATATAGAAGTTATAGGGTGAACACAAAACTAAAGTAGTTGATAAGGTGGATTCTAGCTTCTTTCTATAGAAAATAGGTTCCACGTTTTGGAGGTGCAATCGAACAAAAAGGTTCTCTTTGCCACTCATCTTTTGGAAGGAGCAACAAAGTTATGGTGGGAAATCATATCGTGGGTTGAGATCTGAATGAGGACCCATGATTTGGGTGGGGTTTTGTACTATCTTTTCCACATGCTTCATACCAAATTCCTTCAAGAAAGGGAAGGAACATCAATTCATGTTCCCTTACCAACAAAACATGTCAGTAGCAGGTTTCGTTTGGAATATCATTTTCTAGAACGTTTTGGATATATGATGACTGAAGAGAAATGAGTGAAACATTTTGTAGAGTGCCTGCACCCTTTGATAAAGCTTCATGTTATGGTGAGTATACCCAAAATCTTCATTGAGGCCCTCAACCTTACCCCAGACATGAAGAAGACAGTTGTGCCTACACAGAACCCACCTAAAAGATATTTAGGGTTCAATGAAGGCACTTTGTCTCCAAGGAATGAAACAGAAGAGTTCAAGGTCATAACAATGGTAAGGGAATGAATGGAGGAAAGGGAAAGCCCTGTCATGATGAATATAATTGCATTTGTTGCACCTCTGAAAGGAAGCACCCTGGAAAGTGCTACTTCGAGAAGCATGTGTGTTCTTAGTATCAATGGGAGAGACATCTCATAGAAAATTGATCTCTTCCTACTCCCTAAGGTTCAAGCCTGGTGGTGGCCCAAACAGTGGTTGTAACACCCTAGGGAGTAGCACCAACTGCTGGAGAGTGGAGACAGGACCAAGTCTTCACCATTGATAATGAAGAAACTTTGGCTAATGCCAACTGACTTATAAAAGGTAACCATCCCTAGTATTTCTCGTCCTATCCAATACCATTCAAAAAAAAGCAATTTTTTGTAATTTTGATCAGAGAGAGATAATTACCAAAATTCTTCGGCCGTTTGATTGATGCACTAATGGTCCACCTTTAGATCTGACACTCTGCATCACTTGTCTCCACTAACGGCACGCACCCCTTCTATCGATCCATCAGATTTTGATCCAACGCTTTGCGCCGTGAGAAACTTAATCTCAACCGGCCGCCCTTAGCACCATTAGATTCTCGCACAGGATAACGGTGATCCCTGATCGAACAAAGGTTTTACGTCGTCTTCCTTCTTTCTTTGTTGCTTGAGCTGCAGTAGCACTTCATAGTCTAACTACTATAAATACGATGTAGGCATGCTTGATATAATGGACAATTCCATAATGTTAAATCTTCGTTTGACTCTGGTGCTACTAATACTTTCATTTCAAGAAATTTTGTAGCTATGCTTTACTTAGACTTCAAGGACTTAGGATATGTCTTAGAAGTCACTACCCCTACTGGTCAGATATTTTCATCCCTTTTAAAGACATTCGTCATACTTGCAAAATATATGAACAACGAACTCCCTATTGATTTTATCGTGCTTGATATGAATATTTTTTATGTCATTATATGAATGGATTGGCTTCATAACTATAGTGCAAAAATAGACTATAGGAAGAAGAGAATAAGAATAGAGAGACTCGGTCATGGACTCCTTACCATTAGTGGTAAGAAGGATGCTACCTCTAGTCTATATGTGTCAGTCATGAACAATGAGAGGATGGAAGCCAAGGGATGTCTAGCATTCTAAGATGTAGTTACCGAGATGGAACCAAAGGTGCAACCCTTAGAGGAAATACAGGTAACTAGGGACTATGTTGATGTGTTCCTAGATGATTTTCCATACATACCACTAGATAGAGAAGTGGGCTTCTCGATACAGCTAGCTCCTGGGACAAACCCAATTTCTAAGACACCTTACAGGATGGATCCCGTTGAGTTATTTGACTTGAAGAAGAAAATACAAGAACTATTAAACAAAGGCTTCATCTGACCTAGCACTAACCCGTGAAGGGCACATGTCCTCTTTGTCAATAAAAATAATGGATCACTATGTATGTTCATAGACTATAGAATGATAAATCAGGCTACCATTAAGAATAAGTATCCTCAATCCCATATAAATGACCTGTTTGACCAACTCAAAACTACTTGAGTCTTTTCAAAGATCAACCTGAGATTTGGTTACCACCAATTGCAACTTAAGAGTGAGGATATCCCAAAACCTACTTTTCGATCCTGTTATGGACACTTTGAGTTTTTGGTTATGCCTTTTGGGTTATACAATGCCCCAAGTGTGTTCATGAACCTCATGAATTGTTTGTTCCAACTTTTCCTTGATATCTTTTTCATAGTGTTCATAGATGATATCCCGATGTACAATGATGGATCTAGAACAACATCGTGAACACCTAGACAATGTCCTTGATATCCCGAGAAAGCAAAACTTTTATGGGAAATTCTCAAAGTGTGAGTTTTGGATAGCTTGAGTTATGTTCCTCGTGCACATTATGTCTGGAAGAACCATTTCGGTGGATCCTACCAAGGTAGACTACTCAAGAATGGCCAGCCCCAAAGAATGCATCCTTGATTCGCAACTTCCTAGGATTGGTCAGATATTACCGAAGATTTATTAGGATTTCTTGAAGATTGCTTTGACCTTGACCAAGCTTATTTATAAGGACAAAAAAGTTCATTTGGTCTGATCTATTTGAGGCACATTTTTAGGATTTGAAGGATAACTAACATCCACCCATGTATTGACCATACCCTAAGGTAATGAAGGCTTCATCATCTTCATAGACACATCAAAGATGGGGTTAGGATACATGTTAGAAAAAAAACAAGCATGTGGTTGCCTTTGCTTCCAAATATCTCAAGACCAATGAGTTGAATTACCCAACCCATGATCTGGAACATGCAGCTATTTTCTATGCCTTGAAAATTTGGCGACATTATCTATATGGGCTACCTTTGACATCCCCACCGACCAAAAAAGCCTAAAATAGCTATTGACTCAGATGGACCTGAACTTGCAACAAAGATGTCAAATGGAATATCTAAATGATTTTAACTTCACCATAGCCTACCATTCCAACAAGGCCAATGTGGATGTCGATGCCCTCAGTAGAAAACATCTCTATTGTGTAGCTGATTTGGTTAGTCAGTGGAAGAGACAGGAAGACTTTGCTCGATGAGAACCATATCCATTGGCTGATAGGATTCATCTTGCCAATATCTAGATTAGGCTTGGCCTATTGAGTAAGCTTGTATTATCCTAGTTATCCAGTCTAAAGTTAGAAAAGATGAAGGTTTGATGGAAAAGTCTCAAACACACCTCTTGGTGTCTGTGGATGGTGGACTCTGAAATAAAAGTCAAATTTGGATTCTTGAGCATTCACCATTAAAGACTCATATCTTGTAAGAGGCTCATGTGTCAAAGTATATTGTGCACCCCAACACCACCAAGATTTTTAAGGACTTGCTGCGATACTTCTGGTTGTCAGGAATGAAAATAGACATAGTTTCATATGTGACTAGTTGTCTCACATGCCAGATGGTGAAGGCTGAAAACCAAAGACCCAGTCGGTTACTACAATCAATTGAGATTCTTGAGTGGAAGTGGGACAAGATCACCATTGATTTTGTGGTGGGTCTTCCCAGGACAAGAAAAGGTCATTATGCAATATGGGTTGTGGTGGACCGCCTAACCAGGTCAGCACACTTCCTTGCCCTAAAAGTCACTGCCAAAGTGTCATATGTTGATGAACTTTAAATTATAGAGATAGTCAGCTTACATGGTGTTCTGAGTTCAATAATTTCTTATCGTTATCCTAAGTTCACTTCAAAATCATGGAAAGAAGTTCAAGAAGAACTCGGTACAAGGTTAAAATTCAACATGACTTATCACTGCCAGACTGATGGATAGGCAGAAAGAAAGATTCAAACCTTAGACGATCTATTAAGATCATGTGTGCTTGATTAGGGTGGATGATGGGAATAATGCCTGCCCTTAGCTAAGTTTGTCTATAATAACAACTACCAAGACAATATCAGGATGCCTCCATATGAAGCCTCTATATAGGAGGCCATGTCATTCAACACTTCACTAGGATGATATCGGTGAAAGAACTTACTGAGGTTAGAGGAACTATAGTTGTATGCTGACAATGTCACTTTGATCAAGAAGAGGGTAAAGAGTACCCATGATCGATAGAAGTCATTTGCTAATGAAAAACGGATAGATTTTTACTTTACTGTAGGTGACCATATGTTTCTAAAAATTTGGCCCTCTGATCTATAGCTAAAAATAGAGGAAAGTTGAGTCCTTGATACATGGTTCCGTTTGAGATTCAAGAAAAGATTGGAGAGGTCAATTATTGTCTACCTTTACCACCACAACATAAAATGATGCATGATGTGTTCCATGTGTCCAATTTGAAGTGATATTTGAAGGACCCTAGCCTTGTGTTGAACATTGAACATATTGAACTCTAAGGGAGATTGGCATACCCTAAGTCACATGTGAAAATATTGAATACTAAGCGAAAAAGCTCTGCGATAGAAATATAGAGATGGTGATGGTTCTTTGGAGTTACCATGGAGAGGATGAATCCATATGGGAGCTAACTACTAACACGAAAAAGTCTCATCATGATTTGTTTGTATGATTAATCGAAATTTGAGGACAAAATTCCTATAAGAGAAAGGATGTTATAACATGGTTTTTTTACATATATTTACATCATTGAAATGCAATTATTCAAATAATAAGGGTATTAAAAAACCTTTTGAAATTTTTTTAATTAAGGATTTAACTTGCAAATTTTCCTTTCCAATGGTATTTGTGGTTTCTACTAATTTCAATAGTCCAATAATGAATATAGTGAAAAAGGAAGAAAGAAAATCCAATATTAAGTGAATAACGAAAGGTAATGGGTAATTAATAATATACATATTAAATTATGAGGAATTCTCTATAAAAGTGGTGTTGAAGGCCACTAATGGTTTGGTTTCATTTTCACATGATTTCTAATGAGAAAAGTAATCAAAATAAGAAATAAGGAAAAATATAGGAATAGAAAATAATTAATTTTATGCCTTAAATAATGAGATATAGAGGGGTACTTGGAGACTAAGATAACCACCTTTAGGTTGATTTTTTTGATGCCCACATCTAGAAAAAAGTATATAAGGCTTTTGTTTAAAATTTGGGATTAATAGGATTAAAGGAGAGAGAAATAAGGATTTGTTTGCAAATCTTATGCATTAAATGTCACAAATTGATTTGGAATAAAATTAACCCTTTTTTTGGGGTAGCACGCCATCCATCAGATTAGGATTCGATGATGACTTAGTCATCGTCAAACTGGTGTGAAATTGGCAAGTCAGAATAGTAGATTGACTTTTCCATTGCTCTCCTCTCCCTCATCTACGATCGAGCTTGGAAAGTTTTCTGTTGGCTTCGTGAGATCCATGATGCCAACCAATAGCCTCATTCGTCACCTATTTTTCCCAATTGAAGTTGGATTCCTTCCTCATTCTTCATTTTCATTCCATTCATCTTCCCTCTAGTCCCCTCCTCCACTTCATCCTCTACCTTATAACCCTAGTCACCACCATAGAATCCAAGCTTGGGGGCTCGCCTCCCATCCATAGTGTGACCCATTTTTAGCTCTCTTCCACTCTACATGAGATTGTCGCAGGTGGGAGGCTTTCTTTTGGGGCTTTTTAAGTACCCATCCGCTCACTCTTGTTAGTGTCAGTGAGTCCAATAGATGCAACAGTGCTAGCAGGGAGTGGTGACTCATAGTGGTGTCCAACCGCATACCACCGTAGGCCAACGGTCGAATGGTACCCATGGTGTCTCCCCCCCCCATCGCTGCCATCCAAGTTTGGAGTAGCACAATCCAAGCCCAATCGATTGATTCCACGACCTAGGGCCAATGATCAGGTGGGCCTAGGTGATGATGGCTCAGGTCAGTCTTGAAATAATGTATGTAATGCCCAACACTTGTTACATATTTTTTGATACCAAATTTGCAAAAATGATAACTCCTAGACCTCTAAACCAAAATGTATGACCCAATATACCAAATCAAATTTCTCTAAAAGATTTATCACTTGGGCTTGGTTCTAGGCCCTAAATCCAACATTTGTTCTCCTAATTTATTGAAAATGCTAAGTTTAGTGATGATGGAGTACATTTAATTCACTAGTGCCCATTCACCCTTCTAATCATGAAACTAGTAACATTTGTGCACCCTTGTACCGTGTTGAGCTTCTAAACTCCCCTTTTGATCCATGTTTGTCCCTAATGCATGTTTTTTGCTTGTTATGGACCTTAAAGCATGATGTTGATTAAAGTGATAATCTTGTTTCTTTGCACTAACTAGACTTACCTAATCTGGAAATTAGTAACTATATGATCTCAATGACACTTGTATCACTCATGAATCCTCTTTTCTCTTATTAAGGTGATATGTCATAATATGCAAGCATATGTCACATACATGTTTAACCTTGGTTATACTTGATCCAAAATAGTACCTTTGACCCCCTTGATGACTCCAACTATAGTAGATATCTAAAATTAGTAATTTTTGATGTGATGTCCCCCAATGGGCTAAGGCCAACTTCATTCATGATGTAATGATGCATGCACCCCTCTTTGACCTATATGTCCATATATTTCTTGATCGACTTCAATTTTCCCAATCTTGATAATGGATCTATTTACTTGTCTATACCCTCTCAAACCAGAGTTGATCAATTGTTATCATTCTCCTTTGATGTGGATGTCCTACCTAAGTCACTGGTTGAATCTTTATGGCATATGTGATTATGATGATGATTGAAAATTTGTACGTATGTTGATACTGAAGTTGGACTTTGATGCATTGACCCTAGTGGACATAAACCTACATTTGAAATGTGTCTCTAATGCCTTTATCTTGTTGATCTAAATCATGTAATATAGGGTGTCCCATTATACAAACCTTGAGCACCTGCTTGTATTCTCACGGTAAGAACACAATGTTGGGTGTCCCATTTGAGTTGTCAAGATAGGGTGGACCATTTCAATAAAAGGGTTAGCTCTTGGTGATGGACTTTAAGTTCCTTAGGTATAAAAAAGGTTAGTTAATCTTGAGCACCTTGATAGACTATTCCAATGGGAAGTTAGTCAAAAAGGGCTTATCATATATGATGTAGTTGGTATAATTAGAGTAAAATGATAGAAAACATTGGCTCTCACTTTACTAAATACTTAAATTGTTTATTCTTGTCATATACTTTTGCAACTCTTTTCAAATGATTCAAAACTAATGTATATGTATCTTTTAGCCCTATACCCAACACTTTCTGGTTACCCATCTTGTTTCACTTATTTTATAGGTTCAAAGATGGATCGAATTTGATTGGTTTGGTGAGATACGTCATGTGTACTTATTTTTAGATCCCTCATGTATATGAGAAAACTTGTAAAATTGTAATCCTTAATATGTAGTTGAAGTCTTACAATAAGACAATGTTGGTTAATAATACTTGTTGAATGCTAAGATTATGATTGGTGCTTTTATCTTGTTATATGTTCATGTATGCTAAGCTTGATACTTCCTAAGATAAAGTGAGTTTTTATATTATTAATTTTATATCTCTTGCAAATTATTGATATTTATGAGCACTCAAACTTGTTACATGAAATACCCACAATCATCTCCCTCTATTGACCATATGTGTACAAAAATTTAAAATAATAAAAACATTAGTACATATTAAAATGAATTGTATGTATTATAGTACATGGTCAAATTACATAGTCAGCATTCTAATTTGAACCTCAAATTTATATCATATTAACATAACATCATCATGAAGCTCTACCTAAAATTTCACTTCTATTGGATTAATCGATTAGAAGTTATAAGATTTTAAAATTATGCCCATTATTAAGACTTTGGACCTAAGTTGGTGGTTGGTTTGATCATATGTGTGACATTTAAATGTCATGTGGCCTTTGATAATGCATAGGTGTAGACCACTTATTTGGCCTTGCATCAAAGCCACCCCATCTAGTCGCTCAGATCAAAGGGTCATCAATGGTAGGGACTTCATTTGTAACCTCCAGTAAGACTCGGCTTGTGCCCCAAAAACTGAGCCAACTAGTCCTACTCTCCTGTGAATTATCTACTCACCTGATCGTAATTCTTGAGGGATATTTCCCTTCCTAAAAAATGAACTCAACCAACTCTTCCACATCACCTGACACCCTCAGATTAGGGAGAATGAGCTCTTTCTCTTATTTCGGTCTCACCTGGCGGCACACCCAAGTTAGGGATTCTCCACCCTCGCCTCCACTTGCCTATTTAACTCTTCCATCACCTCTGCACCACCTCCTTTAATCCTCTACCACAATGAATTGGTTGCACACCAGTCCATCCACCTCCGCAGGAACCAAACTTCCCTTCCACCATTGGCTAACTTTGATAGCCTTGGTGCCCACCTCTGCATCACAATTGAACCCTCATCCACCTTCATGGGATCTCCACAAGGCTTAGCAGTGCCTCCTTTTGATGCCCCTAAAGCTCCACCTCCCTGACCCCTCTGTCTGGTGACCTCCTTCACCCTTGCAGCAACACGGGGGCTTTAGATGGAACCATGGTTCCTAAACTCGACGCCCCTAGCTCGAGCAACCTCATGAAGGTGAGGGCACCCTCATCCAAACGCCAACACCACCCTAGACCAAGAAGGAGCTTGCCAAATCTACTCCTAGGTTGCTCGATCACGCAACACCAGAGGGAGGAGGAGACGCACATGCCATCATCTTGGATCTAGGTGGATCGATCCCGAACTTCCACCTATGGGTTAGCATGAATTAAAGAGGTGAGAACTCACATTCTTGGACCAATCATAGGCGTCCACGTAAGCATATTCCCCAATTTTTTAATAGAATCCTATTTATCTTAGAAAAATCATAAAATATTCTAGGAATATTGTACAATAGTAAACCTTTATATCTTTTTCATTAGAAAAATGTGAGCTATCAAACAAAAATACTTTAAGAACTTGAATCCTTCCCCTTTTTAAAGATAGTACGATAAGGACATAATGATCATACTATTATTATTATATTGTGTAATAATGATTATTAATGATTTGGAATCTGATATTCATGACATTTTCTCTAATTCTCATACATCATGAAACCATAATTAGGTAATGATTAGTATTCCAAAGATTATGGAAGCCCCAATACTAAGATTTTTTCTCTATATAATGAACCTTAATGTATTATTTCTCTATATAATGAGTTATGTTGGATCAGGTGAACCTTAAAAGGAAGCTAATGATGACCTATATCCTATAGAAAACCTAATCCTAGATGTTCCTTTTAAATAATAAAGGATATCATAATCTATGTGTAACTCTAAATATATGATCTTTTCCTATTTTATATGAACTCAACAAATAATCCTTGATACAAGAATAAGAGAGTGATAATAGCCTTGAGTAAATAGCAATCCTAGTCTTGGGTCTTATGGACTCATAGTAACATTATACCCTTGATTTCCTTTCAGGGTGATCTATTTACTATTTCTCTAGACTCTTGGGAATCCAGATGTAGTACAACAAGTATGTGGGTTTGTTAAGTATAAGATTATTTTTCATGGATGCATAGTATATGGAATACTTTGGATGCTATATTGTATATAAGTTCTTGGATGCATATTCGTAGTATATGTTTCGCCAAAACATAAAAGAACATGAATGAAAATATGGGTTGTAGCTATTGAAGTGAGATACGTATTTCTCCCTCTATTAAATACAAAGGTTAGCACATCCCCATATCCTTAGGGTGGGGATCCCCATAGCCCAAGGGGCAGGGAGGGCCCAACATATATGTAAGATAAGGTGCAGACCCACTTCGTAGTACAATTGCATCTGAGGACATGTATAAAAGAATTGTTTGTCTGACTCTCACCTTAAATAATGCATTCTTTTACTTTTTTTTCTTCAAATCTTTCATAATACCACTTACTACATAAGTATTTTACCCATGTACACAACTTTTGTTGATTCGTCTGTTTCACATATTTTCTAGGTGCAAAGAACAAGTAATGCACATCAAAGTACCAAAAGACTTGTAATAAAGTTCGCTTGGATTATATTAGATAGATTGATGTTCATCTTTATTTTCTTATATCTAGTTGCATTTTTTTCCTTCTAGATGATGTATAGGATATCTTATGTCCTATGTACTTTTCATTTCCTAGAACTAGTCTTTCTTTCCATTGAATAATGTAATCATGAATATTTATCTCTATGGATGATGGTGTTGTGTGGCACTTTTATATAATGTTTTGTGAACACGATCTAGCTTCTGTATATTCTAGATGGCAATCAAAATCCCTTAGATTTTCCCTCCTGACATCTTATAGATATGAGTACACACATATCTAGGGAATGTCATTATGGAAAGTATATAGGATTTGAGGATGTCACAGTTCGTATCAGAACCTATGTTCACACATCATATCTACATGAAACCACATTCACCCTATTGTGAGTCTAGGGTAGTCCCTGAGTTAGGGATATAAAGGGTGGAGGTGTTTAGGATATCAACCGCCATGGGTTTGACTAAAGTCTTTGAGCCATCTTCTTGGAAATCACAAGGCTACCTTTATGGCAGTATAAATCTACATGGACAAGACCCTAAGTGTTCCCTACTTCTTGGTCATACCTTAATTAAGGATCCTTCTCATCTATATATATTCCCTCTCATCTCCTCTATATAAATTCCCTCTCATCTCTCACTTTCTCTCTATATTTTATAAATATTTCCATCTCATCTCTATGATATAAGATTAGGAATGTGTCACTCTAGTTGGAGTCCTAAGGATTGGTTGATAAGGATTATTAGGATATCCTCTAAAAATTATAACACTATGATCATGAATAACTAATAATGAGGAATTCATGAAATATAATAAACTTAAAAAAAGAGGAATAGAAAAATAAATAAAATATCTAATCTATTGCATTAGTTTTCAGGATGCCTCAAAAAACTCATGGTTCTAAGGCCTCTAAAGAGTAGTCCTCTAAAAAGAGAAAGGAAACTGACACCTTTGATGTACATGATCCCGACACTACAACCAAGGATAGGTGGGAAGAGAAAAAGAAAATCCTCTTAGACTTCATGGAGATTGTGGCCCTTAAAGGAACCTCTAAACCAGTTCATCTAGGAAGAAGGAAGTGATTGTGCCAGATTTTGTCAAACTCAACCATGACACCTTTTGGGGGGGAGACCAACTTGAGGTACTAGATAAGGCTGAATCCCGGACCCTGTCAGTGGAGAATGCTTTCTGTATCCTAGAAGTACCCGATGAGAAGAAGGTCAAATTTTCCACACATCTACTTAAGGGAGGGAAAAAGGTTTGATAGGAAAATTACAGTCGAAATAGGGAACAAGAGGTAGATGGCATGGAATGGGAAGCCTTCAAAATATATTTCACCGACCATTTTTATGCTTATTGATGAAAGGAAGAGGAAGGAGAGGATGTACACTAAACTTAAGTAGGGCATTCTCTTGGTGGCTAACTACTCTCAAAAGTTTAGACTTATGGAATGTTATGCACCCATTAAGACTGAAGATCACCTCTTAGGGCACTATATTTACTGCCTAGCTACCAACCTAAAAATCCTAGTCATCACCTCCATTCTTAAGAACTTCGATGAAGCCCTAGATATGGCCCTTGAGCTGGAAAGGGAGCAGGGTATGCAGAAACCTTCGAGCATGAGATACCTAGGGTTAACCACCACTGATGAAGCTAATTCTAGGAAGTTCCACCCTAGCCATAATAAGGGATCAGGAAAGGAAGCTTCAGGTAAAGGAGGACATAGAAACAACCAAAATCAGTTGAAGACTAACTGAATAAAATGTAAGACTTGTGGATGAGGACATGATGGGCCTTATCGCGATGCTAAGCCTATTTTCTAGAACTGTAAGAAGGAGGTTTATTTAATTATTTTCTAAGTGCCCTACTCCATATGTCTTTAGCAACCCTCCAATGGGTGCTCCACCACCATAAGGGCACCATAAAGCCATAGTATTTGTAGTGACTATAGAAGAGGACAAGGAAAACCCAAATAAGCTGGTTGAAGGTAACCTTTATTCTTTCCAATTATCTAAATATCTCATTCAATACCTTCAAATATTCATGACAAATTATTCTATGTAGTCATTGTATTTCTTAATGATCATCTTGTTAAAGCTTTGTTTGATTCTAGATCTATAAATACATTCATACCTCAAAATATAGCATTTGTGTTACATTTACACATAAGAGATTCGGGATACATTCTTGATGTGTCAACTCCTAATGGTCTAATACTCACTACATTACAAAAAATTGATATCCTTCCTATAAAATTCAAAAATCATGATATGTCCTTCGAATTCATGCTCTTCACTATGGAAGACTTTGATATTATACTTGGTATGGATTGTCTATACAAGTATCATGCACAAATTAACTATAGGAAAAAGATGGTAGTCCTCTCACAACCTCATTCTAATTTTGTGGTGATCCATAGGGGAAGCAGATTCTATAATAATATTATAATCTCCTCTCTTAAAGCTAAAAATCTCATTTCTAAAGGTTGTGAAGACTTCCTTACAGTAGTCTCGGATACTAGTCCTAGTTTCAGACCCGTAGAAAGACTGGAGGTGGTATGTGATTTTCATGACATATTTGTAGAGAAGCTTCCTAGGATGCCTCCATATCCAAACATTGATTTCCCAATAGATCCTCTTCCCGGAACCACTCTGATTTGTAGGGCCCCATACAAGTTGGCTCCTATTGAGCTTTTGGAGTCAAATAAACAGTTATATGAATTTCTTGATAAAGGTTTCATCTATCCTAGTGTTTCCCCTTGGAGTTCTCCAGTTCTCTTTGTGAAGAAGAAAGACGGTTCTATGTGTATGTGTATTGACTACCGTATGTTTAACCAAGACACTATTAATATCAAGTACCCTCTTCCTTGCATTGATAATCTCTTTGATCAGATTTACACTACCAAAGTTTTCTCGAAAATTGACCTTTGTTCTGGCCACCATCAACTTAAAGTTAGAGATTCTAATATTTCTAAGACTGCCTTCCAAACTTGTTATGGTGTTAAGAATATCTAGTGATGCCATTCA
The DNA here is from genome assembly GCA_963693085.1 of Alisma plantago-aquatica. Classification (NCBI taxonomy): domain Eukaryota; kingdom Viridiplantae; phylum Streptophyta; class Magnoliopsida; order Alismatales; family Alismataceae; genus Alisma; species Alisma plantago-aquatica. The sequence goes on along the minus strand of OY856410.1, from coordinate 941,963,904 downwards.
GGTTAACTAACATACCTGGCATATTTATGAACTTGATGAACAAATTATTCCAACCCTGTCTTGATGAGTTTGTGGTTGTCTTTATTGATGATATTCTGATCTATTCTAACTCTATGGAGAAATGTTGTGAACACTTGAAGGTCGTCCTTGAAATCCGTCAAGCTCAAAAGTTCTATGGAAAGTTCTCTAAATGGGAATTCTATATTGATAAAGTCATGTTTCTTGGGCATGTCATCTCTGAGAGTAACATATCTATTGATCCTGTCAAAGTATCTTCTATTCTTGATTGGCCACCTCCTCTGGAATCCTTCTCAAATTAAGAGTTTCTTGGGATTTTCTGGATACTATTGTCGTTTCATCCTAAATTTATCTAAAGTTTCACTTCCTCTTACTAAGCTTACTCAAAAGGATGAGCATTTCATATGGTCAACTACTTTTGAGTCCAGTTTCCAGGAACTGGTTTTACCTTCTAGAAATGAAGGGTTTGTGATCTTCACAGATGCTTCGAGGAGTGGTTTAGGTTGTCCTACAACAGCGGGAAGGTAGTGGTTTTTTCATCCAGACATCTAAAACCCTATTAACTTAATTATCCCACCCATGATTTGGAGTTGACTGTAATAATTCCAACTCTCAAACTCTAGAGGCACTACATGTATGGGGAAACTTTTGACATCTTCATTGGTCACAAAAGTCTGAAGTATATCCTGACCCAGAAAGTCCTAAACCTGAATCAACATCGATGGATCAATATTATTTCACCATTTCCTACCATCCAATTAAAGAAAATGTAGTCGAAGATGCCATTAGTAGAAAAAGGGTCCCATGTGCATCTCTATATGTTCCTGAGTAGAGGAACATGGAGGATAAGGTGTATTCGAAGCAACAATTTTACATGACCATGTCCATATCAACAACATTTCTATTATTCTTGGTCTATAGTCTACACTTCTTGAGGCACAGAAACCCAGTCTTGATCTTGAGGAACTTTCATCTATCATGACAAAACCTCAAACACACTTGTCTGTGGGTCTTGATGGTGGTCTTCGATATAAGAAATATATGTGGGTTCCTGAGCAGTAAACTTCCTGACCAGTAAACTATGAAGACGAAGAATCTCAATGAGGCACCTTGGTTGAAGAACAAAATTCATCCTGGAACAACTAAAATGTATAAAGTCCTTCAATGTCAGTTCTGGTGGAGGGGCATGAAGCGTGATATTGCTAATGTCGTGTCCAGATGTCTGACGTGCCAGCAGATCAAGGCAAAGCACCAGATACCAGGTGGTCTAATAAATAATCCTTGATCTAAGCATAAGAGGGTGATAATAACCTTGAGTAAAGAACAAACCCTAGTCTTGGGTCTTATGGACTCATAGTAATAGTATACCCTTGATTTCCTTTTAGGGGGATCTATTTAATGTTTCTCTATACTCTTAAAAATCCAGATCAGATACAATAGGTATGTGGGTTTGTTAATTATAATATTAGTTTTCATGGATGCTAAAGATATGGAATACGTTGGATGTTTTATTTGTATATACATTCTTGGATGAATATTAGTAGTATATGATACGCCAAAACATAAAAGAACATAAATGAATAGATGGGTTGTAGCTATTGAAGTGAGATAAGCATTTCTCCCTCTACTAAATACTAAGGTTAGCATATCCCCATATCCCTAGGTGTGGGGATCCCCATAGCACAAGGGGAGGGGAGGGCCCAACATATATGTAAGATAAGGTGGTAACCACTTAGTAGTACAACCACATCTAAAGACATGTATAAAAGATTGCTTTACCTAATTTTCACCTTAAATAATGTTTCCTTTACTTTCTTTCTTCAAATATTTCATTATGCTAATTACTATACAAGTATTTCACCGACGTACTCAACTTTTGTTGATTTGTCGGTTTCATGTATTTTCTAGGTGCAAAGAACAAGTAATGCACATCATAGTACCAGAACACATGTAATAAATTTCCTTTGGAGGATATTAGATAGATGGATGTTCATCTCTATTTGCTTATAATTAGTTGTATTTCTTTTCCTTCTAAATGATGTATAGGATATCTTATGTCCTATGTACTTTTCATTACCTAGAACTAGTCTTTATTTCCATTGAATAATGTAATCCTGACTATTTATCTCTGTGGATGATGGTGTTGTTTGGAATTTTTATATGATGTTTTGTGAACACGATCTATCTTCCATATATTCTAGATGACAATCACAATCCCTTATATTTTCCCTTTTGACATCTTATAGATATGAGAGCCCACATATCTAGGGAATGTGATGAATGCATAGTCATCCCATTTTTAGTTGCATTTTCAGTATAATTTAGCATCCATATAGATTAGTTTTCATTAGAATAGCTTTGTTTTGATCAACTTAGGTTTTTATGCTAATTTATAGGAATTTGATACTTTTCTTGACTCCATTTGTAGGTTTTGAATTATATCACTCTGGGGCAAGTTTAGAAATTGAATTTTGAGCACTTTCATAAGGCAAATTGATGCACAAAAATTTTGTCCAAGACCAAAGTTGACCTGTCGATCAACATGCAAATCAACATCAAAATCGATCAGCAATCAAGAGGTCGACAGCCTTGTCGATCACCCTACTCGACACACTCAATGCTCGATAGCACTATCGACCCCCTTGGTCAACATCCACACAGAAAGACACCCAGGCTCATCGATGATCAAGGTTGATAGCTTTGTCGACCCCACTCCTCAACAATGTCATCGAGAAACAACCAATAAGCAATTCAGGAATTGGCCGACAATCATGTCGACACACTTATCTAAAACCACAACTACTCGGTAGCCTTATCCACCCTCAAGGTCGACAATCCCATTGACCGACGAACTAACAATAGGAAGTTTAAAATCCATCGACCCTCCAGGTCGATATACCTATTGACCGACAGCAATCGTCGACACCGATTGAAAGAGGTCAACAGTCTCAACCCTATAAATAGGCCCACAACACAGCCATATATCTCATCTTAGATTTTCTAGAGACGAAAACATAAAAATGATGCTATTGAGATCAGAGTAAGGACAACGTGTATCAACCTAGATAGTTCTATCGACTTAGTTGGTCGATACGTATCAACCTCAAGCATGGATCCATAGATCCTTTCATTCAAGAACTCCAAAGTCGTCGATCCTCCTTCTCTAAGGTGATCAATCTTTTCCCCGAGTTGCCATTCGTCCACCTACTTCTGATGCAAGTTAGGGTTAATACCAGAAGGAGAAAAAAGGAAGGAATTCCTCTGTTGCACACCATGCCAAGCCGCTTCCACCACCATCATGACCATGATGGCGTCCTCTTCCGCTTGTTGTGATATTAATCTCGCCATGTCGAGGGAGTAGTCTTTTTACTAGGGTGTGGGGACTGGCCCCACTACCCATTTCTTACAATTTCAGTCATGTTCTAATTCTTGTATGAACTCATATAATTCATATCCAATCGTTCATCGCATGCATTGTGGATTGATCACCCATTTTACATGATTCATTATAATCTTTTACTGTGAGAACTTCAATGTTTATGATTTGAATACCGGTTTGCATATGTTGACAACCTGATGAGAAATTTTGATGGAAAGTCTTCGAAGTAGTGGATTGAGGATCCGTAAGTAATGGCACATCAAGCTTACATGGATATCTACTCATGCAAGTTTCTAACACTAAAAGGGGAAACTTGCATAACTCCAATTATATCTTCATACGTGTTTGGATTTGAATGATTGCTCATATATGAGTAGTGAAGGGGAAACCCAATTCCACCCTAGTGCTTCCATCTACTGCTAACAACAATCTTAATCTAGCTCTTTTTATTCTTGAAACCTTAGATTAAACAAACCAATATCAACTTTTGTGATAAATGCTAGTTCTTACTTTGATTAGATAGTTCTTAAATAAGTTCTCCCATGGGATTTGATCCTCAACTATACTGCGATAAGATCTATCCGCTTACAAGTGCCATTATTGCACTTTGGTTTTGGGTAAAGTCTAGGAATTATATTCCTAGTGAATTTGTAGTGTGATAATATTCCACGTTAGAATTTCATCATGGAAAGTATATAGGAATTAAGGACATCACACTTTTTCATTCACATTTTGTTAATACCATGCTAGGGACGGACACCTAGGTCCTATTTCCATTTACTTGATAGTCATTTGGAGTTAGGATTTGGGTAATAAAACTTTCCGTGACAATGTCCATAACTAATTTATGACATAACCAACAATGAACAGAGTCTAGTAACACATCATTGCTATTCAAGAAACTGTAAAGTTGGAGAACAACTTCAACCTAAAATTTGTGATTAGTGTTACAATGATTATATAGTTCTTTTATCTCTGATATCTGGATTGAACTTGAGGCATGGAATCGTCATCCTCTTAACATTCAATCGATGTTCCTTGAACTAGAGCAGACTATTTGATATGGATGTCATCTCACATATTCTATATTGATTCACATGAGTATGGTCATATGTTTCATAGTCTTGCTTATCAAGGGGACACAATATCAACTCCATTAATAGGGACAAATCCCATCTACATCACTCATAATCATTCCCCATGTGTCACAATGTATCATAGCATCACTTTATGGTAACCCTTGTTCAATGTCACATCGATGGTGTCAAAATACATTGAACGACATGTGTTAAGTGTAGTGACTTCAAGTCTAAGAACCACATCACCACTATAACTATGAGAGTTGATTTTTTCTACCATTTAATGGTTTCCATGTATCTCTCTCAAGGTGGGTCTGTCAATTACAGTGTTATCTTACAAATATATGTGTTTGGTTTGATATCACATATCATGACTAATTAGATTCTATCATCAACCAACACACACTCTAGTCTTATTGGTTTTTGTTGTTATCATCTTCAACAATAACATATGACTAGGGACACAACAATAATGTATGCACACTTATCATACATATGATCTCATTGTTTCGGTACTCAATTTTAACACATATGTCATTGAGTAACATCATTCTTTAGACATATATGATGTTATACCATTATCTCATAATTGAACAAACATATAGACAAACATTGCCTTTATTATTAATCAAATTGTTTACAAGGTATGCCATTACAATCATCATATGAATGGCTCTCTGGGCATACATACCAATAGTTACATTTGAGGGGATAAAAGGAACAAAACATTAATTTACATTTAAAAAGGATGGATAGGCTTGGTATGCAAACTGAATAATAATAGGAAAGAAAACCAAACAACCATGCACACACATCCATAGGGGTTTTTCCGATAACTACGCATGCATACGCCATCAAAAAACTTTCAGGGTGATGTATATTGATTGTGTATATATCATATCATATATACATTGGGATCATATCTGGTATCTGATCGAATATGCACATTAATCATTCTTAATATTCACATCATATCCAATAAAATAATTCTCATAATATCAATTTAAAACCATATACATCATAAATTGATGTGGTTCTAATACCACTTTTGGGGAATAGGGATGGCAGAGAAGGCAGCGGAAAGAAAACTTTGTGTCCCTATTCTTGTACCATTAGATTGCATCAATAAAGGTTTATCTAGGAAAGAAGATATCAGGAAGTATACCTAGTCGTGGAGAAAGTCCACTGACTACTCTTGTAAGATGATGTGCACGCTTCAGAAGACACACATGGAGGACTACCAATGACTTCATGGTGCAACACCACACACGGTGGTGGTTGTTGTTCTCCTAGAATGGTTGAAACACCTCCACACCTCTAACTATTCCATGCAGACCATCGGGATGTCCATGTTGTCCTGCTAGAGACAATGGGAAGGAGTTGTCCCTTCAAACGTCAGCATGCTAGAGTTGACTTACTCTCCCTTGTTGTCTCTCTCTTTTATAGATAAGACTTTCTTGGACTTGTGCAATTCCACAACTATGAGAGGACAACAATTGTCAGATCTTGTTGTTGTGTCTTCTAAAAGCCTTGAATACCCCTCTATTTATAGAGGGCCATCATTAGGGTTTCCAGATCAATTGGGAGTCAAAGACATGGAATTTCATGAATCTTCTTGAAGTTGTGAACCATGAACCGGTCCACTCACTTTTAAACCGGCTAGTTCATATGTGAAATTGTCAATTCAACACTTGAACCGATTGGTTCACATGTGAATCAGTCAATTCAACACTTGGTGGTTGATTCACTATATTTGTTCCACAAACATATTGGCTTTTAATGTGACGATTAACATTGACCTAGTCATATTGATGGTTCTAACAGTCGCTTCACATCTAAAATGGTCGATTCACATTTTGAAACTGTCTGTCACTTCTGAACCTAGTGATTCATTTTTTTAATAGGGTGGTTCATTTCTGATTCAGACTGTTCAAATTCTAGTTCATCCAATATACAACCAATGTTGTTTATTTTGAATACCAAAACACTTTAGTAATAAAATTATAACATATTCATAAGTAAACTCCTATTCTAGGTGCATCCTATGTGTGTGACCCTATAGGTCCCAAATTACATTGGCAGTGAATGTCCATAACCAATTAATAGCATCACAAGAAGTGAGCAGTATCTAGCAACAAATTATTTCTACCCAAGTAACTAGAAAATTGGAGAGAAACTTCAACCTAGAATCTGTGATCAATGTACAGTGGTCGTAAATTTTCTTTGTCTCTGATATTTGGATTGAACTTGAGGCATGGAATCATCAGCCTGTCAATGCTCAATCCATGTTCCTTGAACTAGAGTGGACTGTATGAAATGCATGTGAGCTCACATACTACATATTGAGTCACATGTGTATGGCCATACATTACTCAGTCTCACTTATCAAGAGGCTAGGATATCAATCTCCTATAGGAGTGGAAAGTCCCATCTACATCACTCACGGTCAATCCCCATGTGTCACAATGCACCTGAGAATTACCTTTATGACAACCCTTATTCAAGTTCCTATTGGATGATGTCAAAATACATTGAACGTCATTTCATGAGTGTATTGACTTCAGGTCTAAGAACCACAATCACCACTATCAGTATGAGAGTTGATTCTGACTACCATTCCATGGTCTCCATGTATCACTCTCAAGTTGGATCTACCCGATACACTATTCTCTAACAAGTACGTTGTGTTTGGATTGATATCACATATCATGACTGATGAGATTTAGTCATCAACCAACCCACACTCTAGTCTTATGTATTACTATTTTCTATTTTTCTTCCATAATAATATCCAACTAGGGATATAATGAGAATGTATGTACTCTTGTCATATATATGATCTCGTTGTTCAGGTCCTTAACCTGAAGACATATGCCATTGAGTAACATTATTCTTGAGTCATACATAACAAAATTATCAATATATATATATCTATATTATCATTGTTTCTTGATGACTTTAAGGCACTCAGTCAGTAGTTCACACACTCTGCTAAAATATTTTTAGGTGTCAGTCAAGATCAGCATGAGAAGTCAGAAGCAAGTTTTTATCATGAGTAGATTAGTTGAGGTCTTGAGAGTAATAGCTAGCTTATTTGTACGGTCTCTTATCCTTTCTTTGGTCTTGAACTTTTGAGTGAGGATTAAGAGAAGTTTTGTGATATATTGTACTTGATGTATGTTAAAGCCAAATGTGTTTCTTTCAGCTTATTGTGTTGTAGAAGTCAAACACAATTGTGAACTCGTGATGTTTATGATTAAAACAAATGTTAAGTATTGAGTTTGTAAGATTTAACATTATTTATACATATATAAGAAAGGATAAATTTAAGGTTCATTTTAGTTACTTAATAAAATTGGATGGTTAACCTAACCCCACATTGACAGAATGAAATTCTTATTAGAGGTGGGTCACATTAATTTTTGGTATCATAACCTTATTTGGGATATAGGTGGTAAGAGACCATTAGTATTAGGATGTTTTCCTCTTTTAGAAATAATTTTCTAGTGCATATGTTTCTATAATGGGTATGTGGATGGTAGGAAGAGTACATGGTCATAATGAATAATAAGATGAGACCCATTATGGCCCTAAACCTCAAATAATGGTTCAAGGTGGAGATAATAGTGATGAGGCAGCTAGGATGCATAGTATCATTTTGGAGACAAAAGGGAAATATAAAATGGATAGGAGGTCTTCATCCTTTATCAGGACCTAATGAGATCATATGAGCTAGTGAAGAATATCAGTGGGACTGAGTTTTCTAGAACAACATACCCAATTGTGGTAGATGTGTTGCTTTGAAAACTAAATTGTTTTCTACCTAGTGGAGTTAAAAAGGACAAGAAGATTAATCATGCAATCTTTCTACATAAAGGAGATTGTGAATTTTGATGGCATGGAGTAAAAGATAAGAGGAGAGCTATGGTGATGACGCGGAAGCACTATGTTGGTTAGTTCCACCTCATGAATTTTGTGCAAACCTTCCTGAGTGACAACATTGGATAGCTAGAGAGCATTAGAAAGGAATACATAAATCTTAGTGAGTATGAGGCATACTATATGAATTTGATTAACTTTTGTCTTCTATTTGTACCAAAAAATAAAGATAAATTCATGAGGTTTGGATTAGGACTAAATCCAAAAATTAGACATACCAAATCAGCGGTTAGCCGACTTGATAGAGAGAACATTTAAGAGTTTGTGGAGGTAGTGAGAAATATTGAAGAGTTTGTTAATGATTCTAAATATTCTAAAGGTAGAAAAGGTTTAGAGTTTCTGGTAGAGGAGGACATAGTAGTAATGGATATAAGTTTTTTTCCAAATTAAGGCAAGGTTTTGATTTTTTGGAAGGTAAGAATCCAGTTGAAGTAATGTTGCATCTTCGCACAATAGAGGAAGATATAGCCTTTGTAGATTGAATACAACACCTAGGTGAGGGACTTAATCATAACCTTTAGGATCTTTAGCATTAGTGATAGGTCCATAAAGACATGATATGTTGTATGTGACACTTGTTGTAGGGAACAGTTCAATTATTGTTGGGGAAGTGATTTTCAAGTATGTGACTATTGTGGACATAGTTGAAACTTTATGAGAAACTATCCTAAGATTTAGAGTGTGACATCACATAGTTCACAATCATAATATTAATCTCCACAGATACAAGCTCTAGCTGGAGGAGAAAGTCCTTCAGTGGCTTTAGGCTCTAGTAGGGGAGCACCTAGTACTAGTAGTGTACATTGAGGAGACAATGGAAGAGGAACGACTACACAATATTTCTTCTATATGAATCAACAAAAGGAGTAGTATCACCTAGAGTTTTTTTTTTGGTCGGTCAAAAATCCTGTTGCTATAAAATTTCCAAAACTTTGGGTACAAAGACATGTGCCCCTATTGCAAACAGGGATGAACCATCCAAAAAGAAACCAAAAGAGATCTAAGAACAAATCTCCAGAAAGGAAGAAAGCGCAAGAAGAAACTACATCAGTTACAGGAAAACACAGACCTCAACCAGAACTATGGATCAACCTCCAAATTAACCAACATAACACTAGCAATCAAAACACCTTCAATGTGTGCCATCCTGGAAAACTGAAAGCTGACGATAGTTACTGGAAAAGTCAACATCTTCAAGAATAGACAAGAGTCATCTTTCGCCACCAATCCAAACACAAGAATTCATGATGCAGAAGGAAAGATCATCAAGGGACCTTCCATGAGCTGACCCACGAGTAATGTCCTTGAACTAACCATCCACCTTTCCTCCACTAGAATTAGAACCAGTCCCTGAAAGTGTGGATTCCCGATGAAGGACCAGTCCCTCTTCATCAAATGACAGCCAACAGACATAGTGATCCCTAATGAACACAACTACACCAGGAATCAAAGCCAGAAAAAGAAAAAATGAGCACCAAGGGTTAGGCAAGCATGAAACTCAGCCCAACTTTTTCCTGGAAGATTTCTTCTTTTTCTTTGACCAGGACAGGTTGAAATCTGTAGAATCAAGGTCACAACACCTGGACTCGGTATCTGAATCATTGGAATTTACCTCCTCCTCAAATAGGTTTTCCTTCCTTTCCTGGTAATCAACAGAAAATCCACAACTCTCCCAGATCTTATTGATCTTCCAAGAGTCAGAACCTATATCCTCCTTGCTTCTTCTCGCAATATCCAGCTCCCAATCAAGGTTGAGACTACCTGCATTGCAAACCGGAGTGCACCCAAACATATCAGGTTCTTTCGGTTGGTTACAGGTGGCTGTGGATTGGCGAACAAGACGAGCATTGAGGACAGTATCAATGATCTACTGTGAGACTAGCTCTCGCAGCTTATCATCCTCATCAGCATGGTTGACTCCAACAGCATCAAGGATCTCAGGCGACACCTTAGATTGCTCCTTAGTGGGCTTGACATTTCCTCGAACAGTTGATTTCCCCATCTTAATCTGCAAGTCTTTAGCAGGCGGCGGCTTCTTGGATTTTGTGGGGCAGGACATGCTCCTGTGGACAAACTTCTTGCAGTTGGAACACGTAACCGGGGGAGCTACTGCCTCGACTTTCAGGAGTTTGGGCACAGAATCGATCTCCACCATCACTGTCTTGGGAAGCTTCATGTCGTTGCAGACATCAACACATACTAGTGCCTCACCGAGGCACCCTGCAGCGACTGAATGATCCTCAATGTCGACGGGTTTGCCAATGGTGCTGGCAATGCAGGCGATGCGCTTGCGGGTCCATGGTAACCCCAGATTCTCAATTTTAAGCCAAACTGGAACCTGCTCGAAAGAAAGAGGTTGAAGAGAGGCACCTGGAATCCATGAATGAACCACTAACAGAGAGCCATCCATAAACTAGGGTGCCTCATTCAGAACACGCTCCCTTTCTTTGTGAGTCGACATCTTGACGATGAATCCCTCACGCTCTTCAGCTATCACAGCAACGGGGCCGCTGGGACACCACTGCCTGCGAATCCAATCCTCGAGTTGGCTGCTGTAAGGCTTTCTTCCCACGAACCAGATGGAAAGGAACTCCTCCCAGTTAGGTATTGGGCATGCCTGACTCTAAACGGATGCACAACGCACTCCATTTCTATTGGTAGGTTCCACATAATCGATCAAATCGATATCAATCTCTTCCTGATCCTGCCTACTGACCTTGAGCCAATTTGCGAAATGGGTAGAGGCTGCGGAACCTTCAGGCCTTCTGGGAGGAATCTTCGGGAGGTCAGAGGTGGAAGGCGCCGCCTCCTTGCACGATTGAGCCCTAGGCGACTCCAGCGGAAGGGCTAACTGGCCTCCGTCTCCATTTACCTTGAATTGGAAAATCGGAGGAGCCGGTGATGGCTCTGCGGCACTCTGTCCTCTTCCACCTAGCTCGCTAGGTTTTCGCCCACGCCCTCGCCCCCTTCCGCTCCTCCCGCGAGTTGTTAGTGCTAATATCTTTACTCTTGAATATAAGGTATCACCTAGAGTTGTTAAAGGTGAGATGCTTCTGTTTAATAGTATTTCAATTATAACCTTGATAGATCCTGGTGAAACACATTTCATTAAAAAAACATCATTGGTTAACATCTAACTCATAATGTATCTTATGATTTGCTGTTAAGAGTATTGTTTGGTGAGAAAACAGTTTAGATAAAAGTGTATCCCATATGCCTCTTGAGTTTTAGTGGGTATATCATAGTAGTTAATCCCATACCCTTTAATTTTAATTCTTTTAAATAGTTTGAGTTTGGATTTCCTTGAGACATACCACGTCCACTATGATCATTAGAAGAAATAGGTTGTCATTCAGCAAGGTGGCTTTCATGTGTCTTCATTGGAGACAACAAAGTCATATCAATGTGCATAGTACCAACAATTGTTGCTGATAAGATGATGAGAAAAGCATGTGAGGACTTTTTAAAACATGTGGTAGATGAAAGGCAGATAAAAGAGTAGAGGATGTTCTAATAGTGTGTGAGTTCCCAGATGTCACCCTAAAAAAGATGTTGAGATTGAAATACAAATTCTAACTGGCAGTCACCTAATAGAATTACCAGCCTATAGAAGGGCACCTGCAAATTTAAATAAATGAAAAACTCAGTTACAAGAGTTATTGGATAAGGCTTTCATTCAACTTAGTACATCCCCATAAGGAGATCCAATGTTTTTTGGTGAAAAAAGAATGATGAAGCTATGTAGTTGTGTATAGACTATAAGTAGTTGAATAAGATAACTTTCAAGAATAAATAACCTTTATCTAGTATTGATCATCTGATTGATTAACTACATGGATCATTTTTTTTCAAATATAGATATTAGTTCAAGTTATCATCAGTTGAGGATAAAGTCGCCATATTTACCTAACTAAACATTTACAACAAGATATGGGCATTATGAATTTGTTGTAAAATATTATGGACTGATGAGTGCCCATATATCCTTTATGGACATGATGAATATTGTTTCTAGACCATATTTAGATCAGTTTATAGTAGCATTTTAGAAATGACATTCTTATTTACTCTAGAGATATACAACAACATGAGCAACATCTGAGGATAGCCCTGTAGTTGTTGAAACAACATCAGATTTATGCTAAGTTCAACAAAAGTGAGTTCCAGTTAGCTGAAGTTTCTTTACATTAACATGTCATATCAGGAGAAGGAGTCATTGTAGACCCTATGAAGGAAGTATTTCTCAATGGGAGAAACCCACAACACCTATTAATGTTAGAATTTTTCTAGGATTACTTGGATATTATACGATATTTATAAAGAGTTCAAAATATAAGTATCACCTCTTATACATTTAACCGGGAAATGTATGAATTTTTTATTTGAAACATGTGAGAAAAATTTCAAATGTTAAAAAAATAGTTATCAAAATGTTAAAAAAAGTGAAGTACATCACCTATTTTGATTTTATCATAAGTGTGAAAGGGATATGTGGTATTTTGTGATGATTCTAGGAGAGTTGAGGCAATGTTATTATGTAGGAAGGAAAGATGCCAACTCATGCTTATAAACAACTCAAGAAGAATGAAGAGAAATATCCTATACATGATCTAGTGTTGCCATTAGTAGTGCATGCCTTAAAGACATTGTGTTATTATCTCTATTGTGAGTCATGTTAAAATTTTACTGACCATAAAAGTTTAAAGATATATTTGCACAAAATGATCTCAACCTATAATAATGCATGTGGTTAGACCTTATTAAGGACAATGATGTTACCATTGATTAGCACCCTAGGAAGGCCAATGTTGTGACAATTTCTCTAAGTAGGAAGTCTACGTCAGCTGTAGAAATGTTTTTATGGCATGTGTAAAGAGAGACATTAGTTAACATGAGAGATATGAATTTATATCCCAATGTGATCAAAGAAGGTGGCATGATTACATAAATGCATCTTAGAACTAAATTTTGAATCAAATAAAAGATATTCAAGAAAATGGTAGAAAATTGAAGCAGATCATGCATGATATGATGTAAGGTAAGAAGACATAGTAAACATAATCAGATGATGGGTTGTTGTATCATCAGTATGGATTGTGCGTGCCAGGCGACTTTGAGTTGAAAAACTAGATTAATAAATAATCTCACTCTTCATGTTTGAAATGCATCCTGGTAGTTCAAAAATGTATAGAAACCCCAAGGAACTATATTGGTGGCTAGATATAAAGATAGACGTGGATAAGTATGTAGCCCGGTGTGGCGTGTGACATAAGTCAAGGCTGAAAACTAGAAAATAGTGGGTACCCTACCAACACATCATATTCCTAATTGGAAGTGGGAAAATATACAATGGATTTTGTGGTAGTGTTACCTAGAACATCACATGGTTTGAATGTATATGGGTAATTGTAGAGAGATTAACTAAACCTGCCAATTTTCTCTCTATTAAGTCAACTTGGGAAACACCAAAACTAGCCAAGGTCTACATATATGAGATAGTTAGATTACATGGAATTCTAGTCACTATTATATTTGATAGAGATCTCAAATTCACATCAGGATTCTAGAATCAAGTACATAGTGCCTTGGAAATAGGTTTAAATTTTAGCAAAACATTTCACTATCAAATATATGGAAAGTGAGAATGAACAATTAAAACCGTAGAGGACATGATGAGAGGATGTGTCTTGTAGTTCAATATTAATGGGGATAATCTCCCGAATGTTGTGGAGTTGCCTACAAAAATAGTTATCATTCCAATTCAGACATGACCCCTTATGATGCTTTATATGAAGACATTTTAGATCTCCTATTTGATTATGTGAAGTTGGTGATAGGCAGATTCTAGGTCCAGAGTTGGTGGAAGAAACAACAAAAAGGATATATGTGATCAGACAATAGTTGAAAGTTGTACAAGATAGATAGAATTTCCATGACCACTTTAGTTTGATGTTGGAGATGATGTTTACTTGCATGTGTCAACATGGAAATGTGCACAAAGGTTTTGTAAGCAAGGAAAACTAGCTCCTAGATATATGGGTATGTATCTAATCATTCAGCAAATTGGATCGGTAGTATACAAGCTTAAGTTGCCTACTAAGCTAGCCAACTTACATGATGAGTTTGTGTATCCAAGTTGAAAAAGTTTCATCCAACTATAGAGAAGATCATAAACCCAGAGCCAATATAACTAAGAGAAGATATCTCCTTTGATTAAGTCCATGTACAAACTTTACATCATAGAATTTCAAATCTTAGATAGAGGAAGATACCACTAGTAAAGGTGCTATGGAGGAATCAAGGTGTAGATTAAGCTACATGTGATCAGAGTCAGAGATGTGTAGTAAATACCCTTTCTTATTATAGGAATTTTGAGTAAACACACATCAAGTTTTTGGCATCATTTCCAGAGAAATGGCAAATCCAACCCTATGAGTGTTGTCACTTACCACTCTAGGTCATTTCATTTCTTTTATTTACATTTATTTTTACCTTTGAGATTGTGCATCATTGGAAATCTTTTCCTAGAAACAATTAACCAGTATTCTAAATTCAGACTTTGCCATTAAGTTTCATGTACTAGTGCATGGTTCACACTCAAACCATTGATTACAAAGAGTCTACTCCAACTATTGTAGATAAGGAGGAGAGTTTCCACATGGAAAGAGAGTTTGGGCCTTCAACTGAGAAACTCACCCAAACCCCACCACCATAGGTAGAGAAAGAGATGGCACAAATGGAAGATCTTAATGCAGAAGAGCGAGTTGGATCCGAGCTTGAAGAGAAGACTGTCTCAGAGAAAATCAAGGCATCATCAACTAAAGCACAGTTAAGGCCAATTGTAAAGTAGGCAGTTAACATGGGCAACTACAAAATATATTTGGAGCTGGTGGAACTCATAAAATCTCAAGAATTCCATGGTCACAACATGGAGGATCCTATGGGTCACATCAATAGTTTTATGGAGAGTTGCTATATGCTAAAGATTGACAAGCAATCGATAACTGTTATATATCTAAAGTTATTGTTTTCTCGTTGGAAGTTAAGGCAAAATCTTGGTTTTTAAATATTCCACTAGTATCCATATCAACATGGGATGAAATGAAAGATGTCTTCTTAGAGTGATACTTTCCACCCTATAAGACCAATGAATTGGCTGTAAAGATCCACAAATTCAACCAACATGCCGAAGAGTCATATTCTAAAGCCTAGGAGCAATTTCCCTCATCATGGGATTGACTTATATGGGCATGTGAAGAAATTCTACTATGGACTACATAAAGGGGAGAGTACTAGTCTGGATAGCGCTAGAGCATGTTTCTTTCTAAACAATTAACTACCAGGTGTCATGAGATCCTAAAGAACATGTCCAAGAATCAGTCATGGGGGGAGGAGCGAGAAGCACCAACAATAACTAAAAGTGCTATGGAATCAAGGGAGATCACTGAACTCAAATCACAAATGGAAAAAATTGGGAGGAAGCTTGAGCAAAAATATGACACCTCATATGGAGGTGAAGAGGAGGATTGCATGTACCTACATCAACAATATCAAAAAGATAGGGCCCCCAGTAAGATAGATAAAACTGAAGACATGCTAGGAAGGATAGTGAGTCAGAATGAGACCTTACTGGAACATACAAAATGGGTGCAAAAAAATCATGAGGTGCAGATCCGCATAATTGGAAATCAAATTTCTCATATAGAAGTAGAGGTGGCTTCCATAAAGAAGCCAATTTGACAGTGATTTCTTGGGACTACAGAGACAACTCATCAACATCATCAAGTAAATTTTGTCTCTATTATCAAAGAGATTAGAAAACATGGTGTGTTGGTCATGGATGATGATGAACCAACAATCTTCAATCAGGGAACATCTTGAGCCAGAGAGATTTGGATTTCTCCTGACTCAAAAAGATGGTGTGTTTGTCATGGATGATGATGAACCAACAATCTACAAGTAGGCTATTGAGGGACTATATTATGAGAAATGGATCAAAACCATGAGCTCTGATATGGGAACCATGTATAAAAACAAAGGTATGGACCTTGGAGGATCCACTTGAAGGGGTAAAACCTATAGGGTGCACATGGGTTGTTACAACCTCAATTTTGCATATGTTTTCATAATTGAAAAGTAATGATTTTATGAATGTGTACTTAATTGAAAAGGTTGTATGCTTTGGTTCAAAGGATGGATTTCTTTGCAAATATCCCTTTGGATAGGAATTTCGTGATTCCTATTAATATGTTAATCCAATAATGGATATAGAAAAGAAGAAAAGTTCAAATATTAGAAAAAATACAAGATAATGTATATTAAGCAAAGTATTGAGGAAAAATATGTGGAATTGTCTAAAAAGTGGTATTAATGGCCACAATTGAATAAATTTCGTTTACATAAGATTTCTAATGGAAGAAATAGGAAGAGAGGAAAAAGGAAATAAAAAATAAGGAGAAATACTTGAAAAGAAATCTTTTAATAAAGAAGATAATGCAAGAAATAAAGAGAGAAATGAGGGTTTGGTCATAATGAGAAATATTTTGAACCCCACTTGTTTTCTTAGATTGCAAGGAATAGAAATAAGAAAATATGAAAGAGAAAAGATATGAGAAATATGCCTAATTGAGTAATATCTTTCACCTAAAGAAAAGGCACGTTTTCTTTTAGATAATGAGCTCAATTTTGGTAGAGAGGTAGATTAAGTCATAATGGACTTTCCCTCAAAATTTGAGAACAAAAGTATAAACGGTTTGGGAGATATGAATTTTGTACGTTTTCCTAAAGTAAGAGGGATAAATTAATTCGATTTTAATTCATGTTCTTTTATGGGACCCGACAGCCGTTGGATCTGGATCCAACAGTGGCTGAACTTCGCCTAAAATAAGGAAAGGAGGAACAAACTCACTTAATTTTGGGGCTAGATTCCTCGCTAAGAAATAATCGAGCATCAATGGGACCGTTCCCATTATGATTAGGATCCCTTTCCAAGTAGAATGAGCCTGAGTTTGGATAGTTTTGGAGAGTGATTCAAGGTTTCCCCAAAGTCTCGATGGACTCAGACTCAATGGATGTGGATCTATGAGCCACACCTATAAAAGGGGCTCTGCCCCCTCCTCCCGATGGGTGGATAGATGCAAGGAGACCGTGCGAACTCGAGGATGATCCCCCTATTGCTTCCAGTTGCCCTGGGATCAACCTGTGATGCATCCCTACTAGATCCGGTATTCTTCATGGAAGCATCATGGATGCACTGGAAGGTCACCATCGTCAGCAATAGGGGTCTAGGGGACCTAGTCGGGGATGTACGGCTGCTCGGGGAGCTTCCCATGGGCTTTGGCCTCCCCAACTCCCTCAGCTCGGGTGGCGCAGCAGGCGCTCTATTTCCCCTACAGAAATAGAGTATGTGCGCGGGCGTTCAACGTGGAGAGGGTCAAGATCCGGTCACCGGGTCAAAAAAGTGATAGATCCATATCCAAGATCTGCGAGCCAGAGGAGGATAGGCGGAAAGGAAAAAGAGAAGGAAAAGGACACGTGGCGCTTCATGATTGGTCTAGAGGTATGTGTTTTGCTAAAATCATAACTAATTCTAGAAAACTCAGATTGAGACAAGTCATATATGAAAATTGGTCCTCAGAACAAGAGGAACACAAATAAATTATACTTGAAACCTTATTATGCTTGCAATTCGAAAAGTAGTTGAAGTTATCAACTTTAATGCATTAATGATTAAGAGTCCCTAATCTATGATGATTAATGAATTGGGAAGGGTTATATGGATGTTTAAAGTTGATATTAACCTATTG
Source organism: Alisma plantago-aquatica (assembly GCA_963693085.1). NCBI lineage: Eukaryota > Viridiplantae > Streptophyta > Magnoliopsida > Alismatales > Alismataceae > Alisma > Alisma plantago-aquatica. Next base: position 941,945,683 of record OY856410.1, on the reverse strand, counting down.
ATTACAAAAGGGAACATTAGATCTAAAAGGATGATCATTGTGTGTAGTTTGATTAATTTAAGGTTCTATGTACATAAATAAGCTTTAATGGGCCTTGAAACCCTAATGTTAGTAATTATGATTCTTAAATGGCTTTAATTGTTCGAATACATGGATAGAATTGAGATTTGATGATTCTAAGCTATTTTAATTATAAAAGTTCCAAATTGTGGATAAATACCCTTAATTTGGTAATTAGGGTTTTCTAGTGGATTAATGTGAAATTAGCGATAAATAGAGTTCTTATGTGAATTATACCATAATGAAATGTGAGTTGTCAATTCGAAAGAAACCAAGGATGATAATTGTGCATATGATGTTGAAATTAGGGTTTGTGAACTAAAAGGGCATTAAAAGTGAAAAAAACTTTATGGAGGCTAAAATTCAAATAAAACTCTAAATTCGGCCTAGAAATCCTAAGGTGGAATCCAAGTCGATCTTGAGAATGTTTTGGATGAAACAATGACACTTGGATGTTATGCATTAATTCCAGGATATTATTGATTGCTTGTTTGATTGTTCTCGAATATGATTGCTTGGACATCAAGTTGCTCTAGACCAGGTATGTGGTTACATTTATGGATATCTCGAACTAGTTTTTTGAGGATTTCTGAAGTTTTCATCAGTTGCTTGAATTAAACTGTTGGATGGATTTAATTCATGCATACTATAATGTGGATATGACTATCACCTAAGATATATGCCTACTAGCTCAGATCCCTAGTCCCCTCTGTAGCTTAAAAAGGTTTACCTAGTACATGGCTACCTATGGGGTAGGTCCATCAGGTCATTGGATGACTTAGTACATGGCTACCTATGGGGTAGGTCCATCAAGTCACTATGAGTCAGAGATTGGGCTACCCTTGGGAAGGTCCATGCGACTCCAAAACCCTAAGTAATGGCTACCTGTGAGGTAGGACCATGGGGGTAAGGATGTACCATATGAGAGAGGTAGTATCCAAGTCCACTGTAGGGACATGACAGAGATAAGGGGATAGGTATGTATTGAGTAGTATTGCTTAAAACGTAACCTTGATTTTTAAATGATATTTGATTGCTTACATTTTTACCATAGTTGCATAATTTTTGTATCCCGCACATATCGACATATTCATTTATGTTGACCGACGTTTTGTTTGTCGGTGTTTTAGGTACAAATTGAAAAGGACAAATAGTAAAGTGGCATATTGTGAAATTAAGAAATAAAGTGCAACGAGGATTAGTTAGAATAGAGTCCAGATGTGGATATAAGTTAGATATCCAAGTTTTTGAAAAAGGTGTGCAAAGTTTTATTTTATTCCATCTTTCAGTATAGTCTCGGTAGAATTTAATAATTATTACTGATTATTTGTCGAACCTTTGATCTGGGAAATTGGGATAACGGCTCTGACCTCTTGGTCTCCCTTAATTTGGGGTTACCGGGAGGTGGGGTCATTACATGGGTCTTCAAAAGGGACACCAATATGGATTATAATATACAAACCCAAATGTGATGATTGGTTGCAAAAGGTTTCAAGCAAGATAAAGGAGTTGACTATGGTGAAACCTTCTTATACGTTTCCGTGTTTAAATATCTCAGGATCATGCTTGCCATTACAACTTACCTGACTATGATTCCTAGAAAATTGTTGTCAAAAACACATTCCTTTATAATAATGCCCTTAAGGATGTGTGCATGTCACAACCCAAATGTTTTATCACTCCAAAATGAATCTTGATAAATTAAGTAAGCTAAAAAGGTAAATTTATAGATTGAAGAAAGCACCTCAGAGATGGAATCTTCATTTTCACGAGTCATTCAAAGAGTTTGGATGTATCTAAAATCAAGATGAACTTTGTGCTTATAAGAAGGTTAGTGGGATCATGATTGTATTCATCATATAGTATGTAGATGATATACTAGTGATGGGGAATGCCATCCTTACTGTACACTTGGTTGAGAAATTCCTTCCATGAAAGACATAGGAGAAGCATTCTATATTCTAGGAATCAAGATCAATAGAGATATATCTAAAAGGCTTCATGGTCTAAGTTAAATTACATACATTGACAAAGTTTTAAAAGGATACAACATGCAAGAGCTTTAGAGAGGAAAGTTACCCATGTCTAATAAAATAAAACCATCTAGAGATTAATGGCATAACTCTTCATAAGAGAAAACACGCATGAGTAAGATTCCATATGCCTCTACAAATGGATCTATCATGTAAGCAATGATATGTATATGCCCAATGTACTGTATTTTTTAAGCATTATGAGCATGTACCAGTCATATATTAATGAAGGTCATTGAATCATAGCAAAGAATATCCTTAATTACTTAATAAGAAGTAGGGATTAGTTCCTCATTTATGGATGTGACAAAGAGATGGTTGTAAAGGGTTACACTGATACAAGCTTCCAAACTGACTAGGATGATTACCATTTGTGTTATGCCTCAATAACAAAGCTATGAGTTGGAAAAGTTCCAAGAAAGAGGTAATCATTGATTATAAAATAGAGGTTGAGTACATATCTGTTGGGGAATTAGATCAACCAGATAAGGTAGTGGACACAAAAATTTAAATCATGATTCCCCTTAACAACAAGATCACGTCAACAACAATGTATCTAGGAATGAAGGTAACAAGAGTTATACTTGGTCCTGAAGCAAGTCTAACAACTACTCTTGATTAGTATCATGCTTCTTCTCCAAGCAACAATGAGCTTCTTCTTATGGTAGCAACATTTGGAGAACATGTCCACCAACCTCCTGATGCAACACCATGGATAGTCATTGATGGTGTTCTCCTAGCGGAAGACAATGACCTCCCACCTCTAGAGTAGTCCACGCCAACCATCGAGAACTCCACATTCCACTACCAGAGCCAATAGAAAGGATTTTTCTCTTTGGAATGTCAACCTATTAGAGTTGATACACTCTCCCACATTTGTCTCTCCCTTGCTATCCCTCCCTTTATCAAGTAGGACTTGCTCGAGATCTCTATTAGTTACCACAACCAGAGAGGACAACAATTGTTAGAGAAATGGTTGCATTTTGAGAAGCCCCCAATACCCCTCTATATATTGGATAGTTTAAGGTCAGGGTTCCCAGTCTGTGCGAGAGTAAAAAGGGTCAAATTCACAAATTTTTTAGAACCTACAAATGGAGAACTGGTCGGTTCGCATACCCAACTGTCGATTTGTGCAATTTCTTGTTCTGATTCACATTGGCATTCAGTGTATGATTAATGTACAACATGACGTCAACACCAATCTATGATCTAATTGACTTGACCATTGCATCAGGTAGTTCATCTCATGAACTGATTGGTCGGAACTAGTGAACCGGTCATTTCACACCCTGCTTCAACCGTTGATCAACCAATGTTGATTCCAATTGACTTGAAACGCCAACTGATTGGTTCAACACTTGAACTGGTCCATTCAGAGTCTAGTCATTCAATTTTGAACCTTAATTTTTTAACAAATTGAAATATCATTGATGAATATACTCCTTTAATCTAAGTTCATTCCTATGTGTGTAACCCTATAGGTCTAAAATTATGTTGGTAGTGAATGTCCATAACCAATTATGACATCATAAGCAATGTGTGGTATCTAGAAACACATCATTGCTACCCATGTAATTCAGAAAGTTAGATAACAACTTCAACCTATAATTTGGGATCAGTCTTATCGTGATCATATAGTTCATTTGTATCAAATACCCAGATTGAACTTGAGGCATAAAATCATCATCCTATCAACGTTCAATCCATTTTCCTTGAACTAGAGTAGACTATTTGAGATGCATGTGATCTCACATATCACATATTGAGTCTCATGAGTATGGCCATACACTTCTCAGTCTCACTTATCAAGAGGCCCTGGATATCAATCTCATGTAGGAGGGACAAATCCCATCTACATCACTCACATTCTATCCCCATGTGTCACAGTGCACCCAATCACCACCTTTATGGAAACCCTTATTCATTATCACAATGGATGATGCCAAAGTACATGAACGAAATGTGATGAATGTAGTGACTTCAGGTCTAAGAACCACAATCACCACTATCACTATGAGAGATGATTCTGACTACCATTCCATGGTCACCATGTATCACTCTCATGGTGGGTCTATCTGATACACTATTCTCTAACACGTACATGTGTGCTTGACTTCATATCACATATCATGACTAATGAGATTCTTTCATCAATCAACACACACTTTCATATTATGTATTACTATTATCTATTTCTCTTCCCCAATAATATCTGACTAGGGACATAATAAGAATGTATGTACTCTTAACATTCATATGTTTCATTATTCAAGTCACATAGTTGAAGACACACATCATGGAGTAACATCATTATTTATACACCTACTATGTATGTGTCATCATCTCATGAGTGAGACAAACATATTAGACAAAATTACCTTTATTATTATCAAATCAGGTATCCAATGCCACATTCCAATGATCATATGATTGGCTCTCTGGGAAACATACCAGCATAATTTCACTTGCACTTAGAGCCAATCACCCACAAATCTTATTACAAGTGATCTTAACAGGTCCATCATGTTTTTGCTGCGTTGGTACATTTATAGCGGTTAGCAACATTTGTTTTAAGTCAGTATATCCAAGTTTCACATTTCCTCACTGTACATCGTCTTGTATGAGATGGAAGTGCCATAGTATGCTATCTTAGATTCCTTGCCTATCCAAAAACTCCATTGTTGTCATAGTTTTTCTACTACGTCATCAACGGTTGGAACATCCCACAAGTTCATCTATCTAAACTTCTAGATTCATACAGTATCCTTAACTATTCTCATAGCACCAAGATACTTGACTTCTATTCTAGATTTAAACAACTATCTCTTGCTCGGAACTCTTCCAACTTACAATTCTATTTTAAGATCAAACATTAAATTTAAATTGCGACCAATAATTTTTTTGGTTATTTTTTAAGCTTGGATTAGTGTAAATTTTACACCCAACTCTTCCTTATTACCATAATTTAGAAACCGATCCTTTTAGTGCTTCTCAAGCACATATGGATATTATTTTATGATATTCTAGTGAATTTTACTAGAATCTAACAGATACCCACTCGTCATGTCTGATACATATGAGATTCCTAGATAGGTATATTTATCCTCTCGTGATGTCCAATACATATGAGATACTTTGATATTCTCTCGTCATTGTTGGATCTAAGGCTCTAGTTAGGGGTGGGTGAATAGAGATTCAAAGTTCTCACAAGAAAAGTTAGACCTTCAAATTATATCAATTGAAACCAAATGCTTAAGATCAATTTGAAATCCTATCTAAGAAAGCATAGGAAGGATGAGAGAAATTGAAACATGCACTTGGGCAAGGTGGTTAAGTGGTTCCAATCTCAAAACTAGGAGATAGTCAATCCACTCCCTAGAGAGGTCAACCTCTGGGACTTTGCAATCCGTGTATACTTATATTCCATCATAAGAGATATAAGGAGACCACCATACATCCAAGGACTTACCTACTCGAGATAAGAGCCTTTCACCTAAACAAGGACTTACCCACTTGATCAAGATGTCTTAAGCCTTCAACAAGAACTTACCCACACTTGCATCAAGTCCTTGGCCTTTAAGGAATTACCCACTCTTCTTGAAGCTTCACCTTGCCCTTCTCCTTCACCTGGAGAAAATCTTCACCTCTTCTTCAACCTTGAAGAAGACAAACAACTTCACCTTCACTCGGAGTAGCTTGCTTCAACCTTTGCTCTTTTAGAAAGGGTATTGGGAAGATGGAAGGAATGAGCGCTTTACAAGCACATGGAGGTAGCTCTCTTACAACATGCCTCACTCACGTATAATCATAAAATGCTTTGTAAATGAGAGAGATAAAGGGGCTCAAAGGGTTGTATCACACTCAACTATAGAAAGGACCTAGGGATGTAGCATGAATGAGTAAACTTGGAATGAACTCTAAGGGGTCCTGTTTATAGCTAGGGGTGTTCCTTTGAGTGTGGGATCACTTAAGAATGAAAAATAGTCATTTTACCACTCACAATAGATCTAATTTTGTTTACAACAACTCTACAACGGTTATAATCATTTTGTTTGCATTTTCATACAATACATTCGGTCGAGTTTTAATAAAGATAACTTGATCGATCCACTAACCGAAAAAGCTAATTTTCAAACTATCGGTCAAGTTTGTTCTGGGAAACTCGACTGATAAATCAAAATTAGTTATGCTTAGTTGATCGATTGGTCAGGTTCTGTGAGTGTACAACTTGACCAATTGATCATTTTAGAAAATCCATCACTGGATTGGTCAAGATTCAAACTCGACCGATAAAGTGCTTGTGAAAATTTTTCCAAAATGATTTTTGAGTGACCAAACATTGGAATTAAGTGTCCATGATTTTTTCTCATCTTAGTTACAAGTCATATCATCAATACAAGTGATTACAAAATTAATCTAGGGTTATTTAGAGTAATTTCCCAAATTGCACACTTGCATTTCTTTTGATTTGAGCTTTGATAAGCTAGGGCTTGTGTAATTTGATCCTTTTCATGTACCTAAAGCCTGAAATCAATATTAAACAAACATATTAGATACCTATGAATGGAATGGTTAAGTCATTATCAAAATATGGATAATCTATAACTCTCAAGTCAACATTCTCCCCCTTTTTGACAGTGATAAACCATTCCTCAACATATTGAAAAGGATATGTAAAGTTATACCTTAGCCTTGTGAATTGTAGGGGGGTTCATGATTTTAACAATGTGAATTTCTCCCCCTCGATCTATGCTCACTCTTTCATGTGTAGTTAGTCTTTCTACACAAAGCAATATAACATGTATACTATATGGTCCTTTCGCAAGTCACATGATAAAGCATATATTGAAAAAGAAAAGGATCAGATAGACAATAAAAGCAATATGGTTGACCTTCAAAACATTGAACTTCTCTCTCCCTTTTGGCATTATCAAAAAGGAACGGGGGTAGAAGAGCACAAAATAGCTCTTCTCCAAGCACAAAAAAAACATACATACACAAGATAAAACATGCAACCTCATAGCATACATCAAACAGAGACAAGAGAGACAAGAAATCTAAATCATAATCAAAATATCGATAACATGGCACCAACTCATGAAATATAGCAATCAAAGAGTAAGTGTACATATGATTAAGATTACAACATAGAAATTATGTCCTCAAAAGCAACTACAAACCAAAATGATGAAAACCAACATGATGATAGAAATAGTACAACTTAGATAATGTGCCTAGATGTCTTTAGTACAAAATAGTCTAGAAAGATATTTATGATCATCACGTACATACTAGAAACTAAAACATCTAAACATCTAGGCAATCTATGTCCAAGGCATCATCATCATCAACATCAACATCATCATCAGAGGCTTCAAGCTCATAGTCACCATCTCCATCTGAAGGCACAACAAAGATAGCAGTGTTACCTTCATCACCAGATGCATCAACAAAGCCATCATCAGAGTCGTCTGAACCATCCTCGCCATCATCCTCAGATGCCTTCTCATTAGCAACAACAACTTCATCATTATCCTGATCTAGCATCTCCTCATTGACAGAAGGACCAAATCCACGACTGCAGTACATGGCATTTTGTTCAGTACAAAACATACCAAGGTCATGCAACTCTTGGGCTTGAGGAAAAGTAGGAGCATAAGTGCTAAGTCCTAAAAGCAAGGTAGATATAGGGCCAAGAGGGAGAGGTAACACTCTAGGGGTAGATCCACCAACAACAGAGGGTGTAGTAACAGAACCAACAGGTGGAGGGGCTGGGTAAAAGTGATTATATGCATAGGATGCATAATAACCTCACTAGTACAGATACCACCTCTAACGTCAGTTAAAATGGGCTTTTTACGTCGGTTTCCAAGCAACACCCAAGTGTTGACACTAAAGGTCGAATCCTACAATGTCAATTCTAAAACTGATGACATAGAACCGACCCCAATTGCAACCAAAAAAAGAACCGAGGCCAGTAGGACCATAGCCATCAGTTATGTTTTAGAAAACCGATGCCTATCTCCATACCTGAACAAAAAAAATTGGCATAGTCATCGGTTTTTTGGTAGGAAACTGTCGCCTATCTCCATACTTGAACAAAAAATTTGGCCCAGGTTAGAGCATACTTTCCGATTTCCTATAATTAACTGACTCCATTGACAATAGGTGATGATTTTTTTAGATAACCAGTGACTAAGTATAGTTTTTAATTATCAACTTACAGGCCTACTGTCTGGCTGGTCAGTAGGATGCAGAACATGTATTTCAGTTCTAAACTGTAGGTTTACAACATCCTATAATTTCAACTAACAACAGGCCACAAACCTGCAATAACAAGATGCTCAAGATTATATATACATCATGCATTTAACACTCATGTATAAACACAATTAATTCATTCATATGATTCACACACATGTAGAAACCTATAGTTCCATTCATTCCTCCATTTTCACATTCACACACATATGGTAACTTACAGTTCCATTCATTCATTTCTTTTCACATTCACACACATGTAGAAGCACATTCATTCATTCATCTTCACATTCACACACATGTATATAGATCAAATTTCAATAAGACAATTCAAAAAAAGTCATTCACACATGTATATGTAAGCTTGACTTTCAAAGTTTAGAAATGTCATCAAATAAAGAAATAATTATGACATCAATGTTTAGAAATGTCATTCTTTATCATCATGAATACCCCTGTTATAATAAAAAATTGCCTCCCTTTCAAACACTTTTCCCCATTGTTCACTTATGTCATCTAATTGTTCCATCGTATAGGGATCATGTACATCTAATAAATTTTCTCCTGTAATGAATTCACTAGTTTTAAACACCACCAAAGAGAGTGATGTATATATAATTAATAAGTTTTATATTTTCATATTATCTAATGAGACTATACTTATATATGATGATCAAGACTATATAATACTCGTTGTATGTTTGTGATTTCTTGTGCAACATATCTGACAATTAGGTCCATACACCGCATCACATAGTATCCACATGTCTAGCCATTGTCTTGTACAACACACTATAAATTGCAACATATAAAATGTTAATAAATAAAAATAAGCTCAGTTCACATAAATAATATATGCATTGGAGTCAGGAAACTACTTTCACATTCTTCCAGACTAACACTTTCTTTTTCTTTCACATGTCTCCTCTATCTTTTTGAAATCTTTTAAAACCCTACACGTTAATGTAACATATTAAATTGCATTACTAAATTGTAATGTATAATAGATGTTAATGGATATAAATATAAAAAATTTCTAATGTGAATAATGGCCTTTTCATTATCTATCCCAAATTATCTAATTCCTTCCCCTTAGGGTCTAGATAATAAATACTCAACATCTCTAGGACAACAATAAGTAACTCCCAATGCTTACCAGTAGAGATAAGAAAGTTAAAAATATATAACTCAAAATCGACAATAAAATGTAATTTTCTTAAGTCCAAATTATAAGCAAACTTACTCAACATTGAATGGAGCTTTTGTTACGCTCTTCTTTGCTCGTCGTGTATATATAATTTCATATCAGTTGATATGTATATACATATATACAAATTAACGTAATGTAAATTTACCATACATGATCAATATATGTGACATTCATTTCAGGCCACAAAACCACTCCGCCTTCTGCTTCACCAAGCGTGTCACCATCTGGGTTGGTATATGGAAATGGATGTTTCCTCCAAGTAGTGAACACAAGCCTCAAGCTCATAGGAACCGCACCATTAGATACTGGAGTGCCTTGAATCATGTTCCTTGGAAGGTGTCGGTAAGCCTCACCCTCTGCAATGATGAATTCTTTCAATTTTAGATGACACTGACTCAAACCCTACAAATTTACATAGAGTATGTTATATACATAAATAAACATATCATCTCAAAAAGACTAGCTACTATGTCACTAAAATACTTAAAACGAACGTACAAGGTGGCGGGTCTATAGGATTACTCCCAACCACCTCTATAGGATCACTTCCAACCACCTCTATCATATGGGAAGAGTGACACGCCACAAGTGTTGTTAGAGTGGAAGACTGAGATGCATGACACTTTCTTAATATGCTTCATAGACTCTCTTATTAAGTAACTCATCTACTCTTTTATCAACTAATTGATCTACCTATACATCACCAAAAGAAACACTTTTTGGTTCATGAATTCCCTTTCCAATGACATTCGAAAAAAATAATAGGTTACCTCAGCTTTTGAAAGTCCCCCTTTTGGACATGTTTGTACTGTGATGGCCCAAAGAACGCTCTTAGGCCCACTTCAACCCCTACAACACTAACATGTCCAGGATGCTCTATGTTACCGAAAGCAACTATCGATTCATCCCTTGTGCCCTCAGGGATGAACTAGCATTGCTTCCTCTTCTTTTGAAGCTTTCGCTAACCATCATCAATAAAAATTGGTAAGTAAACATAACAATCATCAATACTAATTGCTCTGAGAGTTGAATTTTACCATTTTTGCAGCCTCCTCTATAGTTGTGGGGTTGGTTATATCTCCTTTTTTGTTTTTCCTTCAAGCTATTTGTTGAGTTTTGTGGAGAAAACATGTGCGGCTGAAGTAAAAAAAAATTCCACGCAACCTAAAAAAGGATCTCGTCGACAACACCATACTCAAAAAGAGTGTTTGTGGAGTATACCTTATCACAGAGCAAGTCCGACGATGTCCCACTACACAATGGTGTGCAACACTACAGGCCTACACAGACAGAGCTTCTCTCCCATTTTCTGAGTGTATCGCACGAAGATCTGGTGGTACTCCTTTCATGCGGTGATGTACACCGCTCGTAGCACGTATGGATAGTCATTGACATCCTATGAACGCAGGCGTCTCAGAATTTGTGTCTCTACTTCGTCCACACAGATGGACTAGAACTCCATGTCGTACTTCCTAAGTCGGTAGGAAGGAGTTGTATCTGTGCAACGACGTGATAGAATCACGGTGATCTCCTTTCTCTCCTGAGGACGGTGACGGCTAGGTTTTACATACGTGAGCGTAAACTGAAAAAGCCTCTCTCAATATCTTATATAGATATCGACCGTAAAGCCCCTTTAAATAAGAGATGAAAGGAAGTAGGATTTCCTAAACCCATCGGTAAATAGAAACACTGCATTAATTTAAAACGCTCCTAGATTAATTAGAATATTCTAGAATTAATTAATTAACCAAATAATTGTATTAATTGATTAATTAATATTTGACTCCATGCAATCACGTGGGATGGCTCAATGGGCATATATACCAACACTATTCACACATCATGGGAATGTAGAGGTGAGGGAGTAATAGTAGAGGACTCACCAGTCTCAGTATTAGGAGCAGTAGGTTGTTGAATGGAAGATGTCTGTATTTTTTGGCTAAGAGTTGCATAGACACCTAGACCCATCGTGTGGCCATGCACATTCAGTGCATGCCATTCTCTTTGAGCATCGCTCATAGCCTTGTTAGTAATCACATTGAATTGGTTTAACAATCAAGGTCAATTGTGAATAGGTGAATTCATAAGAATGTATATTAATTAAATTGGGAGTGATGCTTAATACCTTGAATTCATCAGTATTTCTCCTGGAAACAAATGCCTTCCACTTAGTCGGGTCCAGGTAGTTCCATTGCTCAAGGGTTGACTTCTTCCTCTTATCAGCATCTCATATGTATTGTCGGTTGAGAGTTGTCTTATAGTTCCTTAGGAAGCTCCCACAGTGTTGCATCACCTTTTTATGATGTAGGATTTCATCCAGTTCAAATATACATTGCAAAATTTCATATATTTAATAGATTTTTCTAAAAAATAGATTTGTAAATAAATTTAAAAATAGAATTGCAAATGATAATATCTCACACATAGTTCTTTCCATACTAAGTCTTTCTTCCCTTTAGGAAATGTATGCAAAGTTTCTACATTTACACTATAATAACTACGAGTAAGAACCCCAAGATATGAAACAAATGAGCTACGATTCTTTCCAATTGGATTTCCTACATGATCAAAATCCACAACAAATTTTGGTCCATTTCCCCTTTGTTGTAGTAACTTGTTCATCATAGTGATGCCCCTGATTTTTTCAATTTTTTTGTTGCTCATCAAGTGACTCAAGGTTTTTAGGGGGTACATCATCAACCCAAAAATTGACAAAAAAAACACATATAGGATATAACTTATAAGCGGACATATATATAGCTAGATATAAGATATATTGTAAAACTTACATTGTGAGGCGAAGCCTCACCCTCATGGTAGTCATCATCACGATCATCATACTCATGGCCATCCATCTGAAAGTGTCATATAAAAAAATCAAACATTTAAAATTTAACATAACTATAAATTAATATAACCTTGTAAAGTTCACATCGATCTAACATTCAAAAAATAAAACATTTTGAAAAATAAAAACATGCCTCTAATATTGAGATCTTTTATCAATTAACATTCCTTCGGTGTGATCTCCGCACACATAAAAGTCATTGTTAGCTTCAATATTTGGTGTTGGCAACCCAACTGAGAATGGAGTCGATCCATCATACTTATCATAGTAGTCTTCTTCATCTATAGGATCTTCAATGAATTGTCTTTAACCATGAAGAACAACCGACCATTTTTCATTTGCAGGATCATCGATGTAAAATACTTATTTCACCTATGATACCAATATGAATGGTTCACCCTTCCTGCCAATATTTCAAAATTCACTAATGTGAAACCCAATTCATCCACTATAACTCCTTTGGTGTTATCAACCCAATTACATTTAAAGAGCAGAATTGTGAGATCTACATAGTCAAATTCTCATATGCATTCAATGACACTGTAATATGACATTTTAGCTTCACATGGATGCTTATCTTTCACACTAGAAAAAAATAATTAAGTCGCTTGAAGGGTGACCCCACTATTTTAGATGACACTCTTATCATCTTGACGCTTTGTGTAATATGAGAACCCATTTATGTCAAACCCTTCATAAGACATTACATTAATTTTTAGTTTAAAGGCGAGGCATTTGATATTTTCAACAATTTTATTTGGTGTTTGAGATATTTGATGTAAGCCTTTATCTTCAAACCACTTAATAAATGTCTTATTATGCTCCTCTAGCAAGCCATATTTAATTGGCTCGAGGATATTATTTCTTGATGAATTTGGTATGTCCCATAATATAAACACTCACTTCATCGATGTTGTGTAAAATATACAAGTGAGCTTGTTCCAACAACTCATGACTGATTATTTTTATCTGTGCTCCTAAAATCCCTTTTCCAGAATACTCCTCAATATTCTTGTCATTTACAGGAGTATCAGCACCACTCAGAAAGTCATTGCAAAAATCCATAACCTCTCTCGCCGCATACCTCAATAATACTCCCTTTCGAACGACAATAGTTTCAAACATCACCTTTAAAAAGCTCATGTATTTTTCAAAAGGATACATCCAATGCAAGAAAATTGGTCCCAACATTTTCACTTCCCTAGTCCAGTGGACAAAAACATGTACCATGATATCAAAGAATGAAGGAGGAAAATACATCTCAAGTTGACATAAAGTAACAACCACTTCTGTTTCCAACTTATCAAGATTTTCAGGATAAATAACTTTGCTGCATAGACTGTTGAAGAAGAAACAAAGTCTGGTGATTGTAAACCTTACATGCTTCGACAGTATAGATCAAATTGCCACAGGTAATATTTGTTGCATTAGAGTGTGACAATCATGAGATTTGAGACATGTCAGCTTCAGATATTTAATTGATGCCAATCTATGGATGTTGGAAGAGTAACCCTGAGGTACCTTAACATTAACCAAGCACTCACAAAAATCTTTCTTCTCCTTTCTAGACAACGTGTAACAAGCATGACATAAATATGTTCTTCTATTAGTAGTAACTAGTTATTTTAATTTTGTCCTTATTCCCATTTCACGTAGGTCCATTCTGGATTTGATCCCATCTTTAGTATTACTTGGTATATTCAACACAGTACCAATGATGCTATCTCAGACATTTTTCTCATCATGCATGACATCGATACAATGCGTAACTACCAAAGAACTCCAATAAGGAAGATCCCAAAATATTGACTTCTTCTTTAATAAAGATTTTTCACTTTGTGTGGGAATGGTACATTGTGATCACTTACCAAATTCATTGACAAGGTCTTTTACTCTTTCATAAACAACCTCCCCTGGTATATGTTTAGGTGCACTCCGTTCCTCATTCCATCCATTGAACGCTTTGTGAAACCTTCGGTACAGATGGAATATTTGAAGAAACCTTCAATGACCAAGATATATAGTCTTGTTGCCATATTTTAATCATATTGAATCAGTGTTCTCTTCATATATAGGACATGCTTTGGATCCTTTTACATTGTATCCAAACAAATTCCCATATGCTGGAAAGTCATTAATAGTGCAAAACAACATAGCATGCAAATGAAATGTCTCTGTACCTGAACCATCATAGGTAATCACACCTTCACCCCAAAGTTTCTTTAAATCATCAACCAGAGTTTCAAGATAAACATCAATCTTATTTCCAGGTAGTTTAGGGCCCGATATCAACAACGACATCATAACATACTAATTTTTCATACACAACCAGGGAGGAAGATTGTATATAACAAGCATAATAGGCCAAGTGCTATGTTGTCTGCTCAATATCCTATATGGATTCATCCCATCAGTACAAAGCCCAAGTCTTAGATTCCTGATTTCTTCACCAAATTTAGAGTACAATAAATAAATCTTCATCCAGTGTGGGGAATCAGACGCATGTTGTAGAATCCCATTATTATTTTTCTTAACCTCTAACATATGATATCCATACTATAGTTATCTTAAAGTTGTCCCTTCTAAGTAACCAAACATCATTCATCTTATCAGGAGTCATGTTCTTCTTTTCTTATACCATTGAAAGTTCTTGGATACTAGGATTCCTTACGTTGGTATCTGTTACATGTGCCAAAAACACATCATATCCTCATCATATCCATCTCCCTATTGTTATTACCAAATCCAAACATATAATAAGACCTTTCTTTCATATTGGGACATTACCTATCACACATAACTTTGTCTTAGAACCAAAAATCCAGGACTAGATGATACTTTACAAAGTACCCATCTATAGATTACTTCTAATCTTTACACATCAGGTGTCATAAGACTTACTTAATTATCAAGTCCCTATAAGGAAAGAACATATGGAAACATATTCCTCTTATCACCCCATCATCACCCAAGGTTGTTTACCAAAGAAAGAAGATTATCATCTTCCTTGATTATTGCACGAACTTTCAACTGTTCATGGGTCATTTTCTGACTTTACTTATTTCCACATAATAGGAAAGATCTTCATTTCACACATTCTTTGTTGAACATGTATCATGTCCCTTGTTCTCTTTCTCTTATTATGAGGTTTGTACTTTTTACTTCCTCATACACACAGACTGGTTTAAGATAAACTCAATTTCTATTTCATTGCAGTTGGGATGGGATAGAAATATACATGCCATATTTTTAGTTTGACTATGTTCTTTAGATTTTCTCAAAATGATTACTTGATCAGAGTAATCAAAAAGATAACAATCTAAGAGTCACATACTTACCTTGGCATCAATAGTTGAATACCTAGCCAGGGTATACAAGTACTAAGATTAGGTTGTATGCACCTTGTTTGTATCATATACCTTACTTTTATATAATTAAAAACATAGGACATAGCATCCCTGGATGTCTCCAGGCATCTCTTTTACACCTCATCATCTCTTGTATGGATAAAAGAAATTATAAAGCATTTTAAAGATTATTGAGAAGAATGCAAGTTCTCATCTGCCTTATGTCCTCATAGGACTAATCAAAGGAAGCTCAACAACTACTACTTTCTCATACTTAATAGATAAAATCATGAAATGACATCTCAGAATGACACAATTTCATCTGACCTGTCTCAATTCATGGATCGATTACTATCTCAGGTTGATTCATTGCATAGAATCCTATCGTTTCTTGATTCCAACGTCGTTCTCTATCGTTTGGTGCAGATGGACCTGCTCGGGATGCCTGTCCATGTCCTCATGTGCAACTACTAAACCATTGCATTTGAGAGTCTTGTTGACTCTGCCTCAACAGTTGGGTCATTCCCTTCCTTCTTCTCAGACAAAAGGATCTAATATTCCCAACACGTCTACATTTATGCATATCTTATATGCATTTCCTGGTCTTGTCGGCCTTGTTACCGATGTAGAAGCTACATCAAGAGTTCTAACTGGTGGATCATTAGGTATTTTTCCCCTTCTTGGTAGCCACTACCTTGGTGCATTAGATATTTGTCGCATTGGTTGCATCAAAAACTTCCCCTTTTTAGAACTACTAGGCATCTATTCCCAAGTTTGAATAGATCCTTTCTTAATTCCTACCTCATTATCCTTTTTTGGATAGTCCTTTATCAAATGTCCTAGTTTCCTACACCTGTAGCAAACTTGGTTTCCATGTCGTAACCTAATTCTTTCGACATTTTCCACTGCTCCAATATAACTATGTTGATCCTAAATCTTGCTAGAGCCCAAAATGTCATCATTGGGAAATGGTAATCTAGGTTGTGTTGCTAGTATCTGATCCTTTATATGTGCTAATTTTGTCATAACCAGTCCAGTGAGAGCACTAAAATCACGATTTTGTATCATGGTTGGATCAACTTGGGGATTCTCAGGCAATCATTCTTTTCTCTCCTGATCCCTTGCACCTTCTCCTGGTGCAACAACATTGCTTTCAGCAATGTGTTCTTTGTGTTCTCCAGACATCTTTTAAGCTTTATTCTATCTTTTGCATAAGAAAAAGTCAATATAAGACATATTGGAGGACACTAGAATGGATTCAACACCTTAGTCCTATGTCTCTGTAGGCTCAACGAACTTTAAGCTCTAATACCAAAACTTTGTGATGACCCAAAACAAATCAAGCCATCACCAGTAATAATTGCAGAATAATCATAAATAGTGGATTAACAAAAATAACTAAGAATTAAAACCATTTTGCAAGAAAATCCAATACCAGGAAACTCTCACTAAGAGATCCAAAACTTTTACATACCATGATTCACATTGTACATACATTGTTTCATCTCATCTCGAGGACAACATATAACAGTTGCTCTGTTAAAACATATATTGAAGCAACATAAAACCTCGAGACATACAAGTAAAAATCTCATACCGTTCATGAAACCATTATATACTGACTCCAAGGACTTGAGAGTACAGAGACAACACATAGGACTTATATCTACAAGACACGACAGACAGTACACTCAACCTGAGTTGTTACTACTATCCCTATTGTTGTTCTCCTTCTACAGAAAGGTCTCTACCACCTCGTGCACATCCACCTAAAAATTATGGATCCCACAGGGTGAGATAATTGTCCCATCGAGAGATATAACTCTCTGCCAATAATATTATTATCATAGGCTAGCAGTATAAAACTGAACAAAAGTTCTTTTATATTAACAAGCAAGATTAATTACTGTATAAGAAGAATAGAGTAATCTCTTTGCTTAAAAATGATGCATCTATCTATGGTAGAGAAATAAACCATCTATTCACTTTAAAAGGAATATAAAGAAACATAAATAACATTTATTCAACTAAGATGTATAAAAAGGAGTGTACATCAACCAATGTCTTTCGTATTCAATCCTTAAGTAAGTATGCTACACAACTGATTACATATTACAATAACACTTATGCCCTGAGGAGATGAAGTATATTGTTCATACTCCAACCGACCACGATTACATTTAGCATAAGTACCATAGAAGGTCAATGGTAGAGAAGGTTGTCAAGACCTCACCCGTCTTAGTCAGTACGAGACAACTTAGCAGGACATATTGTGTCAGGTACTGGTAGGACATCTCATGTCATCTGCAAATAGCATTCTAGGGTATAGAGACATCTTCGCTATAGAGTTACTACTATAGCATGTACTCTCTTTGGGAGAAGACCGCTTAGCTTTCCCAGATTATAAGGATAAGGAAGATTAAACATCAATTCCTCACCTGGTCGGGAGATTTTATACTTCAATCCCGATACCACTTGGAATGAAGAAGGATTTACACATCAATTCCTCAATAAGTCAGGAGATTTGCATCATCTCGTAATAAATAAGGAAGGTGTGACATCGATTCTTCATTGGTAAGTATGGATATACTTCATCCTTCACCCGCATATTAAAAAATATTCTCTTTGAGTTAAACTTATTTCACCGTCAACAATTTCTGACACTAAATGGATCTATGGTCAAGGCAACTACATGATGAGATTTCATTTGATTAATTAGGTACATTAAAGTATCTTTTAGCATCAACCAAGTTTCAAACATGAATTATAACAGATGCTAGAAATAAAGGTGTAGTACTTTTAAGATCTTTGGAAGACTTGGAATGTATAACACTCGGGATCTCAGTCCCTTATCATAATATTGGGAATTCTCATCCTTTCACATCATCATCATCATGATTACTGGATATGGATATTCAAACCCTTAGATCATTATTGAGTATCGTTACCTCTGTAATAGGTAACTATTACCTCTAGGTCCTCAGACCAAGGTATTCATTGTACTTGTTGTACAAGTATTTCACATAGCTCAGATGGTTCATTATAAATCTTTTCTCCTCTTACTAGGCAACAACTATCTTTTAAGAAATCAAATTGTATAATCATTATACTTTATTGTACAGATATTTAACATGGCTCACAAGGCTCATTTAAATATGTATCATATAAAACACCATAGCTCATTTCTGGCTATGCTCATCATCTCATGATTCTTAAATACTTTGCACTTCACGGTAAAAACTCTAGCAGTATATGACATCATTATTCAATTCAAGAGAAATACATCCTTCCCATTATTAAGGTTAGTATTGCCTATTTTAACCAAATAGGGTTTCAAATTCACATCATCATTGTGTAATATATGAGAAATGCATCCTTCCCATTATTAGGGTTAGGATTTCTCCATGTAACTGACTAGGGTTGTAAGTGCATACCATCACCCTTCATTAGGGTTGGGTTTTCCCCTTATTAAAAAATTAAGGATTCAAGATCATATTATCTTGAATCAAACCCTAATTCATACTCCACTCATTTTAGGAGTATCAATGCATGCTTATTAACATGTTTATCACATATGTAAAAGTTTCTCTATTATCCTCATTAGGTTGTTGATTGTATCATACTTTTACTAAGTTGGCTCAATTCTCCCCTTAAGGTACATTAGCTCACCATTACCAAATCTCATTATCTTTTAATATTGCAATAACAAAACACACAACATATGTCACTCAATCAAATACATATAATTGAATTATCCCCACCATATCGGGTATCAAGATGTGTGTGTACAATAATATTGTGCTTAAAATACTATCTTCACATCATATCGTGTATCCATATCAGGCATGTGGTATAACCACAACACCATATGGTGTTTTAGGGTGTATCCCCTAACACCATATTATGTATCCATATTGGATTGGTTACCACTTAGAACTTATCATCTCAAGTTAGCTTCATATCGTGTATGAGCTTTATGCTTGACTTCATGTCGTGTATGAGCTCTATGCTTGACCTCATATTGGGTACAAGAGTATACTTAATACAATATCATGCACAAGGTGTGCACTATATCGTGCATGGGATATATTCCTTATCATGGTATCGTTTTAGTGAACTACACACAATACCATTTCAAGTTCTATGATTTATCATATCGGGTTTCCATATGGGTTGATCATATCGGGTTATCATATTGGGTAGCCATTATGCTCATAACTTTTCATACTTTTCAAGGAATCAGTCATATCAGATTTTTAAATGATAGCTAGATATCAGGTTGAACTCTTTAACAATAATCCTTTACACAAAATGATAGGGTGTATCAGATTTCATTCCATCATCAAGGGTTTCAACACCATATCGGTTAAAGTATACACTTGACAACATGTCGTCCATGAAGTATGGACTTGACTTCATATCATGCACAAGGTACATGTAGGTATCACTCATATCGTTCATGGGATATCACTCATCTCCATATCAAGATACCCACCATATTGGGTTTGACATATCGAGTTTCATATCATCAACTAGGGTTTTCACCCATATCAAGTTAGGGTATAATCTTAACACCATATCATGTAGGAGGTGAATACTTGACCCTATATCGTGCTCATAGTGTATCTATGTTTTACTAATATCACCCATGAGGTATACACTCCTCACCATATCTTGTTTATGGTGTGTAGATATCAATATGTCGGGTTACTTATCACCTAGGGTTTTGATATATCGGGTGGAGTATATGCTTGACTTCATGTCGTGCATAGGATGTACACTTAAACTTATATCATGCACATTGTGTTTGCTTAACAACATATCATGCACATGGTGTGCACTTTTTCATCATAATGTGCAAGAGGTACCTACTTATCACCATATAATGCTAGTAGTGTATTCTCCTCATTGTATCGGGTAAAGGGTCTTCAACCCAATATTGGGTTAGGATTTGATGATGTCATCATCATCAACCTCTAGATTCCTATTCTCACTGTTATAGTTCATGGAAAATAGTCCTAAGATGCTTTTGGAACTCAAAGGATCATTAATTTATCAAAGGAATTCGAAATTGAAAGTAGATCAACAAGTTCAACAATATTGAAGGTGAATAATAACATAGTTGGGTTCAAGTTATATAATCTGCCTTATGAACAACTTCTAAGATCTAAGATCTAAAGCTTCACATTACTAAGGTTGAAGATGAGCTTATCCAAGGTCCAAGGTTCGTTCACAACTCCTACATATATAGGAAATCACCATAGTTAAGAACTTGGTGAAGATGAAAAGAGAGGAATAACTATCGCCCAAAATCATGCTTCAACCAAGGTTGAATATGACCAAAGCCTTACCTTAAGCTTGGTTCTCGATATCCCCTTGCTCCTTGAGCTACTATGCATGATATATAAGAGGGTATGCAGGATATCGCCAAGAAATAGAGTTGTGGAGTTCATAAACTTGGGGTTCATAAAAGAGAATGTATAAGAGGTGTCTTCACCATATGATACTAGGTGACACATGGCCATGCATGGTTGATATATGTACATTCATGATCTTACATTTATCTTGACATAAAAAAGTTTAGAGGATAATCTAGAGATGACATTTCATCCATCCTTTATCTTGTTGGATACGATATCTCATCTTTATCTCACAAATAATGCAAACCGATACACTTTTTGCAAGGAGCATCTAACTCATCATGGATTACCTCCCTGAGGTGATTAGGTAATCATGGCCTTTTACAAGAGTCCAAAAACCTATATGGTATCCTCTTTATGGCTCTTTGGTTGATAGTCATTCCCATTTCAAGTCTACAACTCGATACAACTCAAGTAAGGGCTTCAAATTCAATCCTTTCTTAGTCTTTTCATCACCAAGAGTACCAGTACTCAAAGATGGTTCAACCATGCTGTCTCCTTTTTTATCTCTCCTCTAAATGATAGATAGAGGGATTAGGGACATACTAGAGGTGGTAATTTGCATATTAACACTACATTTTTGGTAAATTACAATTTATTCCAATATTGGTGCACAAGGTACTAGCATTATTCAAACATGCTCAAACTTAGACTTTAGGCTTTCCACAAGCCACCACTTAGCATCATTCTCTCTCTTATGATACTAAAACACTTAGTACATGTTAAAAATGTGACATATTGCAATGTAACCCCTCATCTTGGGTAAATTGTACTTTACACTCAGACTATCATATAATGCACAAATAGTTTGCAATTATGCTCACACTTGAAAATAAACTTCACAAAGAGTATTAATTACTTTTAAAAAGATTAGAACAAGTTTGTAAATAACTTATTTAAGAAAAAAATCTAGGGTTAAGCCATAACCCAGGTCAGGGTTGTTACAATTATAAACCCTTAACAAGGATTTCGTCCCCGAAATCCCAGCTGAAGGAAGACAATTGTTATTCATGCATCATATCATCAAGTATCCACATAACATTTTGATGTATTGGAGATGTCATAGAACTTTGACCAATACAAAGTCCTTTCACATAGGGTCATCATAGAATCTATCATACATGATACACACTCAACTGTCCTTTTCATTAACGATTGTAGCATCAATTTTGTGTCAGGTAACACTTTCTAAGTCAGAGCAGTACTGTTCATACTTCGAATAATTCAGGTGTCAAAGCTCATCGATTTGTCATCTTCTCAACTTACATATTTTATGTAATAAGATTCTTGACTATGGGGATTTTACCATACCCCCTTACTTAGTTTAGCATTTCTTCTCCAAGGGAAGACTGGAATTTCATTCTATCACTCATTTGAGACTACAAGTCCTATCATACTTCTGTTGTACCATTCTAATTTTCTGACAAAATACTAAACTTTCTTATGACTTATTTTATCTGTCTTATTTATTGTCATAAGGAGAGGCTACTTATCAAAGAAGAACTTATCTCAGAGGTATCTCTAGATGTCATGTATAAACTACCTCAACAGATCTAGATAGGGAAATTCTAAGGAATTATTTTTAGCTTGATAAGCTTTTCCCCAAAATGATTCTACAATTGTTCCTTCAAATTGATACATCCTTAATGATGTTATGTTTATGAAGAGCATAAACCCCTAACATATGATATCCATACTATAGTTATCTCAAAGTTGTCCCTTCTAGGTAACCAAACATGATTCATCTTATCAGGAGTCATGTTCTTATTTTCTTATACCATTGAAAGTTCTTGGATACTAAGATTCCTTACCTTGGTATCCATTACATGTGCCAAAAACACATCATATCCATATCCCTATTGTTATTACCAAATCCAAACATATAATAAGACCTTTCTTCCATCTTGGGACATTACTTATCGCACATAACTTTATCTTAGAACCAAAAATCTAGGACTAGCTAATACTTTACAAAGTACCCATCTACAGATTACTTCTAATCTTTGCACATCAGGTGTCATAAGACTTACTTAATTATCATGTCCATATATGGAAAGAACATATGGAAACATATTCCTCTTATCACCCCATCATCACCCAGGGTTGTTTACCAAAGAAAGAAGATTATCATCTTCCTTGATTATTGCATGAACTTTCAACTATTCATGAGTCATTTTTTGACTTTATTTATTTCCACATAATAGGAAAGATATTCATTTCACACATTCTTTATTGAACAAGGATCATCTCCTTTTTTCCCTTTCTCTTATTATGAGGATTGTACTTTTTACTTCCTCATACAAACAGACCAGTTTAAGATAAACTCAGCTTCTATTTCATTGCAGTTGGGATGGGATAGA
Organism: Alisma plantago-aquatica; assembly: GCA_963693085.1. Taxonomy (NCBI): domain Eukaryota; kingdom Viridiplantae; phylum Streptophyta; class Magnoliopsida; order Alismatales; family Alismataceae; genus Alisma; species Alisma plantago-aquatica. The sequence goes on along the minus strand of OY856410.1, from coordinate 941,922,144 downwards.
AATATCCATGCCATATTTTTAGTTTCACTATGCTTTTTATATTGTCTCAAAATGATTACTTGATCAGAGTAATCAGAAAGATAACAATCTAAGAGTCCCATACTTACCTTGCCTTCAATAGTTGAATACCTGGCCAGGGTATACAAGTACTGAGATTAGGTAGTATGCACCTCATTTTTATCATATACCTTACTTTTATATCATCAAAAACATAGAAATTAGCATCCCTAGATGTCTCAAGGAATCTCTTTTACACCTCATCCTCTCTTATACCGATAAAGGAAATTATAAAGCATTTTAAAGATTACTAAGCAGAATGTAAGTTCTCATCTTCCGTATGTCCTCGTAGGACTAATCAAAGGAAGCTCAACAACTACTACTTTCTCATACTTAACAAAACAATCATGAAATGACATCTCAGAATGACACAATTTCATCTGACCTGTCTTAATTTGTGGATCGATTACTATCTCAGGCTGATTCATTGCATAGAATCCTATCATTACCTGATTCCAACATTGTTCTCTATCGTTTGGTGCAGATGGACCTACTCAGGATGCCTGTCCATGTCCTCATTTTCCACTGCTAAATCATTTCCTTTGAGTTTCTTGTTGACTCTGCCTCGATGGTTGGGTCATTCCCTTCATTCTTCTCAGATAAAAGGATCTAATATGCCCAACACGTCTACATTTATGGCATATCTTATATGCATTTCCTGGTCTTATCAGCCTTGTTAATGAGGTAGAAGCTACATCAAGAGTTCTAACTGGTGGATCTTAAGGAATTTTCCCCCTTCTTGGTAGCCACTACCCTGGTGAATTTGACGTTTGTTGCATTGGTGGCACCAAAAAATTCCCCTTTTTAGAACTACTAGGCATATGTTCCTGAGTTTGGACAGATTTTTTCTTAATTCCTACCTCATTATCCTTTTCTAGATAGTCCTTTATAAAATGTCATGGTTGCCTACACCTATAGCAAACTTTGTTTCCATGTTATAACCTAATGCTTTCAAAATTTTCCACTACTCGAATATAACTATGTTGATCCGAAATCCCGCTAGAGCCCAAAATTTCATCATTGATTATCTAGATTATGTTGCTAGTATCTGATCCTTTATATGTGATAATGATGTCATAACCAGTCCAATGAGAGAATTAAAATAAGGGTTATCTATCTTGGTTGGTTCAACCTGGTGATTCTCAGGCAGTCATTCTTCTCTCGCTTGATCCCTTGCACCTTCTCCTGGTACAACAACATTGCTTTCAGCAATGTGTTGCTCGTGTTCTCCAGACATCTTTTAAGCTTTACTTTATCTTCTGCATAAGAAGAAGTCACTATAAGACATAATGTATGACACTAGAATAGACTCAACACCTTCGTCCTATGTCTCTGTAGGCTCAGCAAACCTTAAGCTCTGATACCAAAACTTTGTGATGACTCAAAACAAATCAAGCCATCACCAGTAATAATTGTGGAATAACCATATACAGTAGATTAATAAATATCACTAAGAATTAAAACCATTTTACAAGTAGATCCAATACCAGGAAACTCTCACTGAGAGATCTAAAACTTATACATATCATGATTCACATTGTACATACACTATTTCATCACATCTCGAGGAAAACATATAATAGTTGCTCTGTCAAAACATATACTGAAGCAACATAAAACCTCGAGGCATACCAACCAAGATCTCATATCATTTATGAAACCATTACGTACTGACTCCAATGACCTAAGAGTATAGAGATGACACATAGGACTTATATCTACAAGACACGACAGATAGTACACTCAACCTGAGCTTTTATTTTTGTCCCAATTGTTGTTCTCCTTCTGTAGAAAGGTCTCTACCTCCTCGTGCATGTCCATCTAAAAATTGTGGATCGCACGGGGTGAGACAATTGTCCCAACAAGAGATATACTCTCCTCCAACAATATTATTATCATAGGTAAGTAGTATAAAACTGAACAGAGGTTCTTTTATATTAACAAGTAGGATTAATTAATGTATAAGCAGAATAGAGTAATCTCTTTGCTTAAAAATGATGCATCTATCTAAGGTAGAGTAGTAAATCATCTATCACTTTACAAGGAATATAAAGAAACATAAATCACATCTATTCAACTAAGATGTATAAAAAGGAGTGTACATCAATCAATGTCTTCTGTATTCGATCCTTAAGAAAATACACTACACAACTGATTACATATTACAATCACACTTATGCCCTGAGGAGGTGAAGTATACCTTTCATACTCCAACCAACCATGATTACATTTAGCATCGGTTCCATACAAGGTCAATGGAAGAGCCGGCTATCAAGATCTCATCTGTCTCGGTCACTACGAGACAACTTAGCATGACATCTCGTGTCAGCTGCTGGCAGGACATCTCATGTCATCTGCAAATAGCATGTTGGGGTATAGAGGCATCTTCTCTATAGAGTTACTGCCATAGCATGTACTCTCTTCGGTAGAATACCACTGAGCTTTCCCGAACTATAAGGATAAGGAAGATTAAACATCAATTCCTCACCAGGTCAGGAGATTTTATACTTGAATCACAATACCACTTAGAATGAAGAAGGATTTACACATCAATTCCTCATTTGGTCAGGAGATTCACATCATCCTGTGATAAATAAGGAAGGTGTGACACCGATTCTTCATTGGTATGTATGGGTATGCTTCGTCCTTCACCCCTACATATTCAAAAATATGCTCTCTGAGTTAAACTTGTTTCACCATTAGCAATTTATGACATTTAATGGATCTATAGTTAGGGAAACTACATGATGATATTTCACTTGATTAATTAGGTACATTATAGTATCTTTTAGCATCAACCAAGTTTCAAACATGAATTATAACATATGCTAGAAAGAAAGGTGTAGTACTTTTAAGATCTATGGAACCCTTGGAATTTATAACACTCAGGATCTTAGTCCCTTATCACAATACTGGAAATTCTCATCCTTTCACATCATCATCATGATTACTGGATCTGGGTATTCAAACCCTTAGATCATCACTGAGCATTGTTACCTCTGCAACATGTAACTATTATCTCTAGGTCCTCAGATCAAGGTATTCATTGCACTTGTTATACAAGTATTTCACATAGCTCACATGGTACATTAAACATCTTGTTACCTCTTACTAGAGAACAACTATCTTTTAAGATATCAGATTGTATAATCATTATACTTTATTGTATATATATTTAACATGGTTCACAAGGCTCATTTAAATTTGTATCATATAAAACATCATAGCTCATTCCTAGCTATGCTCATCATCTCATGATTCTTGAATAGTTTGCACTTCATGGCAAAAACTCTAGCAGTATATGACATCATTGTGCAATTCAAGAGAAATGCATCCTTCCTGTTATTAGAGTAAGGATTTCCTATTTTAATCAAATAGGGTTTCAAATTCACATAATCACTATGTGATATATGAGAAATGCATCCTTCCCATTATTAGGGTTAGGATTTCTCAATCTAACTGACTAGGGTTGTAAGTGCATACCATCACCCTTCGTTAGGGATATGTTTTCCCCTTCTTAACAAATTAAGGATTCAAGATCATATTATCTTGAATCAAACCCTAATTCATACTCCACTCATTTTAGGAGTATCAATGCATGCTTATTAACATGTTTATCACATATGTAAGAGTTTCTCTCTTATCCTTATTAAGATGTTGATCGCATCATACTTTTACTAAATTGGCTCAATTCTCCCCTTAAGGTACATTAGCTCACCATTATCAAATCTCATTATCTTTTAATATTGCAATAACACAACACACAACATATGTCACTCAATCAAATACATATAATTGAAGTATCCCCACCATATTGGGTATTAAGATGTGTGTGTACTATCATATTGTGCTTGAAATACAATCTTCACATCATATCGTGTATCCATATCGGGAATGTGGTATAACCACATCACCATATCGTGTTTTAGGGAGTATCCCCTAACACCATATCGTGTATCCATATTGGATTGGTTATCACTTAGATCTCATCATCTCAAGTTAGCTTCATATCGTGTATGAGCTATATGCTTGACCTCATATTGGGTACAAGAGTATACTTAATAATATATCATGCACAAGGTGTGCACCATATCATGCATGGGATATATGCCTTATCATGGTATCATTTTAGTGAACTACACACAATACCATATCGGGTTCTATGATTTATCATATCAGGTTTCCATATGGGTTGATCATATTGGGTTATCATATTGGGTAGCCATTATGCTCATAACTTATCATACTTCTCAAGGAATCAGTCATATCATATTTTTGAACAATAGCTAGATATCAGGTTGAACTCTTTCACAATAATCCTTTACACAAAATGATAGGGTGTATTGGATTTCATTCCATCATCTAGGGTTTTAACACCATATCAGTAAAAGTATACACTTGACAACATATTGTCCATGAAGTATGGACTGGACTTCAAATCGTGCAAAAGGTACATGTAGGTATCACTCATATCATTCATGGGATATCACTCATCTCCATATCAAGATACCCATCATCTTGGGTTTGACATATAAAATTTCATATCATCAACTAGGGTTTCCCTCCCATATCGGGTTAGGGTATAATCCTAACACCATATCGTGTAGGAGGTGCATACTTGACCCTATATCATGCTCATAGTGTATCTATGTTTTACTCATATCACCCATGAGGTATACACTCCTCACCATATCTTGTTTATTGTGTGTACATACAACATGTCGGGTTACTTATCACCTAAGGTTTTGATATATCGAGTGGAGTATATGCTTGACTTCATGCCGTGCATAGGATATATACTTGACCTTATATCATGCACATGGTGTTTTATTAATAACATATCATGAGCAAGGTGTGCAATTTATCATCATAACGTGCAAGAGGTACCTACTTATCACTGTATCATGCTAGTAGTGTATTCTCCTCAATGTATCGGGTAGAGGGTCTTCAACCCAATATTAGTTTAGGATTTGATGATGTCATCATAATCAACCTCTAGATTCTTATTCTCACTATTCTAGTTCATTGACTACAGTTATAAGATACTTTTGGAACTCCAAGGATCATTAATTTATCAAAGTAATTCAAAATTGAAAGTAGTTCAACAAGTTTAACAATATTGAAGGTGAATAATAACATAGTTGGGTTCAAGTTATATAACCCACCTTATAAACAACTTCTCAGCTCCAAGATCCAAAGCTTCACATTACTAAGGTTGAATATGAGCTTATACAAGGTCCAAGGTTCGTTCACAGCTCCTACATATATAAGAAATCACCATAGTTATGAACTTGGTGAAGAAGAAAAGAGAGGAATAACTATAGCCCGAAATCATGCTTCAACCAAGGTTGAAGATGACCAAAGCCTTACCTTAAGCTTGGTTCTCAAGATCCCCATGCTCCGTGAGCTACTATGCACGATATCTAAGAGGGTATGCATGTTGTATCCAATAAACAGAGTTGTGGGGTTCGTGAACTTCCATTAGTAGGTGGAAGGAGAAGTATATATACTTGGGGTTCATGAAAGAGAATGTATAAGAGGTGTCTTCACCATATGCTACTAGGTGACACGTGGCCATTCATGGTTGACACATGTCCATGCATGCTCTTACATTTATATTGACATGCAAAAGTCTAGAGGATAATCTAGAGATGATATTTCGTCCATCCTTTATCTTGTTGGATAAGATATCTCATCTTTATCTCACAAATAATGCAAACTGATACACTTTTTACAAGGAGCATCTAACTCATCATGGATTATCTCCCTGAGGGTCTTAGGTCATAATGGAATTTTCCAAGAGTCCAAAAATTAATATGGGATCCCCTTTATGGCTCCTTGGCTGATAGGCATTCCCATTTCAAGTCTACAACTCGATACAACTCAAGTAAGGGCTTCAAATTCAATCCTTTCTTAGTCTTTTCATCACCAAGAGTACCATTACTCAAAGATGGTTCAACCATGGCATATCCTTATTTATCTCTCTTCTAAATGATATATATAGGGATTAGGGACACAATAGAGGTGGTAATTTTCATATTAACCCTACATTTTGGGTAAATTGCAATTTGTACCAAAATTGGTGCACAAGGTACTAACATTATACAAACAAGCTCAAACTTGGACTTTAGGCTTTCCACAAGCCACCACTTGTCATCATTCTCTCTCTTATGATACTAAAACACTTATAACACATTCAACATGTGACATATTGCAATGTCACCTCTCATCTTGGGTAAATTGCACTTTACACTCATACTATCATATAATGTACAAATATTTTACAATTAAGCTCACACTTGAAAATAAACTTCACAAAGAGTCTTAATTACTTTTCAAAAGATCATAACAAGTTTGTAAATAACTTACTTAAGCAAAACTTCTAGGGTTAAGCCATAACCTAGATCAGGGTTGTTACAGTTTCATCTGATACATGAAAAGAGGCACGGGCAGGTCGGGATAGCTGAGGGGGTGGAGGTGCACGGGTGGAGGTGGAGGCTCTAAGTATGGTACAGGAAGGGGTAGGCACACTCTTATAAAGTGTGGACTAATTGATGGAAACTCCTTTTTGGGTAGGTTTGTAATGGAGGTCATGAAAACAAGATTTTCTACGCAGTCTAAAAAAGACCACAAATCAGGGTTGAGTGGGTTGGGTGGGTGGGTGCCTCAGGTGTTCTTACTAGAGTCAAAGCAGGTCATGTGATGGAGGACATATTTATCCCACTTGATTCCAATGTTCTTCAAGATGCAGAACATAATCACCTTGGTATTCTCTACATTTTTAGTTTGGTTTTTCTTTGGGTGAATATTGTAGTTGACTACTTTGGTGAGTATGCGGTTTTTGAGGTCTAAGGTTGAGGAGGGAAGGGTAGACTTCTTGCTATAGGAAAACTGAGGCTTCTTCAAGAATTTATGTATCTCAAGGAAAGTGAGATCATATTACTTGTCAAAAGCCTCGGGGGTCAAGGAGGTCAAAATACTTAGGGTAATCGTTCATCCAAGTGTCAGTCACCTTAGTACCAGAGAAAATGATATTCAAGGTATCCTCAAAGACTTGGAATTTCTTTTCAGCTGTGATGGGAGTCAGGATTACTTGAGCATTAGGCGGGGGTACAAGAGTGTCATAATTCCATTGCAAATTCGCATAGAATTCATAAATGACTTTTGTGCTTGTGATGTAATTGTGGTAGCACACTCTTTCAACACTCAAGGCAGAGAGGTGGTGGTTGTAAAGCAATTCGACAACTTGATCAATAACCTTTTGTCTATGTAGGCTTGGCTCAAATAGGATACGAAAAGTAAAGGAGTTCCTAGAAAGGATATCCTTATACCTATTTAGAGCATCATTAGAGACAAAAAAAGGTATCATCAAATGGTATAAGGTTTGAGTTGGAGGAGGAGGATGGTGCTCTAGAAGGGGCGGATCTCTTTCTCCTATTTGAGGCCATGGAGGCAAAATAAGAGGATTGAGAGGTCAAAAATGTAGGAAACACCACCAAAAACTGAACAAATACATATAGTTGATGGGCAAGAGGTTAAGGGAGGTATATCTAGGTCAAACTAGGGATAGGGAGAGGATGGTCGAGGCTAGGGTTGAGAGCTTGAGGGATCTAGAGAGTGAATCGTTCAATTTTTCTCTAGTTGAGAGGGAGAAAACTCAATCGAACCATACTTAAGTTTGCTCTAGCCTGGTCATCAGTTGAGTTCTATGACTAGGAAACTCGACTGAATGGCTCTTTACAAAAGCCCTCAGCCATGGATCGATCAACTTGGCAACTCGATCGATGGTCAACCTGAACCAACTTTAGCAATTTTCATTTCTAGCCATTTGAGTGCTAATTAAATTTATTTTTATAGTACATTTTGTATTTTAAATGTACTTAGGAACATATCACTCATCATTGGGTACTATGTTATAATAAAACAACCCTTTGCGATAAATACCCAAAACAAGCGAAAAATAAGACATATGAACATGAAACTTTTAGCACTTTAGCAAGCAAAAGTGATCAAGATATAAGAAAATCATATAAGATAGATAGAAACTAGCTAGGAGGCATATCAGATTCATCTAAAGCATTATGAGCAATTTATATATAATAAAACTAAATTGCTCTCGAGCTAGAGGTTTAGTGAAAATGTCCGCCAACTGATTTTTTGTGTCCACATCCATGATATAGATATCCTTTTTGGCAATGTGATCACGAACTAAATGATGATGAACCTTTATATGTTTATCTCTACTATGCAATATAGGATTGTAAGATAGATTTATTGTACTAGTATTATCACAGTAAATAGGAGAATCATCAAAATGAATGTTAAAGTCTTGGAGCATTCTTCATCCGCAAGACCTAGGCACAACAACTCCTGACTGCAATGTACTTAACTAGTGGCCATTGTGCTTTATTTCTTGGAGATCCAAGACACCAAGCATGGTCCTAGGAGAAAGAAAGTTCCACTTGTGCACTTTCTATCAATCAAGCACCCTGCATAATCCACATCATCATAAGGCGTAAGAGTAAAGCCCCTTGACTTGGGATACCATAGTCCAAAATTTGGGATTTCGGCTAAGTACCTTAAAATCCTATTAACATCTATAAGATGTTATTTCTTAGAATTTGATTGAAAACGAGCACACAAGCCAACACTAAACATTACATCAGGTCTAGAGGCAGTTAAATGGATTAGACTTCCAATCATACCTCTATGGATCTTCTCATCTACCTTCTCACTTTCTTCATCTATATCAAGTTTGGCGGTGTTTGGGATGGGGGTGTCCATGGGCTTGGTGTTTTCCATCCCAAAGCACTTAAGTAGCTCACTTGTGTACTTGCCTTGGTTGATGAAGTTCTGATCTTTAGTTTGCTTGATTTGAAAGTTGATGAAGAATGTAAGCTCACCCATCATACTCATCTCAAACTCACTCTGCATAAGATCACTAAACTCCTTGCAAAGATTAAGATTACTTCTGCCAAAAATGATATCGTCAACAATAATTTGAATCATAAGAAAATTGGTATAAGTGTGTTTAAGAAACAAGGTAGAATCTACTTTGCCCATGATTGTAACGTCCATCTCACGAAAACAAGATTAATTAATGCGGAAGCGTTCATCAAGCAGCGGATTAGCGAAAATCAGTAAAAATTTAAAACCATTTGCAAAGAGATCCATTCACAGGAAAACTCTTTCATTCAGAACCAAAGTAAAACTTTACATCCTGGTTCATATATACATCTCATGTACTATTGCTTCTCGAGGAATACAAACATCAACTACTCTGTCTTAACTGTACACAGGTAGTATAAAACCCTCGAGGCTTAAAGCCAAAATCTCAGATCGAATCTTCAAAACATTACTCCTAGGACCCGAGAGTACAGAGACGACTCATAGGACTATCTATATACAACTTGACAGATCATATCCCCACCTGGGATTTACTGTTGTCCATGCTACTGCTGCTGCTGCTCTTCCTCTGTAATAGGTTCTTTGCCTTTTCGTCGGCGGTTACCTAAAAATGTTGATCCCACGGGGGTGAGACAATATGTAAATTGCCCCAGCGAGAGATATAACTCTCCGCCGAAAACATTGTTATTGCAGTTTAATGGAAATAAACTGAACAATGGAATCATATGTAATCAACAACAGATAACTCAATATCTATGTAGTTTAGAGCAACATTCTTATGCAAGAATATCAATTATAACTTGATTAAGCAGCATGTCTTTATTCAATAAAGAATTGAATAACACAGATAACATTTATGCATTTAGATCATGCTAAGCAGGATAACATCAACCGGTGATTCTCGTATTTCAAAACTTATGCAAATACGCTACTCAGTTGATTACGTTTTACAAACATAACTTAAGCTCTGAGGAGATGAGGTATACCGCTCATACTCCAACCGACCACTTTTAGGAGTCGAAATCGGTACCATACAAAGTCATTGGAAGAGATAGCTTCCATGACCTCTCACGTCCCGGTCAGTGCGAGACCACATGCAGGACATCTCATGTCTCTGCTAAAATAACTTTCTAGGGTATACTGGCAACTTTGCTATAGAGTTACATCCGCAACTGTACTCTCGTCGGCAGTCGAGAGATTTCATGTTTATCTCCGTCGACCCAACATAATTTGGGGGAATAGTGAAACATCCAACCCAATGTCAGGAGACTCGTGATACATCCAACCTGACAACGTGAGTAATTTAGAGGTTTGTTATTAACCTTTCCTCAATTCCCTCACACGGACGTAAGGATATTTTCGCCTATTTACCCCCGTATATTCAAAAATATACAAATTCCAGGAGATCCCTTAGGAAAATCTGTTTCACCATCACCTGCTTCTGACGATGATGGATCTATGGTCAGAGCACTACATGAATAGATTTCACTTGAATAATTAAGTACATTATCGTATTCTTTTAGCATCAATCAAGTTCTCAATCATAACTTATTAACACCATGCTATAAAGAAATATGTACTTATTTTCAGCAATATACTTCTTAATCTCTGTAAGACATTGGGATCTTAATCCCTCTTTTCAACACAATAACCATGTAATCATGGGTATCCAAACCCTTATCTCATTACCTGAGCACTGTTACTTTTTCTCAGGTAACTAACACCTTTAGGTCATCTGACCAAGGTAAGTATGATGCTATACAAGCATCCATCCTGGCACTTGAGGCCCATTAACTCTCTTGCTACCTCTTACCAGGCAACAAGGTATATTATGGCACACAAGGCCCAATAAACAATTCAATTTAATAACACATCATAGCTCATACCTGGCTATGCCCATCATCTCATGATACCTGCATGGTTAGCACATATGATAGCAGTACATCAATTATCTATCAACACCATGCAAAACAAATGTATCACTATTTCAAGGGTATCACCCTTATTCCTTTATTAGGATTAGGGTTTCCTATCACATATCTCATGTATCCTTCATCCAATTATATTGAACTTATAACACATCAAGGTATATGACCATATTAGGTCACTTTCAAATCATCTCTAAGTCAATTATAGAGCACCACGACCGTGCAACCATGAACGGTCGTGCAAAGAAAGTCACCACAGCCGTGCTACCTTGCACGGTCGTGCAAAGGAAAGGTACCACAACCGTGCTACCTTACACGGTCCTGCTACAGAAGTTCACCTCATGAATCATATTCAAGTATGAATTTTATTCTTTCATTAGGGATTAGGGTTTCACATACCATCTCCCTTCTTTAGAATAGGGATTGCATATAGCATCACCCTTCATTAGGGTTTCATATCACATTGCCCATAATTAGGGTTTACTAATCATTCCCAATTAGGGTTTCTCATGAAATCACCCTCAATTAGGGTTTTACATGGATACACCCTCAGTTAGGGTTTCACATGGATACACCCTCAACTCGGGTTTCACATGGATGCATCCTCAACTAGGGTTTACTATTCATCCTAATTAGTGATTTCACATGTAGACAACCTCTTATTAGGGTTATACATGGAATCAGCCTCAATTAGGGTTTACATCATGTATTGGATCCATGAATTTGTTATGCATTATTGATTAGTACCATTAAGGGTATCTCTCACCTAATTACATTAGGTTTCCAAAAAGGTTTGATCAATTGGACCTTCAATAACATGAGGTATCTGATTGAATTAGGGTTTCCAATGTTGATTCCTTCAATTATTGAATTCATGGAACCAATCATCAATTGGACCTATGCTTATACTTTAATTGAGTTAAATAGGTCAAATTTCAACTGATTTGACCCTCAATTGACCCTCAATTGGTCATCAATTAGGGTTTGAATCAATTGACTTAGGGTTTGGAATCGATGATCCTTCAATACTAATCAATGTAAGACTAGTTTCTTTGAAACCATTGAACCATCAACCAAATTGGGTATGACCTGACCCCAAACGGTCCTGAGGTCGTTTGGATGACCTCCAAATGGTCTTGAGACCGTTTTCCCATCATATCATCATAATCCAAGTCAACCAATTAGAGTTTGGGTCATTGGATTGACCACCAAATCAGCATTGCATTGTATATCACCTTGGTACCTTTAGACCTTCAAATACCTAACCATACTCAACCCTAGACCTCCAAACGGTCTTGGGTGACCACCAAACGGTCTTGAGACCGTTTGGATGAGCTCCAAACGGTCTTGAGACCGTTTGGCCCATCCAACCTTTGGATTCTAGTGAAAAATCATCATGGATTGGTCTATCGAGTTGATCAACAAATCAGCACTACATTGCAATATGATTAGTACCTTTGGACCTTCAATTGATCAACTATACTTGACTCCAGACCTCCAAACGGTCTTGGGGTGATCCCCAAACGGTCTTGAACCCGTTTGGATGATCCCCAAACGGTGTTGAACCCGTTTGGGCTAATCAACCCAAAATCTCAACTTAACTCATTGGAATTTCAGCGCTGTTTTCAATTAGGGTTTGCCTAATTGAATAGCTTTCAACTCCCGATTCCTTGGGAGTTAACCCCTAAAATTTGGCGATTCATTAACCAACATAATTATGAACATGCATCCCAAACGGTCAATGCTTGGTCAACTCACTAAAACGGTCTTGAACCCGTTTTCCCAAGCAGGTCAGGTTAATCAGGTTGAAAATCATCACTTAATCCAATTAGGTTTTCCTAATTGATTAGCCTTCAACCTATGATTCCTTTGGAGTTAACCCCTCATATTTGGAGGGTCATTAACCAACATCATTATTAACAGGAATCCCAAACGGTAAATGCTTGGTCAACCATATCAAACGGTCTTGAACCCGTTTGCCCAAGCAGGTCAAGTTATTCAGGTTGAAAATCAGCACTTAATTCAATTCGATTTGTCTAATTGATTGGCCTTCAACCTATGATTCCTTTGGAGTTAACCCCTAAAATTTGTAGGGTCATTAGCCTACATAATTATAAACGAGATTCCCAAACGGTCAACGCTTGGTCAACTCCTTCAAACGGGTTTGAACCCGTTTTCCACCACACGGTTTGCAACCCGTTTGGTCACCAAACGGTTTTGGTGAAATCGTTTGGTCCCAACTTTTGAGATCGTTTGCTCCCAAGATATTTGGTGAGTTGGTTGATTATGATGATGTCATCATCATCTTACTTCGTGCACCCAAGAACAGCAACCGTTCTTGATGGAATTTGCAGCAAAGAAACAAAAGTGTATAAAATTGAAGAAATCAATCAACAAAGCATAGAAGATTGATGCAATAGCAATGTTTGAGGGTTTAAGTTATAAAAACCGCCTCCAATTGAGCTCCAAAGCTCCAAGCTCACGCCATTAATGGTGGATGAAGCTCTTGCAACTCCCCCTAGGCTCATCCTCAAGCTTTTGATTGAAAAAGTTGGCTAGGGTTGAAGAGGAGATCGAAATAAGAAGGAATCCATAATTTATTTTCAATTTCCACCATGAAATCATGAAGAACGAAGATCAAAGGCTTACCAACAGATTGGGGACGTGCTCCCTGCTGTTATTAGCCTCCTTGGTCGGTTTTGCAAGCAAGGGAAGAAAGGAAATCCGAAAAAGACCCTTAGGTGGGTTGGAAATGGCACTTTTATAAAGAAATTGATGAGAGAGAAAATGTTTAATTAAAATTCAATTAATTCCAAAAATAGTTCCACCTCTTCTTCCTTCTTTTGCTTGCATGCAAAGGAAACTCAAAGCCACCGAATTCCTATCCATTATCCATGGATTAAGGGAAAAGAAAATAAGCACCTTAATCCATTATAATATTAATATATCTTTTTGAGTGGAAAATTCTTTTCCTTATAATAAGGTGAGTGGAATTTCACCTACTTAGGATATTTTCGTTCCTTATCTTGGAAAAGGAACGTCCATCCTTATTCAAAATCAACCAATAACATTTTGGTTGAAGGCCCTTTAATTAATACATTCATTTTTGCTCTAAATTGAATTAAGGTTTCAATTAGGATTAAATCTTGATTATTTTAATATCAAGATTCTCTCTCCTCCAACTTAATTCAAATGAGACACCCCTCTCATTTTATTTGCTCTACATGATGTCAAGAAACATTAAGGACCTTTTTGAAGTGGTAAATTGCATATTGAACCTTTGGTTTTGGGTAAATTGCACATTACACCAAAACTTGGTTTTTATGCACAAACATTGATTTATCAGCTCTTTCTTGGTACTCAGGCTATCACAAGCCATTCCTCTGCATCATATTCATTCTTATGATGTCTCAGCATCATAGGAACATCTTATCATGCAACATTTACAATTTTACCCCTCAACTTGGGTAAATTTCACTTTAGTCCAAAATAAGCAAACATTGCTTCAATATTGTTCAAACATAACCAAAATTGAAACATAAGTTCCTATTGAGCCTTAATTATTTTTCACAAAATAAAATTAAGGATCTAATGATCTTTGCTTAAGCAAAACCCCTAGGGTTAAGGCATAACCTAGGTCACGGATGTTACAATGATATACCCATGATCTAACAAAAAGTTCTTTAAATTTTCATACCAAGCTCAAGGTTCTTGTTTGAGTCCATAAGGAGATTTTTGTAACAAATAAACATGGTTAGGTAAACTATCATGTCCATATCCTAGAGGTTGTGCAACGTACACTTCTTCTTCAATTGTACCATTCAAAAATGCACTTTTAACATTTGTTTGATAAAGAAGAAAGTTTTTATAATTAGCAAAAACAAGCAACATACAAATGGACTTAAGTCAACTATAGATGTATATGTTTCATAAAAATCTATACCTTCCTACTGATTGTAGCCTTGATCCACTAACCTTACTTTGTTCCTTACCACCTTGCCACTTTCATCTAGTTTGTTGCGGTAGACCCACTTGGTGCTAGTGATATTTCTATCACTTGGTCTTGGCACTAGGGTCCACACATTGTTCTTCATGAATTGCTTCAATTCTTCTTGCATGGCTAGGATCCATTCATCATCCCCAAGACCTTCTTTGACGTTCTTTGGCTTGAGTTGTGAGATGAAGGCATTGTTGGATAGTTCTTTGTTGAAGGAATCTTGCGTCTTCACTCTTTCAAATGGATCACCTAAAATTAGCTATTTTGGATGATTCTTTGCAAATTGGGGAATCAGATCCTTCTTCTTTTTATCTTTCTCTTCTTCTTGAGTGACCACTGCTTTTCCCTTTTGAGTGATGTTAAGTTCTTTTAAAATGGGAATCACATCAGTTGCAACATCGTCATTTGGAACAATATCTTTGGGGATAGAGGGGTTAGTCTCAATAAACTTAACATTAATACATTCTTCTACTTTAGCAAGATCAACATTGAACACTCTATAAGCCTTGCTAGTAGTGATATAGCCAAGAAAGAAATCCTTGTAAGATTTTAGATCAAAATTTTTGACAGAATCTTTCATATTCAAAACAAAACATGGACATCCAAAAACATTAAATACTCGATCGAAGGCTCCCTACCATGCCATAGCTCATAGGGGGTTTTCTTCAAAGAAGGATGCGTAAAAACATGATTTTGCACAAAACATGAGGTCTATTGGCTTTGGCCCAAAACTTATTTGGAATGTCATACTCTAAAATCATGACCCTAACCATCTCATGTAGTGACCTATTCTTCCTCTCTACAACCTCAATTTGTTTAGGTGTTCTAGGTGAAGAGAAGTTATGTGCATATCCAGATTCTTCAAAAAAACATTCAAAAAGATTGTTTTCAAATCCCCCCCATGATGACTATGGATGGAAACAATCCAAAAAGAAGCTTTGTTCTCAACTCATTTGAAAAAACTAGAGAAAAAACCAAGTGTTTCACTCTTTGAAATGAGAAAGAAGATCCAAGTATATCTAGGAAATCATCGACAATAAGAAGACAATACTTGGAACCATGAAGTGATTGAGTTCTCATTGGTCCAAATAGATCAATATGAAGAAGTTTAAGATCTCTTTTGGTACTAAGGACTCCTTTGGATTTGAAGGAGGACTTGGGTTTTCTTTCCTTGGGTACAAGGTTGCCATTCCTCATCCTTTTCAAAATCCAATTTGGGAAGTCCCTTGACTAAGTCATTTTTGCTCAACTTCTTCAATCGATGCATATTTACATGACCAAGCCGACGATGCCAAAGAGAAATATAATTTGAATTGACTATCAGGCATCTACCAACAATAGTCTTAATAGAGTCAAGCACAATTACATAAATATTACAACTTATAGTTCCCTTATATATGACATTATAAGTGAGGTAATCTAGAATCAAGCATTCAAAAGAACTAAATAGCACAAGGTAACCATTATCACTTAATTGACTTACACTTGTTAAATTGTGATGTACGCCATCAACAAAGAGAACATTCTTGATGCACAAAGATTTACCTACATCACCCCCACCTTTTATCTTACCTTTCTTGTTGTCCTCGAAAGTAACCAGACCTCTTTTCTACTTAGTGAAGTTGTTGAAGTGGCTTATATAAGCTGTCATGTGGTTAGTGCAGCCACTATCAACAATCCCTCTTCTTTTTTCCTGCAAGAAAGGAGAGTGTGGGTTTCTAACTCAAACTTTGGGATTTGGAGTTAGCTTGGGGACCCATTTCATCTTTGGGTTGGTCCCCTTAGGCTTGTAAGGACAATAAGTAGAATAATGATCATCACGTTTGCAATGAGAACAAATCATAGGGTTCTTAGTGCCAGAAGACTCTCCAATGAAAAGGAGGTTTCCTTGCTCTTTTTGTTACCTTTGTCTTTGTTCTTGCCCTTAGGTGACCCCTACAAATCCCAAATCACTAGTACCACTTTGTTTGGTAGAATGGCCAAGGATTTCATTTAGGGAATTTTTCCCTTTGAGGAATTTCTACAGAGATGCTCTAAGTCTATGATTTCCATCATTAAGACATATAATAGTATAAGACAAACTAGCAAGACCATCTGTAGCATAAACAAGGTCGACCTCTAAACAAAGGGCTTTAGTCAAATAAGAGTATCTTTCAAGAGATATAGAAGCGACATCATTACTGGGAAAAATAGGTCTAGAAGATAAATCATTAACTTGACCAAGCAACCTAGAATTTTCATATTTAAGAAATTGAATTTCTTTAAGATAAACATCCCTTTCATCTCTTTGAGCATCAATAATAATCTTGAATTCAACATTTTTAGGATTAAGTGTTTCAAGCTCATTTAGGCACTTTTGTTTATCTTCATTAAGAGTTTCAATGTTCTTAAGGTAAACACCATTATCCACCTCAACTCCATTATATTGGAGCTCAAGATCAAGAAATTGTCCTTGAAAATTATCAATGCTCTGAAGATGAATTTTCTCATTTTTCTCAAGAATCTCAAGTTTAGCATACAAATAATCAATGATTAGCCTAACCTTTTTCTTTTAGATTTACATTTCACAAAAGAAGAACGGGTAGAAACAAACATATCAATGAGAGTTTCTTTAGCTAACTCATGCAAGCTTACCTCACTTACCTCACAAATTTCTTCACTTGTATATGCCATGAGTGCAAGGTGGAACTATCCATCTTTAAAGAAGCTTTAGCCACTAGAGGATGATGCTTCCCAAGATGCATGAACTACATTCTTGTGTCTCATCTTATTCTTTTCCTTCCTCTTGTACTTTCTCTCTTTCTTGTACTCTTCCTCCTTCTTGGAGTTGCCCTTGTGGTTTGACTTTCTTGATTTTGTACATTCACTCTTTTAGTGTCCTTTTTGGCTACACTAGTAGCATCTCGGAGTGGAAGAAGAAGATTGCTTTCCCTTGAAGTGCTTGCCCTTGCAGTAGTTGGCTTCATACTCACTAGGGCCATCATCTTCACTAGAGGAGGAGGGAGAGGTCTGGCAAGCAAGTTTTTGTTGAAGGATGACAACCTCCACTTGAGAATTAAAGGCACTATCTTTTATCTTTCTTGCTTCCTTCTCTTCTTGCTTGGCTTTCTCTTCTTGCTTATCAAGCCTTGTCTCATGAGCTTGTAGATTGCCAATAATATCTTTGGTTGGGATGTCACCAAGACTTCTCACTTCTTTAATGGATGTCAACTTTGACTCCCATCTATTTGGTAAAGATCTCAATATATTGGATTTGATTGCTCCTCTATCTGAGGTATGTCCCAAGGTTGGCCATTGATGATGATGTTGAGCCTAGAGTACATCTCCGAAACTCCTTCTTTCTTGCCCATCTTGAAGTTCTCTAGATTGATGTTAAACATGTAGATATTGACCTCCTTCACTTACTTTGTGCCCTCATAGGTGATGCACAACTTATCCCATATCTCATATGTTGTATCCCATGAGGAGATACGGCTGAACTCCATCGGGGTGAGGGCTTCATAGAGGATGCTTATAGCTTTGGCATTGAGTTGGGCTTCTTTTAGAGCATCTTCAATACCATGTTGACACAACACTGGTTGGCTTCTTGCATGGTGTGATCATCACCATCCACATATCAAAGTTCATTCCTTAATTTTAGAACTGCATATGCCTCTTCCAATAGAGGAAGTTGGTGTTGTCGATGACTGGAGGATGCATGGAGAATCCTCCCTCTAGGTTGAGTGAGCCAAGTAGGTTCTCATCCATCTTCTCATCTTGTGGGATATTGTTGGAGAAGATCCTTGGATTTGATACCACTTGTTGGATCTAGGGCTCTAGAGGGGGGTGAATAAAGCCTCAAAATTCTCACAAGAAAAGTTAGACCTTCAAATTATAGCAATTGAAACTAAATTCTTAAGATCAATTTGAAGTCCTATCTAAGCAAGCATAACAAGTATGAGAGATATTGAAACATGCACTTGTAAAAGGTGGTTATAGTGGTTCTAATCTCCAAACTAGGAGATAATCAATCCACTACCATCACTATAAACCCCTAATAAGGATTTTGCCCTACAATTCTACACAAAGAGAGATAGATACTTTCTACACATCTCATTCTCTAGTTCCCATGTGGCTTCCTCTATGCCCCAATGATTCCACAAAACCGTTACTAACATTATATCTTTCTTTTTTAGCTTCTTCACTCTCCTATCCAGAATCAACAATAGACCTTCAACATAAGATATATCCTCATATAACTCAACTTCTACTGGTTGGATTGTCAGCTTTGTAACTAGATGGAATTTCCTTTGCATGGAGATGTGAAAAACATTATGTAACCTATGTAGATCTGGTGGTAACTCCAGCTTATATGCCACATATCCAACACGAGCTAAGATAGGGTGTGGTCCCATAAATCTAGGAACCAACTTACCCTTCTTCCCAAACCTTAGAACTCCTTTCTAAGGAGAGACTTTGAAATATACTCTATCTCCCACTTAGAACTGAAGTGGTCTATGTCGGTTATATGCATAATATTTCTACCTATCTTGGACTGCTTTCAACTATTTTTGTATCACTTTAATCTTTTTTGTAGCCTGTTGTACTAATGCAGGGCCCAAAAGTTGATATTGACCGGTCTCATACCAGCAAAGAGGAGACCGACAATGTCTCCCATATAGAGCCTCATAAGGATCCATATATATGCTTCTCTGGTAGCTATTGTTATAAGCAAACTCTATCAAACTGAGATGTGTATCCCAACTACCCAGAAGCCTGCAAGACACATGCCCTCAAGAGATCCTCTAAGGTCTAAATAGTCCTTTCAGACTGGCCATCTGTCTATAGATGGAAAGTTGTGTTGGACCTCAGTTGTATTCCCATTGTTGAATATAGACGTTCCCAAAAATGACTTGTGAATTGTGGACCTCTGTCAGAAACTATAGTCATGGGAATGCCATGTAGATGGACTATCTCATCAACATATACTTGTGCCAACTTCTCTACTGTAAATGTCATCTTGACTGGCAGAAAGTGAGTTGACTTATCAATCTGTCCACTACCACCCATATGGAATCATGTCCCTTGGTTGTGTAAGGAAGACCAACCACAAAGTCCATGGTAATATGATCCCATTTCCACTACGGTATTGGAAAAGTTTGTAATGTTCCTACAAGTTTCTAGTGGTCAGCCTTCACCTGATGGCAAACTGAACATCTGGCAACAAACACTGCCACATCACACTTTAGACCTGGCCACCAATATAAGTTATTCAAGTTCTAGTACATCTTGGTACTTCCAAGATGCATTTCATACATCTAGGAGTGAGCCTTCTCAAGTACCATATTCCTCAACCCCTCACCATCAGGAACTACTATCCTATTATGGAAATAAACTGTACCTTCATATACCTCATGGAAGCCATCATATTTTTCACTTCCAATCCCTAATTGGATAGTATGTATCATAGTATCATTCTGTTGTGTATCATGGATCTGTTGTCTCAATGTATATTTCACTTGTAACTATGCCAACAGAGCTACCAACAAGGAAACTTCTAGTTGTACATTTGTTTGGAAAAGAGACACTAACATATCCCTCTTGTGGAAAATTAAGGAATACATCATTGCATTATCTACAGATGAGGATGAATATGACTTACTACTCAAAGCATCAACTACCACATTCACCTTCCCTGGATGGTAGTGTATTGTGCAATCATAATGATTAAACAACTCCATCCATCTCTTTTTGCCTCATATTTAGCTCCTATTTTGAGAAGATACATTGTAGATTCTTGTAGTCAGTAAAGATCTGACACTTTTCTCTATAAAGGTAGTGCCTCTAGATCTTTAAGGCATGGACCACGGTTGCAAGATCTAGATCATTTGTTGGGTAATTCTCCTCATGTGTCTTAAGATATCGCGAAGCAAAAGAAATTACATTTTTATTCTGCATCAACACACATCCCAACCCAATTTTTGAAGCATAAAAAAAGACAACATAGCCTTTCCCTTTCTCTGGAAGCACTAACACCGGTGGACTAGTCAACTTTTCTTTCAACAGCTAAAAATAATATTGACACTTGTCATTCCAAGCAAAAGGAACATCCCTCCTTGTTAACCTAGTTAGGGGTAATGCTACAAAGTTGAAATCTTTGATGAACCTTCTGTAGTATCCTACCAAACCTAGGAAACTATGAATCTCTGTTGGTGTCTTTGGTTGTTCCCATTCTATTGCATGCTCCAATTTCTTGGGGTCAACACAAACACCTTTAGCAGATATAACATGGCCTAGAAAAGACATTTCAGAATACCAGAATTCACACTTACTGAACTTAGCATATAGCTGATGTTGCCTAAACAAAGTCAACACCTAGCAAAGGTGTTTCTCATCTTGTTGACTATCCTTAGAGTGTATTAGGATATAATATATGAACACAACCACACATTGATCAAGATAGGGTCTGAACACCCTATTCATTAAATCCATAAAAGTTGCAGGTGCATTGGTTAGCACAAATGGCATCACCACGAACTCATAATAACCATACCTAGTCCTAAAGGCTGACTTGGTTATGCCATATGCCTTAATCCTCAACTGATGGTAGCCTGACCTCAGGTCTATCTTGAAAACACAGTGGTACCTATCAACTGATCAAAAAGATCATCAATCCTTGGCAAAGGATACTTATTCTTTGTTGTCATTTTGTTTAACCATAGACAGTCTATACACAACCTCATGGAACTATCTTTCTTCTTGAGAAACAACATGGGAACACCCCAAGGGGAAGTGCTTGGCTTGATAAAAACCTTCTCTAATAGTTCATGTAACTATTTCTTTAACTCCTGCATCTCTGTTGGCGCCATTATGTATGGTGATTGTGCTATGGGTTGTGTTCTGGGAGCAAGATTGATCTCAAAATAAGTCTCTCTAGGAGGGGGAACTCTAGGAAAATTATTAGGAAAAACATCTTCAAATTCACATACCACTGGTACCTCCTAGATACTAGGACCTCTCACCTTGGTATTCACAACATGGGCTAAGAAAGCTTCACATCCTTGTTTCATCAATCGCTCTACTATCATAGCTGACATCAAACATGTAGGAACAATCTTTCTATCACCTTGGAAAACCCACTATACCTCTCCATCATGGAACATTGCTAACTTAGTGCTATAGTCCAAGATTACCTTGTACTTTTACAAGGTATCCATCCCTAGGATCACATCAAAACCATGCATGTCAAGTGAAAAATGATCCACTTGAATGTTACATCCAAAAAAAGAAAGAACATAAGAAGAGCACACTTCCCACAACTTGACGGAACCAACCAAAGGAGTGTCTAGTGGCAGGCTATATGATCTATGAATAACAGGCATATAACAACTGTCTATCACCTCTCTAGTGATAAAAGAGTGTGTTGGACCTGGATCTACTAGCACAGATATAAAATAAGAAGCAAACAAATCAGAATGAAATAACTCCATCTAACTTGTCACGGTTTGTGGGTTGACTACTGCTTCTGGCTGGATGATGGCATAGAACATTGCCATCACCTACTTTCATCCACGTCCTCTAGTAGCCTATCCAGAGGATCCTTCCTATGATGCTTGACTGTGTCCTCTTCCACTACCAGTGTTAAACTATTGCTATTGTGAACTCTGCTGACTCTGTCTTGGTTGCTGAGTCACCTCCTCATTTTTTACAGTGCAATACCACTTTGTGTGTCCCATTTGTCCACACTTATGACATGTCTTACTTTCATACCATGGACTAGACAGTCATGTCACTGAAACGGATGATGTGTTGCAGGCCCCTGTAGGTGGAAAATTGCAACCTCTACCCCTACTCAGGGTCCATTGGGATGGAGTGAATGACCTATGCTCACTAAAAGTCGACCTCTATTGTGACTCTGATGGAGTAAACCTTGGCTTCTTGAAGCCTCTAGATGTTTGTCCTTAGAATTGAATTGGTCACTTCTTAGCATTACCTTCACACTTTTCTATGGAAAACCTCTCAATCCTCCTTACGAATTCCACAGAGGTGGAGAACCTCTCCCTATTTTCTAGGGTTGATGTTTTGTAGTCAACTCATTACTTAGGCCCTTTTTGAACCTATAGATCATTTATTTGTCAATGGTTGCCATGTGTGGGTAGAACCTTAGAAGCTCCATAAACTTTGACTCATTAATAGTCATAGCCCCCTGGCGAATCTTCTCAAACTGAGATATCTTCTCATCCAGATAGGTTTCTGGAAAGCATCGGCTAACAAATTCCCGCCAAAAATCCTCCCATACTATCACAACTCCTTGCCTTTTCTCCTCTTCTATGGCCCACCAGTGGCTAGCACTAGCCTTCAACAAGTATACCATGTGCTTAACTTTGTCTTCTTCATGGATGTTAAGGATTTTAAATGCCTTTTCCAGCTCAGTTAATCACATGTCAGCATATGCTGGATCAGAAGTACCAACATATTCAATTCCCCAACACATTTAAGACGTTCAAATGTCTTCCCTACACCTTGGGATTCCATATTAGGGATGGCTTCCCTAGCTTTAGGTGATGGTGTTCGGTCTTCTATATGTGTAATTGTAGCCATTATCTGTGTAAACATAGACTGAAACTGAGGCATTGCGGGCTGCTCTGGCCCTGCTTCTACCACTCTCTCTTCGCATTCCTGCCTCCCAACACCTCCTCCTAGTGCAACATAGCTACTCTCAATGTGTTCTTGATGTCCTCCATACATATCTACATAAGAATAAACTATGATTAGATATGTTGGATACATAAGAACAGACTCAAACCTAAATCCTATGTTCCTGTAGACTCAGAAAACCTACAGATCTGATACCAACTTAACTATGACACCTCATCATGCTAAACGAGATTACTCAAATTATATAACACAAACAAATACTAATTAATCACATAGTAAAAAATATGTAGAATAATTAAAACCAATTTCAACAATGTAAACAGACTCTGGAACATTTACATAAAGGTCCATCCTTCAGTTCGTGTATACTATAACATGTATTTACATCGAGGTCCAATGGCCTCAGCCACATCCTGATACAAAAGATATTTCACAGATACATTCCATATATTTACAAACATTGGCATACTACCAAAATCTCATATCGATGCAAGTATATCACGTAGAAAACAAATCCCATACTAGACCTAAGAGTACAGGTACAATACTAGGACTCTACTGCTAACATCTATAACTTGACCAACCTTATAAATCTATTGATCACCAGGGTTGTTATGACCGCATCTGAGCTTAATTGATAAACTAGGGTTTACCTGGATGATTACATGCTTAATTGAATTGATCATTTCTTAAACCTGATTAATGATGATAATTCAATTATGATGTTTTAAACCTAATAAGAACTTTAAGTGTTCTTTTACTTTGAGAAATTTGGGTTTGAGAAATATAACCCTAGTCGGCTGAAATTAGGATTTTTACCCAACAAGCCAATGTTGGAGAGGAATGAGAGACGTAAGCAAAAGAAAATGAAAATGGTATCTAGTCTTGGATAACACGGTTGTCATGGGTAGCACGGCCGTGTTAGGTCGCAGGTGGCACGGGCATTCTAGGCCACACGACCATTTTGAAAGAATTGAACTACTGACCAACTTTTATACTCAAATCTGATGAAACCAATGAACCACGACCATGGTAGGAAGCACAACCGTTCTGGGTCCATCTTAGCACGGTCGTGGCATCTAGCATGGTCGTTCTAGGGCATTTACTTTTCAACTGACATTTCTGTAGAATTCTAGATAGCAGTGCACTATTTGATTTTGAATTATTGAATGGAAGCTTGGAATGATCACAAATTTTAACTAAAGATTTCTAACTCAATTATACACAATATAATACATTTTCATAATTTTTTGAGAAGGTTTGATCTCTAAAATACACGAATTATAGTAAATTTTTATATGACAGAAAAATCTGCTGAAATAAGAAAAGGTTTAGTGAGGGATCAATGTGCAATTGACCCAAGCAGCTCAATTATTCTATATGGTCAACCTAACACACTAGGAGCTCTCATAATTCATGATTCAATCCAGAGAAACGAAATTCTATAGAGAGAGGAGAGCTAGGGTTTTAAGAGGTGAACTTGATGGAGATGTTGACCTAGGGTTTTGTCATCCGAGGAATGATGAAATCATGTAAGTTTAGATTCTTTGGATATAGTTTCACGGTGAATCTTCTTTCAGATGTTAAGATTCAATCCCTCCCCTGATATGATTCGAAATCATATCAAATCATCCCCTTTTCTCACTCTTTCTTTGTAATCCCTCATTTCTAGGGTTTTCGAGTTGAAAGGAAGAAGAAAGTGGCGATTTGCTAGGGTTTTGATATGGATTCAAGATTTCAGATATGGGATACATTTTTAAGCTGATTTCATATCCTAGGGTGAGTGGGTAAAAGAATAATTCAATCAATTTTACTCAATTAGATGATTTAGTTGATATTCTCGATTTCTTCCTAGATGACAATAATTGAAAAGAATTGTTTTTTAATTCAGTTTATAGTATACTTCAAACCATGTTCTAACTATGATCTAAAAATGATTATATGATGACATGGATATAGGTATACATGTATCTTGAATAATAGACAATTTATAAGTTGATTGAGAATCTTCTGCAGATCTGAATTATTAAGATATTTGGGTGCTTGAACAACATTATAGCTGAAATTCAAATTTAAGCTTAATTGATCGTACTTATGTTCCTAGTGCATTTAATTCTACATGTTTGATCTCTTTGATTTGATATATAGACAATAGAGTTTCTGATTTTCATAATACATAGACTGTGAATAGCATGTAATCAAGGATGGAAACCCAATCTAGTATTCTTTTAAAAGTATACATATCTAATTTAGCATTAAATAGATGATTGAAATGATTAATGTGATATTGTGCATTTTTAGCTGAATATTATCTTATATGCATGTATGATTTGTTTGTCAGATTGAAATTCTCTAATTCAAATACTTGTCATGAAATGATAAGTTATTATCCTATCGCAAGCGGAGAGATATGACATGCCCTAGATTGGGATGTTATTGATGCCATGCATATATGTGTGAAATGTTTACTTGTTTAGTAGACATGATATATGTTTGCATACATGAGAAATGTTATATGTGCATGAGTAAGGAGAAACCCTAAGAAAAGGGTAAACAATATGTTAAGCATTCAGTTCAGTATTATCAGTGAATTCAGTTCAGTAGTCTAAGTAGTCAGTAAGATACAAAGTTAAAAGAAATCAGTCTAGGAGAAAGACATAATCAAAGTTATAATAGACATAGGTGCCCTGAACACCGTAGATTCCCTACGGATGTCTGCACTGTAGGTAGGAAACGATCCACCCTGGAAGCGACCGGTATACGGGGATCGGAACGCACCCACAGAGTGTGCGGGGAGACGAAGCCCTTGAGGAAGTATCCTAAGAGAAGATAGGTTACCCAACATGAACCGGAGATCCCGGTGGTAACCCAGAGGTACCCATAGAGCATACCAAGATGAGGCCCATAGAGTGTCTCAGACCCTCCGCATGTGTACTCAGCCTAGAAGGAGAGGTCCAAATAAAGGCCAACTGTTTAGCCACCTTAGTCGGACATGACAGTTTGAGTTAAGAAGATCTGAATTTAGTTCTAGGCTTAACTTCCCGGGTTTTATGCTAAGTCTTGTACGGTGAGATCGTAGTTCTCTATGAGTCTTCATATGTAGAGTACAATACATATGATCAGGGCACAAGTTAAAATATGATAATATAAGTTTAAAGAGTTTCTTATAAGTAAAGAGTTAAGAAAGATTCGAGTATAGTTTTGTAACAATTGTTCTTTAAATGTAATATTGGCATTCCATGTTATTTAATTGTATTATTCTAGATCTGCTCTATACAGTAATTCCTATATTTTATTAAACCTTCAAGTTAAAGTTAATGAAAGATCAAAAATAAAATAGTGAGGATTATGTTTCTCTACTTGTTTATTTCTAATGATGAAGGCTTCAATGCTATTTGTGAATTTCTAAATATCTAGTCTTTTAATATGAATTACTATCTTGCTATTATTTCATTTATTCAAGAAAGATAAATGTCTAATTCAGTGCTTTAGATTGTATTATTGTTTTACTCATTCACTGAGCGAGTAGGCTCACCCCTCTACTCAAAATTTGTAGGGATAACCACATGGACTTGAAGAAGGTCAAAGCATCAGAGTAGATCTACCACATGAGTTAAGTATGAGATTAGTTAAGTTCAGTCGGTCCTTGTCACTCTAGGTCCTAGTATATATGTGAGAGAGTTGTAAGTGATGTTTTGTATCTTTGTTTCCTTAATAATAGAGTACGCATCTGATTGTCATGTTGTATGTACCTAGAAGTGTGAGAAACGTAATGAATGTATGGATGTATATCATTAATGTTTAGAGAATATTAGAGTAATCAAAGCTTAATTCTTTTGTAAGTTTGTTTATGTAATTGAATGTGAGGAAACAAAGAGTTTGAAAGAAAAACAAATGGGAGTAAACTTTGTATTAAGTATAATCCTTAAACTCATGCCCACATCTCATGATTAGTGGTAATCGTGGGATGCGGGTTTGACAGATTTGGTATCATAGCTTAGGCTATGTCATCAGGGACCATTAGGATAGAAAGTCAGAGTTATAAGTCTGGCAAATAGGAGGTGATGTATCTATAGCTCTGGGAGGTCTGAGTATTTAGATATCCTGTCCTGGTATCTGAATACTTAGGTTGACCAGCATCAAGCTACTCTGTCTATTCTTCTCTAGATGCCCTGGCCAGGTATGCAGAGGAAGGATGGGCTAGAGAGAAACCCAAGAAATCTTAGGGTTAGGAGACCAAAAAGTAATGAAGAAGTAAGAGATTAAACATAGAAGGTGATACAACTCTTGCTTTATATTGCTTCTTTGATTGGAGATCAATAGAAATGCTCTTGTATCTATGAATTCAGATTATCAGTTTGTAGAATATATATGGTTATTTTATATTGTTGTGTATCCTGAAGTAATTCAATCATTTTTTATATTCATTGTATCAAGTAGACTAGAAGTTATGTTTAAATGAGTTTGCCCTAAGTGGATATTCTTTCCACATGTTTCAGATTAATAGGAGTTGGTTAATCTTGAGTAGCTCTTGGCTTCAGGGCTGCAGGTTCGGCCTGGTCCGGCTGGCAGGATGCATTACTGGGATCTAATGACTCCTATTGAAAATATAATAAGAGTAGACTCTGGATAAAATTAGACCCACATCATAGTGAGAATGTACATACACTAAGATGTTGAAACATATAGGAAATATTAGAATAGCTAAGAATCGATTGGAACGGATATATGAGATCCAATTTTGGGGCATCATATGAAAAACCCTTAATTGGGAATAAAGGAACACGACATAAGGTTCTGATTAAGTTAAATGATAGGTATTATATGAACTCTAAATATGAAAAATGGGAAAAATATGAGAAAAGTATGTAAGGGCCAAGATAGTAAGAATCAATCATGAGGAATGGATCATATAATCAAGTATAATACTTTTATGTACTCCAAAGAAAAGGCAAAACAGAAGAAAAGAGTTGAGTATACAATAAGTACATTGAAGTGAAGAGTCTTCAAAAGAGTTGAAGTAAAGAGAATTGGGTGAACATGTAAATCATAAGACTAGAACAACAAACTTAGTTGAAACAAAGATAAATGTAAAAATGATGAGCTTGATTAAGGAATGAGCATTATGATATAATTGATAGCATAGAATGTATATCTTTATTTTAAAGCTTAATACATTCATCCTTATTAACTTTGGATTTCAAGTATCTATAGAACAACAAACAAGTTTCTAAAAGAAGAACAAAAGTGCAGTTTAACAAATGAATAAGTCATACAAAGGTAGACTATATTCAGGAAGGAGAAAACTTGATTGAAAGAGAAAATAAGTTTGAACCATGCATGATCTATTTGATTTAAAATGAAGAATATATAATGTATTAAATATGAGGTGAAACTAGTAGAGGGAATATTGATTTAGAATTTTAACTTCACATTAGTAGAAGGACAACAAAGAAATATGTGCAACATGGTATACATGATCATACACATGAATAAGCAACATGGTCATAAGAGAAAATTAGAAGTTAAAGATGACAGGTGGAAGAGTAGTATATGGTAAGAGGATTATGGAAAGTAAGGAAGGGTTTGAAACATGATGGAGTAGTATAGATTATAAAAGAAAGAGGTTGTGAGATTCAAGAAAGTGCTAATTAGTCAACTATCCCTGTTGATAACTAATTAAACCTACATACAAGAAATGTATTAACAAAATGTTTGAATATAAGAATTCTAAGTCTCAGAATCATCTTCTCTTTCATATCTTCCTTAATTAGAGCAAGGTGGGAATGAAGTGATAAGAAAATGAATCATATATGATGCATAACCACCATGGTAGGGATATCTAGTGAATGTAATAGTGACACACAATATGATGATGAAACCCTAGAAGGGTAAATTGAGAATGTAATTTATTTGAATGGCAAAGAAAGAGAAAGGAAATTTGATTGATAAGATAAGGAAGACTTTAGTAAAACTTGTGAGATCCAAAGTTTGAATTTCAAATTAAGAGAATAAAGTCACATCACAATAACGTCATGCTACTGATATGGACCAAACCCTAGAATGTTTAGATTTGAGTTTAAGGGACGTCACTAATGATTTGACCTTGAATACTAGCATCTCTATAAAACAAGATTATGGAATTTGCACTATGAGAAGTAAACTAGCATTGATAGTAATCCAGGTTTTAAAGGTAGCTAATCTGAAAGGTAGATAAACAATATGGAAATGATTCATAGTAAAGGATAAGAAATATATTTGAAATATAAGAGGCGTGTTTTGAACAAAAGGAGAAATATAATATGAGTGAAGTGTGATATGAAATAAATTCTTATAGTGATAGCAAGAATGATGAATAATCTATCCGTACCTTGTATGTTTCAATTTTAAGGATGTTTAATATACATGATTAAAATGAGAAGGATAAGTAGAAAAAAAGTAAGTAGTAATGAATGAAGAGAGAGATAAGAGAAAACAATGGCTTTTAGTAATATGTGAATTTGTTTTTATAAGTATAATGTGTTGAAGGTATATTAAGGAATGTAAATTGGTTTTACGTATGATTTTAGTGTACATGTGCAAACAAATATGTTAATTAAAGGTGTCTGATAGTTGTAGTCATTCATACCAGTAATCCATCTTAGTATTGTACAATTGTTGTTGGATTTAGTCTTCCAACTCAAGACTATTTTGCTATTTGAGTAGCACAATCATAAAACTCAAAACAATATGGTGAGCTCTCTTTTGTGACTTAAAGGTAATAAAGAACAATAGTACATATTGAGCCGTATGAATTGAGATAGTTGGATCAGATTATCAATGTTGAGGTAACACCTCAAGAGTATGAAAATATTGAAATGGTTGTTTATGTCTCTATCCTATGATTGACTGTGTCATAGAGAATTTGTTTGTTATCATTGAGAACTATTTCAAACATGTTGTGATTTAGTAAAGAATTAAATGACTTAATGTTGAAAACTACATTCAAGTATGAAATACAAGAATATAATGACATGTAAGATTTCATAAGCTTAAAATAAACCTTGAATGTACTTTTCTTGCACGTTTATCTTTCGGGGATGAAACATTTTAAGGGGGGAAGAATTGTTATGACCGCATCTGAGCTTAATCGGTAAACTAGGGTTTACCTAGATGATTAATGATGATAATTCAATTATGATGTTTTAAACCTAATTAATGATGATAATTCAATTATGATGTTTTAAACCTAAAAAGAACTTTAAGTGTACTTTTACTTTGAGAAATTTGGGTTTGAGAAATATAACCCTAGTCGGCTGAAATTAGGATTTTTACCCAATAAGACAATGTTGGAGAGGAATGAGAGAGGTAAGCAAAGGAAAATGAAAATGGTATCTAGTCTTGGATAGCACGGTTGTCGTGGGTAGCATAGCCGTGTTAGGTCGCTGGTGGCACGAGCATTCTAGGCCACATAACCGTTTTGAAAGAATTAAACTACTAACCAACTTTTATACTCAAATATGATGAAACCAATGCACCACAGCTGTGGTAGGAAGAACAACCATGTTGGGTCCATCTCAGCACGGCCGTGGAAGCTAGCATGGCCGTTCTGGGGCATTTACTCTTCAACTGACATTTGTACAAAATTTTGGATAGCAATGCACTATTCTATTTTTAATTATTTAATGGAAGTTTGGAATGATCACAAATTTGAAATAAAGCTTTATAACTCAATTATACAGAACATGTTAAATTTTCATAATTTTTGGAGAAGGTTTGATCTCTTAAATACATGAATTACAGTAACTTTTTTATGATAGAAAAATCTACTGAAATAATAAAAAGTTTAGTGAGGGGTCAATGTGCAATTGACCCAAACAGATCAATTGCTCTATATGGTCAACCTAACACACTAGGAGCTCTCATAATTCATGATTCAATCTAGAGAAACGAAATTCTATAGAAAGAGGAGAGCTAGGGTTTTGAGAGGAGAAATTGATGGAGATGTTGACCTAGGGTTTTGTTGTCCGAGGAATGATGAAATCATGTAAGTTTAGATTCTTTGTATATAGTTTCATGGTGAATCTTCTCTCAAATGTTAAGATTATGTCCCTCCCCTGATTTGATTCAAAATCATATCAAATCACCCCCTTTTCTCACTCTTTCTTCATAATCCCTCATTTCTAGGGTTTCCGAGTTGAAATGAAGAAGAAAGTGGCGATTTGCTAGGGTTTTGATATGGATTCGAGATTTTAGATATGGGATACGTTTTTAAGATGATTTCAAAGCCTAGGGTGAGTGGGTAAAAGAATAATTTAATCAATTTTACTCAATTAGATGATTTAGTTGTTTTTATCGATTTCTACCTAGTTGACAATAAATGAAAAGAATTGTTTTTTAATTCAGTTTATAGTATACTTCAAACAATGTTCTAACTATGATATGAAAATGTTTATATGATGACATGGATATATATATATCCATTTATCTTAAATAATAGAGATTTTATAAGTTGATTGAGAATCTTCTGAAGATCTGAATTATTAAGACATTCGGGTGCTTGAACAACATTATAGCTGAAATTCAGATTTAAGCTTAATTGATCTTACTTATGTTCCTAGTGCATTTAATTCTACATGTTTGATCTCTTTGATTTGATATATAGACAATAGAGTTTATTATTTTCATAATACATATCCCATGAATAGAAAGTAATCAAGGATGGAAACCTAATCTAGTATGCTTTTAAAAGTATACATATCTAATTTAGTATTAAATGGCTGATTGAAATGATTAATGTGATATTGTGGGTTTTTAGCTGAATATTATCTTATATTCATGTATGATTTGTCAATGAGATTTGGATTCTCTAATTCAAATACTTTTCATGAATTGATAAGTTATTATGCTATTGCAAGAGGAGAGATATGACATGCCCTAGATTGGGATGTTATTGATGCCATGCATATATGTGTGAAATGTTGAATGAGAATACTTGTTTAGTAGACATGATATATGTTTGAATACATGAGAAATGCTATATGTGCACGAGTAAGGAGAAGCCCTTAGAAAAGGGTAAACAATATGTTAAGCATTCAGTTCAGTATTATCAGTGAATTCAGTTCAGTAGACTGAGTAGTCAAGAAGATAAAGAGTTAAAAGAAATAAGTCTAAGATAAAGATATAATCACATTTATAATAGACATAGGTGTCCTGAACATCGTAGATTCCCTATGGATGTCTGCACTGTAGGGAGGAAATGATCCACCCTGGAAATGACCAGTATACGGGGATCGGAACGCACCCACATAGCGTGTGGGGAGACGAAGCCCTTGAGGAAGTCTCCTAAGAGAAGATAGGTTACCCAACATGAACCGGAGATCCCGGTGGTAACCCAGAGGTACCCACAGAGCATACCAAGATGAGGCCCACAGAGATCTCAGACCCTCTTCCTGTGTACTCAGCCTAGAAGGAGAGGTCCAGTTAAAGGCCAGTTGTTTAGCCGCCTTAGTCAGACATGACGGTTCGAGTCAAGCAGAACCAGATTTAGTTCTAGGCTTAGCTTCCCGAGTTTTAAGCTAAGTCTTGTACAGTGAGATCGTATTTTTCTATGAGTCTTCATATGTAGAGTACACTACATATGATCAGGGCATAAGTTAAAATATGATAATATAAGTTTAAAGAGTTTCTTATAAGTAAAGAGTTAAGAAATATTCGAGTATAGTTTCATAACAATTGTTCTTTAAATGTAATATTGGGATTCCCTGTTATTTAATTGTATTATTCTAGATCTGATCAGTACAGTAATTCTTGTATTTTATTAAACTTTCAAGTTAAAGTTAATGAAAGATCAGAAATAAAATAGTGATGATTATGGTTCTCTACTTGTTTATTTCTAATGATGAAGGCTTCAATGCTATTTGTAAATTTATGAATATCTAGTATTTTAATATGAATTACTATCTTGCTATTATTTCAGTTATTCAAGAAAGATAAATGTCTAATTTAGTGCTTTAGATAGTATTTTTGTTTTACTCATTCACTGAGCGAGTAGGCTCACCCCTCTACTCACAATTTTTAGGGATAACCACGTGGACTTGAAGAAGGTCAAAGCATCATAGTAGATCTACCACATGAGTTAAGTATGAGATTAGTTAAGTTCAGTCGGTCCTTGTCACTCTAGGTCCTAGTATAGATGTGAGACAGTTGTAAGTGATGTTTTTTATCTTTGTTTCCTTAATAATAGAGTACGCATCTGATTGTCATGTTGTATGTATCTGGAAGTGTGAGAAACATAATGAATGTATGGATGTATATCATTAATGTTGAGATCATATTAGAGTAATCAAAGCTTAATTATTTTGTAAGTTTGTTTATGTAATTGAATGCGAGGAAATAAAGAGTTTAAAAGAAAGAAAAAAATGGGAGTGAAATTTGTATTAAGTATAATCCTCAACGTTATGCCCTAATCTCATGATTAGTGGTAATCGTGGGATGCGGGCGTGACAAGGGTGGTTCTCTTCCATAGCACGGTTGTGACCTCATTATCCGTGAACACCTAAAAAGATGTGGTGACCCACAGGTGAGACCTTGTCCCAGCGAGAGATATAACTCTCTCCAACATATATTGATTACAACATATTAATTAATAGTAAATAAGTTGAGCAGTTAGGGTGTTGAATAAGCAATATGAGCAGGTTGAATAGTTTAAGCATAGTTTAACAAATAAGCTTTAGCATCAAGTCAAATTACTCAAATTTCATAAGTCTACATCATATAAGAACTATGTAGTATAAAGGTAAGACAAGAGCTATTCAACCAATGTGAGACATATTTAACCTTAGCAAATATACTACACAACTTATAATACATCTTTTATAATGCCCTGGGGAGTTTGAGTCATACCACTCAAAGTCCAACTGACCACCGCTTGGTCGCAATCAGTTCCATATAAGATCAAGGAAGAGCCAGACTCCAACATCTTCTCCATACTCGGTCAGTATGAGTCTGCACTACAATGACATCTCAGTCTAACTACAAAACAATGACATATAGTCATGTAAACAACTAGCCCACCTTTGTACAGGTCATGGTGCTAGAGACCAAGGTATGCAAAGAAAAACCTTTATCACATGATAATCAGCGAGAAACGACCGCAACCATTCTCAAAAAGAGGGCTAGGTATGACCACAACCATCCTCCCTAAGCACTTGGATTCAGGATGACAAGCACCCCACATACTCAATAGTATGTGCTTCAAGTTTCCCTTATGAATACTCATTTCAGCATCTGGAATTTTGACACTCAGATGGATCTATGGCATAGGGCACTACATGGTTAGAATTTCACTTGATTAATTATTGCCAATTGGGTGAATTAAGGCTTCATCATACAAATGGACATACAAACCCTAATTCACTATCAAGTTTATAAGAATTGCAAATTTAGAAGATATAAAATGTTTTAAGTGTAGATCATAATTTTATTACCATATTCTAAAATCCATTGTATTGTAATGAACCAAATTATCATCATGTCATTTCAAGATATCCATTTCTTATCACAAGTTCCAGGGTTTCAACCCTTATTGGAACATGAAAATGATTTCACCTCATTTAGGGCTTGACATTCCCAAAGGTCATTTAAGACCATCACATCATTCATAGCAAGGTCATCCTCTTCATTCCACACCTTAAACAAGGCTCAAAGGATCATAAGCAATTATGTGTCCATAGGTATTATTATGTAAAGGCACTATGATATGCAAATATCACTACATTGTGGTTTAAACATAAGAAGAGTGTAATTCATTTTTACATTAATCATGCAATTAAATAACCAATCACCATTGTTTAGTTACATTAAGTTTAGGTATAACAAATTATATCACATTGAAGTTACACACCCACTTATTATGGTCATTTATCAAATATAACTATCCAGGAGCAAAGGTAAGACAAAAAATTAATGATATTGAATCACTGAATTCTCATCACTAGGATCCACATATAATATCATGGAATTCATTCTAATCCGTTGGATGTTGAAGCATCCAATCTTATTCATTGGATTGGGTTTATTGTTCGAAGTTATCAGTTGAGGTATAGGTCTAACCATTAGATCAATTAAACCAAGGAACCATTGGTTTAAGGTTTATTCAAATTTACATTTACATCCTTAACTCATCATATGTGGTGATGCCCTGATCCACCATTAGTTGTAATCATTGAGTCACCATCAGTTGTCAGATCTGCACTATATTCATTTAACACCGTCAAAACTATAAGCTAATGTCATCATTGATTGATGGCATCATTAGAGAATCAAATCATTTCTCATTGAGATTCCAAGAGAGCCTAACATTGACCAAAGGTGTGAATATTAGTTCACACCATCATTCATCACCCTTGGTCACCACCTTTAGTTGTTATGAAGACCACACCAATGAGTCATGTGTTTAGAGAAGAAACAACCTAGAAACCCTAATATGGACCATCGACTGATAGGTGCTTAGCACCATAGGTTGTGATACCAACCTGAACTAAGTCATATACTTCCTTAGAAAGAACGTGCACATGATTACAAGTTCATCTAGAACTGGAAACAAAATAGGAAACACCACAAAAATCGAAATCCCAAACAAGCTTAGCTTCTAAATGCTTAAATAACCATTTTAAAGCAAGAACATGAGTTAACAAGCTTATAATAACCAATATAAGTAAAGAGGGTTATAAAACTAACCTCTAAAAAGAAGAATAGACTTATAGTAGCAATAAACTTGAGCCAATAAGGTAGAAAACCCAAGAGGAAGCTCTGAACTTGGCCAAGCATGCACTCTTATTCACAAAGAATCAAAACCCTAGAAGAAGAAGCAACAAATGGTAGGATATTGAGCTCTAAAGCAAATTTTACCATAGAATAGCAGAGTTCTGACTTGTAGGAATGCCTAAGGAAGGAGAAGAGCAAGAAAATTGGAGAAGGAAGTTAGACAACAACTTGCCTTGGTGAAAACCCTAGAAGAAGACCTTAGAATCCCTAGGTAGGGCTAGATGGAGCTCTGATGAATGCATATTCATCTCTTATTTTTGCTTCATTTAGAATAATTAATTAGGACTTTTTTGTTAATTTTAGCTAATTCAAAAATAAATAGCACTTTCATCTTCTTAATATACTTTTCCTGAATTCTTATGATATTTTTCTTAATTTTCAGGAATTATCTAAGTAATTAAATCGAGAAAATAAAAGATGAAGATATGAGGCCTTCAAATATTCCCGCAGTGCCTGAGATACTCGTCACCAAAATAGCCATATCTTTTGCGTATAAAGGCGGAATTTCAAGATAAAGTATGAAATGAAAAGAGAATTTTATTGGCTATAAAAAAAGACATATTTTGTGGCAATTTTGATGTTTATTTGGCTGCACAATTAACCAGTGAAAGTGGCATTACGTTTTTCCGCAGAGTCTGATTTCAGTTTATACCTTTCACCAAAATTGGTATAACTCCCACATCCCAAGGCGGAATTTATTGTGCAAGTATGCGTTGGAAAGATAATTCAATTATATACAGCAAAAATATTTTTTCGAGCCACTTCTGAATTTTTTACTGGCCCAAAAATACGCTCGAAACCGTTGTGGTGGGAAATTAATGCAAAAGGAATGCAAAGAAATAAATTGTTTCCTCTATTGACTAGATCTAGAAAGTTAGTAGCCGCCGGCGGCCATTTCTTTTGCCCTAAACCTAATGTATATCCCCCTCCTTCTCCTATAAAAGGAGGGGCACTTCCACCTCCTCAAGGCATCTTAGATTTCTTGTATTTTGGAATTCTGCAGCAATCAATCTTGTAGTCATCTTTTTATTATGCAATAAAGTAGTTTTAATTCAAGCACCGTTCTTCCATTCTTGTTCTTGTCTCCTCTTCTCACCTTAGTCTTAATCTACTTTTCTCCGCGCTTTATTTCTGGAGCAAGGAATAAAGTACTAAGCCATTTCATTGACTCTAGCATAAGGATTCATCTCCTGATTTTTGGGCTAGACTATGACTTTTGTACTTTCTTCCTCCGTCTCCCCTTTCTCCATGTGTGAGTAGTCTTTTATCGGGGCAAAGGGGAATAACCCCTAAGCCATGGTTTTAATGATTTCTTCTTAAATGATTAGATGGTAATCGATTTTATTTGAATGATTGATCTTCGGATCGCATGTTAATCCGGATGGATATGACCATGGAAATCCGGATTTAGAACAATAAAATCGATTACATAGACGTTTTGATATGACCGTGAATTTTCGTCCGTTAGGATGATAAATTAGGAAGCATGGGCACCAAAACGAATGGGCTCATGTAGAGTTTCTCTTTTGTGAGTTTTTAATTCGCAAGCCTTCATCAAATCGTCGTTTAAGATTTAGTTGTTATCGCCTAGGCTAAGGTGGTGAAAACTCCTACGAGCCTCGATTTCCTTCTCTTGATTTAATCACCGCATCCTTTGTTTTCTTTAATCCTTAGTCTTCCATTCATATAGTTTTGTTTGTGTTAACAATCTTTTTATTTGTGCATGTTTATTCTTGTTAAGTGCATTTCTTCTTGCATTAGTGTAATCATTCAAACCCCCAACTGGACTTTACTTTCTGCTTCAATAAAAAGAAAAATACCAAAAAACAAATAATAAAGTTTTTCAATCTTTGGGTTCTAAAGAACAATCTCTAATAGTTGTCCTATGGGATCGACCCTTCTATACTACCCTTAAAACCGGAAGTAAAAAAGGTTTAAACTCTAGGATTAACCATCTTCGTGATTGATATTGCAAACGACGAGTATCAAGCTCTAGGAGACATTCTTCGCCAAAAAGAGCTTGTCTTCTACCTTAGACCACTTTTTTCTATAGACAAATAGAGAAAGGTACGTCCTATAAGTGAGAGGAAAGAGGGAGTGAGCAATGACTTTGATTTGGAGATAGGAAGGGGTATATATAGCTTCATGGATAAGGAAGGGGATAATCATGAGGTGCCCATGAGCTTTCCATGTGTCCATAGCCTAGAGCTTCTATGTACATGCAACACCTCCCTCACTTGCCACATGCACTTCCTCTCCTTTATCCATACCCTTATCCTTATCTTTATCTTTATCCTTATCTTGACCCTTATCATTATCCTTATCCATATCTTTACCTCTTATCCTTATCCATAAAGGGGGAAACCCCTAAAATGTACTTGAAGAGGAACACCTCCAAACCAAGAACAACTAGGAGCCACATAGCCCATAAAAGTTGAGAATGATAAGGAAAACTATAAGGATCGTAATTCTTGTGAAAATATACAAAGAAACCCTCCCAATTGGGTAAATTGCAAAAAAGTCCAAATTGTACATAAAATATCATAACTTGCTCAAACAATGTCTAAATTGGACCAAATTTGAAACTTAAGCTTGTCTTATGACTCCAAAGCATATTACAAGGTTATATTAAGTTTATAAATATTTAATAATGATAATTAAGCTTGTGCAACACTTTAAGCAAGTTTAGAGGCCTTACAATCACACTTCTATGAGATAGACAATGCACCACCCTTGGGGTGCCCGCGTTTAGTCGATCAAGCTTTTCATGTGTTCTACTTATAAAAAGCATATAAGATGTAATATTGTATTTATGGATTTTATATATAAATACATATACATAACTAATCACCACATACTAATAGTACATATTATATACATGTTATAACCACAACAAAACCATGCAATATAAAACACACAAGCGATGGTTATGGCCATACAACTGTAATTCCTTGGAACCGCAAGGAATTACTACAACCTAGGATCCACATCATATGCAACCTATTATTGATGAAGATATTTTCTCGAACAAATCTTGGTTGATCAGTTCAACTTTGGAACTGGCCAGCTCGCCTCATGGTCATTCAGTTGGGCTCTTGAAATGGTCGTCTAATCTGAGGTTCAACTGATGTCTAGATTCCTCCAGTCGATTGGTTGGACCACCAGTCAATCAATTCATCCTACTATCATATGTCATCCATGGTCCTCCATTCGATCTGTAACGACCCCGCCTCTCGGTAACCCCCAATTAAGGGAGACCCGAAGGTCAGAGCCGTTATTCAAATAACAGGATTAAAGGTTCGACAAATAATCAATAACAATTATAAAATTCTACTAACTAATTGGAATTTGGTATAAAATTAAAACTTTACTTACCTTTGAAAACTTCAGAAATCTATCTATCCTGGTCTTGAATTATTCTATCTAATCCTCCTTGCACTTTATTTCTTTTTCCGCAATGTGTCACTTTACTGTTTGTTCTTTCAATTGTTGTTCCTAAAATGCCGACAAACAAAACGTCGGTCAGTATATCGAAATATACTGGTATGTGGGAACAACCAAAATCTTGCAAATATGGATAACAATTTAATAATCACAATCAAATTAATTAACAAGCCAATTTACACTTTTTAGTATGACATTCTCCACCGCTTTTTCCCTAACCCTGGCATACCCACCTTAGGGTGCCCTTTGCTAATGACTTAAGACCACCTTCTCATTCCCGAGCTTGGTGTCTGGGGGTCACCACTCATGGTTCCCACTAGTCATGCAATATCATAGGCCACATTCTCATTCCCGAGCTTGGTGCCTGGGGTCACCACTCAAGGTGTCCATTGGTCTACCCATCTGGGCCTGACCTTTGGCATCATCCATCAGAATGGCATGTAGGTGCGAGAACACATACTCCTGTTTTTTTTTAATGTGATAATCATAGTGACTTTATGATTTGCAAATATGAACATCCAATAGATAATTTGCATTCAATGCGATTAACCATCTGGAAAATCCTCGGGAAACTAAGGCGGTTATTCATAATTAACCACATACTTGATCCAGAGAAAATTGATTGTCCAAGCAATAAGGATAAAGAACAAGCAACAAGCAATCAACAATATCCTGAAATTAATGCATGGGATCCAAGTGTTATAGTTTATCCAGAACATTCTAAAGCTAGACTTGGATTCCACCTTAGGCTTTCTAGACCACATAAGGGTTTTATTAGGGTTTTTGCCTTCATAACGCTTATATCATATTAAATGCTCTCTTAGTTCATAAACCCTAATCATAAGCCCAATGAAAGTTGATTATTTCTCTTTTATACCAAAACTACCTTCTTTATCCTTTTAAGTTATTTCAAGGTCATTAGACTCAATTATCACCTTTAGTTTCTTTTGGATTAACAACTCATAATTCATTATTGTCTAATTCACATATGAACTCTATTTATTATTAATTCTACCTTGATTCAATGGGAAACCCTAATTTCTATATTAAGGTTAATTATCCACAAATTAGGGACTTTAATGCTCGAAATAGCTTAGATTCAGCATATTCCAACTTTAATCATGAAATTAGTCAATTAAAGCCATTAAGAGTCAAATTTACCAACATTAGGGTTTCAAGGCCCATTAAAGCCTATTTATGCATATAAACTCTAAATTAAACTAATTATATGCAAAGTTCATCTTTTTCGATCTTAATGATCCTTTTCGTCATTAACATGTTAATATCAACTTTATATACTCATTTAACCCTTTCTAATTCGTTAATCATCAAAGGTTAGGGTTTTTCATTGATTAAACTATTAAAGATAGTATTTCAATATAGTTTTTGAATTGCAATCAGAATTAGGCCCCAATTTTATTTTTATTAGATTCCCCTCATTTTTTTAGTAATTTTCATATGTTGCATGTTCTCATCGGAGCTACCAATATTTAGATACAGTTTTTGCAATAAATCACTTACTCTAGCCAATTAGTGCGTGCCACGTCGCCCCTTGCATGCATGTTGCTCGCCGGGTTTGAAAACATTTCGAATTGTCATTTATACCCCCGAGCGGCTCCTGGTTTCTTCTAAACACTGAAGGACAAATCCGTCCAATGTCGGCTCGTCCCCTTCCCCCGCGTGCCCTAGTGCAGCCGCGGTAGGCAAGAAGCTGGTGCGGCTGGGCCGCCCTCCTCGGACATCGTCGGCCACCAAGATTTGATCCCAGACCTCCGTCGGACCTCCCGCACTTCAGGGTGCCCTCGGCTGGTGTCCAAGGGTAGCAGCTCACGTAGGTCGCGTCTGCGACCACCTGCAAGCTTTGCAGACAAGCTGTGACGGTCAAGCCTAGGTTTGGGCACGACGACGACAGCGGAGCATCTCCATGACATCGCGGTACCTCCCTCAATGATCTTGGTGACCCCACACATCCCTGCTGCCCAGGGTTAGCGCCAAACCTTCTTGTTAGGGTTTTCATGTCATGAGGAAGGAGAAGAGAGAGATAAGCGTGGGATCTCTTTTAACTTCGAACCAGGGGTTCTACCCCTTTTATAGGGAAGAGTACGAAGCCCCAAGGCATTCATATAAGAGGGAACAAGTCCCTTTCCTAAAAGGAAATGACTTTCCTTAATTAAGAAGCAAATCTTCTCTTTCTCCCTCATCCCTTTGATATTCCTTTCCCTTGGTATATTAGTATTACGAAAATCTCTTCCTTTATCTTCTTATTACTTGCCTCTTAATTATTTATCACAAAATCATGTTTTATTTTAATAGAAAATATTCCCTTTTATCCATATTACAAAATTCATCAATAATATATCACATCATGCTATTATTTGCAATCTTGGTATTTTCTCTTTCTTTCCTCTTTATTGGGGCTCCTTGGACCCCAAGAAACTCAAAGAATTCGAAATTCCTTTTTAAGGAATACTTATTATCCTTAAATGCTTCCATATGCATTATTTCACATTATTTTGTTTAATTTTCATTAAAATATATCTTTTTGAGGATTTCTCTTTATTTCTCTTTTAATTTCCTCATTGGTATTCCTTTTATTATTTGGAATCCTTGGGATATGAAATTCCACTAAGGATAACTTGATTATACCTCTTTTTGCTTATTTCCCACATAATACCATTATTTTCAATTTCTTTCTTACTAAAGAAATACTTAATTAACTTTTTTCTTTTCTTATTGCTTTCTTTTTGCAACTTGGAACTCATTGGAACCCAAGGAACCCAAGAGGCACGAAATCCATCCTTGGATCACATTCTTTTGCCGTCTAGAGGTTTCTACCTCATCTCTCTTTTCTCAACAACTCAATTATTCATTACTTAATTGAATTTCCTTATTATTGGGCCCAATAGCCAATAAAGCCCACAAATCAAACAACAAGGCTATTTTAAATGAAATCCATTTATTCACAACAAATTATATCATTATTTGTCCAAATATTTTTAATATGATAAATTACATTTCTCACAAAGGAACCCAAAATTTGGGGTTGTAAGACGATCGGTTTGTCTCATGAGCCGATCAATTTTTTTGGTGCATAACTCTTCTCACAAAGAAACATAAATTGAAATTATCCTATTTCTTTTCATAATGTATAAGGGAAAACTTCGAGTTACATTTTATGAAAAATAGGAAGAAGAACATTAATTTACATTTAGAAAGGAGAGAGAGGCTCGATATGAAAACTGAGATATAAATATTAATAAACAACCACAATGATGCACATACAAATTAGGGGTTATTGGCCATAACCATTCCAAACATCCACCATCAAAACCAATTTTAGGGTGATGTGTGTAAATTGCATATATATCATATCATATCATATAGATATTAGTTTTATAGAGTCATATGTGGAATTTAATTGGATATGCACTTCAACTTGTTGAATATTTGCATCATACGCAATAAAATAAATCTGATCATATCGAATTAAATCCAGATACACCGTAAATTTACGTGGCTCTAATACCGCTGTAGGGAAATTGGGGCAACATAAAAGACAACAACAACAAAATTTAAAGCATGATTCCCCTTAACAAAAAGATCATGTCAACAACAATGTATCTCAAAAGGAAATTAACAAGAGTTATACCTGGTCTTGGAGCAAGTCCAATGACAACTCTTGATGTAGTAGTATGCTTCTTCTCCAAGCAACAGTGAGCTCCTTCTTTAGATAGCAACACTTGAACAACGTCTCCACCAACCTCTTGGTGCAAAACCATAGATAATGGTTGATGATGCTCTCCTAGAAGTAGGAAATAGCCTCCTTCCTCTAGAGTAGTCCATGTGGACCACCAGGAACTCCACATTGTGCTACCAGAGCTAGCGGGAAGGAGTTTTCCCTTTCAACATTAACTACTAGAGTTGATACACTCTTCCACAATTGTCTCTCCCTTGCTACCCCTCCCTTTATTGGGTAGGACTTGTTCGGACTCTATATTGGTTACCACAAACAGAGAGGACAACAATTTTTAGAGAAACTATTGTGTTCTAAAAAGTCCTCAGTACCCCTCTATTTATAGGAGATGCTAGGGTCAGGGTTCCCAGTCTATGAAGGAGTTGAAAGGGTCGAATTCACAAATTTTCTAGAACCTACGCACGGTGAACTGATCAGTTTACATACCCAAACGGCCAGTTCGTGCCACGAACCAGTCAGTTTGTGTAGTTTTCTATTATGAATCACATTGGTATTCAATGTACGACTAATGCACAACATGATGTCAGCACCAATCCTTGATCCAATTGAATTGACCATTGAACCAAGTGGTTCATCTCATGAACCAGTCAGTTGGGACACTAAACCAATCATTTCACACCTTGGTTCAACCATTAATCAACCAATGTTGATTCTAATTGATGTGATACTCAAACCGATTAGTTCAACACTTGAATATGTCATTATAGAGTCCAGTCAATCAATTTTAAACCTCAATTGTTTAATAGAATCCCTAAACACCTTTAGCAATCAATCTAAACATCA
Source organism: Alisma plantago-aquatica (assembly GCA_963693085.1). NCBI lineage: Eukaryota > Viridiplantae > Streptophyta > Magnoliopsida > Alismatales > Alismataceae > Alisma > Alisma plantago-aquatica. The sequence continues at coordinate 941,877,830 of OY856410.1, read as the reverse complement.
ATGATGAATATTCTCCTTTAATCAAGGTACATTCCTATGAACCCTATAGGTCCAGAATTACGTTGGTAGTGAATGTCCATAACAGATTATGACATCACAAGAAATGAGCGGTATCTAGCAACACATCATTGCTACCCAAGTAATTCATAAAGTTGGAGAAAAACTTCAACCGACAACCCATGATCAGTGTTATTGTGATTGTATGTTTCTTTGTCTTCAGTATCCCAATTAAACTCGAGGCATGGAATTTCATCCTCTCAATGTTACATCCATGTTCCTTGAACTAGAGCAGACTGTCTAAGATGCAAGTGATCTCACATATCACATATTGAGTCTCATGAGTATGGACACACATTTCTCAGTCTCGCTTATGAAGAGGCCCTGGATATCAACCTCCTATTTGAGGGACAAATTCCATCTACATCAATCACATTATATACCAACATGTCATAGTGCACCCGAGTACCACCTTTATGGAAACCCTTTTTCAGGATCAGGGTGGATGATGTTAAAGTACATGAATGACATGTGATGAATGTAGTGACTTCAGGTCTAAGAACCACAATCACAACTATCACTATGAGAGCTAATTCTGACTACCATTCCATGGTTCCCATGTATCACTCTCATGGTGGGTCTGTCTAATACATTATTCTCTAACATGTACGTGTGTGCTTGACTTGATATCACATATCATGACTAAATAGATTATGTCATCAGTCAACACACACTCTAGTCGTATGTTCTACTATTGTCTATTTTTCTTCCACGGTAATATCTGACTAGGGACATAACAAGAATGTATGTACTCTTAACATTTGTATGATCTCATTGTTAAAGTCACATACTTGAAGACATGCGTCATCGAGTGACATCATTCTTTAGACATATACTATATATGTGTCATTATCGAATGAGTGAGACAAACATAATAGATGGCATTACCTTTATTATTTTCAAATAAAGTATTTAATGCCACATTACAATCATCATATGATTGTCTCTCTGAGCATACATACCAACAATTTCTACATCCAATGCAACAAAAGATGTTGTATGGATCAAGAAGTTCATTGGTGAAATTGGAGTGGTTACAACCATTGACAACACATTAGATCTATATTGTGACAACAATGGAGCCATTTCACAAGCTAAGGAACCCAAATCACATAAGTGTTTCAAGCACATACTCAAAGTTATCATCACCTTTGAGAGATCATACATTGAGGACATGTGAAGAATGTTTGAGTGCCAACCAAAAGCAATGTTGCAGACCCTCTGAATAAACAACTTCCACAATAGAAGCATGATGGTCATGTTAGATCTCTTAGAATTAGAATCATGAGTTATTGGGTCTATTTCAAGTGGGAGGTTTTTTGTTTTACACCATGATAGCCAACCATATGATGATTGCAATGGTATACATTGTCTTTGATTTTATTATTAATAAAGGCATTTGCATTTGACTATGTTTACTATATTATGAGACAATGATTAAATATAATAATGGCCAAAGAATGTATTACTCAATTATATGTGTTTTCAAGTTGTGGACTTGGACATGAGATCATGTGTACGTTAAGAGTAATAATTCTTATCTACGACCCTAATCATACACTATCATGGACATTTCAATGACAATAATACATAAGATTGAAATGTGTGCTGAGTGATGACTATGTCTCATTGATCATGATATATGATATCATTTCAAATACATAAGTCCTGGTCATGAAGAAGTGTAGCAAGAAAACCCAACTTGAGTATGCTACATGGAAGCCAAAAATGGAATTTACATTCATATCTTAATGTGACAATGGTGAATGTGGTCCTTAGAGCTAAAGTCACTGCAATGATCACATGTTGTTCATTGTAGTTTAACACTACCCAATGTGACCTTGAATAAAGGTTGACATACAAGTACTACTTAGATGCATTGTGACAGTTGTGGATTATTATGAGCGATCTAGATGGAATTTGTCCCTACTATTAGAGTGATATCCTAGAAACTTGAAAGTGAGACAATGAAATGCATGGCCATGCTTGTGTGAGTCAATATATGGTATTTAGCGCACGTATATCTCAATAGATTTTCTAGATCAAGAAACATTGATTAAACAATAAGCAGATGATGATTCCATGCCTCATATTCTCTGGATATTAGATATAGAGGGATTACATAGTCCCTGTAACAATGGTAACACCACTATGTTGAAGTCATTCTTCAAATTATCCAATTATCTAGATATTTCTCATTACGTGTCAAGTTGTAATATGATTACCTACATCACCGTAATGTGGATCCTATAGGGTCAGAAACATAGGATGGTCACAAATATAATTGTGGACACAAGTTGAATTGGTTATCAAAAGGTTTAGGGAAATAATTAAAATAAATGATAGACTATCTGGAAGCCCAATCGATTGATCAGAAAGACCAGTCAGTCAAATAGACGTAGATTGAATATGTCAATCAATTGGAAGGTTTAGTCAATTGGCTAGACAATATTGGCCCAATTGATCGATCAAAATGTCTAGTCCACCTACTGGATAAGACTAGTAAGTTAGCTAAAGAATAGAACATTAAGATTAGTCCAGTCAAAAGACTGAACTAACCAATCAGCCAAATGGTTGTCTGCTAACGAATGCTTAAATACAACCACTCCTAACTATGATTATCCTAGTTTGTTTTAGAAACATTGGTTCCTTTCTCCCTAATTTAAAGGGACATGACAAACAAGGTTTTTTTACAACTTTTGACCTAAACCATACACATTATTACCCTCAAGGGAAAGAGAGAGAGCATAATGCTAGGATGTTGCCAATGAGAGGATGTTCCTTCTAGGTCTTTTGAAGCAACATGACATGGAGTTCTTGATCATCCACATGGAGGACATGTAGATGCAGGTGTTATATGAATGCATTGGAAGGATGTAGTAAACTCCTATCAGAGTGCCAATGCAAGTTATAGAAACCATATCATGAGGAATATCACTCAATACACTCCATGCAAAGGTATATCTCACACACCTTCCTTTATGCTATATCATTGTCGATGAATTTTGCTCACGAGAAAGTAGATTTTTTATTGCTTCCACTAATCTTGTTGTCTTGATATTTACCAACACTAAGATGCAAGATTCACACTTATTGACGTTGTTGGTGGCATTAAGTTGTAATCATCATGAGACATGGATGTATTCATCTAATGGATTTTATGGCTACTACTCTTATGTTGTTACCATGTTGATCCATGGAGCCATGAAAGGAAATGGTCCATGTGGTGCCAAGAGTAGAAGGATTAGCTAACATTGCATCGATCGTGTTGATGTTACCATCAAGGAAACAAAATTCCCATCTGTTAGATAAGACATGGGATTTTCTAGCAATTGATTTGCTAATTCTTGAGCTTTTACTTCCTTCATGGGAATTTTCTAACATAATCTATCATTTGGTACATCATCCAATTAGGATTACGTGGTAGGATAGATATAGTAATTGATCATGAATTGAAGGTTTGAGCACGTGTCAGTTGGATAGGTATTGTTTCATCTTGTTGAGCATGTCTTGGCTCTGACGTTCCAAGTACCATTGGATTTCTTGCACAATATCTTGAATATTAGTTTACAAATTGATGTTGGGTTTGCGATGAGCTGATTGATGTATTGGGGTCTTTTGAGGAGGCCATTAATATCTTCCTCTATACAAGGAGCATGTAACTTAATGATTGCTTGAACTTTCCCTAGACGAGCCTCCATACCTTATTGGCTAACTATATATCCCAATAGGCTTTCAGATTTGGCATCAAAGGTATACTTTGATAGATTCATTCAAAGGTAGAAACATCATAGTCTTTGCATTCCTCTTGCTTTTACTTGGAAATTCATGCACATGATTTTATACCAAATTTTGGACTAAGTTAGACATGTTTTAATAGGAAATTCTTTAATATCCTTGTGTTTTATGTATCTTCTATCTAAATAGCCTGAAATAGCCCTTGTGCACCCAATCATCTTAAATTTTATGCATTTGTTTCTAAATTATCATAATTTACTATTGCCTAATGTATTTTTTTCTTTATTAAATATAAATCAAGTGTAAATTGGATAAAGTCAGTACCACTGACATCATGTTGGTACCACCAACATGGAAGAAAATAAGGCTTCATTGTAGATTAGTCTCGATACCACTAATACAAGACACGTGCCTTCAAATCTCTGAGGTAGTACCACTGTTGATCAGCTCATTGGAATCGACAAGAAGGTTAGAAAGCCTCATCAAATTCCTGGTACCATTGACTATCAACTCTATGGCACCGAGACAGCCAACTCTATTTGAGTATAGAGACAATTCAATGGCATTGATTTTCGAATCGGTGGCATCAAGATTTTATTGATGCTCACAATCAACAAAGACATCATCAAACAATTTGTTGGATATGTTTTGTTTTATCCTCTATGATTAAAATCTATGAGTAGAATCACTTAGAGGGTATCAACCATTTTATGAAAGATACGAGTCCACAGAGAGGAGACAAGGATACTTAGAGAAAGGTTCACTCTATCACCTCTAAGGAACTGTTTAACGGGAGAAATTTGTCCAGTTGCGACAATCTTCAGAGCATATCAACATTACACTTTATAGGAGTTTTCTAGATTCACTATGTTGTTCTTCTCCTTCAACCCTTCCTTTGATCTATTTTGATCATGAGGGGATAAACCCCCTATTCTTTGTGACCCCAGAGTTGCCCAGTGCAACTCCATGCATGTTGATTCCCAGTTTGTTATAGATTGTCTTTACTTTGGATTTGATAATGGAAGTTCATGATTGCCTTATTTATGCCTGATCACCATGAATATGTGTTAGATTGTTAGTTATTGTGAAAGCGGGATTAATAGTTAGAGAAGTCATTATCAAAGCATTCTATAATGCACTACAAGAACCAGTTAACCACTATGAGGTAGATTACCCAGAGAGACATCATATGTTTGACATTTTATATTGACACTACGAGAATGGGTTAGTAATTAGGTTAAACAATATACTACACTGAGAGAGTGGGTAGTGCAAGATATTTACATTTAATTGAGAGAAGAAAAATAATTTATGTTAATTGGATAGAATTCATTCATAAGTCATGTTAAGGTGAAACTATTATCTTAAAGATCTTATTAATATGATCTATAATCCATATTAATTCTCTATTGTTTAGCTTTAATTCTTATTTTAATCAATCAGCCAACATTTTCCTTAGGCCTAGATAATTTGTTTTACTTAGTAGTAGTTTGTAGTTTCCCATTTCCCTAGCCTCTTCGAGTTACTTTACTATTATGATGTGTACACATGTATTTAGCATGAACACATAAGTCGTATCGAGTTTTTGGCGTCATTCCTGAGAAATTGGTAGTGCTATCACTCTGATGGTTAAAATCGACCACACAAGGCCATTTTTCATTTATTATTATTATTAATTTTCTGTTCACTAGAAATTAGTTGCAAAATATTTTTGTTACTTTGGCTAGTGTTAAGTTTCTCACATTTAGATTTATTTCTCAGATAATAATTTGTGTTCCAAACAAGGACCACTAAATATGAAGATTCCACTTTGTCAACTTCATATCCTATAGAACTCTTAGAGAAGGATCCAAAGTATATTACATCATATCAAGGGATAATTACAATACAACACCGACAACACTGAAGGTTGTACTTGTAGCTGAGGAAGAGCAGGTGATTATTCTAGAAGAATTTGTGGTAGAAGAAGACAATGTGTCTAACCATATGGATAATAACAATGAGGCTACATCAGATGACGAGCCAACCATATGGGAGAATGTAAAGGAATTTTTAGTCACAACTCAATTGGGTTCTATAAAGTGGCAGACATTCAATGTGGGAAACTAAAAAACTGATCCAAGACTTTTTTCTTTAATCATGTCATAGGCATTCTATGGGCACAACACTAAGGACCCCATACAACATATTAATTGTTTTGCTGAGAGATATGGTATGTTGAAGATAGAACACCTTCCAGCCATAATGATTTATTTGAAATTAGTCCCTTATTCTTTGACGGATAGGGTGAAGACGTGGTTCCTTAGTTCACCTTCATAATCAATAGGCTTGTGGAATGAAATGATTGACACTTTCTTTGAGAGGTATTTTCCCCCCATTACAAGACCAAGGATTTGGTGGGAAATTTTTTTGGGTTCAAGTAACACATAAATGAATCCTATTTAGAGGGCTTAGAGAGATACCAAAACATGTTGAGGAAGGTGCCACATCATGGGATTGACTTGTATGATCACACTAATACCTTTTACTATGGGTTGCATACAAGAAATGGGACTACACTTGGTAATGTTGATGCATGATCTGCTCTAGATAACAAGGCATCAAATTTTCATAAAATTTTAAAGAAAAATGGAAATAAATAAGTCATGGGTGAGGAGTGTGAGTGTTGTGCATCAATTAAAAGTGTTAGGGAATCACTAGAGATCATGAAACTCAAGACACAATGTGTCTCAATCAGCACAACAACTGGAGAAGAAGACTTCCCCTTCATCTAAAGGAAAGGAAGAAGAGTGCATGTATATGAAACAACCGAAAAATAGAAGCAATGAGTATTTGTGGATGAGTAATCCTAGATTCTCTTGGAAGGATCCAAACAATTTTCAGCATGACCAATCATAGGTGCAACAACAGCATGGGCACCAACAGAACAACTCACGTCAAAATTAGCATGAAAGGGATCTACACAAAGTGGATAGGCTGGAAGACATTGTTAACAAATTTGTAACCAAGATAAATTCATACTTTAATCAATCCAACAGGGAGCATCAAAACTAGGGGGCTGAGATTAGAAGTTTGGAAACTTAGATGTCACAGATGGCAACAAATTTATCACATTTTAAGAAATTGTCTCAGCATGGGTTGCCAAGAAACACAAACATCCCAAAAAATAATCAGTAGGAAAAAGAAGTGACATTGCATAGCGGGAAGGTTATAGAGAAAGAACAGGAAGTATGACATGAAAAAGTGCAGATTGATCAAACTGTAGACACTCCTGATGTAGAAGTTGAAGGAGACAAGTAGTTTTAGACAACATACCTGAGCAAGTTCGGATGAAAACTCTATTGAGTTCAACTTAGGGAGAGATAAATCCCCTAATAAGGGCTATCATTCACGACTTCCTAGGAGGATTTTTGTACATGTGCCTTTTTTATAGCCTCTAGAAAAGTAAGGACGAGCAAAAAATTAAGAAACTTTTAATATATTTTTCACAAACTTCATGTTAATCTTCCATTAGTAGAGGCTCTTGAGAAAATTCCCTCCTATGGTAAATTTCTTCACGACATCATTACCAAGAAGAGGAGGATTTTTTATTCCATTGTGATAGTTCTACACAAGAAAGTTAACATGCTAAATCAAAGAAATCTACTCAAGAAAAGATAAGACCCATGGTGCTTCAACATACCTTATTCTATAGACCAATATCACTTTGGAGATGCCTTGTGTGACTCAAGAGCCATCATCAATTTGATGATGTTGAAACCTTAATGTGCTGCCTACATAGCAGGAAAACCAACACGACAATTAAAAATGTTGAATATATCCTTTCTGTGACCCCATTGCATATGTGAAGATGTTTTGGTCAAGGTGGACAAATTCATATTTCATACATAGTTTTTAATTTAGATATTCAAGCATACTATGGGTCTAAGATACTTCTTAGTAAAACCATTCTTGGCTGCAACATATGTACACTGGAGATCGGGAGAGGAATAATGACACTCAACATTAAAGATGATAGAATGGAGTTAAAGCATTAGGCACAACAGTCACAAGTCTTGTAGTACAACATGTAAACTCAGATATCTCTCTACTCTTAGGAACACCTTTCTTAGACATGGTAAACACAATGTGATTGGCTAACAATGGGTTTCTTAAGGTAGAGGCAATGGAGGAATTTTACACAGTCTCACTTGCAAAATTTGTTAAATACCAAGAGCAACCATATGATCTTCTCATGCCCATTCATATTTCTGAAGGAGTGCATGCATCATGTAACATTCATATCCAATGCTTCCATTTGATGCATATCTGATGAACCTCACAGAGGTGACCATTCATGAGGATATAATATAATAATGTTCATTATTTCTAAAAGTATTACCATTTATCTACATGAGGCACTATGAGGACTTGGGTATGCTACCACCTCATCTGGTGATGTTACTCAACTGTCCTCTAAATCTAGAGTTAAATCCATTTCCACCATATATGACATACTTTCTTAGCTGAAAAATATAAGCTTCCTATGATACTTTATTCTTCATTGGGAATCTCAGAGGAGGACGAGTTGATCATTGTACTCAAGAATTATTTTGCAGCTTTTGAGTGGTTTAACAAGACATCAAGGGGAATTATCCAACCACATGCCAACAAATATATACTTAGATGAGGACCCAAGCTAGTAGTGTAATATCAAAGAATGTTAAATCCAATCATGACAGAAGTCATAAAGGAGGTAACTAAACACCCGTCGACATGTATAATTTATGAAAATTTTATTATAAAAGGGATGTCCAACACAAGTGGTTCCAAAGAAGGGCGGTATCCTAGTCACCACCATGATGCAGATGAGCTAGTGTTTTCTAGTTCAGTGGTGGGGTGGTGTGTTTTCATAGACTATTGTTGTCTTAATGTCACCATGCTTAAAGACCGCTTCCCCTTACCATGTAGAGGCCAAATCTTAGAGCGGCTTGTTGGCCACTTGCAATATTTCTTGAATGGTTATTCAGGTTATAATCAAATATTAATAGAGCATATGGATCAAGACAAGTCTACCTTCTCTTATCCTTATGACATGTTTGCATATCGCCCATGTCTTTTGGAATTTGAAATGCACTTATAACTTCCAAAAGGTGCATGCTCACCATCTGCTTCGATATGGTGGATAGGTGTCTGAAGGTTTTCATGGATGACTTTTCTATGTATGGGGAGTGTTTTGAGGATTGATTATCAATTTTAGATTGTGTTTTACAAAGATGTAAGGACTTCCATCTCATTTTGATTTGGCAAAAATGTCACATGATGGTAAATTGGGGGATAGTTTTGGGACAAAAGGTGTCCAATAATGGAATGGAGGTTGATTTAGTAAATATTGAAATTATCTCCAAGCTTCCCAGTCATTGGTGAAGGCAATGAGGATTTCCTTAGGACATGCAAGTTTTCTGAGGCAATTTATCAAATATTTTCAAAAGATCACCAAGCCTCTATTTGAACTTTTGCAGAAGGATGTGTATTATGATTTTGACGAGTGATGTCTACATGCATTCAATGTTTTAAAGAAAATTTGTTCAGTACACCTGTGGTGGTAGATCTAGATTGGAGTATGTGGTTTGAGTTAATGTGTAGTGCTTCCAACTATGCAATCATGATGGTTTTGAGGCAGAGGAAAGAGCATTTTTCTTTGTTTATTTACTATTCTACACAAACTCTAAATGATGCTCAATTATATTAAACCACCATGGAGAAAGAGATTTTAGTAGTGGTTTTTACATTAGTTAAATTTAGACAAAATCTAATTGGGGTGAGAGTGATTGTTTGGATAGACAATGCCATAATAAAATATATACTATTGAAAAAGGAAGCCAAACTCATTTTATATGTTGGATCTTGCTTGTATAAGAATTTGACATATATATTAGGGATAAGGATGACATGGAAAATGTTGTGGAAAATCATCTCTCACCTAGAGAGAGTTTATGAGACTGGACTAGAGGTGCCTATTTAGGAAAATTTTACTAATGAACAATTGTTGATGGTCAAACATGAGGACCCTTGGTATTCTAATGTTATATATCATTTACCAAGTGCATAGATGCCTGATGATTAGAATGCATAAGTTAGGAAGAGATTTTTTCATTCATTATGACATTTAACTTGGGATGATCCTATCTTTTTGAAAGAGTGCAAGGATGTCATCTTCAGACAATGTGTTCCTCAATGGGAAATGGAAATCATTCATACTCATTGTCACTCTTTGACCCCATTAGGACATCCTGCAAACTCTGGAAAATTCTAAGGTTTTAGAATGCAATTTTTGTTGGATGACCTTGTTTAAAGTTGCATATAAATATGTGAAGAGATGTGATGTGTGTCAATGGACTGGCAACAAATCTAAGAGGCATGAAATGCCCCTCACCATGTTTTAAGAAATAGAAGCTTTGGATTTGTGGGGGATTGATTTCATGGGACTATTAATGTCTTTAAATTCTAATTTATATATTTTGTTGGTCATTGTGTATGTGTCCCAATGGGAAGAGACCATACTGAGTAGGACCAATGATTTAAAACTTGTCTATAGGTTTGTGAAGAAAAATATATTTTGCATATTTGGGTGCTAATGACGATTATTAGTGGTGGAGATTCACTTTTCACAAACCTCCAATTTGGTGCTTTGTTGAGAAATAATGAGTAGGCACACCCTACCATCCCTAAAATCTTGGTCAAGTTGTGGACTCTAATAGGGAGGTGAAGATGATTTTAGAGAAGACTGTATCAAATAGAAGAACCAATTGGGACATCCAACTCAATGATTCCATTTGGGCATATCAGACTACTTTCAAGACTCCCATATGTACCACATGTTATAGATTAGTTTATAGTAGGCATGTCATTTTCCAGTGTAACTAGAACATAGGTCTATGTGGGTGATTAAGAAGTTAATATAGATCTATCTTTTACATATGAAAAGCACAAATGAGAGTTGAATAAGTCAGGTAAGATAAGATTGGATGCCTATGAAAATGCTAAATTGTACAAGGAGTGTACACAGAAGATTCATGATAGGTATATCTTGCATAGGATACTCAAATGGGTGGAAAAGTTTTTATCATTCATTTGAGTTTACAATTGCACCCAAGAAAGTTAAGGTCTAGATGGGCCAGACCCTACATCATAGTCAAGGTGTACCACCTTGGAATAGTAGAGATGAGAGATGGTCAAGATACTTTTTAAGACCAATGGTTATATATTGAAACACTATTATGGGGGAAAAATAATTCATGACGATGATAACATTAAAATCTTAACCATCCTTTTATTTCAAGTGATTTCTTCAATCCTATGACTTTAAACAAGGGTGTTTGATGGGAGGCAACTACACATTTAGATTTTTTTTTGGAAAATTGGTAAGTATATTTCTGAACCCAACAAAGGGGGCAAAGGTACAAGATACACCCATACATGTAGCTAACAGGGGCCCAATAAGGCATTACAACAAGCACTCCAAGGTCATGAGCACATTGATTTATACTAGTTCCCAATTCCTGATTATGATTTTAGGATCCTCCTTAATTTTATGCTTATAAAATTTGAACCTTAATTGGATCTCCTCTTCCAACTTGTAGAACATGTGTTTAATGTCCTTCTTTTACCCACCGTGATGTCTAATATTCCTTTCATTGCAAATTATGTGGACATTCCCTGTTATTGCCTATAGCTCAATAATAGAATTACGTGATCTTATGTTCCCAAGTTCTTCTAGACATTCCCACATGGAGTATGAGCCTCTTTGATTCATCTTCAATTGGGCACGCCACCATAAGTATTTCCATATTTTGCATTCACCAAACAAAGAGTAATAGATTCATTGCCCGTATGGCAACATTTTGATTTTGTTGTAGTAGGTTTAATCTTGCATTTTAGCATTGTAGTTGTTCAGTAATTTTGATGTAAATCAATCATGATTGATGAGGTTGTTCATGTGTAGGAACAAGGAAAAGTCATAGACACCAACCCTCAAGTCAGTGGTCCTGACACACCATCAGCTGGGAACTAAGATTTTGAAACTAAAATGTTGGTATCACATTTTACCAAGTTGGTGGTATCGAATCAAACTTAGAGGATCCATTCTTTTTTTATGAATATATAGGTAAAAATTGAAGGCGTCAAACTAATCTTTGATACCACTGATTATTTTGTCAGTTAAGTATTAACATTAGCAATTTCATCTTCAAAGCTCTTAGTACCAACAACTTCCAAGTCAGTTTCTCCAAATTTTCTCACGTATTTTTTTAAGTTCTATAAGAAATTTTGATGGAACCAACACCTCATTAGTATCATTGACACATTTTTTATTTTTTTGACCCTTCTAAGCAGGACCTGCAATAAAATCTCAATGGCACCACCATGCCAGTTGGTACCACTGAGATCATGATTAAATTTAACATGATTCTACATGTAAATTTTGGTGGCACTAAGTGGTCTGTCACTACCACCTAATTACTTTTACATGTCTAATGATGATTCTATATAGGCCACACAGTAAAATATTAGTGGCACTGACATGCCAATCGGTACCACTAAGACTGAGGTGAAGCACAATATGTACCTTCATTCCAAGGGTCATAAGTGTTTAATCCAATTGTGATCAAATGCCACCCAAAACATTTATGAACTCAGTACCACTAACTCAAGTCCGTATCACTGACATTGTATAATTTTTGGGTCCATACCTCATATCAGGTATGTGAGTACCAATAGTAGATATCGATAGCACACAAATATGGGTGCATTTCAATACCACAAATTTCAAGTTCATTTCACCAACTTTTCACTGATGGGTGCCTCTCCTACTATATAAGGAGGATGTTTCATTTTTAGTTATCACAACTAATGTCTCCCTTCCTCGAGCGCTCTTCTATAAGCTTCTCTGATCACTTCTTGTCGAGAAAATGCTACATTGAGCTCCCATTCTCTTTCTCTCTCTTTATAGATGCATAGAAAGCAACCCCTACAAGAAGGTCCATCCTCCATATAAACGTCATCTCATATCTTCTTCAAGACACTTTTTGTCCTTGGGAGTGAAGGGAAGAAGAAAAGATACGCCAAACTCATAAATTGTGACTACAAGGCCACCTTTACAGCAATGTGGCCTTCATCGAGAAGAATGACTTCACTGACAACATGTGTAAGGTGTGCAAAGGCCAGAGGATGGATTCCACTAACCCCTTATTAGAGAATATCCAACATATGTAGATATTATATTGGAGATCCTAACATCATTAGAGGTGTGCTTACATGCACACCACACCAGCAACAACAAGTGGGAGGATGGTTGGGTGAAATTCAGGCTCTATAATGCCACCCACCATCTAACATTGAAGGTGTTCAAAACCATCTTTGGGTGGGATGACCATTGACTGTGAGGTTCCCCCAAAAACTTCAACTACTTCATGGAATGACAAGCATATTGGAAACTTGACCTCTGTTGAGATCAATTGGCAGTACTCTAGTGTCACCAAAATTGAGCATCCCTTTGTCTACCCTCTTTATTGAATCCTAACACACACCTTGTTTTGGATAGATCTACTCAAGGAAAAGGGAAGGTCCATGCAATGTAATTGTCCATACTACAAGCATTCCCCTCGCTAGGGAGCAAGAAGGTCAACCAAGATGTATTGTTCCTTAGACGTGTACTTGGTGGCCAAGAGTGAGAAGAGGAATTTTTCCATCCACTTTGACAATCTCACCATGAGGATTTCCATCTACTTCAAACTTATTGTCTCCCGCATTCATCCAATAGAGTCCAAGGGGGCTTGGATTTTAGGCATTTTTTCATTGGCAAGCTCTTCTTCAAGTATGGACACAACATCCATGCCATCTCCAAGATGGCTAATTGAGCTCTTCTAGCCCCATATTTAACATCATTGATCTATATCACTTATGCTGACTAGATGACGATGTGATAGACACTAACAAGTAACCAGAGGATAGTGGAGAATAAGTCGGTGCTGATGAGGATGACAAAGTCGTGGAGGTATCTCAAACACCAGTGAAGACTTGTACGATCCAGTCCATATGCCTCATGCCTAGGATACTTCTTTATCTACACCAACTCAGTCATAAGAGTGCCCATACTCAAATGAGTGCATGTACACCATGCTCAACTTCATTTAGATGGACCAACTATAATAGCAGATGATGATGACGTAGACCACCTCACATCATGAGAGGACCTTCAACAACCAAGAGCATATCTTTACAAATCGACATGAGATGTTTGCAAAAGAACATCTTCTCATGAGTGATCACAAGTTCCACTAGATCATGCAACACATGGAGTACACCCAGTAACCTCTCTATAACCAGTACTAGAGCTAGTGCCATTTCTATAGCTACCCATTGTCACCACGAATGCCAACCGATCCACCCCAATTCATAGGCACACTCTTTATCCAAATTTGTTGCCATGAACATTCTTTATACATGGAGTCTGAAATCTAGTACACCCCTTCCCCCTATGGATTTGATTCTTGATAATTATGACATTGTGGAATTCAAACTTAGGGGGTATGTAATGGGATTCATCATGCATCCACCTTATCTTTCATATTAATGTCCTACTTTTTAGTTTTATCTTTGTTTGTGACTTATTTATTTCATGTTTGCTTTCAATTTAGTTTTTAGTTTGATCCATGTAACCCACATCTATATAGTGTAATAGTGGATTTAGAAGTAAAATGCTCACATATGTTAATGTAAATAATGGTCTATGTGTACCATAACCCTTAAAGTTTGAAAATTCTTATTAATAGTACACTACATGAGGAATTGAATGGATTCGTCAATCCAGAGACACATATGGATAACTTAATACCTATTTATACCCTTGGATTATGAATAATTATGGTGTTTGACTCCAATACAACCAACAAATGGTGTGATATTTTATGTTAATACAAGAATAGATCTTTTATCAACCTGACATATAAGTAAACAGAAGAGAGATGTATCATGGTTAGGAAGTGTGTGCATGTTAGTCACATTATCTCATCAACTTTCATTACACTCCATAACCACCATAGGCTTCATATCTGATTCAAGCCATTTTCCTATTTGATTGCATTACATGACATGATAAGAAGCATAGCGTTTAGTTTGCATCAGAAAACCAAAATTTCATGCATGCATAGCTCATTCATATAGGTTAGTTTGAAAATTTAGATAGAAATGGAGTTGTGGTGCTCAGAGCCTAAGTAGAAACATGTGATGTTTTAATAGGTAAATTAGTTCCTCACACGACTAACAAAGCCTCCTATGGTTTATAGTATAGATTTGTACGAATAGAGATTCATGTAGCTTCATTTTCAATTTTCATAATTCATGAAGGTATATGTTTTCAACATGTTTGATAAAGAGAGCATGAAAGATGTATATATCCTTACTCCTTCCAATTTTTTATAAAAATTCCTAGCTTACACATCATTTATGTATATATAATAAAGGGAAACACAAGAAAAAAAGAATCATATAAAGGATATTGGAGGAAAAGGACAAAAAAAGAATAATCTCTCTCTTATATAAAGAATAAGATAGTGGAATTCTATGTTATGACACTTTTCACCTCCACTCATCATTAGGATGAGGCATCCACAACATGCGTCATCCCACCATCAATAGTAAGCATTAGGACACATTCAATATCATTGCATCCATCATTTAGGAGAATCATTTTGTTTTCTTGCATAGTTGACTTGGATTATTGTGAGTTATATTCCATACCACCCATTCCATCCACCCACTACTCGGCATGGTAGGTGTTATAACATGGCTTTTCACATATATTTACATATTTAAAATGTAAATATTTGAATATTAAGGATATGTTAGAAACTTGGTATGCTTTGTTTTAGAAGTATGTATTTAACTTGCAAAATTTCTTTTGCAATGGTTTTCATGGTTTTACTATTTTTGATAATCCAATAGAAGATATGGGGAAAAGAAGGAGAGAAAATCCCATAATAAGTGAATTATTAAAAATAATGCATAATTAGTAAACTAAATATATAATTATGTGGAGTTTTCTAGAAAAGTAGTGTTTAAGGAAACTTATGGTTTGGTTTTAGTTCCATATTGTTTTAATAAGAAAAGTTAAAAAAATAAGAAATATGGCCAAGTTGGGTAGTGAAAATAATTAAGTTGATGCCTTAAATAAATGGAATAAAAGGGAGACTTGGAGACAAAGAAAAGTATCCTTAACTTGTGTGTTTTGGTCTCCAATCTTGCCCACACCTAGATATAAGTGATTAAGACTATAAAAGGTGAGGGAGATATAAATTAAATGGTTTTCCCTAAAGTGTTGATTTAAAAGGAATATGAATTAATTGTCAATTTGATTTGGAAATCATACCCGAACCTTTACTTATTCGTGTGGCATGACAACTACTGGATCGAGATGCAATGATGATTGAGCCATAATCTACCTCGCGTAAGAAAGGAAAGCCAGAACAATATCTGACTTTTCTTTCTGCTCTTCTCTCTCTCATCACTGCTCAAGCATATATGGAAACCCCTCTAATGGATTTAGGAGGTGATTATGAGCCAACCTACCCTATGTTTCACCTATACTGGGAGGCAATTATGGACTTGCCCAATTCACAACCCCAAAGGTAATTCTACCGACATAGTAGAGTATATATATAGGCTTATGATCCCCCAGTTAGATCACCAACGCGTTCATGAGTTTGTGCTCAAATCCTTGAACACATCCTTGCCTCCAATTCTTGTCCTAAACCCATCCTCCATCTCTATCCCTCTCTATAACCTCACTAAAGATACCTCCTTGTTCTCCTCTAAACTGCGACCATCACTAGGGTAATTGAGACCCTCGATGAGTTTGTCAAGGCAAGGCGAAGGTGATGACCCTCTTTCTTGCTGTGTAGGAGGCCTAAATCTTGAAGTCAACCCACCAATTGATAGCCTGCTTGTGAGGAAGATTCAAGCTAAGGTTGAAGACAACCCTCAACAAAAATACTAGTTTGCCCCACCTTCCCTTCTGTGAGGTTAGGGTTCATAGTCTTTTCCCTTCTTTTTTTATACACGGGTGAGACTAAGTGCCATCACGATGTGAGATAGTTGGCTCATCCATGGCCCCATGGCACGGGCCCTACTGAATGGGCCACCTATGTGGCGTGCCCTGATTGGCCCATATTGAATTAATCTTGTAAAAAATGTAGTAACTTGTAGGAATGTACAATAATGACGAATTATATATGAAAGTTGATTAGAAAAATGAAATGAATCCATTAGAATTGGATTCAAGACCTAGTTCTTCTTTGAATTCTAAAAGTTCCTAAGTTACTATCTTTAATGTATTAAAAACATGAAAACCCTAATTTCTTATTTTTAATGATTATAACTTGCTTAAATGACTTAGATGGATAAAGTTTAATATTTTTGGATAAAAAGGATATATTTGATTTCATTTGAGTTTAAGAATATATCAAAATTAGGATTTGTGAGTTAAAAAGGCATTACAAGTGATAATTAGCGTTTGGAAAGCCAAAACCCTAATGAGACCCTAAATTGAGCCCAAAACCCTAAATTAGAACCCAAGTCATTCTTAATGCGGGGGTGTGTTGGGTGTAAGAGGGCATTAGCCCAGTGGGCATCTATCCTGCTAGTGAGCAAGAGGTCACGGGTTTGACCCTATGTGGTGACGACATGGGAAGGGTAGGGTAGGTGGTGGCTTGGGTGGGTTGGATTGGATTGGGACTTTTTTTATTAAAAAAGCCAGTCTTAATGTGAGTTAGTGAATAAAATAGTAATAATTGGGTGTTATGCATTAATTTTAGGGTGATTATTTTCATATTCTCAGCTACACCTATTTATTTGGACTTTAAGTTACATCTGATAAAGGTATGTGGTTACTCCTATGACTAATTGCCTTAACTGACTTCCATGGTTTCTCAAAGTTTTTCTAGATTGGATTGCAAATAAAATCTTGCATGTTTATTTACTTACAACAATATATAAAGTCACTATTGATATCATCTTATATGCATGTAACCTACTCAAACCATGAATCATCTTTGGTGAGTTAAAGAGCATGGAGTGAATAAAATCATTATGGGAATGACTACTGATCAAGTCTGGAAAGGAAGATCACCTCAAGCCAAGCCCATACAGGAAGGCTTGTGTGTGAAACCTAGCTCGAGTGAGGGGAGGTTATGAAATGTCCACTGCAGGGACCAAACTCTAAAGAGAGGGTTCCCCATAGAGAGGGTCCCCAAAAGAAAGGACACACCATAGAGAAAAAGGAGGATAAGGGTGGCCAGGTTAAAACAAGAAAATGCTTGCACAATTTGTAATCACAGTTTTTGCTATTGTTGATTATATTATTACATCTACATGTGAATATTTTGATATATTGACCATTGTTTTGTTTGCATTTTTGGTTAAATTTCTATTAATATGAAAAATTGACATGTCGAGAAGAAGACACCAAAAGGAAAGATGCTTGAAGTTACCTAGGAGGATTTTGTAAGGTAGTTTTCATTTCAAGATACAAATAATAGATTTCCATAGTATGTAACTCCTGAGTGGAGAGTTTATCTTTCATATTATATCAAACTCATTCCCCTCAATGAAATTTATAATTATTTTTAGTTAATTTCTAAAAATTGGTCATATAAATATGATAATGGACCCTTCCCTCTTGGTCCACCCTACTTGGGGATCATAGCGGGAGGGGATCCTTACAGCATGCCACAAATAAAGATTTATTCCCTTATTTCAAAATTATTTAGGGAACTACATCCATTACATATTTTGCACAGAGCACTGTCGGTGGGAAGATCTTGTGATGCACTCATCATATTTTGAACTTTCCATGATATCTTTATGCTTTCGCTTGTGTGTTCGGTGGTCTAATTTTGATGTTTTTCATTTTCGTAATTGGTCTCTTGTATAATAGATATTTTCCCTGTGGTCAGAGAGGACTAATTTGGGCCCATTAAGCAAAGGATGGTTAGAAAAATCTAGTTCACACATATTTCTCTCTTTTGACTATTTCAACCAAATCCAAACTAATGTTTCTCGAGGATGAGAAATATTAAAGAGTAGGGGATTTTGATGCATATGATCTCGCTACCAAATTCTATGTTAGTTTGGACATGTTTTCAATGGAAATTCTTTAGTATTCATGTATTTTATGTATCTTCTACCTAAATAGCATGAAATAGCTCTTGTGCATCCAATTTATCTCACTTTTATGCATTTGGTTTGAAATTATTACATTTTACTATTGCCTAATGCATTGTTCGCTTTATTGCAGACAAATCAAGTGTAAATTAGAGAAAATAAATACCGCATACATCGTGTCAGTACCACCGTCACGGAACATAATAACGCTTCATCATGGAGTAGTCTTACCACTGAAAAGAAGACTCAATTTTATTGAGACTCTGAGTCGATACCATCAATAGTCAACTCAGTAGCACCGATAAGAAGGTCAGAAAGTCTTAGTAAATTCTCAATACCACCAGTGGTCATGTAACGCCTGGGCCCGCTGCCCAAGGCTCTAGTAGAGTTTCAGGAATGAAGACTGGCCCCACAAACCACCACTAGCCTTAACTGCGCACTTTGTCCACACTGACGCGCAAGCCAAGATCAACTTCCCGACTGGTCACCCATCCTAGTACTACTCCAAGCTGAGCACACTTAACTATGGAGTTCTTTAGTGATGGGCTCCCGGAAAAGGAGGTGCACCTTGGTGATATGGGTAGTTCAATCATTCCTTTTAAGATCATGTTATCTGAGGCCTCAAATCATGGGATGTTACAATCTCCCCCACTTAGACTCTTGATGTCCTCGTCAAGGCTCAACTATATGGCCTCATAATCTGACCCCATTTCAGTGCAGACCCACAATGGCCCATGGACACCCAACTCCCGATCACGGAATACCAGCGCAAGGGCGGCTCCATCTTGTCTCTGTGGATAGCCCTTTCCAACTTGCCTAGACCATACGACTCAAGACTGGCATGCCACATGCCCATGTGGGCCCCACCTACTGGAGGGGTTATGGCTCTGATACCATTTGTAATGCCCGGGCCCACTGCCCTAGGCTCTAGTAGAGTTTTAGGAATGACGATTGGCCTCACAGACCACCACTAGCCTTAACTATGCACTTTGTCCACACTGACGCGCAAGCCAGGATCAACTTCCCGACTGGTCACCCATCCTAGTACTACTCCAAGCTGAGCACGCTTAACTATGGAGTTCTTTAGAGATGGGCTCCCTGAAAAGGAGGTGCACCTTGGTGATATGGGTAGTTCAATCATTCCTTTTAAGATCATGTTATCCGAGGCCTCAAATCCTGGGATGTTATAGGTCAACTTAGTGGTATTAAGATCACCATCCCTATTCAAGAAAAGAGACAACTCAATGGCACCAAATTCCAAGTCAGTGACACTGAGATTTTCCTATTGGTCACAATTAACAAAGACAACATCCAATAGTTCATTGGATAAGTTATATTTTAGCCTCTAGTTGAAACCTAAGAGGATAACACAAATGATATTGATCATTTAAAAAAAAAAGATCCCCAAGAGTGGACATGAGTATACATGAAGTAAGGTTCATCCCTACCCCTTGGAGGACTAGTTTGATGGCAGAAAAGTTTTTTATTTGTGGCAATTTTCAAAGGGGATCAACCTTACACCTTACTATAGAAGTTTTCTACATCTCTATGTTGTTCTTATCCTCCAACCCTTATTTTGATCTCATGTCAAGAATGAGGGGATAATCCCCCTAAACTGTAGGATCCAAGAGTAGCCCGATGTTGGCTCTATGCATGTCTATTTCCAATTTGATATTGACTGCCTTTTCTCAGGATTTTGATAATGGAAGTTTATTGTTGTCTTATTTTTGTTTAATCATCATAAATATGTGTTAGATTGTTAATTATCATGAGAGGGATTAGTATGTAGAGAATATATTATCAACAATGTTAATATTGCACTATGAGAGTAGGCTAACCACTGTGAGGTAGATTTCCCAGAGATAGAACACATTGTCTGATTATTTGTATTAATACTATGAGAGAGGTTTAGTAATTAGACTAATAGTGTAGTACAATTCGAGAGAGGGTAGTGCAAGCTACAAACCTTTAATTTAGAGAGTCATGATAATTTATGATAGTTGGATAGAATGCATGCATAGGTCACACTGTTATGAAATTGGTATCCTAAAGATCCCATAGTTCTGATCACTCAACCAACTCTTTTCTTAGTCCAAGTAGATCTATTTCAGTTAGTAGCACTTTCTAGCTGTCCCAATACTTGAGATCAACATTTGAGTCTCTTTGAGTCCCTTTACTACTATGATGCTTACACTTGCATTTAACACACACACTTAAGTTGTGCCAGGAATCATGTCACATATGCATACTTCAATTTCATATCATGTATGGAAAAAAGACACCATGGCTTGTTGAGGAGTTAGACATATATTCTTGAGTCTGAAAGACATAATTTTGTAACAAAAAATGCTCCACTTTGCCATGAAGGAGGTTTTTCCCATGTCTAGTGATGACATCTTAATTTGTTTGTATCATGAGAACCTATCCATGATGTTGAGGATCTCATGTTAGAACATATTGTCCATGAAAATATTAATGTGAGACAAGCGAATCCATATTTTAAGATGGCTTTATTAAGGTTCCTATGGTTGATGCACATGTAGAAACCTCTTTCTTTATTTGAATTTGGCATGATGTTGGATAGCCGCATTAGATATAACACAATGCATGTGAACCCTGCACCATGCTTCTCATGAACTTCATCACTATTTTCAACCCCCATTTTGGTCGAAGGCATATAGACTTTTTCTTTTTGGGATGCATCCTTAGTGCAGTCCAGAGCCAATGTATGAGGAATGACTCATCAAGCCCTATCATTTTAGTGTACTCTAGGTGAACACACCAATGAAAAGGAGCTTGATCAATGCTAATTTTATTAATGGTTCTAATATAGTGCCTAACTTAACAAGATGAGGGAGTGAGCTCATGCCAAGGTCAACAGTCTTTATCTTGTATGTGATGTGGAATGGATAATGTTTGATACTCACATATTATGGAATGACTATTTGGAAGTTTACTGATGAGGATGGATGTAATATCTTCAAAAAAATCCTATCTTCAAAAAAATCCTATTGGATCAAGTGCCTTTGATAGAAGATTTCACTTTGTCTTGTTGGGATTTGGATAGAGGTGATTGCCATGAGGGTGATGTGCCTATCATGGGAATGAGGAGTCTAATAGATCCAAGATAGGACCTCCTTTTTAGTTATTTCACATTTTGGTATAGTTTAAATATTCAAGAGAGCATATTGTGTTGAACTTACGTGTGGTATTTGTAGAGGATTTCACCATATTGCATCTTCTTGATGGTTGTTGTAGTGGACATGGGCTTCTTTATGTTGATCGAGACTCATTTTGAAATTTCACACTTCTTAGTAATTACATGAGGTTAGCCTTAGTGGTCTCCTTTACAAACTTCATGATGGGAGTGTGCATATTCTTGGCCTTAGTAGCACTCAATTGATGTTCTGGAAAAATTCCATGGACTTTGCTTCCTCTAATGGTCCAAATACTCTTGGGCCGACCTTCTCATGGTTGGGTTCCAGTATGGGAACCAATAAAATTTATATTCTGACTTGGTGGTTCCTTTAGACAAGTCTTATAATATCATGCTATTTTAGTATAGATACACATTCCATTATTCCTTGGCACAACTTTTTTAGACCTCAGCCCAATTATAGGCATGTGTGATTTATTGCTTTAAGATAATAGTCGTTATAACTCTAGATTATAGCGAACAATTCAAATTGCTCAGGTATATATTTAATCATTTTTCCAGCATTGGATGAAAGTGTAGGTACAGATCTGCAGACCTAGTGGGGGCCATCATTTTTGGTAGAAGGTCTCTAACAAAAGTGATGATCATGTTTTTGTACTTGTACTTGAGGCACTGATGTAGAGAGAAAGGAATAATAGTATTCTTGTGTATCCCTATGCATCTATTTAAAAGATTGAAGGAGGCATTAATTTCTATGATGATGAATGTCTTCTTGCATAGATTTCATCACTTGTATATGTAGTTGGACCTCAAACATTACCTCCTTAGGGTATTAATCAAAAGATTGTGTAGTGTTACTAGTAACCAGGATTTTGCTCAACTCAATGTTGAGTGTGATGAACATACTTAATAGGAAAATTTCATGACCAAGACCGTTACAGAAAAAACATCGGGGAACCTTCATGTCTTCACATTTGACCATGACATGCAATAGTTGATTGGGATCAAAATCTGATGGGATCTCTTCTTTGGAGAAGGTGCTGATCTTTGACTTAGTAATCTGAGAAATGACATGAGCTAGGTTCTCAGACTGGATATATTTTGGTACAAACGTGCCCTCTAGGATCTTTAAGATGGTCTACAATGCATTAATGACCATTTTATCATGTAGGTATTATTCATGTGTCAAAAGATTTCATGGGGTGAATCATATGTGGTGATCTCTATTTTGGTGTAGCTGGTACGACGATGCACCCTTGCTTGCTGATGTGGGAGCATAAAAATTCAGGCAACATAGACACCTTTTTGAATCTATTTAGTTGATATATATATTTATAGTTGTATTATGAATGGACACCATAGATTTCATATCAACTTCATTAGGCATAGAAGTCGAAGTCATTCCCACTCATGCGGTTGTTTTCTTCTTTCCTTTGTTAGTAGTTGGTTTGATAATTAATAAATTAGTGGATGATGAATCTATTTATGTAGGAGCTTTTGGTATATCTTGGGAAGCATTTTATTGTTTTGGTCATGCTATGAGAGTTTAGGCCTATAAAATGGGTGTGACTCCTTAAATGTGAATCTTTGGTTCAATACTTTTCTGGTATGAGGGTCCTACCATAACATGTTGATGTATGAATAGTGGTAGTTTCATTGCTATCTAGACGCAAACATTGGTGGCATTCTGAGAAGCTTCTAGAATCAAAATACACATTGGCATATCCACACCCATCAAAGGGGATACATGAATTTTTATGGCATGTCTTGTTATTGATTTCCTCCTTTGTGGGGCACTTATGGTCTCAGTACATGTAATGCTCTTTGAAATAATAACTTTGATTGATTGGTCAAAAGTGTATGGATCTTCATCCCTATATTTTGTGAGCTCCCTCTATAAGGCCTTCATTTGTTAGTCTCATTACATTTGAGCCAATGGAAGTGATAAAAATATGAGGGTTGTCATTCTTCGATTGGTAATGTAGAGGACCCTTATGTTTTGGATATTGTAGGTTTTTGCCCTAGTCTTGAGAGGAGCTTTCATTGTGAGAATTTGAATCCCTTGAGTTTCTTTAGCATGACAAGTTTTGAGGAATATTTTTTTGATATTGAGCCCTTGGACATGGAGAAGGCCACTAAGTCAAAGGAGGCCACATCTTTGGACACAATTATGCAGGTGGTTTCTCTTTTTTATTCTTTGTATTCTTTTTCTCCAACATACATTGTATGTAGGCGATAATGTAGACTAATTTACTTTCATCCATTCTCTCTAGAAGGGGGAACATGAGTTGAGAGATTCTTTGGGAAACATAGGTTCAATATTAGCATAATAAGGGCAAAATGTTTCATTGTAAGAGAAGGAATGCTCATCTTTCCCCCACTCATCATGTGGAACTTAGATACTACAATTCCTCTAGGAAGCTGGAGATTAAGTGTTTGGTAAGGCATGTGGAACTACTCTAAGATTAGGGTGATGATGTGTACTATGATGGGGTCATGAATGAATTGAATGTGCTATCATTAGTGAGGTCTTGAACATCATGCACGAAGGTTGGACATGCATCTATGAGATGGTTGGGAAACCAATGGTACTCATAGTATGAGATTTGAACAAAGTTATCTGGGAGTAGGTTTGGAAAGGACCCATGAATAACAAATTTGAGCACAGATTGGATCTTGGGAATCATTGAAGCATACAATCACCCAAGTAGAGTGAACAAGTGTGGAACTTCTCAAAATGAATATTTTATTAAACCATACTCTCCGAGGGGTTCTTGAATTTATTACTTGCATTTGATTGTCTAGTGTTGGGGCTAGATCCGTTATGATTGGATACCCTGACTATTGTTTTGTTGACAAGAACGAAAGGGGATACTACCACCCACCATAATAAATTGACAGGGAATAATGCCACCTTTGTTGGGCTTGTTTTTTGGCTATGGAATACCAACATAGGGATTTTTATTTTAGTAGTTGTGGTTGAATGTATTTTTTGTTCCTTGTAGACATCCCACATAAGGCAATGGTGTGGTTGTTGCTGGGGATTTTGCACCCATGTTATCGCTTGTTTTGGAAACAATATCGAGGGTAAGCTCAATGTTCTTATAAACCCTCTTTGTCATGGTAGTCTCTATATTGGTACTGTCTTGGATAAGATCATCTAATGACTTATATGACTTGATGTCAACATGTATGACTGTGTTAGGGAAGCTGATTGGTTGACCATATGTATGACTTCCTTTTTTGTTTATCTTGTTGTCTATTAATATTGTTTCTCCCTCCATCTACTAATGAACTGGGTAAAGGATTTATCATCCTTTTGTGTGATGTCTTCAAGTGTGTCTCTATTTGATAGTTGGTCAAAATTCCATTCTTACTTTTGAAGAAGTGGTTGGTTAACTCATCCCAAGACTCATAGTATCAAATTTTTTGCTGGTTTTACCATGCTAGAGATGGTTTCTTGAGTGATCTTTAAAGAGACTAATCATTAGTCATGATATATGATATCAAACCAAGCACAGATACATGTTGATAGACAACAATGACACATCAAGACTAGAGTGTGTGTTGGTTGATGACAGTGTCTCATTAGTCATGATATATGATATCAAACCAAGCATGGATACATGTTGGAGAATAGTGTATCAGAAAAACCCACCATGAGAGTGACACATGGAACCATGACATGGTAGTCAGAATCATCTCTCATAGTGATGGTGGTGATTGTGATTCTTAGACCTAAAATCACTACACTCATTGAATGTGATTGGGTACACTTGACATCATCAAACGTGGTCCGAAAACATGGGTTGTTATAAAGGTGATGATTGGGTGACTTTGATGCATGAGATAGACTATGAGTGATAGATATGGGATGTGTCCCTCCTAAGGGAGTATGATGTCTAGGCCACTTGATAAGCGAGACTGAGAAAGGTGTGTGCATGTACATGTGAATCAATATATTATATTGATGTCACACATATCTCAGACAGACTACTCTAGTTCAAGAAACATGAATGAACGTTGAAAGGATGACAACTCCATGCCTTGAGTTCATTCAGGATATTAGAGACAAAGGAATTATACATTCACTGGAATACTAATCACAGATATTAGGATTGAAAGTTGTTCTCCAACTTTCCTTTTCACTTGGGTAGCACTGATGTATGACTAGGTACCTCTCTTTGCTTGTGATGTCATAAGATAGTTATGGACATTCACTGCCAATGTGAAATGGGACCTATAGGTCACACCCAAAGGATTAACTTGGAAGAGGATTTTATCCATGAATGATGTTTGGATTGATTACTAAAGTGTTTATGCACTCAGTCAAACATTCAATCCATAGACTTGAGTCAAAATCATCAAGTTCAAGTGTTGAACCAATTGATTAGAGTGTCAGATTGATTATGAATTGAATTGACTGTGTTCTACACAATCTCAACCACCAACCGACCGGTTCACTGCGTGAACCAATCGACTCATGGTCAGTGAGATGACCAGTTCACTCTAGTGAACCGATAGGTTCAACTGGACCAAATGAGAAGTGTTGGGTTGTCCCAATTTGTGAGAAAAAGTTTTTAGTTTTACTTGTTCAATTCGATTGGGACAAGAATTAAACTTTGCATTAATTAGAAATGAATAAGGAAAGTCAATTGTAGGCAGGTCTGGGAAGTGAAATGACCAATTCACTAAGTGAACTGACCAGTTCACACTCCCAACTGACCGGTTCACTAGTGAAATGATCGGCTCACCTTGCCAAATGATTGTTTCAGTTATGAAATGACCGGTTCGCCTGTCGTAGTGCATATTATTCATGGAAATTCCAGACCCTTTAACTCTCGCACAAACTGGGAACCCTGACCCTTCCCTCTACTATAAATAGAGGGGTATAGGGGGCTTCACTAGACACACAACTTAGAACATCAGTTTCTCTACAAATTTTTTTTCCTCTCTGGTTTTGGTAACTGAGAGAGCCCAAGAAAGTTCTACCCATCCAGGGAGGAACACAGAGTGTGTTGGTGACTAGTACACTAGCAAAAGGGGGCAACTCCTTATAGTTCATTCTTGAGGATGACTAGAGTTCCCAGTAGTCTGTGTGGACTATCTATAGAGGCAGGAGACTTATGAAGCTTAGGAGGACAATAGTCAACTGTAGTCTGGGTTAAGACCAGGAGTTGTATAGACGTCGTCGAAGATAGTTTGTTGAAGACCACACCTGTTGTGAGGTATTGTCACTGAGAAAGCCTCAGGATCAGGTATAGCTCGCTAAAACCATCCTTCCCATTACATCGATGTTGATGTTATGTGGTGGTTATTGGTTTATGGTCAAGTAAAAAAAATTCCACTTCCTACTCTGACCACATAAAACCCAACAGTGGTATCAGATCCACATCAATACTCTATGTTTTGAGATAATCAATATGCTCATATTTTGTTTTTACCTTCTTTTATTTATTGCATATGATGCGAATATTGAAATGACTAATGTGAATATCTAATTAATACCACATGATCCCTAACTAATATATACATATATGATATGGTATATATGCAATTGATACGCGTCATCCTAAAATGGTTTTTATGGTGGGTGTGTAGCATGGATATGGCCTATAAACCCCTATGTGTGTGCTTAGTTGGTTTTAGTTGTTTACATCTCAATCTACATACTGAGTCCTTTCTTCCATTCTAAATGCAAATTGAGATAACTCGAGATTCTCTTCTACCTTTTCTCCCCTCAAAAGTAACTCGAGGTTTCATAAAGATTATGTAAAAGTAGGATAGTTTTATTTCCTGTTACATCGAAGAATGGTGGGTGCCCAGACGAGCGGTTGAAGGACCGAGATGACCAGTTGATGGTGCAAGATGAGTAGTTAGTGGACTAATTAGGAGCCAGATGACCCGACAAACTGACCGTCTGGAGGAGCCAGACGATCGGTTGGTGACAACCAACTGATCGGCTAGGAAGTGATCAGTCATACAATGAGTTGATCAACCCAGAACGGCATAAGCACAAATCTTCATCAATAATAGGTTGCATGTGATGTACACCTTAGATGACCGTAGTTCCTTGTGGTTCCAAGGAACTACAATAGGATGGCCATAATCATCGCTTTATCATTATTACATGTTTTCATTTGTGGGATATAGCATGTATATGATATGTGTTATATATGTGGTAATTGGATACATATATGCATAAATAAGCATATTAAAACCCCTCCACAAACATATTAAGTTGAAGATGCCTTCCAAAAGCAGCACATATGAAAAGCTTGATCGACAAAGTGTGGGCATGCCTTCGTGTGGCGCACTATCTATCTCATGGAAGTGTTATGGTGAATATGTGGGTCTGCCTTCACAGGGTGCATATTAATTGTGTTGGCTTTTGGGTGGGACAACAAGGTGACCTTGATCGGATCAAGCACCTTGAGGCATGAAGATGAACATGGCAAGGAGTTGTGCATGACATCTTTTAAGAGTTGCATATGAAGCAATTGGAAAACGTTGCCTACCTAAAAGACTCTAGTTGTGGGTGACAGCCCTAGCTGGTCCATGGCTTAGATGAAATTAGGATCTTGCTCACTAGAAGGTTTTACGATGTAATCTTCTGAATTGATACATGAGGGTTATCAATTTGATCAAAATAGTGGGAGCGATAATTAATTAAATACCTAATTAAAATTGTCAAATTTTCAAATCAAATCAGATAAAAATAATTTTTGACTAAAATTGTAAATTTACTTTTATAGAACAAATGGCTATCAACAATAGTCACTTTTCGTTGTGATCGGTCCTTGAGAAGGACAAGAAAAATGGGAACTATTTCCACATCTAGTTTAGGACATTGAGAATTGTTCTCACTCAAGAGAAAAATCTCTATGTCCTAGATACACCAGAGCAAGAAGAACCCACTCCCACTACACCAAAGGCTAAAAGGATGCTTATAAGAAGCATACTGAGGATGCCATTGATGCGAAGTGCTTGATGTTGTGCTCAATGAACTATGAGTTGCAGACATGTGACAAGAAAGATATGATGTCTTCAGGGCACTGTTTAAGTGCATCATGACAGAAGGAGATTGAGTAGGCCCTCACACACTCAATATGATTGGGTATGTGGAGAACCTAACTCAAGTGGGATTCCCTCTGAGCCAAGAGTAGTCTACTGATGTGATACTGCAATTGTTGCTAGAATCCTATAGTCAGTTTGTGATCAAATACAACATGAACAACTTTGACATGCCACTGACAGAGTTGTTGGGCATGTTGAGAACAGCTGAGGCATAGATGAAGAAAGACAAACCCAAATCTATGAT
Organism: Alisma plantago-aquatica; assembly: GCA_963693085.1. Classification (NCBI taxonomy): domain Eukaryota; kingdom Viridiplantae; phylum Streptophyta; class Magnoliopsida; order Alismatales; family Alismataceae; genus Alisma; species Alisma plantago-aquatica. Next base: position 941,848,359 of record OY856410.1, on the reverse strand, counting down.
GATGATCAGCAGAAAGAAGGGAAAGTCTAAAGTCAAGGGCAAGGGCAAAGCAAATAAAGGTTCTTATGCTAGACAGCAACCCAAGTCATCTTCAAAGCCAAGGGAGGGGTGAACAAGGGAGGCAAATGTCACCATTGTCATGAGCCAGGACATTGGAAGAGAAATTGCCCTCTCTACATAGATGAATTAAATAAGAAGGAGGGGATGGAAGTATCCACCTTAGGTATTACGAAATAAACTTAAAATGCTTCTTTATCTCAGGTACATGATACCAAGAGATAGATTTGACATATATGATGTGCAGGATCTGAATAGGAGTGATGGCCCTTATGAAAGGACCAAGAAGGAACACTCATCAACATTGGAGCAAATGTTACTGTAATAGATAGAAGTACCTTTTAGTTTATTTCAGCCCAAAGGGGACGTAATGGAGTTATGAATTGCTATTTCATTTTGTCAATAAATAGAAACATTTTATTTTTGCATCTTGTAATGACAAGGATGTCTATCAATAAAATTTATGTTTCTATGCCAATGCCTTATTTATCTTATGGTACTTGGTATGCATGAGATAAAATAATTATACCTAAATGTTATAGATGACTCAAACAATTAATTAGCATTATCATCTAAACAAATGAATGAGAAATTGATCTCTAGGTTCCATTTTGATGGACAAACTAGACTCTCTTGGTTAATGAACCATCATGAGATATGAATGTCTTGTTTATTGGGCATGATGACAAGTCAATCTTCACTAGATGTAGTGGGAGAATGACTATTCTATTAGGTATAATACGTATTGATGTATATACATACCTATTGGAATAAATGCTAATACTTTAGATATGGTATTTAATGAAATACCAATATAAATATCTTGAAATGTTCAGGAATATCATAAATGAAGAACACGCTTGGTAAAAGTATTAATGATCAATGAATGAGATACTTAAACTAAATGTTTGAGGACCTTGTGAGTAACTATGATAGTGTATCATAAAGAACTCATGATTAAGGAATAATGATGTTTAAAGCAAAGAAGGAATCATACTCTAAATAGTAAGAGCATGAACATAAAACAAATAACTAATCTTCTAGAATTCTTCTAAAGAACATGCTTTACACCAAATAAAGGTACAAAAGGAGATTGAGAATCACAAGTGTTGTTGAATCTCAAATTCCTTATGTAAAAAATACACCTCATATATCTAGTAGAGAACACCTTGAGCATGATGGATAATGATATCCTACAAACTCAAAGGTGATGAATTGGTCATATGATGATGAGCCAATAATCTATCTAGATGATGTTGAGGGAACAGATTTTGAGTTATGGGTTGAAGCCATTAGATCCAAAATGACTTCCATGTGAACCAAATAAGGTATGACCTTAACGGTAGCACTTATAGGGATAAAACCCATAAGTGCAATTGGGTCTCAAGAGTTAAGACTGACACGGATGACATTTGAAGAGTTGATTGGTTGAGATAAATTCAAGAGAGTTCAAGGTATTCAACCTGGTGATTTTATTTAACCAATTGCAGTGGCTATAGGCCATAAAGGATCATGCTTGCTATTGGAACTTGAAGACTATGAGATTTGGCATATAAATATTAAAACTACATTCCTAGTAGGAATAACATGAGGCAGTGTACGTGACACAACCAGAATGGTTTTATAATTTTATTAATGCAAATGATGTATATAAGTTACAAGAGATTAATCAATATGATTGATTAAATACAAGCACCTCAGAACTGGAGTCATTAATTTGATTATATAGTCAAAAGGTTTAACTAATATATCAAAATAAAGAAGGGATCTGTGATTACAAAGATTTAGAGGGAGTGTATTCATTTTCTACATGATGATGAGGAATGAAATGTTCTAAAACAAAACTGGTGTGGAAATACCTTCTTTAAGGGAATAAAGAGAAATGTCATATGTGATAGGAATAGAGATCTATAGAGATAGTTCTCAAAATTATATTTACCTGATAAAGAGAGAGCATACATTGGTAGTATGTATTGAAGGGTTCAGTATGCAAAGATTCAGTGTGAGAAAACTTGTCCATATTACATGGAGTTAGTCTCTTAGATGCCAAGTGTCCCAAATTCTTATGAAGAATAGGAACACTTAGATAGATACCTTATGCATTTGCAATTGGATATATCATGTATGTAATCATTCCATTATCTTGTATGTATTGGACATGACAAGAAAATATATATGCATTCATCATCTTGTATGTATTGGACATGACAATATGATATGCTCATCCAATTATCTCGTATGTATTGGACATGACGAGTGGATGTCTGTCTACTTCCAGTGAAAGTCAATGGAATACCATAATAACCTATTTAAGTACTTATTAAGTACTAAAGGATAAGTTATATGGTAATAAAAGGAAGAGTTGAGTGTAAATGAGTTACAATGATGCAAGCTTCCAAAATGATAAAATAATGATCACAAAATAGAAAAATGAATATGTGTTGATAAATGAAAACATTTCGAGTAAAATTAAAAGCCATTTAATTCTAAAAGGATTGTTGAGTATCTTTATGTTATGAACACCAGAGGATACTATATGGATCTAGAAGTTCATACGGATGAACTTACAGATATTCTAACCATTGATGACAAAGTAGAAATACTAAGTCAAACAATGGAGATAATTGTTAGGCAAGGAATATCATATAGCATATTACAGAAACTCCATCTCATATGAAATATTTTCTAGAAAGGAGATGTGAAACATGTAATATACATACTAAAGCAAAGTGTTGCTAACTCATTGGATTAGCACTAGTGCAGTAGAAACATGTGGGACATGTTTAGAGATCACTGAGAATGTGATTCAAAGGTGATTGGCTCTAAGTGCAAGTGGGAGTCTGTTGGTATGTATGCCCTGAGATATAATCATATGAAGATTGGATTGGCATACGTCATGATTGATTTGATAAATATCAAAGGCAAGCTTCTAATTTATTCTAGATCAATCGATTACGAGATAAATGATGGAGCAGAATGAATGTCTAAAGAATGACAATACTCAGTGACATATGTCTTTGGGTTAAGGACCTGAACAATGAGATCATACAAATGATAAGAGTATGTACATTCTTGTTATTTCCCTAGTCAGATGTCATTGTGGAAGGTTGATAGACAACAATAACACATCAAGACTAGAGTGTGTGTTGGTTGATGATAGTGTCTCATTAGTCATGATATATGATATCAAACCAAGCACACATATAAATATTGGAGAACAGTGTATCAGCCAGACCCACCGTGAGAGTGACACATGGAACCATGACATGGTAGTCGGAATCATCTCTCATAGTGATGGTGGTGATTGATTCTTAGACCTGAAATCACTGCACTCGTCGAATGTGATTGGGTACACTTTGACATCATCAAACGTAGTCCTAAAACATGGGTTGTTATAAAGGTGATGATTAGGTGACTTTGATGCATGAGATAGACTGTGAGTGATAGATATGGGATTTGTCCCTCCTAAGGGAGTATGATGTCCAAGCCACTTGTAAGTGAAACTGAGAAAGGCATAACCATGCACATGTGAATCAATATATGATATTGATGTCACACATATCTCAGACAGTCTGCTCTAGTTCAAGAAACATGAATCAACATTGAAAGGATGACAACTCGATTCCTTGAGTTCATTTAGGATATCAAAGACAATGAATTATACATTCACTGGAACACCAATCACAGACTTTAGGATTGAAATTTGTTCTCTAACTTTCCTTTTCACTTGGGTAGCACTGATGTGTGACTAGGTACCGCTCTTTGCTTGTGATTTCATAAGCCAGTTATAGACATTCACTGCCAATGTGAAATGGGACATATAGGGTCACACACAAAGGATTAACCTGGAAGAGGAGTTTATCCATGAATGATGTTTGGATGGATTACTAAAGTGTTTAGGTAATCAATCAAACATTCAATAAATAGACTTGACTCAGAATCATCAAGTTCAAGTGTTGAACCAATTGATTAGAGTGTCAGATTGATTGAGAACTGAATTGACTGTGTTCTGCACAAATTGAACCACCAACCAACCGGTTCACTGGGTGAACCGATTGGCTCATGTTAAGTGAGACAACCGATTCACTATGGTGAACTGATCGGTTCAATTGGACCAAACGAGCAGTGTTGGGTTGTCCCAGATTATGAGAAAAAGATTTTCATTTCACTTTGTTCAATTCGATTGGGACAAGAATTAATCTTTGCATTAATTAGAAATGAATAAGGAATGTCAATTATAGGAAGGTCTAGGAAGTGAAATGACTGGTTCACTAAGTGAACCGACCAGTACACACTCCCAACCGATCGGTTCACTAGTGAACCGATTGGCTCACCTTGCCAAACAACTATCTTAGTTATAAAATGATTGGTTTGCCTACTGCAGTACATATTATTCATGAAAATTCTAGACCCTTCTACTCCCGCACAGAATGGAAACCCTGACCCTGCCCTCTACTATAAATAGAGGGGTACATGGGGCTTCTCCAGACACACAACTCAGAACATCAGTTGCTCTGCAAAGTTATTGTCCTCTCTAATTTTAGTAACCAAGAGATCCCAAGAAAGTTCTACCCCTCCAGGGAGGAACAACGAGGGAAAGACAACTGCAGAATAGCAACTGGTGGTGGGAGAGTGTGTCAGTGACTAGTACACTGACAGAAGGGGACAACTCATTTTAGTACGTTCTTCAGGACGACTAGAGTTCCCGATAGTCTAAGTGGACTATCTATGGAGGCGGGAGACTTCTACTGCTCAAGAGGATGACATTTAACCATAGTTTGGGTCAAAACTAGGAGCTGCATAGACATTGATGAATATGGGTGGTTGAAGACCATACTTTTTGTGAGGTATTGTTGCTGAGCAAGCCTCAGGACCAGGTATAACTCGCTAAAACCATCCTTCCCATTACATAGATGTTGATGAAATCTCTTTGTTATGGGTTTATGGTCAAGTAAATTTTTGTTTTTGTTGCCTACTCCAACCATGTAAAACCCAACATGCATCCCTTGTATTTCAAGAACCCAAGGACCTCAAATTCTTATGTAGGGAACGCCTATGGGAAGCAGCATAAGTCCTCAAATTGTTTGATTTTCACCTTTTAGCCTTATACCTCTAGTATCACCTTGCTTGTGACTCTAGAAATATCACCTTTGGTTCTTCAATGACATTAGTACCAATGTCATTGTGGGCGATCCAGAACTTGGGCAATGTCATCACTAGTAATCCCACACGTAGATAAGCCTACTTGTAGGACTAGAAAGGCATATATGATGGTAGGAATTCCACTTCTAGTAAGTTAGGAGGGACCACCAATTGTCGGGTATCGAGTCCCTTCCCCTTCTTATTATTAGGAAATTCAACATACACTATAGGACATTTGATAGGATCAAATGTTGGTATCTAATCCTCCCTCTATTGGTTAGTTGAATTGCCCCATGAGGTGTTAAAAACACATGTTGAGGAATAGGTTGATCGGACCACTACATGTTTATTTTGGGCATAGTAAGTGGGTAATTCGAGGGATAAGAAGGCATCCCCTAAATATCACCCATTAAAAGCATCACAATTTTAGGGATGGTCTGTGGTGTCAGCGTCCTTGTATTCTTCATTTCTAAGCTATGTGAGTCATATCCCAATGCTAGACTTTTTCATCTTAATTTTTCATTTACATGGTCAATTGGTGCAGGCATAGAAGTAGGTGCCATAGAGTTTGATTATCTATGTTGTTTAAGATTGAGTTGTTCACAAAGGGGCATGTTGCAAACGCATTAGCCTTGTTATTATAGTATTTGGTATCCCTAGCATTCATACCAGATGATTGGATCATCAACACCATGTGGCATGAACTGAGGATTACTTCAAACATCATCTAATTAGATGGCAATAAGTGCATGCAGGAATTGAGCATGCATGGATTGTTTGAGAAGATGGCCCTTAGTCACACGCTCCATGTTGAAAGTACATGTAGCAATCTATATAGAAATATCAAACTTTATAGTCCTAATCAATATGTGGTGCATTAAACTACTCCTTTAAATGGTGAGGTGGTTGGAATAGAGAACATAGTTTCATAGCATTAAAGATCTATTCTTGTGCGGAAAGGGGGCAATGATATTGAAATGCCCAAATAAAGAAAGTGTATGAATAATTTTGTGTGTGCATGTCAATGATATTAGCATTCTTGGCTCATTCTCACATTTTTTTTTGATGGAGGTACAAAAAAGTGGGAAAATAAAAAAATATCTTGGTGTTGGTAGGGATGAAAAGGTTTCATCAAATGGTCCTAAATTTATTTGGTGTTGGGTATATGCATCCTAAAAATTGACTCACATGATTTTATTTATGGGCTACCCCATGGGACTTCCTTTAACATCCAGCCGGACGCTTATCCTTACTTAGATATAGAAGGGTGTAGGCATCCTCTCATGGTTGGATACTAGTATGGTTTAACTAAGTGAGTCACCATATGCATATGATTAAATGGGGAGTGAGGTTCCTATTAAAGGAATCATGTCCACTCTACTTACATCCATCCTCTTAGACAATATGTGGAACGACAACTCTTTGCTCATTTTCTAGTGTCCTTAAATGAGGGTGATCATTTGTGAGAATTAGGATTATGTTTTCTTTCTCAACAATGAAAGGATGGAAAATAAATGCCATTTTTTCACAAAAATGTGTCAAGATCTATTTCCTCTCTTATTCTTTATAGAAAGTTAGAGCATATAACTTAATATAACTTCCTACTCAAATGTGATTCAAGGTTTTAAGATTAGTCATGTTGTCATGTTATTGGGATTCAAATTAGGTTTGTTCTCCTCAACATTCACATGGCCCATACGAATATGTCTCAGAGGATCAAAGTAACTCATGATTCCAAGTCATTTAGGAGGATTACAACACCAAGCATTTATCACACATTCAATAGAAGTAGCCATTTGTTCCTTATTTTCATAATTTGTTATTGAGTTTGAGAATTTATGGAAGCATGATGCTTCTCAGGTTTTGAAAAAGGTGATATAAAAATTATGAAAATTGGGATATCCAACCTAACATGTTTTTATAACATGGGTTCACAAGATCAAAATTTTATGAATGTTTGATGTATCTTGGATTTTTTAAAAAGGATTTTACGAGGAGAGATTAGAATCTTCAAAATGTTTGATATTCAAAAAGGGTGGTTATTAAGAGTTGAAACTTTAACAATATTTTAGTATTATCTTGGGTTTTTATAAAGGATTAACCAAGAGATCAAAGTTCGACATCATTTTGACACTATATTGAATTTTAGAAAAGAGGGTTTCCAAGTATTTAAAAGTTTAAAAACATTTTAATGTTATCTGGGTTTTGAAAAGGGTCTTTACTAAGGAGCTGAAAGTGTGACAACATTTCATTGTTATATTGAATTTTTATAAAGAAGGTATATTACATGATCTATATGTACATCATAAAACAACCATTTATCCCATTTTTTCCCACATGAGTTATAACAAATATATCTTCAGCCTCTTTGCACCACTATCTACATTAGCTAAACTAGATGTCACTAGCTCCAGTAGGGTTACAATGTACTCCATTCCTATATAGATCTTTAGGTTCACCAAGGTGGGGTACTAACATCAATATAACTCTTGATCATGGTCATTGTAATCAATGAATAGTACCATGGAGTGGGCACCTTCAAGGCTAAGGGTTATCTCAATTGTGTGGGGGTCACTTCCACTACTGATGTCTTGGTATCTTTTGGTCGTGCAATGTGAATGTTGTGCTTCTATACTTGTCACCATAGGAACAAGAGAGTGTCAAGTGTGGTGTATTGATTTTTAAAATACAAAACTCAATATTTCAACAAATAGGCATTCTAAGGGCATTTAAAATCATAAGATTGAAAGGAAATCAACAGTGAGGGTGAGCAAGGATATGGTGAGTGAATAGGCACTCTGCACCGTGGCAGGACAACATGACAGTTATGGAGGATGTGACCGACAGATTGCTAGACATGGAAGGGGCGGTAGGGGTTGTGTAGGGGATGATGGTTTCCCTCCGAAAGATCTAGATGGGTCACTTCCTACAGAATACATGTCTATTGAAACCCTAGAAGACATTCCATCTGTGACTTCTATCCCAGGTGATGTTTACATGGTAACTACTACAAATGTTTCTTTTATATCTCCAACTATGTCTCCTAACTCACATGGATTTTGTAGTGACCACACTTTTTGGTAACCCCAAATTAAACAAGGCCTTAAATTTGAGATCCATTGCCTATATTCCCAAGGATCCGTATTTAATTGAATAACAAATAATAGCAAATAATTTCCATTAATTCAAATATCATTTACAAAATGCTCTTCCAGAAACTTGCATGAATTTCTATTATTGGAACTGTACATATATGAACTATATGAGAAGAAGTATCTATCTAATCCTCCTTAAAAGTTAACTTTAATCTCTCTAAGTAATTTCCTCTATTCATCATATCTTGATATCATCTTATCTATCATGTACCTAAAACGTTGTGAAACAAAAATCATGAATCAACATATCAAAATATATTGTGTATGAGGGGTGCATGCAAAAGTGTGCAAGTGTAGAACAACACAGAAGAATTAATTACTTTCAAATAAGAATTGTCATTTTCTTCACATAATCTTTGTTTATGTGATACTCATATTGGCATTATAATTGAACAATGCATAAATAAAAATCCAACAATTTAGTTGTACAATCCTCAAGAAACACTTAGAAAACATTGAAAAATCAATGTGGGTAGTCATAAGTGTAACCACGTACCTCAATGGCGAGCCATGAAGATTATGCAATTATACTTCAATCATATTCAATCAATCCAATCAATAGATCCAAGCAGTCAATATATTAATATGCATGTATGTAAATCCTAAAGTATCATCGTAACATTAATTAGATTAATCTCTAACGGAGTCCTAATATAGGGTTTAGATTTCTTGGGTATCGGGTTATCATTTTATGCGACAAAACTCCCATGATTATTGATTTAATGACTAAAGAAACCAAATTCATATTAGGTGTTGCCATGATTATCAAATCTACCGTATCATTGTATCATGAGTACTAGATTCAATTATGTTCCTTATTGGCATAACAACAATGATATTGAACCCTAATTATTTCATATGCATGACTATTCATATTAGCAACTCTAATTCTACATCATTATCATCATAGGCATGTTGAATTACCATTTTGTTTAACAACTTATTCTTCAAAAAGTAGGGTTTTTATATCCTAATTCTCTAATTAATGATTATCTTCTTTTTGAAACCCTAATTATCTTATCGTCATTACCTTTCTCATCTTGATTATCATTCTATTCTACAAGATCAAATAATAGCATAATATAAAGGCTTTTAATGTGTTCAACATTATAATACCCAAATCTAGGGTTTCTATATATTAATCATTACTTTAACATATTTTGGTACTACCTTTAGAATTGCAATGAGAATTAGTTCTCAAATGTATTTTATTTGTGTTCCTCTCATTTTTCTCATCAATTTTTGTATACTACTTATCTTCATCTAAGCATCCTAGCAATTAGTATGATTTTTCAATATTAATCTCATTGATCCATTAACAAACAAACACGTCATCACTTACTTGTTTTCCCTTTTCTTTTGGTTCGGCCGACCAGGGTGTTGTGAGAGTAATACTCTGCCGTTGCACCTTATACATGCCCTTTTTGACTCTTTTCTTTCTCCTTCCTTGCATAGGGCGATTCCTCCCCGATGAAGGTTGGCAACATGCATTTGGCTCCACATAGATCCTCGTCCTTGGGTGTTGTATGGTCAGAGCATGATTTTTGCTTCTTTATTGGGTCCCTACAGAGGCAAGGGCATCCTCAGTTTACATAGAGGACGCAAGGTTGGCAGGATGAGACCCCACTTCAGGTCAGCGATGCATGCGACTAGAGACATGAATAAAAATTGGAATCCATCCCTTGCCTTATAGGAAATGTCATAGGGGTATCCAGTCACTTTGATGAAGATGGAGGGATACAATAGACCTCCTAGGGACCCTCCACACTTACCCATGGATGTTCAGGGTTGTGTGTTAGAGTTGAGGCTCTGTGCAAGGTATGCACCCACCGGTTATAGTACTCATACATCGAGGTCCAGGTTTCTCAGTTGTGTGGAGGGGTTAAGAAAGCTTTGATGTCAGGGACCTTCTACAAGGATCACCCATAGACTACAAAGACTAGAAGTTGCACTCTGTTTGCGGGCAAGGACTCCCATGGTCCTTTATATAGGTAGTAGGAGGACACTTTAGGGCTTCGGGGAGGCTGATAGGGAAGGAGAGGGACGGCCATCTACAGTCATATATATACACATTGCTAATGGAACCCTTACTACTGGCCATGCATTTTCAAGAGTGGTTTCTTATTCTAAACTGTACTAACTGGCTGACATTTTTTCATTTCTTCACATATTAACATTTTTTAAATTATTAATTAATTAAGGAGAGAGCCAAACATGTTGCCCACGAGACATACTACTCCTTACCTATCTCTCTCTCCCTCTATCTTTAGTATATTTCCTGAATCAAAAATCATATTACTTGGTTAACACTCCAAAATCCATAAAGGAAAGCATATACTTTTATGGTGTATTCTAGATAATGAATTCTAGATTATTCATCTATTTCTCTTTTGGTATATTCTTCCAATTTTTTATCTTTATTCCATAGAAACTCACTTATACTCTTTTCTAAAATTATATTTAGTAGTTGGGATAAACAAAACTTGTCTTTTAACATTTTATTTTAAACCATACCATTATCTCATGGAATGTCATTTTCCCCCCAGTTTCTAGAATTCTCTTCCTTTTCTTATTATTTTCAACTATACCAAAAGTTAGATCCAAAATAATAAGAATTGATGAATCAAAACATGTGTTGCCAAACTGGTTAGATAATTACCTTTTAAATTATTTAAAGAACCACGCATCTTATTTTCTTTTGGGAACTTGCACATTATCTTATATTTCTATTATCCAACAATTTACAAAGCCATTAATTTTTATTGGTACACAAAAACTCTTATTCCTTTATCTTGTACTCCAAGTACATATTTGCAACACAAATAATCTCATGAGTAGCATCATCATTCTATCAATAATATCATTGGAGAATTTACTTATCAATTGATGGCTTATCTTTATAATTCAATTTTACCAAAATTGAGGATATAACATTCATCCCTCATTTACATGAATTTACCCCCAAAATTCAACCCTAATAAGGTTGAGATGAATGATAACTCATATTAATTTCACAACTTAGGGTTAGCAACCCTACTTTGATATCTTTAGCATGTTTTATTGATATAAAAATTCCGCATATTATGACTACATTTGATACCCAAATTTAATTCAAGATATTTTCACATTCCCATTGATTTTGTAACATTATCACTTTTCTATTTCAGTTTCACTTGTATTCTCATTTTCCATTTGATGATTACCTTTTCACCGGTTTCCAACATATTGATCATTTATCCTCACACGAGGGTGAGGTAACACCTCCAACCCTAGATTATGTAATTAAACTCAACTTAGGATATTCGTCTTCATATGTCAATTTTAATCATAACATATGTCTATCCAATCTCTCTCCCTCATAATGGGATGAAATAAGCACTTGACTGTAGCCCAAATAAAAAGTTCATCCCATTCCAAGAGTGGATATGGTCTATCCATACATTATCTCAAAATTTCATATTTTAGGTTGAATCATCCTCAACCTTACTTTAAACCATACTTTTTCATTCCATGTCATTCTTACATTTCATGAAGTCAAATGCCCTTTTCACTCTTGAGTTTGTGCACAACTCCTCTTAATATTTCATTATTACATGACTTCTTGTAACTTTTATATTTACACCTCATGTATTATGAGCCTTAGCCACTTCCTCGAGGTCTATAGCCATACAAGTACTTTTGGAGTGATCTCATCCTTATGCATATAGGGAGTGCCTCTCACATTCACCCCTTGGGCCACATGAACCCATGATGGTGTCCAATCTCTTGAGGCATGGGCCTTGGGAAAACACAACTATAACCTCCTAACCCTAAGGTCTTATGCATTTAGGGCATAGTAATCTCCTAATCTCATCAGTCATATGTACCTTTAATACTCCCTACTTGACCTTAGGATTGACGTAGGGCTCTACCCTTACCAAAGGTTTATCAAGGGCACATTATTTTAATATGTAATTCTTTACACTGAATTTCATCCATCTCTTATGGTGCCCATTATTCACTATATGTCCCCTCATTGGGCTCATGGAGAACCTTCCCTTATGGGCTTTGTCTCATATTGTTAGCCACTTCCACAGTGACTTTTCCTCATACTCCTCATAGAAGGCATACTTGGGTTCAAAGACTTATATTCAATATATGGGCTCTCACATTTTGTATACTTAATTCTTCACTTTTTAGGTGACGTTTAAGGCTACCTCAATATTTAAATTGATTTATCATCTCACCCTTCTAGGGAAGGTCCAAACCTAAGGTGCCTTCTTGGCTCACACAAGGAGGTTAGGCTCTCTAGACACAACCTAACCCCTAGGTCTTAGGGTTTTTCCTCCCCCATAGGTCCATTTTTCCACTCTTGGGTTGACCCGCTCTAGGTCAGGACACCAACTCTAAAATTTGAATTTCAATTTTCATGTAACCATTATATGTTGAGTATACATTTTATATTATAATTTATCAATGTGTACTTTCTCAATCTTTGGGGTATACCCTCACGATGGGAGGTTCGTACTAACTCATTGGGAGTATTTCAATGATCAACACACTCTCTGGGGGTGATCCCCATACCCACTCAGTGGGGTATTCACAACATCATACTCACTCACTAGGAGTATTCAATGATGCACCCACTCGCTGGGGGTAACCTCTAATCATACCCACTCACTAGGGAGTCCATAATATCATGCTTACTCACTAGAAGTATTTCATTGGCATGCCCACTCGCTGGGGGTAGCATACCCACTCTCTGGGGTTTATTTAAATAGCATACCCACTCCCTAAGGGTAGTATACTCATTCTCTGGAGGCAATTTCAATTAACGTACCCACTAGTTGGGGGTAGTTTCAATTGCGTACCCACTCGTTGAGGGTACGTTCAATAACATACCCACTCACTGGGGTTAGTCTCAATAGCTTACCCACTCATTGTGGGTAACATACTCACTCACAGGGGGGTATTATTTATTCATCCATTCCCCCAGAGATAGCATTAGGGCGATAAGAAAGTTATATTCTTATTTTTATTTCCATGTATAACCGTTGGTTACTTATGTCTCACATGTATATTCAAATACTTTCTAATGCATCATGCATGAATTTATCCACATACATGCATGGGATACTGGGTCACCTAAACCCATTTATATCTTTTCTTTTCCTTTCTTACCCTAAATAGGGTTCATTTAGGTAGGTTTACTATATCACCCACACTACTCCCATTTCCCAGGATTAAAGTATACGGTTAGGGTTAGGGACTACACCACCAACATCTTGCATCTTAGGTTTCCATGTCCCTTGACCCAATAGGGTTTTCCTAAACCAACCCTAGTTCGATCTAGGGTTACTCTCACAAGGAAAAACCCCTAAAACATCTTATTTACTTCATCGCTATTTCCACATTACATGTACATTATTATTTCCACATTACATGTACATTAATTGGAGGAAGATGCCTTAATCCTACTACTTCTCAAAAACCCTAACTTGAGATGAGGAGGGAAATATCATTTTAGGGTTTAATAAGCAAGAGTATGAGAAGTGGATGAAATTAGAGATGAGAAGAGTTAGAGAAAATATTACTTCGGGCAAACTCTAGGTTCTATCCAGGCAGGTATCATTGTGGCTAAGGGAGTCCTTGTAAACCAACTTAATGATGCAGAGAAAAATATTGCTAGTCCCCAAAGTGATGCCTCCTTCTAGACACCATTACCATCAGGTCATTCCTTAATAAGTTTCCTTAGATGTGTACAGATTACATGAAATTATAAACTATTTAATATTATTTGAAAATTTTGGGGCTCTGATACAAAATGTAACTACATCTCTTTTAGGAAACTCCCAATTGAGTAAGGCATTAAAGTTGATAGCCATTACCCATATTCCCAACGATCTAGATTTAACCAAATAAGAAATAGTGGAAAATGATTTCAGTCAATTCAAATATCATATAAAAGAATACTCTTCTAAAGAGTTATATGAATTTCTATTATCATAATTGTACATATGAGAACTATATGAGAAGAAGTATCTATCTATCCTCCTTACAAGTTAACTTTAATGTCTTTAAGTAATTTCCTATGTTCATAATATCTTGATATCATCTTATCTAGCATGTACTATCGAAATATATCATGTATGTGGGGTGCATTAAAAAGTATGCAAGTACAGAACAACATATAAGAATCAATTACTTGTAAATAAGAACTACCATTTTTTTCACATTATCTATTTTTATGTTATACTCATAGTGGCATTATAATTGAACGAAATGTAAATAAACATCTAATATTTTAGTTTTTCAATCCTCAAGAAACACTTGACAAACATCGACACACTAATGTCGGTAGTCATAAGTGTAACCACATACCTCAATGGTGAGCCATGCAGATTATGCAATTATACTTTAAGCATATTCAATCAATCCAATCAATAGATCCAACCAATCAATATATTAATATGCATGTATGTAAATCCTAAAGTCCCACCATCACATTAGTTAGATTAAACTCTACTCAAGTCCTAATCTAGGGTTTAGGTTTCTTGGGTATCGGGTTATATTTTTTTTAAATTGGCCATTGATTCATCCCGTGGCTGGGGGGTTTTGAACATGCGACCTCTCGGTCTTACATCAGTAATTTTACCATCTTGGTGCCACCGCTTTGGCTTGGGTATCGAGTTATCATTAGAGTTATGCGACAAAATCCTAATTTCCATGATTATTGATTTAATGACTCAAGAAACCAAACTCATGTTAGGTGTTCCCATGATTATCAAATCTACCATATTATTGTATCATGAGCACTAAATTCAACTATGAATTCCTCAATGAAAGAGAAAATGGTATGGAACCCTAATTACTTCATATGCATGATTATTCATATTAGGAACTCTAGTTCTACATTATTATGATCGTGGGCATGTTAAATTCCCATTATATTTAAAAATGTCATCTCAAAGAATCATATTTAACATGATTAACAATTTATTCATCAAAAACTAGGTTTTATACCCTAATTCACATGTTGATTATTATCCTCTTTTTGAAACCCTAATTATCTTATCATCATCAACATAATCATCATGATTATCATTATACTCTACAAGATCAGATCATATCATTAAAGAAAGGCATTTAATGTTTTTAATATCATAATACCCAAATCTAGGGTTTCTACATATTAATCATCACTTTAACATATTTTGGCACTACCTTTAGAATTGCAATGAGAATTAGGTCTCAATTGTAATATATTATGTTCATCTCATTTTTCTCATCAATTTTCTTATATAACATATCTTCATCCGAGCATCCTAGTAATTACTATGGTTTTGGCAATATTAACCTTATTGGACCAATGACAAATAGACACATCAATACTGTTACGACCCCACCTTCCGATAACCCCCAATTAAGGGAGACCGAAAGGTTGAAGCCGCACCAATAAAATCCCGGATCAAAGGTTCGACATATAACCAAGAACAATTATTAAATTCTAACATACTATGCTGAAAAAGGGTAATAAAATTTTTCTTTATCATACCTTTGAAAAGTTGGAAGTACTAGACTTCTATCCACAGAAGAACTACTCTAACTAACTCCTCCTTGTTCTTTAGTTCTTGAATTCACAATGTGTCACTTTACTGTTTTGTGCTTTGGAAAATGTACCTAAAACGCCGACAAACAAAGCAACGGTCAGTCGGTATGTGGAGGAAACAATTATCAAGAAATTATGCTAACAATGTAATCAAGCAATTAATCTTTTTAACAATCAAGATTACATTTTAAGCCAAACTACTCAATCCATACTTATCCACAACTCTGTGTTGTCCCTATAAGGACTTATATGGAAACCTCTCTAAGGTGACTTGTTGGACTTACCCTCTAGGCAGCCAAAGTCTTTCTCGACCTGGTGGATCTACCCTCTAGGTAGCCTATGTACCAGGTCCGCCATTACGACACAGAGAGGATCAATGAATTGAGCTAGATGGCATATACTTTATGTGATAGTCATATTCACTTTACATTTGCATGAAATGAATAGACATTCAACAATTATTTCAAGCAACCGATAAATCCTTCGGAAATCGCCGGGAAACTAAAGCGATTATTCATAAGCGTAACCACATACCTGATTTGATGAGTCATGCAGATTATTCATCATTTACTTCATGTATATGAAATCAAGCCAATCAACAGATCCAAGCATGTAATTAAATCATCACATAATTCCTGAAAAGAATATGTACTCTATTTATTACACATTTCATCAAGAATATACTTTATTAACTTGGATTCGCTTTCTAGGGTTTTGTGTCTATTTTAGGGTTTCATTATGCAATTAGGGTTTCCCTTTATCTTTCACCGCATTAAACCCTAATTTTATGCGATTATTCAAAAACCCTAATTATCTTATCTATTCTTCAATACTAAGGTTATCTCAACAACATATAACCTTATTTCCATATTTAAAAGCACATTAATCATCAATTAATTTCATTAAAATTCTTTTACATTAAAGATACTATTTTTATCCCTTTTAATTCATGACAAAATCATTATGTGCATCTATCATCAATTCAAAGCTCATTAGGGTCTAAATAACATATGAACTCATTTTTCCATCATATCTACCTTTTATTCATAAAAAGTCCCTAATTACTACTTTTAGGGTATTTATCCATAATTAAGGACTTTCATATACCAAAAACTTATAACTATCATTTAACAACATGTTATCATGATATCTTCCCCTTTTTCTCCAAGTTAGGGTTTCTAAAAGCATTATCATGTAATCTTGGTTTAAAACCTTAAAACATGCAATATCTCATATATATTAGATTCACATCTGATATTACCCTTCAACATGGTATAATTATTCAAACTAACCCATTAGGCACCATAGATTCAACCTTTAATTCACAAATTAGGTTTTTATCTTTACTTTAATGCACTTTTCATTAACTTATAGTACTTTTGAAATTAGGAACGGAATCAATATCTTATTATATTTTTAATAGATTCCCCTCGTTCTCCTGATCAAAATTCATATATAACTTATCTAAATCCGAGCTAGCAATGATTAATTATGAATTTTGTAAGATTTCACTTACATTGACCAATCAGAAGCCGCCACGTAGCTTCTCCAGCAATGTTGCGCCCGATTGAGTTTATAATCGATTGTCTATTTTGCCCTCCACTTAAACGACCAGTTCTACAGCCCGCGAAGGGCAATTTCGTCCAACGACCTTGGACTCTTCTTCTTCCTCGGGCTGAAGCAGCAGCGCCGCCCTAGCTGCGATCTGCAGCTGTGCGCCGGCCCTTCTCCGGCTCCTCGGTCCCCGGTTGCTGCCTCCAACCTCTCCCCCAGCTCCGCCGCCCTTGGGCGCACCTGGAGCGCCACCTCCATCGCTGCATAGGCGGCTCTCTCGTGAGCTATAGGGCTGCAACACCTGATCGTTATGGCAGTCATGCGGCTGCAACTCCGCGCCAGATAGGTCGGAAGGATGGCCACCAAACGACTCTTTGATGTCGTAGGACCCTCGAGTCTCTAATAGGACCACAAAACCAACTCGTGATGCTCCAGAAATAAGTCTACACCCTCGTTAGGGTTTATACGTGAAAGAACAAGAAGAAGGGTAGGAGAGGTGCGTGGAACAGGCTTCTTGGCTTAGCCATGGGCTCTTCCCTTTATATAGGAGGGTAGCCACGCTCCCTGTAACCTTGCTCATGAAGAAAACAATCCTTTTTCAATTGGAATATGATTCCTTCAATGAGAAGGAACTTTCTCTTACTCTCTCTCTTTCTCTCTTCATGATATACCTTTTCTGATTAGGATTTCGAAAATCCTTTCTCATATCATTATTGTTCTTGTATTTTAATCCATTAACCACGAAAACATATTCCCTTCTTTAGTAGGAAAATCTTCCTTCAAATCATAATTGAGGGATCATATATTCCCAATATCTCCTTATTTCATAATTATGGTATTTCCTTTTTATTCTTCTTTTATTCTCCTCATTAATATTCCTTTTATCATTAGGAATTCTTGAGACACGAAATTCCACAAAGGAATATTCAATCATACCTTTTTCCTCTTATTTTCAATATGTTTCCATTATTATCAATTCCTTTCTTTAAAAAGAAATATTTAATTAATCTTTTCTTTCCTCATTATTTTCTTTTTTTGTAACCTTGGACTCCTTGGTACCCAAGGAACCCAAAAGGCACGAAATCCTCTTTGGATTTGCCTTCTAGAGGTTTCCACATATTTCTTTTCTCAAAAATTCAATTATTCATTCACTAATTGAATTTTCTTTGTTATTTCCTTGTTATTGGGCCCAATAGCCAATAAAGCCCATGAAGCAACCAATCCAGGCTATTGTGTAAAGAATTCATTTATTCAAAACAAATCACATCATTATTTGTTCAATTATCCTTAATATGAGAAATTGCATTTCTCACCATTTGAACCTGAAAATTGAGGTTATAACATCCTTCCCCTCTTATAGGAATTTTGCCCCCAAAATTCAAACAAGCAAACAAACAATTCAAGATAAGACTTTTCCATGTCCATCATAGGCCCCTATGTGGCTTTACCGTACTCATGGTGCTTCCATAGAACCTTTATCATCACATATCCTTTTCCTTGAGTCCTTTCATCCCGGAGTCTATAAACTGCACAGGTGACTCAGGCCATGTCAGCCTCCCTTGGGGCTCACTCGGTTCATTGCTCAGCACATGGTCGGGTACCTCACATAGTGCTCTAAGTTGGACACATGGAAAACACCTCACATAACTTTATCCTGAGGGGTAAGGTCAAAACCTAACCATCTCCACCTATCCATCTCTAATGGACCCATGTATCGGGGACCCAGCTTTCTCAGCTGCAGCTCAGAGGGGTCGGATTTTCATGTCTCATTTTCCCCCCACAGTACTTGCATGTCAGTCTACTTTGCATCTGCTCACGACTCTCATCGTCTCTAGGCTCCTTTCAGCCCTTGCACGATCAAAGTGACTTCATCTACACGCACTGGGGTCCCATCATGTGGTACTTTCACCAACATCACCATACTGAAGTGGTGACCGACACAAACTCCCTTACAGAGCTTCTTGAAACCCGATACTGGCTATGGTGGTCATTGTCACATCTTTCATAGGACAAGAACTGTCTCTAGTTATCACCCTGAACGAGCACACATACCCTCATCAGACCCTTTAGTCTGGACCATAGTTAGGGGTGATAACTATACTAACATTGAGTTCTTCATGTACCTACTTCCACTTTATGGAAGTGAACCTTTAGGTCAAACTCAAGAACCTACGAACTTGCTTCATGGTGTAGTTGAACCATCTCTCTCATGGGTAGTTCAACAAAACTCTTTCTTTCTCATGTCTTCTAGGTAAGGCGACCTACCATAACCCATATTGCATTTCGACCTTCCTAGGTCAAGGGGAGACTTATCACCACATCCATAAAGTCAAGCTCTCATTCCTTCTCAGGAATTCTTTTGTCCTCTATATTGATACACTGGGTTACTGGGGTTCGTCCTTTACCTCCTGGCTTGCATGGCCATAAACCACATGCAACCTTATCTTAAGCATCCAAAGTGCTATCTCCATTTTACATGGTGTATCATGATTTTATGTATGTCATGATTCTCTCAAGATCGATTCCTTCGAAACCCTAAACCACTCTTGTCAGGGTTTCATCACCTTCTTTTTGAAAGAAGTGCACTTGAGGTTCTACTACCATCCTTTCATTGCATCCATGACAAGACTGGCTAACCAAACAATCATAACGCATCTTGTTACATCTGAGTGTTATTCAAACACCTCTCTATTTCAAACGTAGGGTTAGCCAAACAACGTCTTCTATATAAACGAGGTAGCTATAACTCAACTAGAGCATCCATTATTACTTCACATCCATACACTTCCATGTATTTCACTTATCATCTCACCTCAAACTCTATGTCTAACTTCAATAAGACCACTATCTGATCATGGGGATCAAACTCAACCTGGTATAACTTGTAAGTCCTTCATAGCTCATGATAAAAATATCCTCATTATATGACTACCTCATTCCTCTTAGTATTTGTAAACCATCTGTGTATCATTCAATCTACCAGGGCAGGTTATCCCATTTATCGTGGCAACGTTCCAACCTACATCATCTCTTATCCTTGATGTATGGCATGCGTAATGTACTATCTCTCAATCCCATAACAAGAAGAAATAAGCATTTGGCTGCAGTCCAAATACAGAGTTCTTCCTGTTCCAAGAGTAGAGATGGTACATACCACCTTGCCAATACACCTTTACATCTAAGTTGCAACGTGCCATATAAGTCTCTTCATCACAAACATTATTATATCAAATTAATCTTGAACCTACTGAGGTTTATATCCTTGGTCATCTTCTCTAGGTCTATAGGGTACCGACTCTTTTGGGGTCATCCCTCTTCCCACATGCATCAAGAGAGTGCCCTACTCATCTGCCCTTTGGGTCTCATGAGTTCATGAAGGTGATCAATCTCCTAACCCATGGCCCTCAGACAATGATAGCTGTTACCTCCTGACCCTATGGTCATGTGCAACTGGGGAATTAGGCAACTCCTACTTTCATCGGTCTTATCCCTACCTGACTCTTAGGATAGACTTAGGATTCTCCATCATAGTACATGTTCACTTAGAACCTTACCCAAGTCTTCATCATCTCTCTTTCTGCATTCCGGGGCTGACCCTCATCCTTTCATAGGGATCATGGCAACTTGCCTACCTTGGTCAAGCCCCATACCGATTACCTCCATGGTAACTCATCTACATGCACATAGCGATGATTATCTATGGGTCTACAGGTTCATTCGCATACAATGTACTCTTCACTTAGCGTCTCAAGATCCTATGAGACCTCTTTAGGTTACCTTAAACCAACAAAACCGATATACACCCCACCCAAGGGGTCCCTCTCCTAGGATGGGAGGAAAACTATCTCTTGACTACAAGGTCACAAAAGCTCTTAGGTCTAGGGTTTACATCCACAAGAGCCTACTTAACCTTAGCAAGCTATTAAGGCACAAGCAGTTCACCTTCTGAACCATGCTAGGTCATACTTGTCCTCTTTCCTCAAAGCTGGATCAAGACCATATCTTCCTTTACCCTTAACCTAGCTGTGAGGGGTTCACTAAACCTACCTTTAAACTTAAGAGCTTCCCTTTTCTTTATACATGAGGCGTACCATACTTGAAACTTATAGCAACTTAATTCTCATCATGAGCATTAGGCATGCCACTTCCCCTCTTAGGCCTAGAAATCCTAGGCTCACTTTTAGGTGTCCTGCTTCATGCTCTATCTCTTAACCATGAATCAAGCTTGCCATAATGTGCACTTTCTGTCATCCTTCAACTCGAACAACCCTTTAAGGTGAGTCCTCCTCAAGGCCATCTAACAAGGTACAAGGCCTCAAAACCTATTACTATACCTCTTCAGGGTCTATGGAACTCTTCTTCTTATCTATACCATAAGCGCAAAGGTATAAACAGACTCATCCTCTTTCTAGGATTTGGGTGGTCAAAGGTACTCGGTCATCAAACCTCTCATGGCTCATATGGCATCTCATGCACATCCATCCAAACACTTGGTCTAACTCATCATGCCATCTCTCTCTATATCCTTCACTTAAGGTTAGGGTTAACGTCATCCTCGTAGGTTGAGCCAGGTTTCTACTTACAATGGAGATCTCTATTTCCAAGACTAAGTTATCCTCCTGACATGAAGATCTAGCCTCAGGTCTCTTCTGAGGACATGACATTTTATGTCATACGACCTAAGCATGGATCTATTATTTAGTTTGTGCTTACTCTATTAAGCTTATGTCCATGACATCTTATTTACATGCTTTTCATTAATTTGATGGAGGATTTCTTATACCTTATTTACCTTACCCATACCTCAAGAGGGTGAGGAAAAGAAAGAAAACCCTAATCCTTAGGGTCCTTAACAGAATTTTTGTGATGAGGAGAGATGAATAAGATGAGAAGTCCTAAAGGTATCTTATTTCGATTCATACCCTAAGACTTTGGCCAGGCGGTCACACGGGTCCGGGAGTCCTCGTATTCCGACTAGCGGTGCGGAGGAAAATCTTGCCAGCCCCCGGTCGTGATCCCTTTCTAGACACCTCCGTCTTTCGGATATTCCTCTAATAACTCCCTTGGGTTCTATGGAGTTTGTAAAATTTAATAATTATTAATGGTTAAATGAGGAACCCAGGCTCTGATACCAAATGTTACGACCCCACCTTCCGATAACCCCCAATTAAGGGAGACCGAAAGGTTGAAGCCGCACCAATAAAATCCCGGATCAAAGGTTCGACATATAACCAAGAACAATTATTAAATTCTAACATACTATGCTGAAAAAGGGTAATAAAATTTTTCTTTATCATACCTTTGAAAAGTTGGAAGTACTAGACTTCTATCCACAGAAGAACTACTCTAACTAACTCCTCCTTGTTCTTTAGTTCTTGAATTCACAATGTGTCACTTTACTGTTTTGTGCTTTGGAAAATGTACCTAAAACGCCGACAAACAAAGCAACGGTCAGTCGGTATGTGGAGGAAACAATTATCAAGAAATTATGCTAACAATGTAATCAAGCAATTAATCTTTTTAACAATCAAGATTACATTTTAAGCCAAACTACTCAATCCATACTTATCCACAACTCTGTGTTGTCCCTATAAGGACTTATATGGAAACCTCTCTAAGGTGACTTGTTGGACTTACCCTCTAGGCAGCCAAAGTCTTTCTCGACCTGGTGGATCTACCCTCTAGGTAGCCTATGTACCAGGTCCGCCATTACGACACAGAGAGGATCAATGAATTGAGCTAGATGGCATATACTTTATGTGATAGTCATATTCACTTTACATTTGCATGAAATGAATAGACATTCAACAATTATTTCAAGCAACCGATAAATCCTTCGGAAATCGCCGGGAAACTAAAGCGATTATTCATAAGCGTAACCACATACCTGATTTGATGAGTCATGCAGATTATTCATCATTTACTTCATGTATATGAAATCAAGCCAATCAACAGATCCAAGCATGTAATTAAATCATCACATAATTCCTGAAAAGAATATGTACTCTATTTATTACACATTTCATCAAGAATATACTTTATTAACTTGGATTCGCTTTCTAGGGTTTTGTGTCTATTTTAGGGTTTCATTATGCAATTAGGGTTTCCCTTTATCTTTCACCGCATTAAACCCTAATTTTATGCGATTATTCAAAAACCCTAATTATCTTATCTATTCTTCAATACTAAGGTTATCTCAACAACATATAACCTTATTTCCATATTTAAAAGCACATTAATCATCAATTAATTTCATTAAAATTCTTTTACATTAAAGATACTATTTTTATCCCTTTTAATTCATGACAAAATCATTATGTGCATCTATCATCAATTCAAAGCTCATTAGGGTCTAAATAACATATGAACTCATTTTTCCATCATATCTACCTTTTATTCATAAAAAGTCCCTAATTACTACTTTTAGGGTATTTATCCATAATTAAGGACTTTCATATACCAAAAACTTATAACTATCATTTAACAACATGTTATCATGATATCTTCCCCTTTTTCTCCAAGTTAGGGTTTCTAAAAGCATTATCATGTAATCTTGGTTTAAAACCTTAAAACATGCAATATCTCATATATATTAGATTCACATCTGATATTACCCTTCAACATGGTATAATTATTCAAACTAACCCATTAGGCACCATAGATTCAACCTTTAATTCACAAATTAGGTTTTTATCTTTACTTTAATGCACTTTTCATTAACTTATAGTACTTTTGAAATTAGGAACGGAATCAATATCTTATTATATTTTTAATAGATTCCCCTCGTTCTCCTGATCAAAATTCATATATAACTTATCTAAATCCGAGCTAGCAATGATTAATTATGAATTTTGTAAGATTTCACTTACATTGACCAATCAGAAGCCGCCACGTAGCTTCTCCAGCAATGTTGCGCCCGATTGAGTTTATAATCGATTGTCTATTTTGCTCTCCACTTAAACGACCAGTTCTACAGCCCGCGAAGGGCAATTTCGTCCAACGACCTTGGACTCTTCTTCTTCCTCGGGCTGAAGCAGCAGCGCCGCCCTAGCTGCGATCTGCAGCTGTGCGCCGGCCCTTCTCCGGCTCCTCGGTCCCCGGTTGCTGCCTCCAACCTCTCCCCCAGCTCCGCCGCCCTTGGGCGCACCTGGAGCGCCACCTCCATCGCTGCATAGGCGGCTCTCTCGTGAGCTATAGGGCTGCAACACCTGATCGTTATGGCAGTCATGCGGCTGCAACTCCGCGCCAGATAGGTCGGAAGGATGGCCACCAAACGACTCTTTGATGTCGTAGGACCCTCGAGTCTCTAATAGGACCACAAAACCAACTCGTGATGCTCCAGAAATAAGTCTACACCCTCGTTAGGGTTTATACGTGAAAGAACAAGAAGAAGGGTAGGAGAGGTGCGTGGAACAGGCTTCTTGGCTTAGCCATGGGCTCTTCCCTTTATATAGGAGGGTAGCCACGCTCCCTGTAACCTTGCTCATGAAGAAAACAATCCTTTTTCAATTGGAATATGATTCCTTCAATGAGAAGGAACTTTCTCTTACTCTCTCTCTTTCTCTCTTCATGATATACCTTTTCTGATTAGGATTTCAAAAATCCTTTCTCATATCATTATTGTTCTTGTATTTTAATCCATTAACCACGAAAACATATTCCCTTCTTTAGTAGGAAAATCTTCCTTCAAATCATAATTGAGGGATCATATATTCCCAATATCTCCTTATTTCATAATTATGGTATTTCCTTTTTATTCTTCTTTTATTCTCCTCATTAATATTCCTTTTATCATTAGGAATTCTTGAGACACGAAATTCCACAAAGGAATATTCAATCATACCTTTTTCCTCTTATTTTCAATATGTTTCCATTATTATCAATTCCTTTCTTTAAAAAGAAATATTTAATTAATCTTTTCTTTCCTCATTATTTTCTTTTTTTGTAACCTTGGACTCCTTGGTACCCAAGGAACCCAAAAGGCACGAAATCCTCTTTGGATTTGCCTTCTAGAGGTTTCCACATATTTCTTTTCTCAAAAATTCAATTATTCATTCACTAATTGAATTTTCTTTGTTATTTCCTTGTTATTGGGCCCAATAGCCAATAAAGCCCATGAAGCAACCAATCCAGGCTATTGTGTAAAGAATTCATTTATTCAAAACAAATCACATCATTATTTGTTCAATTATCCTTAATATGAGAAATTGCATTTCTCACCATTTGAACCTGAAAATTGAGGTTATAACAAATACTTACTTGTTTTCCCATTTCTTTTAGTTGGGTCAGCCAGGATGTTGTGAGAGTACTACCTACCCTTGAACCTCATATGTGTGTGAAGGGAAAAGGAGTCATTTGACTCTTTTCTTTCTCCTTCCTTAGGTAGTGTGATCCCTACCCGATGAAGGTGGGTCAACATGCATTCGGCTCCTCATAGCTGCTCATCCTCAAGCATTGGAAGGTCAGAGCATGATCTTTGCTTCATCATTGGGTCCCTACGGAGGCAAAGGCATCCTCAATTTAGTTGGAGGCCACCAGGCTTGCAGGATGAGACCCCACTTTAGGTGAGCGATGTGCGTGACTTGAAACACTACCAAGAACTAGAATTGATCCCTTGCTTACAAGGAAAGTCGGAGGGGTATCCAGTCATCACAAAGAAGATGAAGAGACATAGTAGACCTCCTAGGAAACCTCCACAGTTACCTAGGGATTTTCATGTCTATTTTTTTGATTTGAGGCTTTGTGGAAGGCCTGCACCCACCGGTTATAGTACTTAGACATCAAGGTCTGGGTTCTCAATTGTGTGGAGGGGGCTCTGATGTCAGGGACCTTCTATAAAGATCCCCCATAGACTATAGAGACAAGAAGTTATGCTCTGCTTGGAGGCAAGGACTCCCATGGTCCTTTATATTGGCAGTAGCAGGACCCTTTAGGGATTTGGGGAGGTTGACGGGAAAGGAGAGGCACAGGCATCTACAGTCATATATATACACGTTGCTAAGGGAACCCTTCCTACTGGTCATGCCTTTTATGGAGTGGTTTCATATTCTAATGCATACTGGCTTTCCGACTTCTTCTTCATTTTCTTAACATATTAATGTTTGCTAAATTGTTGATTAATTAAGAGATAGCCAAACATGTTGCATACGAGGCACACTACTCCTTACCTCTATCTCCCTCCCTCTCTATCTTAAGTATATTTCTTGAATCAATAACCCTAGCACTTGGTTAACACACCAAAATTCATAAAGGAAAGCATATACTTTTATGGTGTATTTTGGATAATGAATTCTCGATTATTCATCTATTTCTCTTTTGATATATTCTTCCAATTTATTATATTTATTCCATGGAAACTCACTTATACCCCTTACCAAAATTATATTTAGTAATTGAGATAAACAAAACTTGTTCTTTTAACATTTTGTTTTAAAGTATACCATTATCTAAAACATGTGTTGCCAACCTGGTTAGATAATTACCCTTTTAATTATCTAAAATGCCACACATCCTATTTGCTTTTAGTAACTTGCATATTATCATATATTTATATTATATTTCCAATAGTTTACAAATCCAAACATATTTATAGTACATAAAAACTCTTATTCATTTATCTTCTGCTCTAAGAAAATATTTACAATGCAAATAATCTCATAAGTAACATTATCATTCTATCAATAATATCATAGGAGAATTTACTTATCAACTCATGGCATGTAATTTTATAATTCAATTTTACCAAATTTGAGGATATAACAGCTTCCATAAACTGCATAATGTGGGACTTCATATCAACTTTGTGGGGATGAGAGGATCATATGACACAAAAATGATTCCACCTTGGAATCGCATGATCATTCTATCAACACCTTTCTAACGGATGCAAAATTTTAAAGAATCCATCTTCAGTCTGATTCTGGTCATGAATTAGCACCCTGTGTAACTTCCTTCACCAAAAGATTTTAGGATATAACCGCCCTTTCTCATCGACCATCTCCAATTTTCTTAGAGGATGATGGATTTGGTTTAATTACACATGATGATGTGTACATTGTCAACTCGACAGGACAATTTAAAATTAAAATCACAGACTTTGACCTTCTCAGACTATTATCGGATGGAAGGAAATGACTCTACACATCACAGTTCTTAGAAAGAAAGCATTCCTCTCTCCCTAATTTCAAGTGACTGGGGTTAAATGTTTGCCCATATTCCACGCTCTGATATCTGGACATCCCAAAGTCAAGTCTCACCCACCTCAACAAGATGCAACCAATTCTTTAGAGGCCATGGTCATATGCGGTAGTTGTAAAACTTATTGGACGATTTGTTAGCTATCTCACACTTTGTGATAGAATTAAACAGTTATGGAAACATGTTAGTCGCTAGAGGACATATGAAATAAGTATGAAGAACTTTGTTGTTCAGTTATCCTACATTTCTGACAATGAGAATGCCCTAACGGGAGGGACCTGGCCCATTTATGGCTATTGCCTAACCGTTTGTCAATGGAATTTGTCTTATGTTCCAATAGTATGACTACCAAAATCTATTGTCATTTAGGCGTGTATCCTGGATCTCCCTCTTCACTTATATAATCATATTGTGTTTCAAAGGATTGGTGACATCTTGGGGAAATTATTTTGTGTGGATGCACATACTTTGAACTGCTCTAGAAGACAGTCTGCTAGAACTGCTATGGAAGTTGACATTTTTGTCCCAGATCTTCCAACTGTCCTTGTAGATGGTGTGTCTTAAAATGTTGGCTATGAATATCCCACTCTCATCTATTTGTCATGCAGCATGCTAGGTCATCATCAGTGTGAATGCCCTCAACATAATCTGATGTCTCTAATGATGTTAGTATGTTATTGATTCTAGTAGAGGAAAGTCAGTATGTTTCATATGGACAGAATATTCACTCAAAGAACCCACAACGTCAAGTTATCTTATGACTGATATACCCTAGAATCCGGGCAATAGATTTTCTATGATAATAGATATGGTTAACACATTGGTAAATACAACCCTATCTGACGCTTTACAACTTCTCATCAAATGACCCTCACAAATATTTGGAACTGTAAATGCAAGTCTTCTACTATTACAGAGGTTTCATGTGATCCTATTATTTCTCCTGTTGTAGATTCCTCGGTTGATAACGAATGTAGTCCTCAAGTTCAAACCACCTCTACTGAGAATATCATTGGTTATTTACATATCCATCACACGTCTGTTAACCCAAACTGGGATGAAGTCATTATCCATGATTCTATAGACATCCTCACCTAGATTCTTCAAATATGATTACAACTATCTCTCTAGAACTACATAATATTACAGAATATCTTGCTTCCTCTCCCAACCTCAATGGTAAGATGGGAAGAGAGATCTAAAGCTCCATTGGAAAAAATGAAAGTGTCACCTTACTTGACACGCAGTCAATCCAAGAAGTTGTAAGTGGATACAGATAGTACTTCTCATCCTAGCAAGGTTGATGATCTTGACAGAGTCTATGTTAGATATCTTATGTTGGAATGTAAGGGATGTTGTGAAACCATCTTACATAATCTAGATTGACTAATTTGATTTGCATCCATAAACCCAAGTTAGTTGCAATCATTGAACCTTGGATATATGGAAACAATGTTGAACATGTTATCCAACTATTTGGATTCTCTTAGTTAACCGCCTAAAACCCTACATGCCTGCATGGATATGTGAATAGAAATCTGGCTAGCTTCACACCTAGAAGGAGAATATAAGATAACATTATCCTTGTCCAATAGTTTATTTATAACATGAGAAGACAACATTCTACCCCTTTTATGTCATTTAAAATTGAATTGAAAAATGCCTATGATCGTCTCTCTTAGACATTTATCCTAGATACAATAAAAAAAGTAGGGTTCCCTCCCCCAAACATAAATTATATAATGCAGTCAATCTGTGGCTGTCAAATAAGCATTGTCTAGAATGGAGAACTACTACATGGCTTTAATGCATCAAGAGGTCTTCGTCAAGGTGAACCCTTATCTCCCTATCTATTTGTTTTATGTCTTAATAGGCTTAGCCTTCTTATTAAGGATTATGTCCACCAAAATCTTTGGAAGTCTTTAAAACTATCTCAACAAGGACCAACTTTCTCTTGTCTGGATTTTGTGAATGATATCATTTTATTCATAAGAGTTGATGTTTAACACCTTTAATTGATAATGAATTTATTTGATATATTCGGCCAGGATTTATAACAGTTAATCTCAATGGCCATAAGCTCCATTTTCTTTTCGGTGTCTATTCCTCCTGCATTGTAAAGGCAAATATGTTATACAATTAGTATGTCGGCTACCTCAAATCTTGGGATTTACTTAGGTGTTCCTATCATTCATGGTCGGATCACAAAGGCTATTTATGATCACTTACATGACATAATCAATAATTGTATTACTAGTTGGGCTGTAAAAACATTAAACCTTGCAAGTCAGGTGTGCCTTGCCAGATAAATTCTTCAATCAATTCCAACATTTTTTGTGCATACTTTAGTCTTACCAGTGCCTCTTTGCCATAAGATTGATGCTAATATATGTCATTTTATTTGGAAAAGGAAAGCCTCCGCTATCTTTAGTAGTTTGGATCGATTATTTCTCTAAAGAAGAATGGTGGTTTGGGTCTTCTCTCAATGCATGAATGGAGCTCTGATTATGAAAATGGCTTAGGAATTTCTTAATGGCAGACATACTCTTGGTCCAATGGTTTAAGAAATAAGTATCAATAATTTAGACCCTACTACAACCATTGGATTACTACTTTTTGATGTATGGTATGTACATTACATCATCTAGCACTTCAACATAGTCATGAGGCTATTGGTAACAATACAATGACTTCAGTCTAGTTTGATAAATGGATCCCACAAACATTTGATCAACAAACTCTTGTCATGTCTCTGATTCCTGAAGATTTGAGTGACTTAAAGGTTTTTCATTAGCACATATGAGCTTCTCATGGGAATATGATTCCTTGACTCTATTTCCCTGGTGAGATTGCTAAAAAATACACTATTCATTATCTAAGATCATCCTGTAGGAATGATAGGTGGTGTTGGTCTCATACTCTGACTAGAACACTTTCAGTTACCTCAGCTTACTTGATACTGAAGGAAGGTAAAACAAGAACTTCTGCTAGTAATTGGATGGTTCTTTGGAAAATAAAACTTCATACAAAATCGAAGTTCTTTG
The DNA here is from genome assembly GCA_963693085.1 of Alisma plantago-aquatica. Lineage (NCBI taxonomy): Eukaryota > Viridiplantae > Streptophyta > Magnoliopsida > Alismatales > Alismataceae > Alisma > Alisma plantago-aquatica. Next base: position 941,817,622 of record OY856410.1, on the reverse strand, counting down.
TATGGTTGATAATGCATGGCACTCTTATGACAATTGCACAGAGGTTACATTTCCATTTCACTGATAACCCAACATGTGCCCTATGTCAATCATCAGTTGAAGATGTCTTGTGTACCTTATGTGATTGTGTTTCATCTAGGAATATTTGGTCTCTACATCAAATTGAAGATTATATTTATGATTTCTTCAACTTGGATTTCCTTCCTTAGGTAGAGAAATGTATCCAGTCTTCTTATCGATATATGGTCATCTTTGTTTCATGTTCTTACAAGATTTGGTTATCTAAGAACACATGAGTGTTTAAGAATGAAGCACAACTCATTCCTAGACTACTCAATTACATTCTATTTCAAACCCGTTCAATCTCTAATGGGTTCTACTACAAAGATGCATTTACATCACAATCTAGTACTATTTGACATGATAGTCCATGTCAAGCACCACTGAGTGGCTGGATGAACTCAACATTGATGCTTCCTATCAGTCTTATGGTTCCATAACAAGTGATGTTCTTAGATACCACAATGGAGTGTGGATAATGGGTTGGCCTAACATTATTTTTTCTTATTCTTCTCTTGAGGCATAAATAGTTGTTGTATACATGACACTCGAAGGGTGATAGAGTTCAACAACTCTCATCTTGTTATTGAACTAGACAATGAGACCACAATAAACATAATTAATTCTGAGGACACTTTGGTTCCTATTCTACACACTTGGATGACTGCTATCACGGTTTACATGACTACATATGATCATATCATTGTACAAAAATGTATAAAATTTTAGAATCAGAGGCAGACAAATTGGCTAAATTATAAAGGTCAAGTTTGATAATGTATAACTATTTCCCTAACCGTCCAATGGGGTTTTTTGATATAATGGGATTTAATATCCTAAGAAACTTCACTCATGCATTTTTTCATGCTAATCAATGAAACTTATAAAAAAACACAAGATAATAGATATAAAAGAAATATTGTAAAACAATAGTGTGGCTTCTTGCAAGCATTTTTGTTAATCTATAACTTTTGTAAGGATCCTACAAACAAATAAACGTTAAATAATGAGGTTGTGCATAATTTTTTGTAAGCATTTTAGTCAACAATCATGAAGTACTTGTTAATTGTTTGTAGGTTGTAGGGATGGGGCTTTCTCTCGGTGAGTTCCTAATAAAAAAGGATTCATAAACAACAAAAATAAAAAATGAACAAGAAAATAAAGAAAGGAGAGGGACACATAATGAGTATGTGTAACCTTTAAGATGAAATGAAATCAAGTTGACCACCATGGCCTCCAGGCAAGCATGTTCATCAAATAAACCCCCATTTTCTCAAATATCTTATCATATGGATCCATCATACCCTTTCATAATTTCATGGAAACATGTGATAAAATAGGGGAGTTTTGATGAGAAAATGCTTAGGCCTACATAATTAGCCATATTGCACATTCTTTCATACATATCTACAATTGCACGTTCTTGGGAAGTAGTATAACATGTAAGTGAAAGTCAAATCCATAAGGATGATATTTAGACTCTATATGTATGGTTGGGTTACTAGATGTGGAGTCTATTTTAGGGTTTAAAGGTTGGTTTGTAAATTAGGCTAGGCATGCAAATGAATTAAGTCCAAATTGAAACATGCAATTGAATGAAGTCCAAATTGAAACTAAGTTATAACCAACATTTAGGGTTAAACAACTATTTAGAGAAGAAATTGACATCAAAGAAAGCACAATCAACTAATTACTCTACATTATAAATTCTAAACTAGAGATAACTAAACAAGGAAATAGACTATACTAAGAAACGAACTAAGAACCAAATACCATCGACTACAATTAAGACTAAGTTAGCCTAGCACAAACTAATTATCATTCACATACACTTGAATCTAATCAAGAAGAGAAACTAAGAACTAGCAATCAAACAAGAAATCTAGGGCTTGTTAAGTTGGGATGATTACTAGGCTGTTTAGGGGATATGGGATGTTCAACCATGGAATTAGGGTATATTCATCAAAATATCCTATAGTTAGTCATAAGAAACCAAAAAATAGGTAGTGTTAACTAGAATCATTACCCCACTTGTTGGTTGTGGGTTGTATAAGTAGTATTTAGGGAACTCTCCCTACATCACTACATATCCAACCTTATAAGACTCAACTAACAAGTAGATAGATAAGTCTAGTTTGGACTAAATCCTAGTCTAGGTTTCTAAGAGTGACTCTCTAACCTCACTTTACTTGCAAGGATTTGTATATAGTATAATAAGAGGTTTCTTACCTCCTATTGCTCTATCCAACCCTTAAACATGCAATTTGCCAACTGAGAGAATTGAAGCACTCTTATATAATTTGAACTCCCACCTAGGCTAGTGGAATAGATGGGTAGTAGGGTAAAAAATAAAACTAGCCAAGCTTTCACAAGGGACTTAGGTGTTTTCTTCTCTTTCTCCCCTTTCCCTCTTTCCTCTATAACTCAAGTGGTATCAAACATAATTACATAAGAAATACATCGTGAGACAGAAAAACAACTATGTAACACTATTCAACAAAGTATGATCTTTTACATGAATATTTCCAATATGCATGGTATCACACTACCATATTTAGCCCCCACACAACCTTATTGGTGATAAAGAAATGGATAAAATAAGAGAATAAAAGAGTGTAGATATCCATATTTTTATAAAGAGATTATTGTATTCAAATCCAACTCATTGGCAGACGAGCACCCTTCCAAAGTATGAAATGGCATGGAGGGAAGGTGGAGAATTGAAGGAAATGGAAGAAAATTAGGCTTTCTAGGTGGAACAGAGATAGGAGATGAAGCAGTGCAGGTAGAATAGGTTAGGTGGTGTCTAGGATCAATGAATGAGGTTTAAACCTTCACCCTAGCCATACTAAAATCTTATATAGTGGCTAGGGGCTTTTGGGTTATTTAGGGGTAAAGTTGGAAGAGTGAAAAAAATAGGTCTAGGGTTTCGATGTAAATGACTATTCTTCTGCAACTAAGAGTGTTATAAGGTTATGTGGAATGAACGGTTTGCCCAGAATGGGCATGGTGAAAGGGGTAGAAAAGTCAAGAAAAAAATTGGGTTTAGGTAGCTTTATCTAGGGTCATTTTGAGGAGAGGCCTTGAGGGTTAGTTGGTATAACAACCATTCTCAAATGGTTGTGGGAAAGTGCGAGTAGAATGGCCATCATGAAAAGATTGAGAGGAAGAAATAGAGGTTGGTATCTCATCTTAAAACAATTGTTCTAAAGTACCACAACTATTGAGGAAAATATGGTGTACTTTGATTTCTTCACTTGAATTTCATAGAGTTAGTTGATTGAACTGACAATTGAGAATCTTGGGGTAGTATGAAGATGAATTGTGTGGTATTTGTCCTTCTCCATGGATGGTGAACTTCTCAAATAATCCTTTATCAAAATCCTTCCATCAATAGAGGTCAAGTACATACAAAAAATATGGAAATAGACTCTTTTTTGTTTTGGACATGGATGAGACCTTTTATTGATAAATGTCTCCCAAAGACAAGGTAAGAAGTATTACAATGAATTCAAAAGCTTACAACTAGTGTAACCGATTACTATAGATTGAAACTACAAAACTAAAATTGGATTGCATTAAGCTACATTGACGAGTATCTACTTCCTACAATACTTCATCCAAGTAGATCAAGTCTTCTCTTGTAGTAATCACTTCAAGTCTATGAAGGAGGTACATCTTCTTCCCAACTATGAAAATCATATTCATGCTAAATTCTTAGCCTTTTTTCTCATTTCGCTTCAGATCATCCTGGTGGATATTTTTTCATGCCACTACTGACTCATGTTTCTTTACATAAACTTCTTGGTAGAGTCATTCTATCGTGTTCAGGATCTAAAGTAGTTTCAATAGATATCACACCATGATTTACAATCATAATTTGAGTTTGCAAACTTGCCTCACCACCCTCGAATATAACCTCATGCTCCTATGGATTGGAATGTGTGTCTCTTTTTTGTATTCATAGATTTTCCATCATCTAAAATAAATTCATTCACCTACATGTCAACTATATGGATACTGAGTCTATCCTTGGTAGGAAAAAAGTTTGATGCTTCCTCTTCCTTATTCATATCTTCAAAATAGGTGCAGTCTATTTCAAATGAACATTATTAGTGAATGTTGGATCCTGGCTTTTCGACTCCATGGCCTTGATCTCATCAACTTCAAGATTATATTCTGCCTCCAATATTGTGAACTTATTGTTATATGCTTGTATTGAGCTTGCTTATTAGGATTGTTTACTTATAATGATCTGACTGTCTTGTGTGGATATTGTGGCCAAAGTAAGTATGCCACCTATCTTCGTTTTCATCCCACTTGACACCTACCTCATCGCTAAGTGGTTTTGGTACATCTGCATTTGTAGGTTCAAATATTGTTGTAGGGAAGTTCATTTAATCAAGCCCCATTATTTTTCATTCATGACAAATATCTAATAGTGATTCCTACTCTATCATGTAGTCAAATCCATTAACGATGATTGCTAGATAAACTAGAACTATGGTATCAATCTCAATTGTGAGTCTTGCAAACTTACTTCTTGTGCATTTGATGGTATGATAGTTCACTCGAATCAATTTTCCAAGTACTTATCCAATCTTTTTAAACATTACTTGATTGTAGAGGTGCAAAGAAAAGTCAACAATCCTTGACTAGATGATAACATGTTTAGGAATTGCATTCGAAGGTATAAAGTCCCCTTGTCATTTCTAGACCATGAGACAGGCGCCAATGATCAACCATGCCCCTTGTAATGGAATTCATACTATCTTCTTAACAAGAGAGATGAATAACATAGTACTTATGTGACAGTTTGTATGCCTTCCATTGTGCTAATCTGATCACATAGAGTAAGATACCTCGAGCTTTTGCTAATGATTTTAACAATCACTACAAACCTCTAGGGTTTATGAAGGATGGTATAGGCTTCCGATGCTATGAGTAATTCCAAAACTGCTTGTTGATTCATGACAAAGCTATCATATGGGTCTAACTATACTTGGTCATCATCTAGAAACAAATTATCCAATGTAGTTCCACTATAACGAATAGTTTCATCATGGAATGATTTGTCATTATTTGCAACCACAAAAGGTGTTTCAATGTGTTTTGAACTTGTTGTTTCATGAAACATGGGAAACCTACCATGAGATATATGAATGCTACTTCTTGATTCAGAAGCATATGCTTTTGTATTTCCACAAATTCCTCCATAAACAAACTCCAATCCTACTTGGAACAGACATGTATCATTGTGAAGAAGATGATAATTTTTGTTGTTGATGTACATCCACATCCCTCGTTCTTCCTATGTCATGCATACTAATGAATTGACGACCCTCCAGTCACTCAGTTTCTATCATACTGTCTGGTGGCATAGATTTGGTTATATCATCCTCATGGAGAGTCATATCCCATCTTTCATAATTGTCGTGGATGGAAGAAACAAGATTTCCTTGTCTAGGAACCTTGTGATAGACCATAATTTCAAGTTTCTCATATGCCATCTCCCCAATTCCAATGGATGAGAAAATATACCATCATGTTTCGAACATCCTTCTCCTTCAAGTCTTTTATTTGTATGATCGCCTAAATTTATCAACATAATGGCTCATTTGTTGTGTTTTCCTCCCTAGTTGCCCCCATGTTGTTTCTAGCATGATCATTGATGACTCTCCTTTCTTGTCGCTTGTAACAGTCTTTGATTCCCAAAGCATTGTCTCCCAGAAAATTGTCTCGCACAATCATCATAGTTTTCTAAATAGACTCTATAAGTTAATTTTAGAGGATTATTGGTAATAAACATGCATTATATCATTCTTAACATGATTGATGATCATACTATATAGATGGAGACCTAAACTAGGGCTCCATCATTACCCCAAGAGAAACATACATGTCCTCAAGTATGACTCAACTAGATCCTTAATCAATTTTAATAAATAAAGAAATGATAAATTTATCCAAAAAGATGTGTATTATCTAATCAAGGTCAAAAATGGTTTATTAATACAATTCACTTATCTACTAACCAATCTAAAAAATTGATTGTGTTTAATGTAAAAAACCATGAACTTTTGGATAGTGTGTCAAAATTGTATCTAAAACAATACGACATTAATGAGGCTTTTGATAAACTGTCTTATAGGAATATTCAAAGTGGTAAGTGAGTAATTTTGATAGAATCATTCAACCATGCATGTTAGTCCACCATGATTGGACTACTCAGTTATGTACTATGGATCAAGGGGCTAGGGTTTATGTTTCCTATCCCAGTGGGTATAAAAGAAGATGAAGGACATAATGGAAGAGAGGGGAGTACTATTACATTCGAGCACTCTTATTTTATTTTTTTATTTTTTTTCTAGTACTATTACAGACGAGAACATTTATTTAATTTTTATCTCTTTTTCTTGTTGGCCCTTTAGTGTTGTAAGACTGTAGGGTGGTAGGAAGAAGCAGAGATAAGGAAGAGTTGGCCACCCCAAGCTTTTGCATGGAGGGTGGCCAAGGCTTACTGCCTTTTATATTTTAGGTGTGGTAGAGAGATATGCCATGATGGAAGAAAGGGATATACGAAAGAGGCTAAGTAGCATGGATCTTTACATAGGATTTCCTACAAACAAGGTAATCTGACTAACTTCACCAACGTTATGACCAAAACCATTATGAGCAAGCACATGCTAAGAAATATGTTTCTCATACATTTTGAGAAAAATAGTACACATTTGAAATACGCAATGACTACAATTCATCCATCAATCCACATTATAAGAAAGAAGCATCAAGCATTCATAAAATAAAAATCACTTCGAAGAGAAATAAACATAAGAATTTGGGCATATATGTATTAAAGGTTGAAGATTCAAATCCAACATGTGGAGGAGGTCAAGATGCAACACCCTCTAGGAAAAGAATTCTAAATTTGGGATTATGGTGGAAGCACTCATTATCATTTCAAGAACTACCTACAAAATAGTATATTATAGACATTTGAAAGCTAAATAGCACATACAACAAATGTACAAAATCTACATGCAATGCAACATGTGGGATGACATAACAATCAAAACATGTTTTTAAAATATATATATATATAATTTGCAATAAATTTAAACTAAATGGGATGCAAATGCGTGACATGAAAAACAATAGACAAGATATAGTTATCAATAATCAAGACAAAAAAATAAAAGGGACAAATGATGAGGATAGGTTGGTAACGCCCTACCACGTGAAGTTGAATCATGTTGTTCTCAACATGAAACTAGGCTTAAAACAATAGGTTCTCATGTTTATTTTATTTATTCTTTACTAGATTTTTGTTGATTGCCACATTCATTTTGAAAAGATGACTATTCTTTGGGCTCTCACCACGAATGCCCATTCTAACAATCTTGAATATATTGAATTTGTTGATATTTTCTTCTCTTCTTTCAATTACCTTCCTAGTGAAATGACCATTCTTTAGTGGAGGCAATACAATCATTATTAGGATAATGAGTGTTATTATTGCATCTCAAGTTATCACACTTTTGCACAAGTTCTACACTTTGATCACCACAGTTGTTCTAGGGTAAAATGACTATTCAATGGGTTTTCCAATGAAAATTTCATTTAACTCAAAATTTCTTCTTTCAAACTTTTGAACTTCAAATCATTGCACTTCTTGTTCATTATTTCACATGTATCCTTGTCCTAACAAAACCAAAAATGAAGGAAACTATCAAGTGATGTCTATGTGTATGTGTATGTGTATGTTTATGTTTATGTGTCTTTGTTGAGTTTGTATGAAATCAATAGAAAGACAAGGTAGGTTTTCAAAATATCACAAGAATTGTGGGTTGCATCCAAAGAGAACTAAGTCTTTCATATTCAACCAAGCAGTGTTGCTTCAATCAATCATTGAAAATCTTCTTAACAATCTTTTCAAGGCACATAGACGTCTTAAAAGAATCCAAGGGATGTTCTTTAGTCTATTGATCAAAAGAATCAATCATCAACATTTCCATTCTTCACTTCTTATGTTGCATAGGCTTTAATATGTTCAGCCTCTCCTGCATGTGCATGAACATTACATTTGTGGTGTTGATGCATAGTTGAATATTTGCATCGGATTTCGCCAAGAAAGGTATTCCCAACATGATGGGGAGTCTCTTGTCCTTTGGCTCCATTCTTTACTAGAAACTACACTAGTATTTTATTATTTATCATCACCAACATGTCCTTCACATGGCCCCTTGGTACCTTTATGGAATGGTCTGCCCAATTAGAGAGTGCAATTAACTGATTTCAACTTTTTAGGCCTAGATGAAATAGACTCTATAAGCCCTCAAGTTAACACTAGACCTAAGTTAAGTAGAGGTTGATTAATTATGTGATCACCAATACACCATCGTAAATTTGGGTCACTTGGGTTAGGAGTGTTGTAAATTGGAGCTTACTTGCTCTGTCAAATTTACTTTCTTAATATTTCTCCCTGATGACTTCCTTTTAAATGTGAACATATCCTTTTGGATTTTAGCATATTATGGAAATATCTTGATTGCATCAAGAAAAGGAATATGGACATTCACTTGCTTAAATACCTCAAATACCTCATTATTGTGCTTTTTATTTCTCTTGGATGGTGAAGGCTCATACAATTCATTGAGGATCAACAATTCATTAGCGTTTTGACATGTTTCATGATATCAATGGTCTAAATCACAATATCAACTCTTGTATCATAACATTCACAGTTGGTATCACAGGTATTCAAAGTTGGTGTCATGATATCGCTACTCACATCAATCACACTTGGAGTCACTATATCAACATGATCATTCATTATAGAATCATTGTTGATTCACCCTCGTGGTTGTTCAACAACCTTGCCACTCCTAGGCATCATGATTTCATTGACTTTCTCATGGGAAGAAGGGAGAGATTTTTGCTTGAAGAGGTGGAATTTGGCATTGTTGGAGTGGTGGAGGGACTTGGGGAATTTGTGGACGAACTTGATGATTCACTTTTCGTTGGTTAGGTTGAAGTTGTTGATGCGGTGGCCCTTCGAAAAGGTATGGATATTGTTGCATTTGAACATGCATTTAAGGCAAGTGATTGTTGCATTTGTGGTGGTACTTGGGGCATTTGAGTTTGACAAAACATAATTTGGAGAACATTCACTTGCCTATTTGAACTGTTTGGATTCATTATTGTTTCAGAAGGAATTCTTCCCTCCTCCCATCAAGCTATAGACAAGGACAACTAGTCTAATCTCTTATCTAGACTTTGAATTGTCTGACCATGGTTTAAAACATCCTTCTTCACTTCATCTAGGCATCTCAACACTGAAAGCGCCTCATCCAAAAACTTGGATCCATATTTGTGATGTTTTATTGTTATCATGGTTGCCCGTGTACAATATCCCATGTTGCTCATGAGAAGTTGGGGTGATTTTGTCGCCTTGAAGTGTATGATCGAGACATGTGGGAATTTTATTTTTTATTCCCAAAATATTTTAATGACTTCAATACTTTTGTAAATGTGTCCACAACTTGCAAATAACCACTAGAGGAACTTATCTTGATTCTTCATCATCCCCATCATGTTGATGAGGATCTTCATGAGTTATGTATTTGTGTCATTAGAAGAGGGGGTTGCACTTTGAGGAATGACACCAATATTACTGTTGTAATCACCAATGAAGGTGAATGCATGTTGCGTAGAGTTTTTAACAAGATGTCCAAAAACATAGATGCTTTAGGAGTCTTTGACATAAATTTGCCACTGCATGAGGAAAAAACCATGGATTGGTTGAAATTGTGACAACCTAACATCAAAATATTGGACTAAGTGACATTGGGGTAGCTAATGGTGTGGACAATTCCTTAAGAGATTCAGGAATATCTTCCGACTATCATGCAATTACTCATTACTTGGTCGCCTAAAAGAAGTGATCGAATTACACATTGACATCAACTTAGCAATAGGATATAATTTCTTTGTTATCTAATATTTTCATCCTTTTGTACATCATAATATCAATCCTAAAGGAGTAACCTCCTTAGCCATGTCCTTAACAAAAGAGGAACAAGGTTAAGCAAATGACATCATTAATAGCGGCTAGAGTCTAGAAGGTGGAGCACACTTCTAAGAAGTAGTCAATCTACTTGTAGGGGTTTTCTGACTCTAGCCCATAGAAGTCCAATAGCAATTGTATCAAATGTACAATGTGGGTTGCAGTCAGACAGCCATAGTTCCCTGGAATGATGTAATCTTGAAGAGGGATTTGGACCAACAACGGTGGAGATTGGTCATACAGGTTGTGCTCTTCTTCACAACACTCTTCGTAATGACCATGGGGAAAGGTTATGCTTCTGAGTTTTCTATTTTTACCACTCACTCTTAGTAGTTGTGATCATTTCTTCTTCTACCTTATCCTATCTTGGGATCATCAAATAAGGTATCTATTGAGAGGGATAATGTCCAAACACCAATGTCACTATTCTATATCATAACCAGTCAGAAAAGAGACGTAGAAAACAAATATTGCAAGATCAATGCAAAAGAATATGGTATTGTGAGGGCACTAGACACACATCAAATAGAAATAAATAGCTATGTATTGATTGATCATCCCTAGAAATGGAAGGACAAAGCTTTTTTTTTAGGAAGCCAGGGGTCTCTCTTATTCATCCCACCCCCTCATGTGGGAAAAATCATCAAAAAAATTACAGGTCCCGCTCTTATAACTCGGGTTCAGCAACAAAATAAAACAAAACAAAAACAACATAAAACACTAACCAAAAGCCTATGAACATCACTGATCAACCTCGTCTGGTGCAAATGTATGGAATGCCTCTCCTCTCCAGATTCATCATGCCTCTCACCCTCATTGGTAGCATGGCCTGATCAGTGCAGATATACGCATTTATCAGGGTACTCCCCCAAATGCCCAGCTCCCTGGGAGCAGAGTTGACCAATTTCGAGACATGATGCCCAATGATACCCTACTCAGATAGTGTATCTCGGAGGTCTCTAGTAAAAGAGGTGGCTCTCCCGGGCTCTACAGCATTTCTCCAAAGGATATCATGCGTCTGTGAGTCGTCTACTTCAACGATAGAGATGTTAAGGTTTTTCTCGTCTGCAAGCTTGAGCGCAACTGCACAAGCAGCTAGATATGCAGTGGTAAACTGCTCATCTTTCAGCCTTACCCTGAAAGCAAGGCACATTCTGCATCTCGAATCTCTCACGACGCCTGCTGCCCACCTTTTCCTGTGATTGGATGGATCCAAATTTCTCCCAATAGTGATATTTAGCTTCAGATTGGCTATGTCTGGGGGAGTCCACCTCGCCAGCGAGATGCATCGTATGTGCATGTGAGGTTCCATGATGATGTGCTGCTTCAAAGCACTATAGAAGCTAACAGTTTCCAATTTAGTAAAGCATATATTTTTTAACTGAAAGTTCAGAATGTATATGATGTTATTCCATTGAGATATCAGGTTCTTCTTCCTACCTTCAAACCTGCGGGTGCATCTACAACACCAAATATCCCATACTACAAGGGGAGAGAGCAGTCCGGGAATCTAGATTCTAGCTGACGTATGTTGTTGAAGGTGCAAACAGGAGGAGATAATATCATTAATCACAGTTGGAGGGGGTTCACTAGTGATATGTGAAACCTTGTGCCAGAAAAATGAGGTAGTTTGGCTGCAAAAGAAAAGGTGATGCATAGATTTGATACTCGGTTCATCACAGTAGGAACACATAGATACTATGAGAATCTGGCATCTCGATATGTTGTCATCGGTGGGAATTTCTCTATGTCTGATCTTCCATTGCAACATGTTGGCCCTGGGGAAGGGGATCTTCCATATCCCTTTGTTTATATCAAAACTTTCTCCATCACCAACATGCAAGATATGCGATTTGGATGAGCGAAAGGTAAACTGTTGACTGGCCTAAATCGCACGTCTGAAAAGTGGAGCGGATTTGAAGTAGTCGGACATTTAAATTTATAACCCGAAACCTTCTAGGCCCCCGCAACTTTGTTTACGGGGTCGAACACAGGGACAAAGGTGGTAGTGTTGAGAATGCGGAATCGACACGTTACACTCCGGTCAGGGTAAGGAGATGATAAAAGTTCCCCAAGGGAACAACAGTCAGGGTTCGATAAAATAGAAGAAATCTATCTCCAATTGGAGCTATGAGGAAAAATTAGGTTTTAAGCATTTGTCAGTTTTTAGGGTTTTCGTGCAACGGAAACAGAGAGATAATACTATTGCATTAGTAAGGAACGAAGGAGAAAGCTTCGGTAAAACAAGCGGCAGTAGAAACATCTTGTACCCCTTCTCTCAAAGCGAGTACCTCTAACTAAGCATCAACACCCCTCTAGAGGTTGTTGGACTTAAGTTAGAGTGGAAAGGTTACTAAAGCAACTCCGATTCTGGGCACTCTCATACTCCAGTGTCGGACCAAACACTAGAGCCACAACACCTCTCTCGAGGCTGTTGCAACGGGAAAACATGATTCGGTAGCTAATCGAAACGTGATCCAAGCGTACAAGCTAGAGTTCAGATGTTAAACATAGCAATCATCCAACAAAAGGAACCAAACATAAAGCAGCAGATGATTAAGACTCTTCTAATTCCATTAGCAGAAAAGGGTCTGATTACATTGCATAAGTAAAGGGAGTAAATGACTGAAATAAGTAAAGGTAAATGTCGCCTTCTTGATTTAGAAGGGGCGACAGGTAGTAGCAGACCCTCCAGCCCAATACTGGGCTGGAGCCTTGCCCAATACACCCGTGTCGGGTGGCACCCTCTCGGGAAACATGTCGCGACTGGTGATGCATATCGGGCTTGGTATCGTGTCGGGCTAGAGTGTTGCTTCTAGTATCGGGTACTCCTATCGGGCATCCTTGTTGGCCGATATCGGCCTGCAGCGGTGCCCGGGGCCAACCCTAAGTGAACCATTCCCTCCCTCTTGGGATGGGGAAGTGCTCACCTGGAATCACCCGGTACACCTCTGAGGCGTGACACGCTAGCTCCAGATGCTTTCCTAAGTTGGCTTTCGAGGAATTCTGACCTGTCCCATCGGAGTCCTGTAGCTGCTATTTATAGACAGCGGTTGGGGAGAAGTTATGGTGCTCCGGACGCTACGTGTTCTTCATCAGATCTTATTATCGTGGAGTCGGGGATGGCCGATATTCGTATCGCCTGGCACAAAGATGTCGGGATGTCGGTCATCGTGACGAGTGGCGCCTGCCGGTGGGTAGCATGTATCGCGCGACATGCTTCAGCAGTCGTGGCGAGTTCGGCTCCCTGTCGGGTAAATGGCGTGTCGCTCATCCACTTCCTCTTGCGCGGCACCCTCGTTTCACGCAGTAGTGTATTGTGCTGCCCTATCGGGAAGTGAGCGTATCGGCTGACTGGTTGGCAGGAAGGTCGATGCAGGTGGAACACGTTCGTGGGTTGGGACGGGCCATTTTGCTGATAAATAAGTTAAAAATCGGGGAAAACTCTGCAAAATATGATAAAATTGAGTTAAGAGCGTAACGTGGCCTGTTTATTCGAAAACATGACAAAAAGGATAGGAAAATAGTTTAAAAGGGCAGTTTTGATAACGAAATAAGGGCCAAAAACATCACAAAATTTGGTGTTATCAACTCCCCCAAACTTAGCATTTTGATTGTCCTCAATCCATCTTTAAACTTTGTTTTGTGATGCTTCTTCTTGACCAGTATAGTTTTCAGACCATGGGTTTGAGCGAGCATTGTGATGTCTCACAGAGAATGTGGCCCGACCATGAACAACAGACTTTATTTCTCCTGCCTTATTTAAGAAAAAAAATTCTCTACAGCTTCAGTGAGACTTGGGTGCATGATTCGAAGTTAGCTTTCACACCAAACAGCTTTTGGGGGTAGAAAGTTGTGTGCTTGGGTAGGCTTAAGGCTTTTTGGGTTTTTCTTCTTGTTTTCCATCAATCCATCTAGGTACTGGTCCGTTAGCGGGCGAGTGGTCCCTGCAGTCCAAGCCAGTTGGCTTTAGAGCAATGATTTCACATCCTACATACCACTGCCCCGGATCTACCATGCCTAAAGATGGGTACTTTTGGAAAACAAGTGTGTATATATATATATATATATATATATATATATATATATATATATATATATATATATATATATATATATATTTCTTTCTTTTATTTGGCACAACTCTCATGCTCTTATTCACTCTCATAAGGCTATTCTCTCTTTTTGGATTTTTGTTGGGTAAGGGAAAACAAGAGGAATTTTTTTTTTGTTTGGGCAGCTTTTTCTTTCTGCATACACGTCTCTTAGCTGTTGCGAGATTATTTTTTGCAATTTTTTGGCGTGGAAAGTCATAGTCTTTTGTTGTTTGAGGCTGCATTATCAGAAAAACATAACAAAACCTGCATCTCCTTGGGCGCATAGAAAACAAACTGGCAAGAAGTCGTATCAGGTTTTTACTATGCAGTGTCTGTGTACATAGGTATGGAGACAAAATAAGAAAAAAAAATTGGCAAAAACTTTATATGAGCATGTATATGTATATGTACACATTTTGAATAAAAAGAACAAGAAGAACAAAAGGTATGGAGTTTGAAGAAAATTTTTGAATTTTTGTACCTCCCTCACTGGTACATGGTACCCCCCCAAACTTACTCCACACTCTGTCCCAGAGTTGTGAAGTAGATAAGGTAGGGTAATGTTAACCCAATGAGGGTTAGTTGGTGAGCTGCCTATGCCAGATAGAATCTCCCACACATATTCTCCGCATTTGCTGTGGTAATCGATGTGGTGGAGTTGGTCAGGCGTCTCTTTATTCGATATCCATTCCAGGATGAAGATGTCGCAGTCGTTAGATAGAGGAATTTGTTGTGGACTGCGATGGCAGAACTGGAGCTTGTACCATTTGCTTGTTGCCGTCTCTAGGAATGGTTGTATCAGTGTCGCCATCTCGTCGTAGTATTTTCATACTAAGCGCTCGAGGGAGGTCAACGTTGTTGATGTACACTGCACTGGATGATCTTTGTTGATGTTCGAGTTGTTGTAGAAGATTCCTGCTCGTTGGCGAGTGTACATCGTCAGAAGCGTCCAGTGGTTGTAATGCAGGATGGGCAGGAAGATTGTACGTGGAACCCTGTGCTCCAACTCTGCCAGAAATGATTTCTTTGCTCCTGTTTCATCGGCGAGGCAGATGTGATTGAACAGCATTGGATGAGTAATGTATGTGTGTTCAAACTTTGTTTGTAGTGTCTGGATGTAGGTGGCCGCCACAGATATCGCCAAGCATCCTCCATCTTTTACCATGTCCCTTAAGTCATCCATCGGGACTATGACACTGCCTGCCTCGTAGATGACATCTGCCGGGGTAGAATCAGCTAACTTCAGAAGAATTTCATTAACCTGCTCCTACATGAGTGTAGAGTACGAGAAGTGGTCAAAATTGTTGATCAGTTCTTCTGATGTTCCAGGCGAACCAGGGTCTTCGAATCTGTGCACTTCCCGTAGGATCTCTAATTGCTTGCCTGCCCCGTAGATGTTTGTTCCCATTTCAGCTTCTTTTTCTAGAGTGTTGCTGGGTTGTGAAGATTCTCCTTCTATGTCACTGTCCAGCAGCTTCTCTGGTACCACTATATTTTGGAAATAGTGCTTGTCTTTGATCAGCAGCAGTGCATATATGCTCCTGAGATGGTAGAAGTTTTGGCCCTGGAGGTGCCTCATGTATCCAAATATGTTGAGCAGCTCCATGGCACGCAAGATGATAAAGGCGTTGTTTCCGCTTCCCTCTTCTGCTTGTACGGGGAAGTCTAGGATAGAAAATAAGTTCCAAATGTCGTTGTGACGTTTGACTACTTTCTTGATAGCTCGTAGAAGACACAGCGGTAGAAGCCCCAGATGTTTGTCCTATGGGTGACTGAAAATAAGCCCGGAGCGTGGCACCTCGTTGTTGCTGCAGCTCAGCAGTTGGACGTTGTGGTTCCTGAGGTCTGCCACATAGAGAAACCATACGGTGTGGTGCTTGTACGGGGCCAACACGATGTTCTTGTTATGCTCTTCAATGTGTTGCAGCATGTTGGCCACCACAATGGAGTCTGGTACTCCCATCATCAGCCTTCTTGCCAAGGTCGGGGTGGTGTTGTATACTATTTTCTGACCTATCCCGGTGCTGATATTCTCTATTATTGCACTTTCTAGGACCCTAAACAGCTTCTTGCCGACGACGGATGGCGAGCAAAATATGCTTCTGAGTGCTCCCCATCGTACGGAGAAGTAGCCGTCACTCCAGACGACGTCTTCTTCATCTGCCTGCGACCTCAGGACCTTTTTCAGTAATTTTTGGTCCCTGATCGACAGGTAGTCGATGACCCTTCTGTCGAAGTCGGCCATCTCGAAGGAAGGTAGTTCTGACGGCGTAGAGAACGCATCTGCCGTCGAGCGTCTTCCTCTGGGATGGTGTCTTTTGTTGGCGGCACATATGTCCCCCCCCTTCTCCCTCTGATTCATCAGAAGAGTCCTCCCCGACGTTGATGTCTTCGTTGTCATCTTCAGCTTCATCTAGGGGGACTGAGGGAGCTGTTTCTTCTAGGTTGTGGGAGCTTTCTTGTCCTGCTGGAGCTCCATTGGCCGATCTTTGTGGTGTCCCTTCCTCAGGAGTTGTGGATGGCCCACTGGAGGAGGAAGAGGACGATGATCTTGATGTGGCTGCTGACAAAGAAGGCTGAGAGCCTGAGCCAGGAGGCGACGGGGACCTTCTCAGCTGTCTTTGGCACGGATGGTCATCTCCCCTGTTCAGCCTCTCTTCGATCACGTCCAGGCGCTGGAGGGCTTGTTGAAGCATGACGTTGAGTGCCTCTAGTTGGTCGGGAAGGCCAACTAGAGTCAGTAGCTCCCGTTCCTGGCTATTCAGCCTCTGCTGGAAAGATGAAAACTTGTGGGTTAGAGAAGTAAATGTAGCTGAGTGGCTTTCTGTTACCTCCCACAAGTGGTTGAGTTCGTGCCACAGCATTTTCCCAAGCGACGGAGGGGCTCCTACAGACCTCCCTCACATCCTTGTGATACTTCTCTCGCGCGACGGTCTACCCGATGAGGTAGAATCGATCTCGATCGTCCGCAAGGTAGATGCTACTGGGTGAGGTGTCGACACCCTTGCGTCATTCATTGCCTCGCCTTCTTGTCGTGGTGGAGAAGGTCACGGTGTGGGTGGATGCTGCTCCACCTCCACGTTTTCGGCGATCTCCTCAATAGCTACTATAGGGGACACTGGCGGCGGTGTCGGCGTTAGCTGTGCAGCTCTGAGCTCCATCTCAAGGATCTCGGCGAACACCTCATTATTAGCATCCGGCTGTGCTTCTTCTTCTGCCTCTAAAGGCATCACAGAAGCTTCGGGAGTTGTGGCTGTCTCTTTCGTGACAGCTCCCTCTGGGGCTTGTACCGTTGTTTCTTCCACAGTTGTTACGGGAACCTCGATGATTGCCGGTTCTTCTTTAGCCACGGTAGGTATTGTCATGATCGTGGCTGGGATAGCAGGAGTGATGACAACCCTATCAACTGTTGTCGTTGGTGGCTCTGGATTGGTGGCTGGCTCGGCAGAGGTCGTCGAAGCTTTGTCCTGCCTCAGGTCGAGAGGGATTGATTCTCCTCTCGTGGCCGACCTTTCTTGAATCCTGGTGGTGGTGGCGTAAGCTTCTTCTACTGCCACAGCTTCAATTTCTGCTGTGGTGAAGACCAACTTTTCTGCGTCGTAGGCGGCGCAGTGAGGGAGTGGAAGGAGGGTGTTTGTCCTTGCAAACTTGTAGAAATAGCTTCTCCCCTCCTTCTTTATGATGTCGGCCCTCATGAGGTACTTGAGGTTGATCAACTCGTCGCCCCTTGTCCTCAAAAGACTGTGCGGCTCCCATGGGTATCCTAACCCAACCGCGATCAAATTGACGATGCCACACATGCAGTATTCTTTGGTGGCATCCTTTATCGAGTGCAGCCTGTTTAGCAAGAAATGCCCCAGATTGATCACTTTGCCCTCCATAATGTGCCACATGAGATGGATTTCTTCGGTATAGACATTGCTGGACTCGTTTTTGCTGAAAAGTAGGCATTCTACCAGCTTGTGCACTATCCTCCAGAAATAGGAGTGCACTGCCGCCACCATGCTTCCCGGCTTGTATGATGACTCGCCGGTCAGCCTCTTCCAGAGCTCCACGGGGTTGAACCTGTCTCCTTCGGTGATCCTTTCACCGTTATTCAGTAGCTTCTTCTCCTCCTCTCTGGAAGAGAAGATCTCATTGAGCAGCTTTTTCAGAGATGATGTGCTCCGCATTGTATAGCCGCCCTTGCAGTCTGTCTGATCTGCCATATTCTTCAACGTCCTCAGCTGTATTCTTCACTCGGCGGAGAGACAACATGAACTCCCTTGTGAGTTTAGTGTAGGAGGCTGAACGGCTTAGGAAGATCTTCTGCAGTCCTACTACGGTGAGGACATTTTCCAGTCTTTCAAAAATACCGAATTGAATGAAGGAAGACTGGTGGTAGAATCTGCTCGGCCTGTATATTTTAGTCGCCAATTCTGAGTACCGGCGTCCATGCTCATTATCTCTTGGCACGAACCTTCTTGGTGTGTGATCCAGGGGTTCTGCCACTGCAGTTGAAGCTGCCGTTGGAGTCATTACTCCTTCTGTCCTCTCCCTTTTCTCGGCGGTTGATGGCCTAACCGTTTCGGGATTCAGGCATTTCTGCCCGACCGTTGTTGCATCAGTTGTGGCCTCGGTGTCGATTCTTCTGCCGTGTTCATCAACTTGAATGACAGTTTGCTTTGTACGGGCCATCTCTGTTATCATTAAACAAATTCATTGATCAATTAAATGTTAAAATTGATTACACGATAAAAATTGTACCCGATACAAAAACTACCTGACACCACCGTATCGGGTCTTAACAAAGGGCGATACGATGATTGCCCGGTACGCTTGTGTCGGGCGATACGAAGCCTTCAAAAATCACCGTAGGTTTATGCCCGATATGATGTCCGGATGTTGTCCATCAAAAGAACACACAAGGCGATACAAAACTGGACGATGCGGATAAACAGCAGCCCGTCATACGCTTTGCCCGATATGGGTGTGTCGGGCGATACGGTCACGTGAAACAAACTGAGGGTCTTCCCGATACAAAAATGTGTCGCCCGACAACAAGGACAAGTGAGGCGGCACAAGGGTGGGCGATAAGGTTATCGCCCGATATAGGGTATCGGGCAAGTGTTTGTTAAAGGTGTGTCGCGCTGCACATGTGTCGAGTGATACAAGGAAATCAACCAAAGTCGTCAGCCCGATACGCCACACGCGATATGAAGATTGTGTCGGGCAAGTAGGCTGTCAGGCTATACCTTTGCTATCTGAAGCTACTTTGCACGACACGAGAGTAAAAGTTCACTGGATGACACACGAGCAAAGGGAGAATTTACTGCACGATATGGGTAGCTGGTAGAGTAAATGTAGTAGCCTGATATAGTAAAACCTCCGTACTATATATAGCGACTCCAACCGGGGGTAAAACGGGTAAAACGAGACGTGTGCCGACCGTTAGGACGAATCATTCCCGAGACGAGAGGTCCCATCTAATGAAAGGGTAATTACTCATCTTGCTTGATTTGGGTTCTCGCCGCCCAGGCATGTCGTCCATCATGGCTTATGTGATGCTCGATATACCATCACCCGATATGAGCGCATTTTGCACGCCGGTTGAGCTGCTGCCCGATACAAAGTTTTCAGGACAAAATCTAGACGAAAAACTTAAAAACAAAGCAAAAGAAAAAGCGATTGATGGGTAAAACATCATTGGCCCAAGGTTAAGTTCCCGACCTCAGATAGTATTACCCAACAGAGCGGTGGCCCATAAAATAGAAGAGTTAGTGCACGTGGCGCATGCACTGACTCGGGCCTTATTACAGTCCAAATGTTCATAATGTTTTTCTTGCAAGAAAGTAAAGGACATCCTATTCTAGGAAAAGTAAAATCTTGGGCTGCCTCCCGAGGAGCGTTGTAGTTTGCGTCGCCAGCTTGACGGCTTCCAGGTTCTTCACTTTTCACCTCCAGCAGCATCCATATCTTGCAACTTGATCTCTGCCCTTCCTGATCACAGCCCAGCCTTTTTGGCGGTTTCGGTGTTGGAGGGTATTTTACCCGAGGGGTTCTTTATCAATTCGGCCATCTGGGCCAACTGCTGATCAATCTGGCGTTGATGCATCTGTATATCCTCCATCTGGACCTGCATCAAATTCAGAACTCTTGAGTTTGAAAGCGCACTCTGCCCCAGCTGGTTATTGATGGTATCTTGTCTCTTTACAAAATCAAACAACTATCCAACTAAGTCCAGTTGGTTCGAAACCTTGTCTTGACCCTGTTCCTTGGCTTGAACTTTTCCTTGACTGGTGTTTGTCACTTGGTGACCTTGGTACTTACCTTGTCCTTGGAAATTTCCCTTGTTTGACTGGAAAGAAGTGGTTCTGGTGAATTGACTTTGTTCTCCTCTTTTCTCAAAAACTTGAGGTGACTTGGTGGAGTTATGCAGCTGATGTGAGTTTTCTGCCGCATCTTTGTTGCCATAACTGAATCCATGGTGGTCTGACCTTTTGAAAACAAAAGAGACGTTCTCAGTCTCCTCAGCTTTGGAGTCACTTTTGCTCGACTCTTCAGGTCGGGTGTAGATACAATTATTTACCCCGTGTCCACCCTCTCCACAGGTGACATTTCATGACCTTTTCGACTTGCTTCTTTCCCTTCCCACCTGATTCTTTTAGTTGCTTTACATCAGTTGCTATCCTCTGGATCTGAGAGGTGATAGTCTCCAGAGCCTTGGATTCAAAAGAAGGTCATTCACTAGCCTTCTTAGCTTATCCCCTGTCAGATCTATCATAGTCAATGTCGGCTTGCAGCTCGGCCATGTTCTTGATGATCTTCTCGGACCTGCTCGGCTTCTTCCCCAGAAAGTCACTTCTTGCTGTCGCATTTAGTGAAACCCTTTCCTTAGGGGTTAGACCGTTGTAGAAGGTAGTTATCAAGAAACCTTTCTTATAGTTGTGATGAGGGTTGTCCCTCTGATATTCTTGATATCGCTCCCAGGCATCATGGAGATTCTCGTTTGGCTTTTGCATGAAGGATGTAATCCTCTATCTATTTCGGACAGTCTTCTCAGTAGGATAGAACTTGTTCACAAAGGCATCCGGCAGTGCACTCCATCCATTCAGAGCTTGGTGGGGCAACCCCAGGTACCATGATAGAGCCTTATCTTCTAAAGAAAAGATGAAACCCTTGCAATAGATTACCTCCTATGGGACTTCCCTTCTCTTAATGGTGTCACAAATGTTTTTGAAGGCATCTAAATGGTGATAGGGATTATCATTCTTAGAACTCCCTCTAAAGCTTTTGTTCTGAATCATGGAGATGACTAATGGCTTTAGATTGAATTTGGTGGCGTTGAATCGTGGGACCACAATAGGACATCTAGAATTGTTAGCCTTGGTGGAGGCTAACTCCCTTAGGGTCTTTTCTTCTTCATCTGAATCATCACTGTCGCTGCCTCCCTGGTGTTGTTCTTGATTATTTTGATTCCTCTTGTGCCTTCGGTGATGACGACGTCTATCCCGGCGATGATCATCCTCGAACTGCTCGGTATCAGGTTCTTCAGGCTGATCATTGCCATTATAGCGGTCGTTGTCTTCAGGCGGAGGTGAGTGGGGTCTAGCTCTCGCATGTCCCTAACCTTATGAAAGGGGTGGTTCAACGCGAGGCGGCATGTCTGATGATGTTGGTGCTCAGTTGGGCAGAACGCCTTCCTCTGAGTACCTAAATAGTATGTAAAAATCAAGTTAGAAATCTGTTATTTAATAATATGAATTACTCATTTTAGGTTAAAATATAAAAAAAGGAAAAAGAGAGTGTTGTCAAGCTTATTACTAAGCTTGAGGCACTTGGAGTGTAGTTAGTGGATTCGGGTTTGTCAACAATACCGTTTCGCCTTGTCCCCAGCAACGGTGCCAAAAAGTTGACCAGCCTAAATCGCGCGTCCAAAAAGTGGAGCAGATTTGAAGTAGTCAGACTTTTAAATTTATAACCCGAAACCTTCTAGGCCCCCACAACTTTGTTTACGGGGTCGAAGTAGATATACGGGGTCGAACACAGGGACAAGGGTGGTAGTGTTGAGAATGTGCAATCGACACGTTACACTCCGGTCAGGGTAAGGAGATGATAAAAGTTCCCCAAGGGAACAACAGTCAGGGGTTGATAAAATAGAAGAAATCTATCTCCAACTGGAGCTATGAGGAAAAATTAGGTTTTAAGCATTTGTCAGTTTTTAGGGTTTTCATGCAACAAAAACAGAGAGATAATACTATTGCATTAGTAAGGAATGAAGGAGAAAGCTTTGGTAAAACAAGCGGCAGTAGAAACATCATGTACCCCTTCTCTCGTAGCGGGTACCTCTAACTAAGCATCAACACCCCTCTCGAGGTTGCTGGACTTAAGTTAGATTGGAAAGGTTACTAAAGCAACTCCGATTCTGGGCACTCTCATACTCCAGTATCGGACCAAACACTAGAGCCACAACACCTCTCTCGAGGCTGCTGCAATGGGAAAACACGATTCGGTAGCTAATCGAAACGCGATCCAAGCGTACAAGCTAGAGTTCAGATGTTAAACATAGCAATCATCCAACAAAAGGAACCAAACATAAAGAAGAAGATGATTAAGACTCTTCTAATTCCATTAGCATAAAAGGGTCTGATTACATTTTTTTTTGGTTGGCAAAAAACTATGTTGCTATAATATTGTTCCAAAACTTTAGGTACAGAAAGAGCACCCCTTAACCCTACAAAGAGGGCTACTAGAAAAAAACTACAACAACTAAGGTCTTACACAGAAGACCTAGAATAGCAAAAAAGGTTCATCCTTGGAACAACAAAGGAACAATCAAACAAACATAACTGGTATAGACACAAACTACACAGAAGAAGAGCTCCACTGTCAATACGCTCACCCACAAAAAAAGGAGATTCCCCTGTCAGAAAATGTATATCAGCTAGACATGTAATCATGCTCATTGTTGATTCAGCAGCTGAGGCCAAATAATCTGTCAAAATGCTGACACAATGTAGCACCAGCAACTGTGTCTTCCTATACATTACCCACAACCGTAGAAGAATCCATGGCAATCAGTACAGCTGCATCCACTGTTAGAGAAGCTAAACCCTGAATTCCCCTCGCACTGGCATTATGAACACAACCAGAAATTTGTGGAGGACAACCAAGATGAAACACCCAGCCAACAGATCAGCTAACTTTATCCTCAGATTCTAAAATAGAATAGATGAGAACAGGAACTAAACGAGTAACCAGGATAAAGATTTAACCTCCATCCTTTTTCCTCTTAGGCGGTTTTTTCCACCTGTTTGGCCTAAGCTTACTGCAGTCCAGTGAGTCGGCTTCTTAAGGATCAAAATCCAGGTCAGAGTTCAAATCCATGTTGGACTCTTCATCACCTTCAAATAGTTTTTCCTTCTCCTGTTGATAATCAACAGAGAAACCACTTCTATTCCATATCTTGTTAACCTGCAACGAGGAAGAACCCGTTGCCCCTTTGCTTCTTCTGCTTAGCTCCAGCTCCCAATCAAGATTGAGGCTCCCAGCATTGAAAATCGGGGACGCCCCACGCATCTCAGGTTCTGAGAAACGAGTTTGGACTTGGAGTTGTTGCTCAACGGCCATGGAAAGAGCATTGAATCCTACCTGTTGAATATAGGGACCTTGAAGATTAACTTTGTCCTCAACTACAGGTGCATATGTCTCTTCCTCCAACTGAATGACAGCCTTATTTCCTTGTCCCTCCTTAGATTGCTCCTTGGAAGTCACTTTGACATTAGCTCGAATACTTGAGGCCTTCCCCATCTGAACCTGCAGGTCCTTCCCCGGAGGAGGCTTTCTCGCCTTCGATGGATAAGAGGTTGCTTTGTGCCCAAATCTTTTACAGCTGGGGCAGATCACCGGTTTTGCGACCACCTCAACCTTCAGTGTTTTGAGCACAGAGTCAACATCCACTAATGTATCCTTGGGAAACTTGGAGTCATAACTCATTTCAACACAGACATGGGTGGCCTCTAGACACCCTACAGCAACAGAATTGTCGTCGAAGTCCACGGGTCTTCCTACGGTACTTGCGACGCTCGAGATATGTTTGTGAGTCCAGGGAAGACCTACATTCTCAATCGTGAACCACACAGGTACCCGCTCAAAAGAAAGAGGTTGAAGAAGAGCTCCAGGCTTCCACGCATGAGCCACAATCAACGACCCGTCCATGAACCAAGGTCCTTCTTCGAGAACCCTCTCCTTGTCACCGCGGGATGGCATCTTAATGATATACCCCTCCCTTTCCTCAGATACTACCTCGATTGGGCCGCTTGGTCTCCACGCTCTGCGAATCCAACCAGACAATTGACCTGCATAGGGTTTTCTGCCCACAAATTGGACCGAAATGAACTCATCCCAGTCAGGGACAACACTGTCCTGACTCGAGATGGATGCACATCACTTGCCTTCCTCCACGATCGGCTCGGTGAACTCCAGCAACTCGGTGTCAATCTCGCTTCAAACAAGCCTATTGATCCGCAACCAGTCTGCAAGACGATGTGGAGATGACCCTTCAACAGATCCACAGGGTGGCGCTTCTGGAGGGTTGGCGGAAGATGCGTGAAATGCCTCTGTTTCCTTGCGTGGAAAAACCCTTGATGCTTCCGGGAAGATCTCACAGATGGAAGAACCCCCTTCTCCATTTGCCCCTGATTGGCATGATGGAGGAGTCGAAGATGACTCTTCGGTGTTCCCCCGCCCCCGTCCACACCCAGGAGTTTGCCCTCTCCCTCACCCCTTTCCTCTCCGCCCGCGACCCATTGACAAGTCTACGGTTGATACTTGTTGGAGAGTACCTGACAGTCTCCAAAAGGTAAATGACTGAAATAAGTAATCAAGGGTCTGATTACATTGCATAAGTAAAGGGAGTAAATGACTGAAATAAGTAAAGGTAAATGTCACCTTCTTGATTTAGAAGGGGTGACAGGTGGTAGCAGACCCTCCAGCCCGATATCGGGCGGGAGCCTTGCCCGATACACCCATGTCGGGCGGCACCCTCTCGGGAGACACGATGTGACTGGTGATGCGTATTGGGCTTGGTATCGTGTCAGGCTAGAGTGTTGGTTCCAGTATCAGGTACTCCTATCGGGCGTCCTTGTTGGCCGATATCGACCTGCAGCGGTGCCCAGGGCTGACCCTAAGTGAACCATTCCCTCCCTCTCAGGATGGGGAAGTGCTCACCTGGAATCGCTCGGCACACCTCTGAGGCACGACACGCTAGCTCCAGATTCTTTCCTAAGTTGGCTTTTGAGGAATTCTGACCCATCCCATCGGAGTCCTGTAGCTTCTATTTATAGGCAGTGGTTGGGGGGGGAAGTTATGGTACTCTGGACTCCATGTGTTCTTCATCAGATCTTATTATCACAGAGTCGGGGATGGCCGATATTTGTATCACCCGGCACAAAGATATCAGGTTGTCGGTCATCGTTATGAGTGGCGCCTACCGGTGGGTAGCCTGTATCGCGTGACACGCTTCAGCTGTTGTGGTGAGTTCGGCTCCCTGTTGGGTAAATGGTGTGTCGCTCGTCCGCTTCCTCTTGCGCGACACCCTCGTGTCGCGCGGAAGTGTATCGTGTTGCCCTATCGGACAGTGAGCGTATCGGCCGGCTGGTTGGCAGGAAGGCCGATGCAGGTGGAACACGTTCGTGGGCCAGGACGGGCCTTTTTGCTGATAAATAAGTTAAAAATTGGGGAAAACATTGCAAAATATGATAAAATTGAGTTAAGAGCGTAGTGTGGCCTGTTTATTCGAAAACATGACAAAAAGGAGAGGAAAACAATTTAAAAGGTCAGTTTTGATAACGAAATAAGGGCCAAAAACATCACAAAATTTGGTGTTATCAACTGTCGATACAGATTCAGTGTCCAAATAAACTTATCCTCATGCTTTGAAATGTGAGCTCTATTGTTCTTAAAGATTTGCAGCCCGTCCTCATTGAGAATTTGTCCCAGAGAGTCCCAATCCCAACCATTAGGGGTCCAGAAATCTTTGATATTGAAGTCCAGTTTTCTGTCACTAGTGTTAATGGTGAAATTGGTGAGAAGGGAGCCACACCATCTGGCATCCCATAAGGATAGGTCACCTCTCCCGATGATCCAGCGGAAGTGAGAGTTGAACAGCGGGAATGTGCGCCATATTTGTTTCCATGTAGGCGATGCATTGGCACTCAGCTTCAAGTAAGGAGGAAAGAAATCAGTTCTATAAGCAACCTTTGAGCGGTATTTGCTGCTACAGAAAACTACCCATGGGGAGCTACCCATGGAGATTTCCCAACAAGCCTTATATGTGAAGGCACGAGTGATGATCCTCATCGAATCAAGCCCCAAACCACCAAAACGGGTGGGAGTGGCGACCTTGCTCCATGCCACCTGGGTTTTTCTCTTACTGTTATCTCTTCCTATCCAAAGAAATCTGGACATCAATGTGGCAATCCTATCACAAACACTCGGGGGAATGCCGACGGCGGCTGCAACGTAAAGGGTGGTGGAGGCGAGGGTGTGTTTGATGAGAAGTCTTTGCCCTACTGAAGATAGGAGATGAGCCTTCCAAGCAGCGATCATTCTAGCCATCTTTTCCAGGAGGAAGTCAAAGAAAATAATTTTGGCTCTGGCGCAGAAGATGGGAGCTCCAAGATAAGTCAGTGGTCCTTCCGCAATACCAACGCCAAGAGACTGTGCAATATGATGAGCAACCGCCTCATCGCTATCACCGATCACGTAGTAGGATTTGTTCCTGTTGATTTGTTTTCCAGTGGCTAGTTCATAATCTAACATGATCATGTTGATGCGCTGAATGGTGGTCGGTGTGGAGTTGCAGAAAACTATAACATCATCCGCATAGAGAAGGATGGGGGGTACAGGCAGCCCCACAGGTACTGAATCTGGATATTTCCAATCTCGAAGTAGCAAGATCCATGGCTCTAGCCAAGATTTCCTCAAAGATCACTAACAGGTATGGCGACATAGGATTACCTTGCTTTAGTCCACGGTGGATCAGAAAAAACCCTTCAGTGCGATCTCCTAGGGTGATGGAAGACTAGGATCCTTCGATGAAGCTGAGGCAAAGCTGGATGGTCTCGTTGAAGAAGCTGAATCTATCGAGAATGCGTCTCAGAATAGTCCAATCAACCCGGTCGTATGCCTTACTCATGTCATATTTGATAATGGTGTTCGGAGCAGCTCCACCATGTTTGATGTCATGACAGATCTCTTTGGTGAGTCTGATATGATTTATGATGTCTCGTCCAGGGACGTAGGCTCCTTGCACAGGTGAGATCATCTTATGCATGACTCGTTTCAGCCAGTTTCTAAGGATAGAGGCAAGAATTCTCAGCATTACATTTTCAATGGCAATCAGATGAAAATCAGAAATCAGGTGTGTAGGCTGAGGGGTCTTCAGGATAAGAGCAATGCGACATGCCTTCAAACTGCGGTGGCATATCTGATTACTGAAGAAACAATGAACTAGCTTCATAGCATCATGCTTAATGTGATCCCACACAACTAAGAATAAGCTAAGGATGAAACCATCAGGGCCAGGCGCAGCATGATGGTTCATGTTGTTCATAGTTAGGAGAAACTCTTCTTCAGACGAGGTGGAAAGAAGGTCAATGTTGTCATCTGAAGAAATCACCGGATCGATTAGCAGCAGGAAGGTGTTGATCAAGTTGGAATCAGTTGGCGTGTGGCCGCCGAACATGTCTTGATAATGCGAAACAACCGCCATTGCGGAGGTACACAGGCAATCAGATGAGGACCCGTCAGGTATCTACAATCCGGAGATGCTTCTCCTTCTTCTCTTAGATTTGACCACCACATGATAGAAATAGGTGTTTCTTTCGTCGTCATTGAGCCACGAGATCATGGACTTATCCTTCCATAACATATCTTCCTGATCTAGGATGCTCTAAAGCTCGCTCTCAGCCTCTATCAGGTTTTCTTCGTTCGTATCGGTGGGATATTCGTCAAACTTGTTCTAAATAATGTGCACCATGTCTTCAAGGTTGGCCTTTCTTTATAAGATATTGCCGAAAATGTCTCTATTCCATGTTCTTAAGGCTTTACACACTACTTTCAGCTTCGAGAAGAAGATGAAGGAGGGATGTCCGATGAACTCAGTGTCCCAAGCACTCTTGATCACGTCCATGCAATCAGGGTGGGTGAGCCAAATTGAGAGGAAGGTAAATGGTGGGTGTGTATCTTCTTTCTGCTGTTCGTCATCTAATCCAAGTAAGGGACAGTGGTCAGACACATGAAATCGTGTGAGATGAATGGCTTTGGATCCGGGCATCTTCTGATTCCATGTTGTGTTTATCATAATACGATCTAGCCGCTTCCACTTGGTTGGGGTGAGTCGTTGTTTATCAACCCATGTGAACTGAATGCCTACGAAAGGAATCTCCTTTAGATCAGTGTCAGCAATGAAATTATTGAAATCAAGCATGGATTGGAAGTCAACGTCTGCATCTCCTCATGTTTCGTGATCATGGCACATAATGTTGAAATCACCAGTAATCTTCCAAGGTTTGTCACCAATGGTGCATGCAAGATCGAGAATAGATTCCCATAGCTCTCTTCTGTGGACATTTGAGCAACTGGCGTAGACTGCGGTGATGAAGAAATCCTCACCTGAGGGGTCAGAGCACTTGATGGAGATGTGTTTCTTGTGCTTGCAGATGACGGTGGGGTTCAGCGAAGAATCAACGTAAAACCAATATTTCCCTTCCTCGTCATGATTGTCAATAGACCAATCAAGGCTGACTATGTCGAGCAGCTCCTCAGCACGAATAGTGTGTAAGAACGACTCTGAAAGACATACAACACTTGGTTTATGCTTGCAACATAGCCTACTCAGAACCTTCCTGGTTTTGTTATTAGCCGCACCTCTGATGTTCCAGAACAAGTGAGCTTTATAATTCATTAAGTAGAAGGTCTTCTTCATCTAGAAGAAACTTTCGAAACCTTATCGGCTTTCCCTTCTGCTGTGATAGGCATCTCTATCGTCCCAGTAGTCTTCTTCAAACCATGTGTCTCCTTCGGATGCTCTGTGGACTCTGTCTCTCCTCCTATGTGATCTGGGGTTTCCTCGAAGAGGCACTCTGAGGGGCGAAGGCACCCTCACTTTGTCTCTAGCCTTGCTCCTGCTCCTATGGTGGGATCTCTCTTAGTATTGATCATTTGTGTAGACGAAATCTTCTAAGTGTCGGTTGGATAGGATCGCCCTATTTCCTTCTTGATCGAGGATGAACCTATCTTGGGACACTCTATCAGCAGCCTGGCACTGCGTGGATGTCTGGGGCATGGCTTGGCTGTGTTCAGAGGATCGGGATATATTGCCTTCAAGTATGAGAATATCTTTATGCTGACGTTGTGATTACTGTTGTCGTACCGCCTCAGCATGAGCGAAGCGCGCCTCACCAGGACTCTTAATGACCTCTTCCGGTATATGTAGCTCTCTCCCCATCTTCGACAAGAGGAAGAATTGGTCGTTGTGTCCGCACCTCACTATGAGGCTAAGCTTGATATTGTCTCTATGAATGCCATGAGTAATGATGATAAATTGAGGCACGTCTTCCTTGAATGCTTCAACATGGATAAGAATTCCCGAAAGGTCATCTTCTCTAATTTGCCATCGGGAAATGAACTGAAGATTGCCAAAAGGTTGGATGAGTTGTTGAATGGTTTTCTCATCTGTGAAGACGATGGGCAGATCAGCAAGCCAGAACCAGAAAATTTATTTGCACGCACCTTCGTTGTCGACATCCATGGGCTTGATATGAATCTGGTGGTATAAGAATGGGATATGTTGCTATTGCGCGGCCTCTTGCGCCTCCTTCCTGTCGTGAAAGAAGACAGCTACCTTTCTATAAGAGAACATGTATATGTCTATGGTTTGGGGCCATTGCCTCCTAAGGAAATCACTCAACGGCGGTCACGCAATCCCGTCAGCCCATGATATTTCAATCGCATGTGATAGGGAGTCAATCTTCTTCAATCTGTCTGTATCTCGATCGTCGAGGGATACGAACACTCACTTAGGAGTGTGTTGTGGTCCTCCTCGGGCTGGAATGCCCACCGGTAAAGTCAGGATAGCATATGTAGAGAATATGCTCGGCGGCGGAAGAGGAGGTGGTGGAAGGTGACGATGCATGTGGCACCTTCTCGCTAGATGTCCAGGCCTCACTACCAAAAAACATAGTATAGATGACAGTCATGTAAAAAGTTACGCACTTTAGGTGACATGTTTGTACATGACTTATAATCTGTGTAGGCCTACGTAAAATAGATGACATACATTTTTGTATATTTGAAAGGGTGACATACTTTAGGTGACATGCATGTATGTCACGTGTAGTATGTGCAACATAGGTGACATATATTTTATCATACTTGAAAGGGTGACACACTATAGGTGGCATACATTTGAATCACCTATGTTCTAATGGGGGTTTACACATGTATATGAGTCAAGTGTAATATACAAGGAGACATAACATTTAGGTGACATGTATGTGTGTCACCAAGTTATAGATGACATAAATTCATGTCACCTAACCTTAGAATTTTTGCAGAATTACTATGAGAGGACATTGTCTTGATATGGGCCTTGAATTCTCACAAATGCATTACGGGGGGACCTGTTGTTAGAGGAAATTCTCGTGATATGGGCCCCAACCCTCACATATGCATTTTTAGATAATTGTTGTGAGTGGACATTGTCACTATATGGGCCCCAGTTCATAAGAAATGCATTGAAATAGATTTTTTATGAGAAGAAATGTGTCATGGCTCCTCCTGAGTGTATTTTTGTTGGAATATATCAACACTTATTTGGTCACTGTGCGCTGGACGATGATGTGATGCGAGGGCGCCGAGCCGTTGCATGTGACATGAGCACCGACGACGATTTTATTTGGCGCCCACCTACCTCTGATTAATTATTGCACCTACCCCAGTGCCGCTGATGGCAGGGGTTCTCTGCTCGTCTTGTTCCACCACACCATAGTATCCAGATCTGACTTACCATAGTGTCTCCTGAATGCGGACAGAAGGCGACCAGAAATGTTCGGCGATAACTTCAAGTCTGATTCAACTTAACAACTTTTGTTGGACTTGGCCATACCGGTGGTGGCTGCCATTTTTTTGGCAACCACGCCCATAGCAGCAAGGGATTAGGGAAAGAATGCGCTCAGAGCGTCCCTGGTGCCATAGCCGTCTAGGTCTCAACACGTCGAGGATCGATATGATAGAGTCCAACATCAATCCCTGAAGGCGGCAGCCCATACACGGTTCCCTACAGTCGTGTGTTAAGCAGGCTTGGCACTGGTCAACCCAGTCGGAAGGACTGCCCTACTGGCCGCCATACACGAGAGGGTTCCCTCCATGTCTCAGTTCCGCTCTCATTAATGGAAAAATTCAGTTTTCCCACATCAGCAATGACACATTATGACTGTCTTGATGTGTCACAAGTGAAAATCCGTGAGGTTGTTCCTATGGTCCTTTACCGCGCGGGGCGTACATCCTGCATGGTTGGACCTGCTGCACAAGTTTCATGTCCTTTTAGGAGCCTCCATACATGTCGTGGCAAACCGTTAGCAGCTAACAGTTTTGGTAATCATCTCCGGGTTGTTCATTTATCTTCACTGAGTCGTGTTGATGGAATTCGTAAGGCATTGGAGTATGTGGATGTTTGGGAGGGCTTGGTGTTTGCTCTTTGTTCTTCCAAGCATTGGATGTGTGGTATATGCCTTGGCATCGTGCCATGGTCTAAAGCATGTCCTCATCAAGCTTCTGATGGCTCTGATGTTACTACCACTCGACCTCGATAGCTTGGTGAGACATCACTCGATGTGATAGTTGGTTTTCCTGGTACCATCAATTCTGGATTTCCAGATTATGTTCCTTTCACACTGTTAGCTCGTCAGCATATTGAGCAACCGCCTCTGCCTGTTGACCGACTATAGCTCGACACAGATCTTCTAGATTCTATCTTATGCACGGGTGTCCCTACCGTAAAGACCATCCCTCTTCTTTGTCATTTGCCCTTTGTTGACACTCTTCGTGCTTGCTTACTCTAGGTGGCTTCTTGCCCACGCTCTATTGATGCATGGATTCATCTTTTGTTGCTTCCAACATGTGTTCTATATCGCTTCTCCCCTAAGTCTACTCAAGAACAATCTTCTCCAAAACACATCTCTCTACAACAACTTATGATCCTAAAGGTTTGGAGACTTGGAATTCAGGACCTGATGGCATTCAACAACTTGTAGCTCAGATTTTGGCTCATTGTTGTCCTACCGGGCGAGAACATTCTTCTGAAGCTTGTATTTCACATGCCAAGTCTAGGATCAAAGATAGACAATTTTCTACTACCATTCGTGTTCTATCCTCTAGTGATGTTACCCCCACAAAAGTTGCTAAATATTCTTATATTGAAGCTAAACACCCTCAACCTCCACTGCCATTGGTACAACCTCAGTCTGAAATTTCTAGCTCTCCATTTGTTGCTTCTTGCTCTATGATTGAAGAAGTCATTTTATCATTCAATAAAGGGACCGCTTGCGCACGTGATGGCCTACGATCACAACATCTTATTGATTATATGCGTGGGGTTGCCACTGCAGTGAAAGATGATTTTTTAATGCAGTTTCAACTGTGGTGAATCTTTGGATCACTGGTCGTTGTCTAGATTCCCTAGGTCCCTACATTGCCAGTGCTCCATTGACTTTTTTTCTCAAACCAGACAATGGCTTTCGGTCTATTGCTATGGGTACTATTTGGTAGCACCTTGTATCCAAAGTTGCAGCAAAGGGTGTAAGTTTTGATGCCGTCCCTTATCTTATGGATCATCAGTATGGTGTTGGTATTTTTGGTGGTGTTGATGCCCTTCTACATGTTGTCACTCAACTTGTCTATGAACAACAACACCACACTATAGTCACCATGGCTCTTATTGACTTCAACAATGCCTTCAACATGGTTGATAGATCTAACATATTCCGAGAGGTTCATCTTCATTGCCCTTCTATTGTATGATGGGTTTAGGTTTTCTATAGATCTCCATCTCTTCTCTACATGGTTCATGGCGAACCTCTTTTTTCTTCTGTCGGGGTACAATAAGGTGACCCATTAGCCCCCCTTCTTTTCTATCTGGGACTCCACCCTCTTATTTTACAGGCAAAGGATGCATGTCAACTTGACCTCCTTTCTTTCTACCTTGATGAGGGTACCCTTATTGGGGACATAGAGGTTGTTTTGAAGGCTCTATCCCTCATTCAGGAGCGAGGCCTGATGTATGGTCTTCATCTCAATAGTAAGAAGATAGATTTTTTGACCATCTGATGACCCTAGATGAGGCTCAAATGTGGGCTTATTTCCAACTGACATCTCTCATCCAGAGCGTGGAGTGAAGATTCTAGGTGGCCCAATTTTCTACAGACGCATCCTTTGCGAAGGAACTTCTCCATAAACGTGTGATGAAGACCCTTGATATGATGGATCACATGTCCTCACTCCAGGACCCACAGTGTGAGCTTCTTCTTCTTCTTAGGTCTTGCGTTGGGATGCCCAAACTGTTGTTTGATCTTCGTACAACACCTCCTTCTTCTATCACACCTGTGTTGGATATTTTTTATCACGGTCTTCGTCGTTGTCTGGAGGGTATTGTGGTTGGTGACGGCCCATGTTTTGGTGATTTACAATGGTGTTTGGCTACACTTCCTATGCATCTAGGGGGATTGGGGATCAAGTCCTCTCATGATGTCAGTAAATTTGCTTTTGTTGCCTCTCAGATACACAATAAAGATCTCCAAGACAATATGTTGCGTGAGGTCACATGTGTGCCTGTAGGGCTCCCCTTTGTCCAAGCACATGCTTGCATATGCAATATCTTGCCATCTTTATGTTGGTCTATGTTGACAAGTATGCATTCTACCACCCCAAAGACCCAGTCTATTTTGGTAGACGCTTACTACAAAACGGTCATCCAGCAAATCATGGCAAGTGACCTATCCTTACGGCAACATGCTATTCTCACTTCTTTACAAGCCGATCATGCCCAAATTTTTTTGAGGGTTGTTCCTATTGATGGCCTTGGTCTGTCTATGTTACCCATTGAGTATCGAGCTATCCTTCGGTATTGGCTTATGATTCCCTTGTATCCAGGTGATGAACATTGTCTAATTTGCAACATAACAGATCTTGATGCCTTTGGTGATCATGCAGTGCACTGCCGCTCGCAGCTTGGTTATAAGTTTCGTCATGATTTTGGCACTCGATCTAGGTTAAAGGTTTTGAAAGAAGCTCCTTTGGCCTTCCTTGTCATTCAATCTGATGGTGTTCATTCGTTGCGACCTTCAGACATTCTTTTATTTCACTGGATGAATGGAAAACATGCATGTGTTGACCTAACAGGAGTTTCTCCCTTGACAAGTATCCTTTCAAAAAACTTTAAAGTAGGTAAGGCAGCGTCCGAGGCAGCAATACAAAAAGTTCATAAACATGGAATAGCATGTGAGGCCAATCAACATCATTTTCTACCTTTCACCTTTAACACCTTTGGGGTGCCTGCCGACTATGCAGTTTCTCTTCTTCGACGCCTTCAACATATATAAATAGGAATCTTATGATGCCTTCATCTACATGTAATAATTTTATTTTTGGGTCCTTGGGTTTTACCATCCAACAAGGATTGGCAACCCAGTTTGTTTCTTGTGCTTCTGTGAGAGCTTTTATGTAATCTTTTGAGCAATTATATGAAACACATTAAGTGACATGTTGTGAGACAACACCATCATGATATGGGCCCTGACTCCACATAAATTTATTTTCAGGGGCTTACTGTGAGAGCACACTATCATGATAGTGGTCACATATCCTCCCAAATGCAATTAAAATGACATGTTGGGAGAGGACATTCTCATGATATGTGATGTGGCTCCTCTCAAATGTATTTTCAAAGATCTGATGTGAGAGGATGCCATAATGATATGGGCCCTGGTTCCTCCCAAAACCATATTCAATGACATGTTGTGAGACGACACCATCATGATATGGGCCCTGGCTCCTCAGAAATTTATTTTTAGGGACTTACCGTGAGAGCACACTATCATGATATTGGTCACATATCCTCCCAAATGAAATTACAATGACATGTTGGGAGAGGATATTGTCATGATATTGGAGGTGGATCCTCTCAGATGCATTTTTAAAGACTTGATGTTAGAGGATGCCATAATGATATGGGCCTTGGTTCCTCCCAGAAACATATTCAGTGACATGTTGTGAGACAACACCATAATGATATGGGCCCTGGCTCCTCATAACTTTCTTTTAGGGACTTACCGTGAGAGCACACTATCATGATAGTGGTCACATATCCTCCCAAATGCAATTACAATGACATGTTGGGAGAGGACATTCTCATGATATGTGATGTGGCTCCTCCAAAATGCATTTTTGGGATCTTCCCATGAGAGGACACCATAATGATATGGGTCATGGCTCCTCAAAAGTTTATTTTTAGGGACTTGCTGTGAGAGCACACTGACATGATATTGGTCGTAGATCCTCCCATATACACCTCCATCCACATGCTACGAGAGGGCATTCTCATGATATGGGATAGAGGGTCACCCTGGTGAAGTCCGCGTGTAGGCTTTGTGCTTTTGGTCCGATCCCCGTTTATAGCAAAAGTGTGCTGGACATATGTGATGCAATCTTTGACTTTACTCCTCCACTTCATTCCAAAACCCATATTCTCCATCACCACATCAAGGAAACTCCACTCCACCATGTCGTATGCTTTGGGCATGTCCAACTTCATAGCAAGACTGTCTTTTTCTTCCCCTTTTCTCTCTTCATAGAGTGGAACACTTCATAGGCTATGAGAAATCAATGTTATGATATAGGTCATAGATCCTCCTAAATGAATTGTTAGAGACTTGATATGCGATGACATTTTTCATGATATGGGCCCAAGTACCTCAAAAATGTATTTTTAGAGACTTGCTGTGAGAGGACACTTTCATGACATGGGCAATGACTCCTCTCAAAAGAATTTTAGGGACTTGTTGTGAGAAGAAAACATCATGATATGAGCCCTGACCCCTCACAAATTCAATTTTAGGGACTTGTTGTGAGACATCACTATCATAATATGGGTCTTAGCTCATCCCAAATGCATTTTGAGGGACTTGTTTTTAGATGATACTATCATGATATGGGCCATGACACCTCCCAAATGCATTTTTAGGGACTTGTTGTGAGAGGACATTGTGGTGATATGGGCCCCAAATCTAGCCAAATGTATCTTCAAGGACTTGTGATGGTTTTGGTTGTGATGGTTGGCCTTGTTTCAATCATGATGGCCCGTTCTGCTTCTGGACATGAGACTTCATTTTGGTCCGAAACCAGGTCAAGGGTAACGACCAAATCACGTACTCTCCCATGTTAAAACCTCTACATGACCCCAATTAACTGTTACGACCATCACACTTCACTACCATAACCACAACGTCAACCAACATGCTAAGTAACCAAGCAATAATACTGTGTTACATCTAGTATGGTGTGTAGAGACTCCTCACAAATGAATTTTTTGGGACTTGATGAAAGAGGACACTGTCTGATATAGGCACAACTCCTCATAAATGTATTTTTGTAGAGTTGTCTTGAGAGGAACATGTGGTGATTTTTTTGTTCAATATTTTACTGACTTCATGTTGATGTACTAGTCCAACTGGTTTGACCACTACGGTTCAAACTAACTCAATCGAGTTTGAGTCAACACTGGTCCAATCATCGTCTGGTTCTAATACCATTGGTCTAAATTATAACTGCTCAATTTTTGGTAGTGATTTTTCAGTATGTACATGTTTACTAATTTATACAATCAAAGTTTCAATCATCATTCAATTCTTTTGGTGTTTCCTGCATACCAATGAAATTTGTAGTTTTAATGCCTCAAAAATATTCATAGTTATCACTCAATTAAATAAAATAAATCTTAGATAATCCTCCCAATGTTCTATACCAATGTTGTAACTACCTTTCCCCCCACTTAATCCCTCGCTTCCTAAAACACCCACGCCCGCGAGTTTTGTCAACACAAAATCCCTTATCCCAACCGCACTGCCCATCCCAATCGGTCGATCCCGTTCCAGTCGGTTGTAAGGGTTGCAATCCACAGATCTCCGACTCCGTTCCAATCATGATTTAGAGCTTGCCGATAATAGAGCGTTGTCTTTAGTTGCAGTCATGCAGATGCCCTAGCTTAGAATTGGGGGTCTGTCGCTTCCTTCATCCCTGCTATACTCGATCATCAGTTCATTTTCCAGAGCGTTCTACCAAAGCCCTAATTCCAGGTGGACCATGGAATCATGGTGCTTTAGACTTCGATAGTTCCATTCTCTTCGCTTTGCTCTGAGTTCATGGTGCGCCAGACTTGGATTTTCTTTATCATTGAGTTTCTTTTCTTCTGGGGTGTGCAGGTGGTAACGCTCACAGCAGAAGCTTGACCGCAAGGTGTATATCGTCGCAGCAGAAGCTTGACCGCAAGGTGTATATCGCTCGCAACAGGAATCCATTTCAAGAGAGGGAATCGGCGGAAACAAGCACCAAATCTGAGCGAGCTCCCAAGGGCATCGATGGTGGTGACAACATCAGTTGGTGGAGGTGGTTACATCATCGTCATCGTCATCCAGGTAAGCCCCTGATCTTCACGTATTTCTCCACTTTTTTCTTGTTGCTTTTCTATTCCCTCTATCTGTTTGAATTCCATGCACACCGACTATTTGAAAAAATGCCTACAAGAGTAATCAATCATGTTTGAATTGTCAGGCTTGTTTATATTACGGCTAAGATTGAATAAAAGTCAGACTGCCCCCTACAAGTACAAAAAGAAGGCATCTTACAGCACAACCACACATCTGTAGAGGACTAAAACCACACTTAAAGGACGACTTTGATGACATTAATCTAGAGCATATCCAGTGATGAATGAATGTTGCTTGAAGGGAGGAGATCGCTTCCCATGACATCCGATTTACTCCCCAACCATCTCTGCTTCACATAAGATAAATCCAAAAAGTATATAATTAAAATGAAAGTATGTCGTACTTTGATCCCCCACTGCATGCGTTTCTCCACTCATTAATCTAACTAAGTTGACTATTAAATAACACCTCTTGAGCCACAGATGCAGAGCACGCATCTAATATTGTTTCTTCTAACCGGAATATGTTTCTGGAAACGTAATGATTGATTATCTAGAAAACTATTAGCAGCTAACTCAAGATGTGTCGTGTGTGGATAGCATTGACGTGGTACGGAGTAATGACCATGTGGATTTTCAGAACTAAGGATTTGTTGTAGTCGGTGGTTTCTCGATGGTTTCAGATACCACTAACCTTAGCAAGGTTAGTAAGATGGAACTAAAGAGTAGATGATAGTAAACTGAGGCATCTAGGAAATCTGTTTTTCATTTTTGAATTGTTTAGATTGATCCAGACTATTTTGTTTGGCTGGGAATATGCTTAACCAAAGAAAGCTTCCACATTACTTATTTTTAGGAATATGATCTCCTCCCCATCTAATATCTTACCTAGATCTGATTATTTAATGTCAGTCAATATATTAGGTAATTCCAATAGATTATATACCAACTCAAATAGTATCCCTTACAAGTCTGTATTCCTTCATTGAGAGTCCTAGCCGATATTTATATGTAAGAATGAGTCGAAGACTAGAATTACTTCCCCAATAAACTTAGATAATGGGTTTTATTGGTCAATTTATTGTCCACCATTTTTTCCTTGCTATGATAATATTCTAAGTGTCCTTAGACGGGCACTAAAGCTACCTTAGGTGCTAGGTATTCAATTTGAGGTGCCTTTCCAAAGCCTAGGAGCTTAGGCACCAAGGTGGGCAGCCAAGTATGTTTAGGTGTATTGATGTAATGTATATATGTAATTGTACTTTAGTTAATTGTACTGCTGTAATGTATGACTAATTGATGATATGCACATATAACAATAAGTTAGAAAGGTATCCAATAATGAGTCTATTGTTTACTGCTTAACTATGTAACTATGTCTTAATGAAATTGTATCTAAACTAGAGTAACATGTGTTGTACCCTGATTCATTTTTGATGTGTTTGAACACACTATGGACTCTTCCAAGCTTTGTTTACCATTTATTTTTTTCCGCGTCCTTGGTGGTGTTGGGCCCCTCCACATCCATTGTGGCTACTAAATGTATAAAGGGTGTCATTCATGGTTAGCTAGGTCATAATATGACATAATTTGACCTAAATATAACTAATATTTGCATAGAATAAACTTCTTAGGCCTTAACATTCCCTATTTACCATATAGTCACCTAAATGAGGCACAATTTGGCCAAATCATACCAAACTTCCCCAAATTTACCCTATACCAATTATGCTTTGATTAAGGATAGCATATACTTATGACAATGTTAATATATTTAATTGTCTTGTTTCTGTTAGTGTGATGTCTTCCCAAATTTATTGTCTTCTTGTCCCCGGTTATGCTAACATAAGTTTGCACTGATATGATATTATACTGTTATATTATCTCTTACCTAGACTGAATGGATTTATCATTTAGTTATTGACCATAGTGTTCATTGTTTTTCATATATGGGATCACAACTTTAAATAGTTGAAGTAGTAGTTGTTGCTTTAAGCCAGCAATAGCAAAACCATACATGTTCAGTAATTCGAAAACATTAAAATGAATGACAAACTAACAACTATCATATTGTATATAGCCTCCTCCTATGATTTCTGGAACAAATTGATACAGACAGAACATGTACAAGCCAAACCCACAGACTCTAAACCACCACTAAGTGAGGACAACATCATAACAGACGTATCACCCATCTTTATACATCAACTGAAAGGAATCTCCAGAAGTATGAGCGTCTGCCCAGTGTAACATCTTTCTTTGTCTGATATAAATGAAAAAATATCATCCCTTTGAAATCAACCAAAGCCCACTCCACCCAGCAGACCCACAAAACACCTGCAGCCCCATGAACTATCCAGTGGCAAATTAAAATCCTTCCTCAAGGTACCCAACAGCATGCAAGAATCACAATAGAACTCCCTCATGTAAGAACAAGTATTGATCCACAACATGGATTAACTTCCTCAGGTGATGAACTTGTGGTTTAGGTGCCAACGATCTGGACTAAAAAGGATGCTCATGGTTCCAATTCCCCTCATCACTTCTAACAATGCCAACAACTCTTAAAGTCCTCTGTTTGACCTTCCTGAAATAGTAATCTGACGAGATCTATGTAAGCCTCAAATACTGCTACACATCTTCTGGGAAGGTTTAAATCACAACCCACATTCCTGACTCATCAAACACTAATTGCCTCCATCAAGAGAGATAAATAACCT
The DNA here is from genome assembly GCA_963693085.1 of Alisma plantago-aquatica. Taxonomy (NCBI): domain Eukaryota; kingdom Viridiplantae; phylum Streptophyta; class Magnoliopsida; order Alismatales; family Alismataceae; genus Alisma; species Alisma plantago-aquatica. The sequence continues at coordinate 941,776,939 of OY856410.1, read as the reverse complement.
TTCTAATGGATTGGATGATCTTCAGGAAATATTCATCACCCTCCACGTTGTAGGCTTATTCTCCAACCACTAACAGTGCTCACTGATTGAAGATCACTGAGTAGTTGATCATCGAGGTTGAGGTCCCAAACTCATGCAGGCAGGTTGATGGCCATCTTCTATGCTTCATTAAGAGTGCAGAAGAAAACCATAACTGTCCTTGCTTCTGTCCTGAGGATGTTCTTTGAGATAAACCAGAAATCTTTGAGATGATTCAGCTGTTCCTCCCAAGTACAATCGTCGCTCCAACAAACTCCTCAAATCCCAATTATTTGCCTCAAATTAGATATTTTTCCCCAAATCAGACCTTATTGTCCATATTTGCATGATTTGGCCTAATGAAAATATGATTTTACATTATGTGACCTAATCAGATCTAAGTCTAAAATAAATCATGCCCAAAAAAAGAGAAGGCTGAATAATATCTAGGAGGCTAAACAACACCTAAACTAGACCTCAACGGTTCTTCTTAGTGAAATAGATTCTCTATTTGGTTCTGCTTTCTATTGATTTCCTCTTCAATATAGTTAGGCATTGGATAAGGTGGTTAGGCATTGGATAAGGTGCTAATAATTAAGTATTTACATTCATGATTTGGCCTAATTCAAGCCTAATTTACATTAACAACAATTGGTTCTTATACATAACTAAAAATTTAACAAACTTACATGATCATTTTTCAGGGAGCCATGGATAAGAGTTGGATGAGTAGAGGAAAATCTAAACATGAATGTTGCCAACAAGCATTCATGCAAGGATTTAACTTATTTTTGGATTTTGCATTTAGTAATTGTACTGAGGTCAGGTGTCCATGTGTGAAATGTGAGAACAAATTCTTTCATAATAGGGAGACAATTACATGGCATGTTATTAGATCTAGATTTCTATCGACCTACACTGATTGGGAATATCATGGTCATATTGACAAAAAAGATCATATGGTCAATCAACATATGGCTAACTCTTTTGACGATATGGAGGGGTTGATAAATGATGCATGCTATGAGGAAGTAGAAATGAACACAGACTTTCCTGATAGTGGTAGTGAATATCCTATTCATGATGATGGTGGTAGTGATAATGAAAATCATATTCATGATAATAAGAAATTTGAGGAACTACTTAAAGATGCTTGTGAACCATTATATCCAGGTTGTGATAACTACTCAAATCTCTCCTTTGTTTTTCATCTATTTAGACACAAATGCTTGAATAAAATAAGCAACAAGGCGATGTCAGGATATCTGTAACTTCTATCAAAAGCGTTGCCTATGGGACACAAGTAGCCAACAACATGGTATGAATGTAGAAAACTCATGTCTTCTCTAGGTTTAGATTGTCAGAAAATCCATGCATGTCCCAATGATTGTATACTTTATAGAGGAGAATACTTGAATTTAGACAAATGTCCAAAGTGTTCTACCTCGAGGTGGATTGATACAAGCTGGGGAAGAAGGATAAAGATCAAGAAAAAGACACCACGAAAAGTTCTTCGCCACTTCCCCTTGATTCCTAGATTGAAAAGATTATTCAATTCAGTTAAGACAACTCCTTGGATGATTTGGCATTCCACAAGTACGGCTGGCGCAGTAGGTGAAATGGAACATCTGAGGGATTATAAGGCTTGGAAAGATTTTGATACCAATCATCCTTCATTCAGCATTGAGCCATGAAATGTCAAACTTGGCTTAGCGACAGATGGATTTAGCCCTTTCAATATTGCAATGGGGAGTAGTAGAAGCATTTGGCTTGTCATCTTAATTTGTTATAATCTTCCTCCCTGGCTCACTATGCATCAATCTTTCTTAATGATGTCACTTCTTATTGATGGCCCAAAATCACCAGGAAACGATATTGATGTTTATCTCCAACCATTGATTAATGAATTGAAGATGTTGTGGGCTGGAGTGAACACTTTTGATGCTAAACTAGGTGAGGTATTTAACATGTGAGCAATGCTTCTATGGACCATTAGCGACTTTCCTACATACAATATGTTGTCTGGTTGGAGTACAAAAGGCTACAAGGCTTGTCTGTATTGTCAAACTGATCATGGTTCTATTTACCTTCCATACAGTCGAAAATGTGTCTATCTAAGACATCGACATTTTTTACCAATTAACCACCCATGGCGTGTTGATAAAAAAAGCTTCAATGGAGTTGAAGAACATGAACCCGCACCTCAACCTATAGATGGGAAACAAATTGAACACTTGTGGAAAGATTATGATAATGTTGTCTTTGGAAAGGTTTCAGGTAATAATTCACATGACCAACATGAACTACCTGAGGGGTGGAAAAAGAGAAGTATTTTTTTTGAGCTCCCTTATTGGAGCTCATTGCTGGTTCGACACAATCTAGACGTTATGCACATAGAAAAAAATGTGAGTGAAAATATGTTGGCGTGGTTACTTCAAAAGGATGGTAAAAATAAGGACAATATTAAAGCCTGATTGGATTTGCAACACTTGTGAATACGTAAATCATTGTGGCATAAACTTTCAAAATCAAATAATATTAGGGAGCTTCCTCATACAATATACAGTATGACAAATGAAGAAAAGGAAAATTGTTTGTCTGTATTAAAGGACATTAAACTCCCTGAAGGATTTTCATCAAACTTCTCCCGTATGGTTCAACTACAAGAAAGGAAGTTAATTGGTATGAAGAGTCATGATCACCACATATTGCTACACCATCTCCTTCCAGTAGCTGTGATAAAGGCATTAACAAAACCTGTCAGAAAGGTTCTAACGGAATTCTGTGTTTTTTTTCAAAGAACTAAGTGCAAGGGTCATTACTATTGAGAAGATGGAAGAGTTGGAGCAGAAAATTCCTATAATAATGTGCAAATTAGAAAAGATTTTTCCTCCTGCATTCTTTGATGTCATGGTCCATTTAGTTGTGCATCTAGCAATAGAAGCAAAACTTGCTGGACCGGTTCAATTTAGGTGGATGTATCCCATTGAGAGATATCTACACACACTAAAGAATTACATTCGTAATAAGAGTAGACCAGAAGGTTCTATTGCTGAAGGATATTTAATGGAGGAAGCAAGCATATTCTGTGATAGGTATCTGCATGATGTGGAAACCAAGTTACATAGACCTGTAAGGTATCTCGATGGTCCACTTGGCTCTCGTTCTATAGTGATCATATCTGTCAAAGAACTACATCAAGCTACACGTTTCATATTGCTCAATACTGAGGAAGTTCAACCTTATGTGAAGTAAGTAACAATTTATTAATTATAAAATATTTTTGAAAATTGTCTAACAAAATTTTTTCGCAACATACATAAATACAGGAAGCATCAGGATATCTTAAGATGCCAGCACCCTAGTTGGGATGATTTCACCTTACAGTCACACCATCACAATTCATTTGTAAATTGGTTTGAAGATCATGTAAGGCAATATAACTATTTGATTTAACATAATGTTTTTATCCTATCTTATTTCTTAATTTCATCCATATTTCTTTTCTAACTAGGTTGCTTCCTTACAAGAATTTGATGAACTTCTCAAGCCTATCCAATATCTATCTCAAGGACCTAAGATAGGAATATATTCTTATAAAGGTTACTTTGTGAATGGATACAAATTTGAGCGTCAAGATGTTGATAGAGATCGAGTAACACAGAATAGTGGTATCTCCACAATAGGCCCTGATGGTGAAGTATATTATGGACTTCTAGATGACATCTTTGAGATTCGCTACCATGGAATGAATCCTTAATTTCTATTTAAATGCTCCTGGTTCAATGTCAATGAGGAAGGGTTGTCAGTTGATGATCTTAACATTGCACATGTTAACACGAGTAAGCGAAGCTTTGAAGATGAACCATTTATATACCCAGAACAAGCTAAACAAGTCTTTTACTCAAGAGATCCTGTAGATGGACATTGGAGTATTGTATGCCACTAGAAACCTAAAAATGTATATGTAGATCATGATCTCATTGTTGAACAAAAAGATGATCACTTAGGTAAATATCATGAGCCTTCAATTAGTTCTGGGTTGAATGATGTTCCTGATGTCGGATGGACTAGGTATGATATATCTACATCTTGTAAAGTTTCTAAAAGTGTAATCGGTGAAATTTTACAACCGAAAAAGAGAAGGAGAGTAGAGGTATAATCAATAGAAGTCTTTTGTTAATATTTATGATTGGTTTTTGTAGGATTGTCTGATATTTCACTTCAGACATCTAACTAAGATTTAATACAATCATTTTTTTTCAGATTCATGCCACCTAAATCTATGTTCAAGTTCGTTAATCAGAGCATGGAGATGGAAAATCAGGGCACCAATCTTGCATCAAGAAAAGCAGGTATGTGAAACTTTATTTTAATTTTTTGCATACAATGTTTTTGCCAGAAATTGTCACATATTTTGTCTTTTATGTTAATTTCAGAACTAGAAGTGGTTAATGGAAGTAAGAAGAGAGCACTCATAAAGTCTGCACCCACCTTTAAGGATCCAAATAAGGAAGTGAGTAGCAATGTGAATTCAATTACAGCTGCAAAAAGAAAATCTGCGTCCATCCTTAAGGAAAGTATGGGTAAGATAAATTCAATTTAGTTTGAAGGTATTTAATTTCATGTGTTTATGTTAATATTGTATATATTTGGTTAGATGGATCAACAACAAGACCAACAAACTCATATTGTTTGGATGATAACATTCCAATTGCAAATGTATTCAAAAAAGTCAGAAATTGTGGTATACTCTTTACTACATTAATATCATATTTTGTATTTCCCAACATCGATCATGTCCTCTTAGGTATGTGAAATTATTGCATTTGTATAGATGCATCTATAAATGAAAAAGGTGAATCATACACTTTCAAGAAAAGTGTGCAGCCAAGTTTGAAGAAAAAGTCCATTGTTGAAAATGCCATGCACCTAGAAGACCACATGAGAACATATCAAGAAATTGAACATGAACCCAGATGCAAACAATGTAATTCATACCATTAGTTTTTTTTTCAATCATTAGTGTTTTTTATTGTGTAGTAAATTTTGATAAATTTATCAAAATATTAATGATCTTATTGTAGTGTCTAATCATGGTAGTCAAGGGAGCACACCACTTCAAAGGACCAACTTCAGAGGTATTATTTTCAATATCCTATTAATTTATACGTTAAAATGTAATTAGGTAGATACAAAGTTAGAATGGATTTCAAACACACTTTATTTAGGCTCGACCAAAAGTACTGGAGGAAGTAAGAATTTACATCACCGTCATAGATTTGAAATGGGTACAAGTTATATTTGTGTATGTGATTTTTCCCCTTCTATTAGCAAACACTATCAATTATGAATCCTTCTACTTTTCATAGTGATAGAGAGTACAAATGCATATACAAATGCCAAAGGAAAGCATGTCCCCATCCATAACAATCCACTTAAGGAACGCTTGAGTGAGATAACATCAAGTAAGTCTTAATTAATTTAGTTGCCTATGTATATATCGCCAACCCCTCAATCTTGTATCTTTTTTTCCATAAATGTATTAGAAACGAAGAGACCAAGAAACTCAGAAATTTTGGAAGAAGAAATTCCAGTTGGTGATGCATTTAAAAAAACTCAAAATCATGGTATGAAGTACATTATTTACTATATGAATTGCAGAATTTTGCTTTATGACTGATCTCTTACTACCTTGAAATGATTGAATTCATGTAGACAAGTCTGTGAGCAGAAAAGGTGAATCAAGTACTCTCAAGAAAACTATCCATCCAAAATTAAAGAGAACATATGTCCATTGTGATTCTAGTGCACTAAATCATAATGCATCTCGTAGGACTGAACTTTTAGGTAAGCATTTTTAATATTAAATTTTATATTTTGTCACCCTAATGATAAAAAATTACTATAGCCACTGGAAATGTGAGATGCAATAAGAGGATATCTATTCCACCTGAAGATAGTGAAATATATGAAGAAATGTGTGGATCACCTGTGGATTCTGACATGAGTGATGAGGATGAAACTTTAAGTGAGTTATGCATCTATTATACATAATACTATGCTAGTAATTTCTCTTAGTGTATCTCATTATTATATTCAATCTTTTAAGATTTTGATGACGCTCACATCCAAGAAAATTTGGATACCCTTGTCACATGTAATAATTCTAGTTATATTATTCTAGCTATAATAATTATCCATAATCTATTCGTTATTTGGATATTAATGTAGAAGGTGATAAAGATAATGTTGGTGATTTCCACTTCAATGAAACTTTAGATGAGAATTACTCGCCCGTCCATAGAATTTCAGATTTATGTGTTCCAGGTAATTTATATAGTTACATTATTATTACTTCTACGATAATTTTACATAACCCACTAATTATTTGTAGATACTGTTGTTGAAGACGATGGCAATAATGGTGATGACTTACATGATAATGGAACTTTAGATGGCTATTTATCGGGTAATACACTAAAAATTTCACATATAATCACCCTTACTGGGTACTATGCTCTAACAAAAAATCATATTTCTATATTATGACAGAAAATGGTGATCATCTTGAAGATGAGTTGCACCTAGAAGACCAAACGAGAGTAAATGAAGAAATTCAAGATGACCCAATATGCAAAAAAGGTATTGTATGTCATACAAATTTTAGTACAAATTTTTATAGTTAATATTTAATGGTTATAATTTCATATAAAGCTAAAAAGAATACAAGAGGATGCACCACTTACAAAGCAGTCTCTCCAAAAGATGGAAAAAAACAGGTTTGCATTGTAGATAAAGAATTAGGTGTACATGCTTGTGATGAACGTCAGAAACTATCAGGATGGTTGGGGTTGTACGCTAGACGTGCGGAGCAATTTCCTATAGCTAAAATTTGGGGACAAAAACATCAAAGAAGTTTTGAGAAGGTGATGGAGAAATTAAAGGTATGTAACATTATAGTTAAATTTAAGCGCATGTGTTTGTAAATGAATAATATAAGTATTGATGACATGGAAATTTTGTTACTTCAAATTTTAGTAGGATGATTTTGAATTTGTAATGGAAGATGGGGAAACCCAGGCTCCTCTAGATGGTGTTGTAACTGCTTGTAAAAGAATTATGCAACAAGAACTGATAACTTGGAGATATAGCCTGAAGAGCAAATATTATGATGAAAATAAGACTATAGAGGAAAAAGCCTCAACTTGCAGAGACAAAAGAATTGATGTTGAGCAATGGAAAGAATTGTTGCAATACTGGAACAACAAAAAGAACAAGGTGATAATACTTTGTATTATACTATTTATCATCAAATCTGATATGACATAACTATTATACTTGTTTCAGGAATTGTCGGCTAAAAATAAGAGCATCTGAAGCATAGTAAGGCCTACCTATACGCATGGACCTATTTCTTTTGCAAGCCATCGCTTTAAACATGTATGAATATATAATTAATTAATTTATAATGATGTTTCTATCTTACAAGCTATCCAGAAAGTATTGTCTATTCTCTAATCTTGTATTCTCTAATCTTGTACTAAATATTTAGAAAAAGGAGCATCCAGCATTGGAGGTCAACATCTCAGGCCATCTAGATAAGAAGCAAAAATTTCCCAACAAGGACACTATAGACATTCTTGTAAGTTGTGAAATATACTATTTTAATTTATTGTATAATTTTTTTGAATTGCACTAACTTTTTAAATTTACCAATGATCATCAGCAAAAAGTTATTTGTGAATGCATAAGTCGGGGGCTAGACAAGACACGTGATCCATTAGAGTTTTCATCATTTTTGGATGAAGTGATTGGAAAACATCACGGAGGATTTGAAAGAGGTTTTGGTGCCACCGTATCTCGTCGAGATATACAAAATCGGAAAGCAAAAGAAGTTTTACATGGAATTGTTATAGAACTTCAACAACAACTGAAAGATACCAAAAGGGAGCTAGAGGATAGTAACAGAGAACTTGCTGAAGCTAATTTAAGAATAGTTGTATTGGTATGGTATTTACACCTCATATACTTTATTTTCATTAGGCGGAAATTATTAACATTTATTTTTGTATGTACTACTAGGAGAGAAGAAATGGAAAAAAGAATTTTGTTGAAAGAAGGCATGCTCTCCGACAGGTTGTTCTTCGAAATGCGGTAAGTTGATTATTCTACTTATTCTACTTAAGTTATAAGCAAGACTAAACTGTATAATAGGGATTGGAAACTTGTAGCTTATTTTTTTCTTTTGTAGGGTCGGTCTTCACGCATTCTACAATCATCCACTCCACCAGAAAGCACGGATCAACTGAGTGATTAGAAATTAATAATCTACTTCCCATTAGAGTTCTAGATTTAGTTATTAGTTTCTTAGGAAGACTTTTTCATATCTAAATTTTTCTTTGTATTTTGTTTACACAAAACACTTTATTTCCTATTCATTTAGATAATGTATAGATAGATTTTAGTAATTTGTTCTCGGCACCATTTAATTTATTTGTTACATTTCCTGAACTTCTGTGTGCAGTTTGCATGAAATAAAAATATCTATATTTTTTGATGTGTCATATATGTAGAACAAAAGTTAATCATGTTATATGTCTTTGTTTGTTTTATTTTAATTATGTATGTGGTTGGGAGACCCACAGTTAGGGTGGGGGAATTAATGGTGAATCATTTGATTGATTTGGCTTCAATTGACTTGAATACGTCTACTTTTTAGGCAAGTTGAATCCATCAAAATGCATTTCTTGCTTTCTTTACCAGCCATTTCTTACGTTCTGTACATACGTAAAAAAATACTTTGTTTTGTACAGGTAATTAAGAAACTCAATGCAGATAAAGTCAATCAGGAATTGTTCTTAAAGGCTTTCTACAGCGTAAGTAATTTGTTGCTTCTGCATAGAATTCGAGGCTATGGATGTAAGACATGGTCTCAAAAAATCAATAATTTTATATCCGTCGTCGAGTCATTCTTTCTTTCTGAAGCCTTATCCTTATCTATGATTCAGAAATAGATACAAATCAATAAATTATATATCTGTTTTTGTTGATGATCAGCTCAGACTGCATTAAAGTTTCTGAAAATCTTTATCTTGTTCACGATTTGAAAATTAGGTAAAAAAATGGAGACATTTACAATTCTAATTATTTTACACAGTTCTAACGTTCTAAATCGACATGACAGCATGTGAACAGTTTATGTTTGCAATTATGTCAGCAACTTATGCAAACAGTATATATAGCGCGCAGTTGTGAAAGCCTCTCTGTTCATTAGTCCTTTATTAATCTTCAAGTGCATAAATTAGGTAGTATATTGATATACCGTTGTTTCCGAAGGTATACCAGCGATCGATGTTGCCTGACTACATGCAACTTTTCTCATATGAACAGATAAGAATCCCTGACGGCGCCTCTAGTGAGCTTCTTGCAGGAAAAGCTGCTTATTTGTGGACCTGCTTGTTTCTGATTAAGCACCTTGGTTGCCATACAATTAGCTCTACTTACATGGCACGTTCTCATCTCTCTTCTGCTCATTCAGTTTCGTCTAATCAACTAAGATTTCAAGGCGCTAATTATAAATTCGTCTTTTAGAATAACTAAGACTGTTGAGTGCTGCTGAGGTACTGTCATCAGTTCACGTGGGTGAAGCAAGCTTCATGGATCATATATCAGTCCAGGCAAACTGCAGCTGGCAAATTATTGATTGTGTTACGTTCTACCGAGCTAGCTTCCACTATAAATACCCATCGAGTCTATGGGTTTGATCACCACCGAAGTATCAATACTTCAAGAATTAAGGAGCCACATCACATATACCGAGTTCCCTTGTGTTGCTAAGAAGTCCAGCTACTCTATCAAACATGAAGCTCAACGGCATCCTCAGTTTCAACAATGGCATCGTTTTGGCCCCTATGGGCCCCGATGTCTCCGGCCCGGAGCTTATAGTCGTCGTTGCCAACAGCGGAGGAATAGGACTTCTCTCTACTCCAATCGTGCGTATAGCAGCATAGCTACTTGATCCAAACGATCGAGCTGTCATGTTATAAGTATGTTTTGATTTTCATGTAACCATGCATGTGTATAAGTATGTTTTGATTTTCATGCAGAGCGGGTATGACGTCACGGTCAAGCAGATCCGTGAGACCAAGAAACTCACCAACAAACCTTTTGGAGCAGGCATCCTACTGGAGTTCGACTACTCCCAGGGAATCAATGCCATCTTCGATGAGAAGCTCGCTGTATTGCAGTTTTTCTGGGGAGATTTCCCTAAGGAGATGGTTGATGAGGCGCACAACCAAGGGGTGAAGGTTCTGCACCAGCTAGGAACCATACAGAGGGTGGAGAAGGCAATCGCCGCAGGGGTGGATGGGATTATTGCGCAAGGGTTTGACGCTGGAGGTCACATCGAGGGAACTGTGAGTCCACAAGCTGAAAAAGATAGGATGCAACTCATTTCCATTTTAGTTTCACTAACATTATTTGTCATGTTATAGAAATATAATTTTCGTTCATACGAACTTATGAGCTCAACTGCAGACACCACTCATCTCGTTCCTACTTGCGGTAGTTGATCTGGTTGAGAAGAGCAAGAAGGACATCATTGTCATCGCTGTCGGTGGCATCAGCGACGCCCGTGGTTACGCAGCTGCGCTTGCCATGGGAGCCAAGGGCATCTGCATGGGAACCAGGTTCATTGCTACCCCAGAGGCATATGCCAACCAGTACTACAAGGAGCAGCTGCTCCAATATAAGCGCGACCAGACCGCCGCAACAGATCTATGGGGGAGATTCACGTGGCGTCACTACTACAGAAAATGTTTTTTACAACAGTAAATAGACAATAGTTCTGATGATTGTGTTGTAGTTAGCATACTTATCACAACAAGCCCATTTTTGTGTTGTATATTGTATATTTTATACAATACAAGTCATTTACAATATGCCAAACATGTTGTAGTATAGGAGGATACTACAACAACTGCTAAAGTGTTGTAATAGGTTGTAGTATCACAACATATTCAAAACCGTTGTAAAAAATGTTATTTACACAACATATTTTGACCCGTTGTAATAGTCACATGTTGTAATAGACCATCATTACACAACGCAGACTCACCCGTTGTAGTATGTATTAATTATACAACAGGCATTTACATGTTGTATTTGGTACATGTTGTAATAGACCACCACAATACAATATATTAAAACTCGTTGTTATATCCCAACATGAGACAACAGACTCCAACCTGTTGTTATATATTATAATTACACAACATGTTGTAACCTGTTGTAATATCCACACATAAAACATTATTGTAATAGACCTCCATTACACAACGTTAACTAAACCATTATAATATACTATAATTACACAACATGATATCACATGTTGTAATAGCTACATATTGTAAAAGACCATAGTTAAACAACACATCATATTCACATAATTCTCTGAATTTTTCAATTATTCGCGTATAATATGCAAATTTTTTATTAGATGTATGGTACACCTGAATTTTGTATTAAACCTATATTTTCCCCGTATTTTACGAATTATTCGTGTTTTATTTGTCATTTATGCATTTTCACATATTATCCCGAACAAAACAATTTATTTCCTAATTGTTTAAAAAAATACTCACTTAGCATTGTTTCATGTTTTAATATTTTCTAAAGACTATTTCCCCACAATCACTACTACAAAACTCAACAAGGTCGAAGGATTTTTCCTCAAGGTCATAATCCCTGACAAGTGTATTAATTTTTCCGAAGGCTTATCCCTGACCCTTCTGATGATGTCTTTGATGAGTATATTAAATTTTCCCAAAGGCTTATCCCTAACCTAATTATGAAAATGTATCCCAGACTATTATTTAATTTACCAAAGCATTGCTCCTGACCCTCATTAACTTTTTTCCTAACCAATATTAACTATATTAAACCAACCATTATCTCTTTTACTTTCGTTGTCACACCCCGATCTCACACTAACCACTAATCACGAGATTAGGGCGCGACGGAGGGATTATCACATAAACAAATCATTGAGAATTTTTTTCATTTTAAAACCTCGTAATGATATCCGGATTATTGATGTAAACTAAAACATAAATAACTATTGCGGAAGCATTTCAATTAAACTGGCTAGAGAACATAAACATAGTTTACAACATGTAACATTGTTTAACAGAAAGTAAAACATAACAGTTAATTTACATCTTTTACACATTCGCCATACATACTCTCTCTCACCCACACCATGTCCCAAGGACCGAGGGGAAAGGACTAAGAGACCACTATCTAACTAAACTAACTACATATACCTTCTACAGATTAAGTGTTAGGATGAAAGGATCCTTCTGATTCCTGGAATTTGTCGCTGACCTGAAAATGTTTGAGTAGAGGAATGAGCCTACTCGCTCAGTGAATATTATTTCACTTAGCCATCATCGGATAACTCCATATTTTACATTTAATAGGAATATGCAAATAAAATAACAAACTGAGCAGTTCTAATTAAACAGTGCAATTATCGCAGAAAAGTATAATGAACATTTAAAGAACAAGTATTATAAATTCTAAATTTGAACATACACAAGTTTCATATTAATCTACCTTAATTCTAAGTAATCATCTTTTAACTTATGCCCTGATCATATGCAGTGTACTCTGCATATAAAGTCTCATAGCGAACTACGAACCCACCGTACAAGACTTAGCGACACACCCGAGAAATGCTAAGTCTGACTGCCGTCCTGGTCTGCGTCAGGACTCTCAGGCTCACACGGCCTCACTGCACTCTCAAAGAGTGTACTCTAGACTCCTCCTCTAATCTGAGCACACAGGCGGAGAGTCTGGGTTACCACTGTGACACACGCACAGATTATTGTTGAATAACCCCTATTTACTTCCAGTGCCACCGTGACACACGCACGGATTATTGTTAAACACTGCCTCTATCCTCGTGCCACCGTGACACACGCACGGATTATTGTTGAACACGAGCCACCGACCATCTAGACACACACTAGGTAGGTCGTTTCACCCCTAAGGCACATACCTCCAAAAGGGGTTCTACGGTGTCAGGGCATCTAAGTCTAACACATTTTATTATACAAGAAAACTCTTATAACATTGTGTCTCTCTCGCACATATTCGACTACTGGAATATATTGTAATTCTGCAATTCACTAGCTGAAACCAGAAATTCGACTTTCATAACATTTCTATATATATAGTACAACAACTATTCACTTATATCGCAATAACTCATAACTCAGCTATGGTTTCATGCAAACAGATTCGTTCACTGTAAATAAATTTCATATCTATTCCACGTCTCTATACTGATTTCATATTATTGAACATTCAAATATACTATATTGAAAGGAATACTCAACTTGAAATACTTTATCACATTTATTCGCATCTTACTGGAATTACTCGTAAAGCATACACATTTATTTTACTAGTCATTTCATTTCATTTGAACTATGCAAATTAAAAGTCTAAGGATGCTAACTATGCTCGGCATCCGAGTAATCTCTATTACCCACATATACATAAACATCATTTGTCATCTATAAACATGACTCAGTATCAACTTATCCAGTTTCGATGCTAAACATCCATTTTATGCTCAACGTATACATTGTAGTTGTAATACAGGAAATTCTATCATTTTCATCAATCATATTACGTATTTCAAGTTCCAATGAACCATATAAATTCATTAATTCAAACCACACTGATCAGATGCTAAACTAAAACATATAATGGCATAAGGAAACAGTTTATGAAATAAAATTCGAGTAACGCCAAATACTGTCCAAAAGCCAAGTATCAGCGAAAAATGCACAGTTTACCCAAAAATTCCAACTAAGGAGTTAAATGATGATAACTAAATGAACTCCTACTCACTGTGTTTCAAACTGTCCGGGTTCGTCCGGAATTGTGTCTAGAGGCCGAATTCTGGGCGAATTTAAGTTATCTTCTACCTTGGATTTGCCCAAATAGAACCTGTAGCAATTCAACAGTACCATACACACGTTCAGGTTGAAATCAGACTTTGTTGGTTGTTGCTCGTGGCTAGCTGACTACGGATTCGCGTTTAGGATTTTGGCCGAAGTCAATCTCACCTTTTTCCTGGAGATTTACACGCCAAAATGAGCTCCTGGCTGCTGCTCGCGCCCATCAGCCATTAGCCACAACTTCACGCAACTGCTGCTGCTTTGGCCACAGCTACAGGGGCGCTCAAGCTGGTCGATTGCTGGTTGAGGGCTACAGTTGCTTGCTCGGACCTCAAAGTCGAGGTCAAGACGTTGTTCCTTGGGCCCTGGCCGCACCAAAAGAGTTCCCCCCTTCTTGGGCGCTGCTTCGTGCAGCTCCTGCTGCAGGTCGGCCTCCTGCTTGGGGCGCCGCCCTAGGCACGTTTGGGGTGACGAAGAGGAAGAAGGAAGAAAGGAAAAGGTGGGCGAAGCTTGCTGCTTGATGTGATGCCCTAAACGGCCGTCCTTCATCTGCTGGTCGGGCAGCAACTGTTATGGTGTTGGTCAGCGCCCAAGCAGGTTAGGGCTGCGGGGGTTTGGCCGAGGTAGAGGAAAGAAGGAAGGAGAAGAGAGGATGGAAGGAGAAGAGTAGAGGGCGCCATAGTTCGGGGCTAGAGCTCCAGAAATCACCCCCAATTGCCCTCCGAAGCTGCTGCGACCATGCCTTCCCCCCTACAAAGCGCCGCTTGAGGCGGCTACTTATCTATCGAACAGATGAAGAAGAAACGGGATAAGGGAAATGAAAAAAAAGAAATGATTATAAACAAAAACTTGGAAAAATTGCATCTTTGACCCTAGAAATTGGAAATGCTATAACTATTGACTCGGAGGTCCGTTTGAAGTGATTCTTCTTGCAATGTTTCAAGCGCGAGATTCTATACAACCTTAGGGCAAGAAAATATGCAAATTAGCATGTCACAACTAGTCAAATCACTAATTGCAACAGTGAGTACTCAACTCAACTTAATTAACCTAACGATCATCGTTGCCATTAACACTAATTACCTCAGATGTTTCAATCTCAACTATTGATTCACATATAAGCTTATCTTGATTAACCACGATGTTTAATAAGATACTCAACACTAATCAAAGTGTTACACGCTAATTGAGGTATTTACTGGTTAACCTCAATGTGGGTCATAACAATCTCCCTCCCTTATAAGAATTTCATCCCGAAATTCCTAAAAAGAAAAGGAAATTTGTTACACATCTCTGACCCAAAACTCCCACGTGGATTCCTCTAAGTTGTGATTCCTCCATATAACTTTCACTAACGGTATCTCATGATTCTTAAACTTCTTTATCCTCCGATCAATTATTCGTACTGATCCCTCAACATAGGATTCATCTGGTTTGAGCTGAGCAGGTTATAGGTCCACTATCTTCTCTGTACTAGGATAACACTTCTTCAACATCGATACATGAAATACATCATATAAATTGAGCAACTTGGATGGAAAACCCAACTTATGGGCTACAGGTCCAATCCTCTCAATGATAGGATATGGGCCCATAAACCTAGGAGTTAGTTTGCCTCTTTTGCCAGACCTCAACACTCCTTTCCACGGTGAAAATTTGAGGTATACTTCATCACCAACCTCAAACTCAAGAGGTCAACGCCTCTTCTCAACATAGCTCTTCTGCCTATCCTGAGCAACTATCAACTGCTCTCAGCATATCCTCAAGAGTCTGAATGGTCCTTTCTGACTGACCATCCGTCTGCGGGTGAAAAGTTGTACTGCATCTCAACTTTGTTTCCAAAGCTCGATGCAACTGATTCCACAACCTGGATGTGAACTTAGGATCTCTATCAGATATAATTGAAACTGGAATACCATGCAATCTGACTATTTCATCCACGTATATCTTAGCCAACTTTGGGACATCAAAGGTTGACTTAATATGAAGAAAGTGAGCAGACTTAATTAGTCTATCCACAATCATTCATATCGAGTCACAACCTCTAGGTGTCCTGGGTAACCCTATTACAAAATCCATCGTGATATGTTCCCACTTTATTATGATATAGGAAGAGATTGCAAAGTACTTGTAGGTTTCTGGTGTTCATCCTTAACCTGCTGACACACACTGCACCTAGTCACATACTTAGCTACATCCCTTGTCATATCAGGTCACCAATGCAACTTCTTGAGATTCATGTACATCTTAGTGTTGCCTGGATACATAGCATACATTGATGCATGTGCTTCATCAAGAATCTTTTCTTTCAAATCATTGTCCCGAGGTACACACTACTTGTCATGCTAATACAACACCCATCATCTGAAAACATAAACTCTGGTCTCTTCCCCCTGTCATGTCATGCATGATCTGATGTAACTCATTGTCACTCTGTTGTAGTTCCTTGATCTAATCATAAAAAGTAGGCTTGACTCGCATCTGTACAATCATACCACTCTACTTTATCACCCCTAAGCCTAACTTCAACTTTTGCATCTCTATTAGCAGGTCTCTCCTGAAACATGTCATAGAGAATGCATCAGCTATTGAACTTGACTTCCTGTTGAGGGCATCAGCTACTACATTCGCCTTTCCAGGGTGATAATCTATCGTCACATCATAAAGTTAGTGACGCCATGTCTTTAAAGCATGAACTACAACAGTTAACTCCAAATCATGTATTGGGTAATACTCCTCATTCTATACTACTTACTTATTATTACATTTCAAATTTATATCTTACTCTTTTCTCCGAATCATTTCATGTTGTTTATCTACCTTTCAAATTAACTACTTTTAAACCCTGGATCACTATCAGTGCTAGCTTACCTTTCATAAAGCAAATCTCATGATTTTGTTTCATAGAGATGCTAGTATTCAAGGTCAAACCACTAGCGACATCCCTTGAATTACTACAACTCTAAACATTCAAGGGTTTGGTCATTATCAATAACATAGCATTATTGTGATGTAACTTTGCTCCTTAATTTGAAATCCAAACTTTGAATCTCATAAATTTTACTAAAAACTTCCTTATCTTATCACTGGAATTTCCCTTCTCTTACTTGAACATCCAGATAAGTTACATTCTCAATTTACCCTGCTAGGGTTTCATGCTCGTATTGTGTGCCATTATTTCGTTCATTTAGACATCTCTTCCTTGGTAGTTATGCAACATATATGATGCAATTTTTTTTTTAATTACGCGTTTGTTCTTTGTTTTATAAACAAGTTAGTTAGTCTATAGAGACTCAGAAAATTCAAGGTAGTATGTATGAATGTATTAATCTTTATAATAAAGATATGCATTCCATACTCTTAATTTTGTCATGTAATCCTCATTCCTTAATCCAAGTCATCATCTCTAATATTTCTTTTGATTCAACTAAGCTTCTTGTCCTAGTCTTATGATTTACATAAGACTCTTTATTTCCATGTACTTATTATATATTCAACTCTTTTCTTCTATTTTCCTTTGTTTTGAAGTGCATAAAAATTATTTTACTCTATTACATGATCCATTCCATGGTTAATTCTTACTACCTTGTCCCTTGCATACCTTCCTCGTATCTTTTCCATATTCTCATATTTAGGGTTCATATAATAAAATCATTGAATTTAATATGAACCTGATATCGTTTTCTTTTATTTTCCAATTAAGGATTGCTCAAATGAGACTCCAACATTGGGTTTCTAATATCAGTTCCAGCTACTTCTTAGTTGTTCTAATCTTTCTCTTACATCTCAATATCTTAGCGTATGTACATTCTTACTATAATGAGGATCTAAATTATGCAAAGTCTACCTTTATTACATTTTTAATAGGAGTCATTAGATCCCAGTAACGCATCCTGCCAGCCGGACCAGGCCGAACCTGTAGTCCTGAAGCCAAGAGCTACTCGGGATTAACTACCCCTATTAATCTCAAACATGCAGAAGAATATCCATTTAGGGAAAATCCATTTAAACAATCGTCTAGTCTACTTGATACAGAGAATATAAACAATAAATAAATCATTTCATAACACAACAACGTAAAAGAATCATATTTACTTTACAAACTGAAAATCTAATTTCATGCATATAAAAGCATTTCTAGTGATTTTCAATCAAATAAGCAATATAAATCAAGAATTGTATTACATCTTATATTTGATCTCTTATTCCTATATTACTTTCTGATTTCTTAACTCTGAGATTTTTAAGGTTTCTCTCTAGCCTATCCTTCCTCTGCATACCTGGCCAGGGCATCCAGAGAAGAATAGACAGAGTAGCTTGATATTGGTCAATCTAAGTATTCAGACACCTGGCCAGGGTATCCAAACACTCAGATCTCCCAGAGCTAAAGACACATCATTTCTTATCCATCTTAATTATAACTCTATCTTTTAATTCTAATGATCCCTGATGACTCAGCCTAAGCTTTCAACTTGGTCCTCGTGACCACATTATCTTCCTACCATCTGCAATAATATAACAGAACACTTCCTGTTATAAAATGGCAGTTAGAAGGAAGACACCTAAGTCCTAATCCTATTGGTTTCTTGTCATCCCCTAGCCTTGACTTAGAGTAACCATGTACTCAACCTAGGCTCTGATACCAAGATGTCACACCCCGATCTCACACTAACCACTAATCACGAGATTAGGGCGCGACGGAGGGATTATCACATAAACAAATCATTGAGAATTTTTTTCTTTTTAAAACCTCGTAATGATATCCGGATTATTGATGTAAACTAAAACATAAATAACTATTGCGGAAGCATTTCAATTAAACTGGCTAGAGAACATAAACATAGTTTACAACATGTAACATTGTTTAACAGAAAGTAAAACATAACAGTTAATTTACATCTTTTACACATTCGCCATACATACTCTCTCTCACCCACACCATGTCCCAAGGACCAAGGGGAAAGGACTAAGAGACCACTATCTAACTAAACTAACTACATATACCTTCTACAGATTAAGTGTTAGGATGAAAGGATCCTTCTGATTCCTGGAATTTGTCACTGACCTGGAAATGTTTGAGTAGAGGAATGAGCCTACTCACTCAGTGAATAGTATTTCACTTAGCCATCATCGGATAACTCCATATTTTACATTTAACAGGAATATGCAAATAAAATAACAAACTGAGCAGTTCTAATTAAACAGTGCAATTATCGCAGAAAAGTATAATGAACATTTAAAGAACAAGTATTATAAATTCTAAATCTGAACATACACAAGTTTCATATTAATCTACCTTAATTCTAAGTAATCATCTTTTAACTTATGCCCTGATCATATGCAGTGTACTCTGCATATAAAGTCTC
Source organism: Alisma plantago-aquatica (assembly GCA_963693085.1). Lineage (NCBI taxonomy): Eukaryota > Viridiplantae > Streptophyta > Magnoliopsida > Alismatales > Alismataceae > Alisma > Alisma plantago-aquatica. Next base: position 941,757,582 of record OY856410.1, on the reverse strand, counting down.
GTAGCGAACTACGAACCCACCGTACAAGACTTAGTGACACACCCGGGAAATGCTAAGTCTGACTGCCGTCCTGGTCTGCGTCAGGACTCTCAGGCTCACACGGCCTCACTGCACTCTCAAAGAGTGTACTCTAGACTCCTCCTCTAACCTGAGCACACAGGCGGAGAGTCTGGGTTACCACTGTGACACACGCACAGATTATTGTTGAATAACCCCTATTTACTTCCAGTGCCACCGTGACACACACACGGATTATTGTTGAACACTGCCTCTGTCCTCGTGCCACCGTGACACACGCACGGATTATTGTTGAACACGAGCCACCGACCATCTAGACACACGCTAGGTAGGTCGTTTCACCCCTAAGGCACAGACCTCCAAAAGGGGTTCTACGGTGTCAGGGCATCTAAGTCTAACACATTTTATTATACAAGAAAACTCTTATAACATTGTGTCTCTCTCGCACATATTCGACTACTGGAATATATTGTAATTCTGCAATTCACTAGCTGAAACCAGAAATTCGACTTTCATAACATTTCTATATATATAGTACAACAACTATTCACTTATATCGCAATAACTCATAACTCAGCTATGGTTTCATGGAAACAGATTCGTTCACTGTAAATAAATTTCATATCTATTCCACGTCTCTATACTGATTTCATATTACTGAACATTCAAATATACTATATTGAAAGGAATACTCAACTTGAAATACTTTATCACATTTATTCGCATCTTACTGGAATTACTCGTAAAGCATACACATTTATTTTACTAGTCATTTCATTTCGTTTGAACTATGCAAATTAAAAGTCTAAGGATGCTAACTATGCTCAGCATCCGAGTAATCTCTATTACCCACATATACATAAACATCATTTGTCATCTATAAATATGACTCAGCATCAACTTATCCAGTTTCGATGCTAAACATCCATTTTATGCTCAACGTATACATTGCAGTTGTAATACAGGAAATTCTATCATTTTCATCAATCATATTACGTATTTCAAGTTCCAATGAACCATATAAATTCATTAATTCAAACCACACTGATCAGATGCTAAACTAAATCATATAACGGCATAAGGAAGCAGTTTATGAAATAAAATTCAAGTAACGCCAAATACTGTCCAAAAGCCAAGTATCAGCGAATAATGCACAGTTTACCCAAAAATTCCAACTAAGGAGTTAAATGATGATAACTAAATGAACTCCTACTCACTATGTTTCAAACTGTCCGGGTTCGTCCGGAATTGCGTCTAGAGGCCGGATTCTGGGCGAATTTAAGTTATCTTCTACCTTGGATTTGCCCAAATAGAACCTATAGCAATTCAACAGTACCATACACACGTTCAGGTTGAAATCAGACTTTGTTGGTTGTTGCTCGTGGCTAGCTGACTACGGATTCGCGTTTAGGATTTTGGCCGAAGTCAATCTCACCTTTTTCCTGGAGATTTACACGCCAAAACAAGCTCCTGGCTGCTGCTCGCGCCCATCAGCCATTAGCCACAACTTCACGCAACTGATGCTGCTTTGGCCACAACTACAGGGGCGCTCAAGCTGGTCGATTGCTGGTTGAGGGCTACAGTTGCTTGCTCGGACCTCAAAGTCGAGGTCAAGACGTTGTTCCTTGGGCCCTGGCCGCACCAAAAGAGTTCCCCCCTTCCTGGGCGCTGCTTCGTGCAGCTCCTGCTACAGGTCGGCCTCCTGCTTGGGGCGCCGCCCTAGGCATGTTTGGGGTGACGAAGAGGAAGAAGGAAGAAAGGAAAAGGTGGGCGAAGCTTGCTGCTTGATGTGATGCCCTAAACGGCCGTCCTTCATCTGCTGGTCGGGCAGCAACTGTTACGGTGTTGGTCAGCGCCCAAGCAGGTTAGGGCTGCGGGGGTTTGGCCGAGGTAGAGGAAAGAAGGAAGGAGAAGAGAGGATGGAAGGAGAAGAGTAGAGGGCGCCATAGTTCGGGGCTAGAGCTCCAGAAATCACCCCCAATCGCCCTCCGAAGCTGCTGCGACCATGCCTTCCCCCCTACAAAGCGCCGCTTGAGGCGGCTACTGATCTATCGAACAGATGAAGAAGAAACGGGATAAGGGAAATGAAAAAAAAGAAATGATTATAAACAAAAACTTGGAAAAATTGCATCTTTGACCCTAGAAATTGGAAATGCTATAACTATTGACTCGGAGGTCCGTTTGAAGTGATTCTTCTTGCAATGTTTCAAGCGCGAGATTCTATACAACCTTAGGGCAAGAAAATATGCAAATTAGCATGTCACAACTAGTCAAATCACTAATTGCAACAGTGAGTACTCAACTCAATTTAATTAACCTAACGATCATCGTTGCCATTAACATTAATTACCTCAGATGTTTCAATCTCAACTATTGATTCACATATAAGCTTATCTTGATTAACCATGATGTTTAATAAGATACTCAACACTAATCAAAGTGTTACATGCTAATTGAGGTATTTACAGGTTAACCTCAATGTGGGTCATAACATTCGTGAAGAGGATCCATTTGATTGTGGGCATTTATCCTTTTCTTTTTAGATAATCATAATTGTTTAAATGGATCAGCCGTTGATTTTAAACAACAATTGCAGTTTCCTTTTTTGTAACTTGATGAATCCTAATTCATTTAGACGGTGGATTACTTTCCAATACATGCCTCCCTTCCGTTCTATATCTACCGCTCTGAAAACAAAACAACGGCGCCAAACCCTCACTCTCGCTCTCGCTCCCGCTCTGGAAATAGAACGACGCCAAAGTCCCACCTCTAAAACCAGAATAAGCACTCCCTCTCCTTGTGCCGTTGCAAGTCTTCTTCTGTCTGGTCTCCCGTTGTAATAGCTACATGTTGTAATAGACCATAGTGACACAATACGCTATAATCCATTGTTATATGCCAAGATTATACAATAGACTCTGACTTGTTTTATATACCCGGAACCGAGCTAAACCCAAATTTTTATTAGAGAATTTTATCATGAACATGTAATCAAATAATTATTTTTTCATATAAAATTATTGTCAAATATGGGTCCAAGTTCTTTTTGGGCTTTAATTTTTTTAATATGGGTTGGTTTCAGTTTGAGAGGTCGATTGAATAAAATTTAATTTTGTGTGGTCATGTGGGAATGATAATTTTTTTATTAGAGAATTTTATCATGAACATGTAATCAAATAATTATTTTTTCACATAAAATTATTGTCAAATATGGGTCCGAGTTCTTTTTGGGCTTTAATTTTTTTAATATGGGTTGGTTTAAGTTTGAGAGGTCGATTGAACAAAATTTAATTTTGTGTGATCATGTGGGAATGACAATTTTTTCACTCTGGGTAGATGTTTTGACCCGAAACCGACCACCCAATATTATATCACACGAAATATAACACTACAAGAAATGAAGACATTAACGACGAAAATAACGACAACATATATTATTTATCATAATTATTAGTTTAAAAGCGACCATAATTTTTTCCGTCACTATTAGCACAATTAATAACGACAAAATATTTAAATCGTCTTAAATACTATGTCCATTCCGTCGCTAAAACTTTTGTCTCTCTTTCGACTATCCTATTTTCCTAAGATCTCTTTTTACTACCTAAAATTAACTTAACATCAACTTAATTAAAAGGAAAAAAACTAAAATTTAGTTCATGAAAAACCAAAACTGATTGATTAGTCTTTTCGTCTCCCGCGCCCCACTACTAGAAACTAAACCAATAGCATCAAACTCCACGACAACATATATGGTTTTTTGTAATACATATGCCAAACGGGATGATTAAATTATATTGTCGCTGTCGGTCTCGACCTTAACAGCAGAAATTTTATTTTGTCACAGTTAGTATGATTATTTCGCCGTTAATACCTCATTCTCCAACGTCTGAAATAAACACACAGAAAAGTAGAATAAACTTTGGTTTTCCCGCTCTAGTTTTCCTTTTTGTGCCACTTGGTGCCCCCTACAGCCCAAACCCCTATCTCTTTTTATACCGCCTACCAACCTCTCTGCATATCCCCTTTCTTCTTCCTTGCTTGCGCCCCATTTCTACCTAGCCCCCTACCACCCTCTACCTCACCCCTCGTTAGCCTAATGTCTCGTTCTGCATGTTTCTTCCTTCTTCACTTCCAAGCCTCATCCTGCTCCCTTCTACGCATCGCAAAGCATCCACAGGAGGAGACGGCTCCAGAGCATGTTGATGCACCCCAAATCGTAGAAGAAGACGAATAGAAGCTTCAGAGCCTCCCACCGGACATTTACTACAACATTGCAGGCAGAAAGAGGATCCATGACCTTCTTCATTTCTCGGATGATCACCTGGTTCCTCCACTATCCCAGATTCACCACAACGGAGTCCACCTCTGTCAGATATCTGGAACTGACGCATTCGTCCAAACTACAAGTTATGAAGATGCTACTATTTGGGCAGACTGGTTGCTAGCAATGGCAAAATACGGCCTGGATATCTGGCGAGGCCAATGCCAGGTATGCAATTTCTGGGATGCTAGATTTGTTGGGGGTTCCTTTGCAGATACTTGTGATGAATATAGGGGTAGTTTTCCGTGATTTTCTTCCATTTTTAAATTTTAATTTGTTATAAAGCAGAATTTAAATATGTGTGCGCTACTTCTGTCCATGGAATTTTCTTCAAATTAATTTGATGAGTATTTTTGTCTAGCTCCTACACTAGCTCTATAGTTCCAGTTGCCAGACTCACAAAAACTACTTCGGCCTCTTTCATATTGTGCACAGTACGAAAGTCAAGACTCCAAAGCGGGAGAACTAGATTAATCATCTTCATCACTTAATATTCATATGTTGTATTTGATTCTTTTACTTTGACTACTAATGTTTATCCTTTGACATCGTCAAAGTTGAGTCTCAGGAAGCAAAGATTCCGCTTTGTTAAGGGCTGCAAAATTTATTAACATAATTATATATTTCTTAGTTTCTAGCCAACACAAACTAAGAAGAAAGTTTCCTAAGTGACACCTTTAATTTTTTCCCAGCAATAGAGTCAAGTGAAAGCCATTGATCAAATCTAGTGGTTGCATATTCTATCTGTGGATGAACGGACATTGATTAGGTAACATTCAATGCATTTATATATTTGACCGTAAGCCTCTTTCCTCAATCATGATCGGTTCACACTAATTAATAAGTGTAATTTTTATTTAATCTCTAATAAGTCATTTTAGCAAGATATTTACAACAAGTGGCAAGTCAATATTTGGTAAATAGTGCAACAGATTACAAAATATATGCCACATTTTATTATAGCATTTTCATGCATTGTCATATAATGTTGATAGGTTAGTTTGTTACCCTTACATGAATTACTAATTATTTTTGCGAATTTATTGAATTTAAGTTGTAATTCTATCAAGGTACTTACTTTTTTTTTGGTCGGCAAAAAATTTTTGTTGCTATTGAAATTCAAAACTTTTGGTACATGAAGATGCACCCCCTAACCCTTTACAGGATAACAGAAAGAAAGCAAAAGACCATAAACTGAACGGTCTTGAACATAAGATCTCTAGACAGAAGAAGCATCAAACCAAAAGGAAACATTCCAGAATAATACACAAACAAAAAATTGATAATCCTTCAGCCTACACAGCTGAGGAGCTACACTGACAATAAGGACCACCCACAAATTGTGCAGGCACATAAGGTAGAGGAAGGACACCCAACTTCTATCTATGCATCAAGCAAGGCCGCACTGCTATTTTGGAGTTTATCTGTCTCCACCAGCTGCAAATCGCAGTGTCTATCCTGTCAACCCATCTTCTCAAAGAATACTCCAAAGACAACTGAACATACTGGAACAATTCTCCATTCAACCATTATATTACTCCTTCACACATGGCAGTATGATCATCCTCTGAGGTTAGTGGTAAGAAGAAATACAAAGCTTGAATGAAGGCACTGAGCAGTACTGATTAGTGTCTTGGTGAATTGGATGAGCAGATAGAGACAGAATCATGGAAGCATCCCAACAAACATCTGAAAGATGTTGCCATGTCGCAAAGGTAGAGAGATCTAAGGGAAAAGGAGCACGAGCACTCAGCCTCCCGAGGAACCATCCACAACACAAACAACAAGTGGCCCGAGGCCAGCGCTGGCTGAGGTACCCGGCCAGGACCTGAAGCCCCTGTTTGCACAGAGGCATATCATCAAACACACTAGGAGTGTTCCATCTCAAAGCAGTAGAGGGGGACAACATGATTCTGCCTGGTTTGTGCCAACACCTCAACCACCCTTCATCCAGAAGTGAAGCTAAACGTGAAGATAGAATTGCCCTCTACTCTATTGGATTCCCAGGTCTGAAGGTGTCGCCATGAAGGAAGCATCAGCAGACTAGCCGCCTAAGAGGAAGGCCCGTAGCCCCTATTTGCACGGAGGCAACATAGCAAGCACTTTGTGGGCGTCTGACTCAAGGAAGCCAGAGGATCGCCGCCAGTAGACCAGAGCACCAGAGCATGATGCCCAATTCAGTTGAATGTCGGCTCGCGCGAAGAAGTAGCCAGAAGTAGATCCTCATGGAGTCATCAATGCTAGCCAAAGCAAGTAGGGCGTGGATTCCAGTCAAACACGCGATGAGGAGCTAGCAGAACCACGCCAAGGTCGAGATCTAGGGGGTCATCACCGCCTCGGACGATGAAGAGAAGGTGCAAGTGAGGATGGGGCGAGCCACCCCTTCGAACACCTGTTGTCGGAGCAGCCGAATATATCTCAGATCTGGATGGGTAAGGCCTTCTCCAACCGCCACGCTTGAGCAGAAGGGAGTCGAATAGGTCGAGCGCTGAACCACAATAGACCCTTGACCAAAACGATGCATCACACCTAACCTTCAACCCAAGCTAGCCGAAGGAGACTCCTGCAATTCAACCTCACCGACACCCTTTTCTCCAGAGACACGCTCAAGCTTCAATCCACACCTCGCCATGGTTTTAGGGCCTGGGGAAGGAGGACGTCATGGAGCCCCTCTTCACAAAATGAACCACACTGAGAACTGAAGAGCCAGGGGGAGGAAGGCGTCAAGGAAGATGCTCCCTCCCCCCAGCGGCAGCCGCCGGGGAGTTCCTAGTGAGAAGGGACAGCAATCCCTAGAGGGAGAGCCATCATGAATTTTTGAATTGCATACATGAATATGAATTGTTATAGTATGTGTAATATGTTACAAATGATTTTTTTTCCTTATAAAAATGTCTTTACTATGATATCTTTTCACAAAGTTTGAACCTGATGACATCATTGGTGAATAAAATCTTAGTAAGAACATAATGCACAACTTGAATAATCACAAGCACACATTTAACTCAATGTTGATTTACCAACTAGCTAGGAAGCATGGACACAGACACGAACATGGATACGAACGGGACACAAGACGCAAGGATTTTTTAAAATATAGGACACGAACACTTAGCCAGACATGGAGAAAGATATACATATACATATATTTTATATTTATGTATAAACACAAAAAAAACACATTCAAGCATAAACATCATTTCATCCTAGCTATATTCACTTTCATATGTTCATTCAAACACACATTGCACACGTCATGAAATGAAGTCATAAAAGGCATACACCACTAGTGGAAGCATTTATTTCATTGGAAGATCGTTCACAAGGCAAGGACTTGCGGAGGGCTTTGGCAATTCCCCCCCCCCCCCGGTTCATGGACACATCGTAATGGATTGACGTTTGGTAACGGGAATTTTTTTTCTGATGCATACTATCCAGTCACACACTACACTTATTAAAAATTGTAGAAGATTTAACAAGAGGATGGAAGACAACAATCGTGGCATGCACGACCCAAAGACATCCAATGAAACAATAGCGGAACTGGGGACAAATCTAATTTTCTGTGATGCGGAGGTTGGTAAAGATAGTCAGTTGGGACTTGGCGGGGTCATCAGAGAATTGACATGATGTATCCTTGGAATTGTTGGTGAGAAATCCAAGTTGCAATGGACGGCAACACTAGCTGAGGCTGAGGCAATACAAGTTACTATTTTGTAGGCAAAAAGATGGGTTTCCAGTCAATAAATATTTTGTCAGACTCCTTGACAGTGGTGAAAGCTCTGCATGCAGAAGGAAGAAGGAGAGATTATTTGGGTCTTCTGATAGCCAATATACATCATCTTTGTCGAAGTTTTAATTGCTATTCTTTTTATTATGTGAGGAGGGAATGTAACACTGTGGCTCATGACATAGCACAACTAGCCTTGCGAAGGGGAGTTTGTACTACACCTGGGCATAATAACATCCCAACAAACATTGTTAATCTCGATATTTTAGACAAGTAATAAAGATGATGGGTGTTATTCTAAAAAAAATCAAACAAGTCCACATTGTAAACACAATAATAGTCAAAATAATAGAAATTTTATTCACAAATAATAACAAGTTAAGCACTACAAGTATGGACCTACAATAAAATATGTGTACATCTAAATTTGAAAAGTAAAAAAATAGTAATGGTAGTGGAAAAAAAGAAGAAAGAGGAGGTATGTTGTTATTTGTAGTAGAGAGTATAACATAGATGTACATTCAAAGTTGGGAAGAAAAGGAAGAGGAAGAGGAGGTTGTTATTGGTGGTGGTGGTTGTGTTGGTGGACAAATAAAGCATAGGTATTGGAGATTGAGGAAGAGGTAGACAATAGGTTGGCAACTAGCGGAGAGAGAGGATAGGCCAAATTCTATAGGTGGAGGTAGAGGAGTAATTATCTAGGTGGCAATGTGACAAGGGGGATACATGTGCATCAGGAGTGGTGAGGAAGTTTATGTGCAATACAAATGTTTCCCCTTCTTAATTAGTGATATATTGTGTTCTAGTGTGTCCAAGCCTTGTATAGGATGTGTTCAACTCTTGATAAAAATGGGGGACTTGGACACGTCTGAGAAGTGTCCACCACCACCACGTGTCCACGTGTGTCCATGGAGTGTCCATGTTGGATACGTGGTGGACATGGACACGACGGCAGGTGGGAAGTGTCCATGCTTCCTAGCCAACTAGTATATGATTATTTCATATCTTAATTAACACACCACCAAGAATTGGTCATTAACTTTTCCCCTTCCAAGATCGTTAGCACCCATGCTCATCCAAATTGGTCACTCTTAGTGAGAAGGTAATGATTAGAATTATGATAGGTGTCTAAAATGTAAATATCTTAATCCAGAAAGCTTATATCATGTTCCACTTGATGAAGACCATAGTAATTTCCTTATTGATTTATCAAAGCAAAATAGAGAAATGTGTAGCAATAATAAACTTAGACGGGTATTCAATTTTCAACCTATCATATTCAAGAGTTTTTTTGTTTATATTTGCACTGAAGCTATGTACTAGAAAAGGAAAGAACATGCTATCTGAGAAAAATGTTTAGAATGAGCGAGTTTCAGAATTTGGTTAAGAAAATTGCAATATTCCCTCCATGTGAAAATAAATATATAAGGATAGTTTCATCGTTTAGTTATATTTTCACTTTTATATAATTGGATTACCTAAATATAAAATGAACATGAGGTACTGCATCAACTAGAGTCATTCATTGACCAACCTAGATGTTGCTCAACTGCAACCCTATGACTATGTGTTTCTTTACATTCTTTCTTCATATATTGAATTCATTTCTTTCCCCCATAGTCCACGATAAGTTTTTAGTTGTTGGTCATGGATGTGATACATTCTTGTACTTAGTTTCTCGAATAACACTTTCATCTTTGATATTTATTAGAAGTTATAGGAGTAATACTAGAGGGGTGTCTTGTTATTGCTTTCTTTTATCACATGATGTACTGGTATATTGTGCCGCAAACTATGTGATACTTGGAAACGTTTTGTTAGTTTAGAGATCTAGAAGTAAATAAAATGAGAAAGAAAAACAAATGAAAGATTTCAAACCATGAAGCAGCTGTTGGGAGGATAGTAGATCAAAAACCACCCTTAAAAGAAGTGATGGAATTCTGGGTACCACGTTTGTAAAGACATAGAAAAGAAAACCATAATTAGAGAAGACTAGAAAATACAAGAGGAAAAAATAATCTTATGATGGCTAACATATTTGTGGACATAATTTAAGGAACTTCATACACTGGTGGAAGTTTTCAATACACATTGGCTAATGTTACAGAACCAATTGAATAAAGGGTATAAGTTTAGGTAATTTTACAGTTTAGAGAGTCACATCAACTATGATATTGTTAAAAGGGTATAAGTTGCATGCCCTTTAATCAACAATTAATTTAAATTTCCATAAATTCACTTGATAAACTAGTTGAAGTTGCCTTTTCTAGTGTTTAGAAAATTGTATTATGTTCTAAATCAGAAGCACAGATTGTATCATGAATCTGGATGGTTGTCTAAATTAGAAGCACAGATTGAATACAAGATACTCATGTTGGTGGTTGTCATATGGGAGAGAGATTTGTGGATTAGAAGGTGAAAATGGATCCATGATGGACAGATGTTTTGTAACTTAAGACATGAGTTATTGAGAAAAAATTGTCTGAGTTGATCACAAGACTCAAGGTTCTTCACCTTGGAAATCATAACCAACATTACGTTAGACATCCTAAGGTAAGATCTCTCTTGTTGCTTCCTAAACTATCCTGGTTACTGATCACTTCACATGTTCCCAGTTTCTTAGAAAATTCACATTGTTTGTTGTAATATATTTTACAATGCATGTTAGCACCACAATTCTCTCCACCTGATTATAAGGCCCTTGTTGACAGCAAATTCATCTATAACATGTATTTTCTCTTAGTTGCAGCTGACTTGTAGGTATGTTTCCCTTTTCCCTGTGATGATGATGGTCTCTTGTAACCATTAATCCTCCATTGTTAATATCATGCTAATAATCTCACAACTACCTTAAGGTAGAAGTACATGTACCATAAATGCATGTTGTTCTAATTAGATGGTGATTTAGACAAAGAAATAGTGGCTATGTAAAGGTTTCTTATAAATTATATGCACTTTTATCATTTCTATCCATCTAGTTATGTCTCTTAGAAGAAAAACTTGGTAGATTTGAAGAAAATTTAATCATATATATGATGTCGGTGAGAACCTATCTTCATGCTCATAGCATTTCTAGCAACATGAGCAATTTTACCAATTTTTATATGCAAAGAAACATGGTGTTTTCACATGCACCAACAGGAAGCCCAATATACTTTTAATTCCATTTCTTGTAAAAAGGGGTTGGTCAACAAAGAGTCCCTAAAACATAACATGCTTTGCACGGTGAGGGTTCTTATTTATATCATCTCTACAATTGAATTTTTTTACAACTATTTGTTGTATTTCAAACTTCTTAATCTGGAAGGAAGGTGTGCACACCGTGTTTGGGTCATAACTTTGTTAAAAAGAGGAAAATCCTATACTTTAAAATTATAGTTAGTTGTTTCACTAGTCTATTTAGAACCTACATTAGTGTAATGAGTTCAAATGTCTTTTATAGAACCTAGTTATTAGTTGTCTGGATGGTCGATAGGTTGATGGATGACCTTCTTGCTTATTTTGGTTGATTTCCTAAGTATCAAACGATCTCTACATCAATATTTGCACAATCTAGAACATAAAGAATGTACTTCAAGTTTGAATTCAAATATATCAACTATAGAGTATATAAACTAGGCATCCTCCTGCTATTTGCATTCTCTATAAGATTTATATTGTCAAAATCACTGCTATACTCATTAATTAGGTTTAGGAAGAAAATTGACATGTTTTTTAATCATGTCACTCATAGCGAGATTTATCTACTATGTATAAACCTTAGGTGGTTGATTAAGCATCATACTCCTTACCAGTAGTTAATGTTAAACCATGCCCTCATCCTTGATTCAAGGAAAATAACACCTTAAAGTCCATCTCCCATGGAATCCCGAACTACTGAGCACATTGGATTTGAAGAATCAACAAGATCTTACACATAATGTACTTATAATCTAATGGAGAGCATACTGCTAAAGAGAATGACATAGCCAAATTCAACTTTACCAGTATGGATTCCATCATTATTTCATACCGATACACTAAGACTGAGTTTTTCCTTGTAGTATTAAATGTTTAGTTTGGATTTTCTCTGAGATGTGGGATATTTATATGCATTTCTCCCATATCCTTTTTGCAGAAAAATTTATTTCAGATGACTTAAAAAATGTAGGTTTCCAACATGCTAAATTAATGGGGTAACCTGAATTATATCAGGTGCTGATCCAATTGAGTTGGATTATGCTACATGCAGTGCTTCCCATTACAGAGTGTTAAGTTGTACTAGATGTTTCCCTCAGACTAGGAAATCTGCTTGAAAGATGAAATTATTATATGTACAAAAAATACTATCAAAATTTATTAAATAGTGTGTCATACTCAGATCTCCCATGTGATATTATAATTGAAATGTTAATTGATATGTTGAACCTTCCATTGTGGCCTAGTTAAATTTAATTTTATATAATACAATACTAGAATGAAGTAGGCTTAAACTTCCTAGAAAAACTTAAAATGGTAAGTGACGTATTGTTAAATTATAGTCAAGGGATCAACCAAAATTTTATGATGTAGTTGAATCCTCTTCATAAGATAACTGCATATGGTTTCAGGAGCACAATCTTTAGAAAATAAAATCAATCTATACACTTAGTAAAGCTGTTTGATATAATTATTACCTTCCATACACTTTGTACGACCAAAATGTGAGGCATTTTCATGATTGTTGAGTAGTTGTCGTTCTTGTCTGGATGTTTGCAATTAGATTATAACCAGGTTGCAGGGTAAAAAAAATCTTCCTCTAGCTGGAAAAACTAATTTGGCCCAGTGTTTCCTTAGATAAATGCAATCTCTAGATGCATGTAGACTGATCCAGGTCCATCCAAACATCTAGCACATATGCTATCATTAATCAATACTCTTTTATGACAAATGGTATTTTTGAACAATCAGTTGTGCTACTCTTTTATAACGAATGATATTTGTGAACAATCTGCCATGCTTGAGTGTCCTGAAAAACACTTTAATTTTTTCATATGTTTTTAACTGCAATTTGTGATTCGAACATTACAACCTTTTGATGTCCATAAGTATGCAGGAAACCCACAAACAAAACCTACGGTCAAAATTCGCAAGGGCCTTGCTTGGCTTGATATCATCCATGAATATACAAAGGCTTTTCTATCATTTTTTATCTGCTCTCCTTCATCTGGATGATTGTTAAAACTATCACTTGCATTGAAAGTAAGTCTTGTAATTTATAATGCTGCTTTAGTGTTTGATTTTAGTCCATAATTATTTTTACTAGTACAAGTTCAGTCAATTAATTGCACAATTTTTGTAAGGTCCTTTTTTCCTAAACCTAGCTTTTTAATTACAGGTTACAAACAAGTATAATGCTGGTCGAGAACAAGTATAATGGAAAATTGGCAACACCACATGCAGATGAGTACAATGGTATCAGTTAAATGCCTTGATTTGTGGACGTGGTAGATGCCTCAAGTTGCACATGAACTCAAATGCATGTCAGTACTCTAACAACTATTGCATGCTTGAAATAAATGTCCAAAAATTTCTTGCAAGTACTTGTTCTCAGTACAGTAATAGGAAACCAAACTGGGTATGTATGTTCCTGTCCGTTACAGAAAATTCATCAAGAAAAAGTGAGTTTACTAGTTCATCAAGAAAAAGTGAGTTTACTATTTCTTACTCTGTCTAGTAAACACTCTTAGAAATTATTACAACCATTTAGGATTGCGACTATGTAAGCACTTCCATGGGTATAGCTTGAAGGGACTTGATTGTAGCTTTGCTAAACACATTTGGCTCAGATCTGACCGGTGTGTCTCCTTTTGGTTAATAATTCTCATAGTCTTTCTGTAAGGTATTAGTAATGTGCTTTCTTATGCTTCTCGTATGTGCATTGTGATCTTGTCTAACTTATCAAGTATCCTACTATGTCAACCAGTGCCTTAGACATTATTGATGTTAGTGCACGATCTTGCTCCAATTTCTCTTTCATGTGAACCTATATGTCTGTGTTGTTTTCGGAAGCATCCTCTTCAGTACATGCCCATCCTAACTTCTGGATCACTCTTTGTATTGTACTTCTTGTTGGTCTCAGTTGCATCTCTTATGACTTTTTTTCTTCTTTGCAGAATAATTCATTTCTATTATAGGAAATTGTCTTGTATATACTATTTGAAATAACAAACAGTGGTGCAGACACATCCATGTCTCAAGGAAAAGCAAAGTGGAGCGTCAAATTATATTGTAAGAGGTTGGATTCCATCTCTATCTATTAGTGTCTTCCTACAAAATTTCATTTACAGTATGCATTTTTTGATCAAAACGGCGAAACAATTAGAAATCAATTTCTAACAATAGAAGAAATTGAACTATGCTTTCTACTGTAATTTTTTTTTAAAACACCTCATCCCCTATCCTATTCCACATTTTTCTCTGTTTTGTTCATTGTTAGGCCATTCGGATAGGGGGTCATAATGTGGGTCGGTTGTGTACCTCACAGTTGGTATGGAGACACAGACCAGGGTACCATTAAGAGGCCCCAAAAATATGGGAGACTAGAAAATCCCACGACATCAACACTATGTGTACCAGTACATCCCATATTTTTAATGGTGCTCTGTTCCTACTAATCCAAGGTTCATAAATGACAACCACCTTTGCATTTATGCAGAGCAAAACACTCCTTAAAGTTTGAGAGTGACATCAATTTCTATGCCCCTAATATTCTAACATATAATATCTATATTGTAACATGTCATGAGTTGGTTGAAACGGACTTAGCATTCCATGATCCCCCCTCCTCGTTAACTTCACTATCTACAGATTTAACAGAGCTCCTACATTTGAGGTTGTACGGAGCCGAAGTCATCCTTACCCCACTCACTCCCTTTCAACTTCCCCCATGTTTGTCTTGCTGCTCACTTTTTACTTGGGAACTGTTGGATGCTTGACATTCATTAGTCCCACGCTCCTACATATTAATTTATGTAAGAATGTCTTCATTAGTGTCCTTTTTAATTTCATTTCGTTCAGAGGAACCTACTAACTACTAAGTGCCAATAAAAAGTCTCCCTAGAACTAACCTTCTCAATCTCTGATTGCTTTGAGCTATGTCCATCGTCGTTCATCTTAAGAAAAGATGTTCTTCATAATGTTCATTCTTTTTAGTTTCTGTGATTTTTGTAATGCCATATTTCCTCCATTGCCTCATCCATATAACTGCATACTATTTTGTATACAAAGAATACGATTTTCTTACTGCCATTATTATTGAAGACCTAAGATGGAGTGTGGGTTGACAACACATATTGTAAATTGAAAACTTTACATAATGATGAAACATTATCTTTGAAATGTTTGTGTTAAAGAGCACATTGTTATCACCTCTCATCTATGATCGAATGACCTGGAACATGCTCAATTTGCATGGATGTAGAGCTGCAAATTTGAAAAAAAAACATACTGTTCGGGAAGGAGATGTATACGGAGAGGTATGAGAGGGTCCTGGAGTCATGTTCATTGAAGAAGGACCTAGGATTCTGCCCAATAGTGGTATACACACCCTCCATCCCCGAAGGATCTCCCGATGCCTGGCCCTACCATCTGTTCTCCACTTGCCTGGACATCTCATCTTCTCGTCCTCACTGCAGCCACCTTGGCTCAGGCCATCTCCTCCTTCTCGGTGGTGACTGAGGCTCATCCTCCTTAAGTGCAGGCTAATTGACCCTCTTGTGTTTATCTTCTCCACCCTTCTTAAGCTTCCTCCACTCTCCGACAATGGTTGTCTTGTACTCCGGCTCCGTCCATTTGCAGGAAGCGGCTCTCTTGGCTAACTCCAGGTCGAGTTCAGCCCATTCACAACGACGTATTCCACTGTTGTCAAGGCTAATCACTTCGGAGCGTTGTCATCAATTCCTGCAAATATTATATAAGAAATCGTAACATTGCTGCATCTGCAACAATGATGCAGATTTGATCTGGAGAAAGTTTCTGCATTATGACTCTTTGCAAAGCCACATTTGATCTGAATCAACATTCATCTGGTAATTCTTTGTTAAGAGAACTTATCAATTTGTGGAGTATTAAACAATTATAGATGGCTTGTACACAAAAAAATGGTTGCAAACTTTATATGCATGTTGTTGAAACTTTATCGTTGGATTTAGTCTAGCTGCACCAATAAAACTTGGGTTTTTCTTCATGAGTTGCTTACAAAGGCGGGCCATGGTGCAGAAGCATATTAGGAAGCGAACAAAGTTCCAACAGCAGGTGGGGAACAGACAATGATAGGAATCCTTCCAGTGCATCCAAACATAGGATGGAAAACTTAAGCTGCTATCCTTTACCTAAACTATCCTATCTTATCCTATGATGTATCCTACCATAATCCTTTCCGTTAAACCAAACATGCCCTTACGTATAGGCTCCCAACCCTTGAAAGATTATCAGATTGCTTGCCTCTGTATGCAATTTCGATTTAGACTTGTATAAACTGGATAGGCTCCTATCATCAGTCATAAAAAATTTCTCTAATCTGTATAATGACCTGGTTTGGAATGGTGTAAACTCTCAGGGAGGACAGTAGTTACTCAATTGGACCTTTCAGAGTAAGGAGGTTAAGAAGCACAAATGTTGTAAAACAGGGAGGTTAAAATTCAACAGATTACCTGCACCCAAAGAAACCTCTATTGGCTGATAGACCAGAAGGATGGGCTGCTTTGAGAACATGATGATTTCTTGCATCAATTAACCTGTATTTAGAACCAATATATTAACTTGGTATTATAACAAGCATAGAGTTTCAGTAAGCTTCAGTATCAATTAACCTGTATTTAGAACCAATATATTAACTTGGTTTAGGAGCATGCTCCAGTATCATATGTAGATACGGGTATGAACTGAAAACTAATTGGCAATCAGCGAAGGGACTGCACACTTATAAGCCCAAAGATAACCCCAAACTCAAAAGAGTGGGACCATTTTAGCAGTGTGGGACTTTTGAAAAATGATAATAAGAACTTATGGGACTATGCAAAAGAAGAATCCACCAATTTCAGATGATTACTATATTTAATTGATTGGAATTATTTAAAAACAATTGAATAAAAATATTATAAATATCAAAGTTTTAGACGTGTAGAACTTGACAAAAACATCATATAAATGATATTGCAGCACATAGGTAATATGCATTCAGTATAACTCTTTACAAGCTCCTAGATCTTTTATACCTTCTACTGTAGAAGAGTTCAAGATCGGTGAAACTGTTGAGGCCATGGGTGGTTGCTCTTCTAAGAAAAGTCAATTTTTACATGTGTTCTTAAGCTAAGGGGGGCAGAAAGCATTTCATCATGTGTGGTGATCTTTTCTGTTTATTTTACGAGAAACAACTTTCTATAGTCCATTTTTTACGTTGTGCTTTCACCTGTTTGTAGAAGGCATTTCTTTTATGAAAAGTCAAACACATTAGTGTTGTAGCATTTTTAGGGTTCATATATTTTATTCAAAACATGATCTAAAATGTTAGTTACCTGTAAGGACAACATTTAGCAGAAGTACACCCTGAAAATGGTTAAGTAGTCAATACGAAATACCACCAACATGTCACTTTAACAGATATGAAGAAAAATGTGTCACAAAGATATACAAAATGAGGAGAAACGATTAACAAGCTGATGATTATGAATGAAAAAGTCATGTGATCTCTTTTACATGTGCACCAGATCTAATGTTTCTTCACAAGGAGGCTTAAGTTCATTGACTAACAATTATACAAATGATCTTTGGATGTTTGTTCTTTTCCAATATTAGCGTGTTTTCTGTTAGATAGTTATCTTTGGGGCTTGTTCGGGGTAGATTTTGTGAATTAAGATGTCAGTTTTAGGTTAATGTTGGAATCCTCCTGCTCTGATCTCTTGCTTTCATTCTTCATGGACTAGTTTCATTTATGTTAGTAGATGAAAGGTCATATTCCAAGTTTTAATGACATACTAGTTTAATGATTTAACAGCATGTTATAACAAACTCTAAAGTGGAGCACATTGCATATTCAATGATTCTGCACAAACAGTCTGTCATCACATAATGGCCATCAGGTTGTGCATGCCTGGGTCTATTTCAGGCCTCAATGTCTTTCACGCAAGAAATATGGTGATCTCACCATTTTTAGAGTCTAGACTCAAAAACCACATGGGAACTGGGTATAGAAGATAAAATGAAGCTATTATAGGAACAAAATGCAGTAACTCGTGCAATGTTGCGTGTACTTTACATGTATGGCCCATTTTTCAAGATTTCCATGCAACGGGATGGAGCATCCAACGTCTATTTAACATCACGTAGTAGTACTAGTTAGGAATCTACTGAATATTGAAGAAGAAATTAATGACCTAGTATACGACGATGCTTTATCACGTAGTAGTACTTAAGTAGTATATCATGTGCTACTTTTTGTTCCTACAATGTATTCAATAATTAACAACCTAGCAAATAAGAAGAAATAAATTATACATAATAAGCGGATTACAGATTACATGACTATTCTAATTAATTACTAATTAGAAATCAATATTAAGACTCATTTTGATCTGTGAAAGTCATTTGAAGCAGTGAAATATTATTCAAAACACTTGACTGTTAAGTAATATTTCTTCTTGTTGGTAGTACCACAGTCACAAAACTACATATTTATTTAAAATGATGTAAACCACTTTTTCAAAAAACGACCTCTTTGTTCCGCTTCAAAACTTGCTTCCCGCTTCCCGCTTCAAGGTGGGCAATCCGCTCGCTTCACGCTTTCCAAAACACAACTCTTATAGCATTTTTTATTTTGTTTGCACATACTTTATATTAAGTTTTCTGGTTATTTATACCTTTTCATCCTCTTATTTGCTAATAAGTTCTCACAATTATTTCGATAACAAATTAATATTTATTTTGTACAGTGTCAAAAGCAGCCGAATAGTACAGATTGTGGGTATTATGTGTTGAAGTATATGAAAGACATCTTTGATGCGAGAAATAGAAATATTCCTGAATGTGTAAGCTACTTAACATTATATTCTTTTAGTTTGTTCAAATTTCTAAATAAATTGAAAAAATCACAATATGTTGATATATTTGTCATATGATTGCAGTATTATTCGAAGTATATTGGTCGTTGCTTCAACCAAAAAGAAATCAATGAGGTCCGAAACAAGTGGGCGACATGTGTTCTTGAGCACACATAAGATTATGTGACATGTGGGGGAGACATTTGTTCTTTAGAATAGACCAATGTGTGAAACTTTTTTAGTTAGTTTTCAGTTCGATTCTAGAGTGAATACTCAGTACTTTGTATTATTGAATCGTTGTATGGATGATTTAATATTAATTAAATTTAGTACGACTTTCTTTCAAGGTTTGATGGAAATTTTATTCAACTATGTGGTTGTTTGTGAAATGAAAAAGTATAATTGCATATTTATTATAGTTTATTAATAATATGGTTGATTTGACCAATACAATTCATTCGATATATGACCTGTCAAACTCTAATCAAAGATAAAAGTTAATGATATGTTGTAAAATATATGATTCTACAACAAACAACACATGTTGTGTTATCCACACCTATTACAATAGGTTTGTCAGGAAAAAATACACCTATTACAACAGGTGTTTCTAGTGAACTACAACATGCATAACATGTTGTATAAATTGTGTATATTACAACAGTCACACACCATGTTGTCTAAACAATCCTATTACAACAGTTAAATGTATGGAAAGACAACATACTCCAACTGTTGTATAAACATGTATATTACAACAGGTGCACTGCATGTTGCAATAGACCTACCTATTACAACGGGTGTGTTTAGTGAAAGACAACATGCTTCGACTGTTGTATAATATATATTACAACGGGTGAACAACATGTTGTAAAAAATACCCCTATTACAACGGGTGTGTTTAGCGAAAGACAACGTCGTTCAACTGTTGTATAATATATATTACAACAGGTGCACCACATGTTGTGTCAAATACCCATATTACAACAGGTAATTCCTTAAAAGACAACATGTTTCAACTGTTGTATAAAATACATCTAATACAACATGCGATCACATGTTGTGTAAAGCACCCCCTATAAGACCACGCGATCTAATACAACAATTAACACCTGTAAATTGAGAAAAGTTGCGCCGGTGCGCTGCCTCACCACACCATTCTTTCTCAGGTGGAAGGACGTGCCGGAGTCGGTGCAGAACGACGGCACACAACCAATCGTCGCGTACACCACCATCCTGGTCCTTGGCAACGTAAGTAAACTATTTAGCAGCACATTTCCATGCTTATAAACCGCAGTGTTACTGTTTACATGTGTAGTACGGACAATAAATTTGTATCTATTTATATCTCAGATGTCAGAGATGCGGCGGTTCGACGGACGGGTTCCCAATCCCACCACCGTCGGCGATCTGGAGACACTTTGCCTGCTGGCTGGTCAAGGGGTTGGCCTCGTTGAGGAAATTCTTCCAGCAGGGGAGATCATCAGCAAGATCGTCGCTGAAACCCAGGCCATAGCCACAGAGCTTATCCTAGAAGGCAGAAGTAATCCAAACAGAGGCAACTGTCCTCTGATGTACGAGTTCTGTGGGATGAATTACTATGGTGCATGTTGTGGAGTGGTTGGGATACTACATGTTATAATGGATATGCATCTGACCATGGAGGACAGCCGTTGACCAGGCCTGCTATGAGGACAGCCTTGTCTCCTGTACGATGATCCAACATCCAGGGCATCAGCCGCACGTATACCCCGTTCATTTTCGTGAGGGAAGGTGAGCAGCCGGTCAAGGATCAGATGAAGGCTACCATGTTCTATGAGATCGTCCTTGAGCAGTTCTGGGAGGTCGCGTTCGAGACGCAGTACAGAGAAGTTGGCAGCAACACCGTGAGGGTGAACATTACGGTACTGGCTGAACGAGTGTTACTAGGGAGTCTTTGTTTTTTCTGGTTAAGTGATGACGGTTTCGGTGAGCCTCTCAAAAGTCAGAATCACTTTTTTATATCTGCTTGTTTAATCCACCGGGTGCATCATTGGTCATTGTTTAAATCTGTATATATGCATGTGATACACAACAAGCATCCGAGTACTTGATCTTGCGCATAGGGATGCCATTGCCCTCCCCAACAGTGCCGTGCCTGAAGCAGGTTCCGACGGAATATGGTCGGGCACCGAGAGCTGCCAATTGGGAGCATGACGCAGAAACTAAAAAGAGCATGGACTTTGCAGCCTTTTCAACTCCAACCAATTTAACTCATTCATCCTAGACCGTTCCATCTCATGATACATCATCTTGTAATGTTTCAAGATACACACATTGGTCTCCGTCAGGCCATTTATCAATTTGTTTGGTGGAAGTTCTCCCTAGTATTGTGTGGAGTGTGGACAGAACTGGTGTTGTAGTTGTACATTTGAGACATGAAACATGAAACAAACGTTGAATGTGTATGAGTCATGTATACATTGATTTTTAATAATATATTTATTTAGTCCTTTCTTTTTGGCTCCTTTGGTTCTTTCTACCGTGAGAATATGATATCTATATATGCTATCATGATTAGTAAATGCAACCAATATATGAAAATGTTGATACAATCTGGACGTACAACACCATAATCTTCCTAATCATCAAACACCCACTCTGAATCAGAATTTATGTGATCATCAACACACATTATATCGATTAGGTGACAACAAGTGTCATCATCAATTATTACATAGGTGACAACAATAGATATTACTTTTACTTGCGACGATGATAGTGTTTGATGTCATCTATTGACAGTTTCCAGCAAACTTGTAATTGACTTTAGATGACATGCTTTAGAAGAGCCTACATAGCACAAAGCTTACACATAAAAGATGACATGTATTAGGTACATGACAATCAATCATGTCATCTATTAGGATAAAGCAGTGGCGGAACCAGAAAATTGTATAAGGGGGGCTGAGTTAGCTATACATGGTACTAGTTGTGGTAAGGGGGGCTGAGTTAAAAAAAATATGCCAATAGTGGGATTTGAACCTAAGTCCCTAGTTTAAAACCAATGTACTTCTACCAACCCAGTTACAACTTTTCCTTGACATATATCTAAAGAGCTCGTATATATACTATATTTATAATACTAAACATGCATAAATACATATAAATTAACATTTAAAATTTTGGGAGGGGGTGCTGAAGCCCCGATAGCCCCCCCTAGATCCGCCCCTGGGATAAAGGTGACACACTTGAACTGTGTTTTCTATCCTGCAACATGCATAGCATACCTTGTCGGCTATACATTGGGATTGCCGATGTCCACGCCCCATGCATCTATAACACGTATCCTGAGGAATCCCATATAGGGGGGCCTTCCTAACCGGTCTGGACGATCCCATCGCCGGATGGCGAGTAGCATAATTATCAGGTTGGATAGGTGGGTCAAGTGTGGCCCTGTGTGATGGAGTTTCAACGGCGAAAGCGGCGATGATAGAAGCAGCATGAGGCTGAGGTGCTGCGTTTGGTACCAGAGGATTAGCGGCGGCATTTGAGACATTCGGCGGTGAAGTGATTAAGAGATTATCAATTGGCAGGGGCGTAGGCAAGAGCGTCTGAGATGACGCCGCTTGCGTTGTCGGTTCCGTCAGACCCCGAGGGGGCGGGGGGGTGGCTCCCGCGGTAAGGCTAGTTCCTGACGTGGCCCCGGTTGTGGAGTCGCAGGAGTTGTCTCTGCTATCAAACTCACCACAGCGGGAGAAAGAGGGATCGTCATAGCATCTGTTTCTGGCGGTGGCACATCGGTATCGATGACGGTGTAAGGACAAAGCTTGATGTGTGGACACTCACACTAACAAAAGTATCCCAAATTGCACGCTCTATTACACAGATACGCAAGCGCATAAGCTTGGAAAATAATATAGTATGAAAGTCAGGGTCAAACCCATGAGGACGATACTTAAACGCTAGCTTCATGGTTATCGACGTTCCCAAATTCATAATCTAGGGGTTTCTAAGTTTAACAGTAGTTAATTAGTCTCTCAGGCTTGCAACTAAATAAAGGCCAAAGTGATACTAATTTATAAGTACAAGTTAGGGTTACCCAATTAACTAGAGAAGGAATTGACAATTAAGCAACCACGATCAACTAACAATTGTGTATTAGAAATTTTAAAGTAAATATAACTAAAGAAGGAAAGAACTAAGACTAAGAAACTAACTAAGAACCAAACACAATAAACCACAATTAGGACTAAGTTAACTAGTACACACTATTTACCATTCACAAGAATAGAACTAATCAAGAAGAAAAAAAAGAACTAGAAATCAAACAAGCAACTTAGGGTTTGTTAAATTGGGATGATTACTAGTCTATTTAGGTGATATGGGTGTTCAACCATGGATTGGGGTATATTCATCAACATATCTTGTATTTTGTTCTACTGAACCAAACAATAGTTAGTGTTAATTAATGGCCCTACCTACTTATTGGTTATAGGTGGTATATGTTGTATATAGGGAACTAGTCTATAAATGACTACCTATCAAGCCTTACAAGGATCAATTGACAAGAAAATAGAGGATTCTAATTTGGATTAAACTTGAATCTCAAATTCTATGAGTGACTCTCTAATTTGGCTTGGGGGACGGAATGGAAAATGAAGAGCCTTCTTTTACCTCCTATTCAACCTATATAACTGTCTTTTCCAAGTGATAGGAGAGAAGAACTCAGAACTACTCAGATATCCCACCTAGGGAGAGTAGAATGGAGGGGTGGTATGGTAGAAGTGAAAACTAACCAAGCTTCTACAAGAACTTAGATGCTTTCCCCCTCTTTGTATCATATTCTCTCTTTTCTCTATACAATAGGTGGTACCAATTATTAATCACATTGGAAAGACATAGGGAAACAAAATAAGAAAGAATATAATAGTGATCAATAAAATATAATGGTTTACATGAGTAATCCCAATGTATATGGTACAATAGCCCCATGTTTAGGCCCCAAACAGTCCACAAAGGATCTTAGATACTCATGATCAAGAAATGGATAAAAATATAGAGGATAAGAGAGAAGATACTTCCATAGATGTCAATGGTCATGTTCTCTTCTTCACATTCAACTTCTTGGTGGACGATCTCCCTCCTTATGGATGAAATATCATGGAAGAAAGGTGGAGAAAGGAAGGAAGTGGAAGAAAACTAGGGTTTTTGGGTGGTATGTAGGTAGGTGATGAAGTGGTGTAGGTAGGATAGGGTAGGTGATGACTAGGAGAAATGAATGAGGTCCAACCCTTCACATTATAAATTGTAGATCCTTATATGTTTCTAGGGGCTTTAGAATTAAGTAGGGGTAGAGTGGGAATAGAAGTAGAAAATAGGTCTAGGATTCCTGGGTAGGAAAATCGTTCTACCTCATGACAACTACTCTAAGATCATGGTCGAACAAACATTTTGCCCAAAATGGGTGTGGTGAAAAGGATAGAAGGATAGAAAATTCATGGGAAAATGTAGGTTTTGAGTAGGTTTGGCCACAATCCTTCTGAGGAGAAGGGTCGTTGGGTTGACTTGGTAGAATGACCATTCTTGGAAGAACAACCATAGGACGTTTGGGTAGAGTGTCCATTTTAAAAAGAACAACCGTGGGGAAAATGATGTGAAATGTTAGTGAGAAATTGGGATTTTTGGAGCTCGTCGTCGAACAATTATGCCAAAGTACCATGGTCATTTTGAGGGCAATATATTTCACTTGATTTATTATCTTGAATTATGTGAAGATATTTTCTTAGATAGGATTGAGATTATGTAAGTGGTCTTTGGCATCCACCATGGATTTTAAAGTCCTTAATCATCCTTCATTACCTATAAAGCTCAAATACCAACAAAAGCATGCAAATAGACTCCGTAAGTGAATTTGACCATAATAGAATTGGGAATAATCATTCATTCTATCTATATTAACATGATAAATGAGCATGAAAAAGACAAGTTTAGACGTAAATTAGGTTTTTACCACATATTGATTTAGGAGATACCCCTTGAATATGTAAACAACCAATCATTTATGATGGCTAGGCTACATGATCGCCAACTTTTGATCATGGCCCAATCACCCCTTATATGGTATGAGGTTAGTCATTAAAGAAGGGTTATGCAAAAAAATTGACACACTTATTAATAAGAGCCTAGAACAAACAGAATCAAGTTGGATAGAATGGATGTACAAATATGTGATAAGTTTCTTTAATTGGGTTCCATTATTAAAAAGGAGGGTGAGGCCCAATATGATGTTTGTCACATGATCACAATAGGATGGGTGAAGTGGAGGAGTGCAACTGGAGTAGTATGTGACCAAAATACCCCTCTCAGATTAAAAAGTAGGTTTTATAGAAAAGCTATACAGCCAACCACGCTATATGGGAGTGAATGTTGGGCAGTGAAGAAACAAAGTCTCAATAAGATGAATGTGGCCAAAATGTGTATGCTGGGTTGGATGTGTGGGAAGACAAGAAAAGATCGTTTGAGGAATGACTACATCAGGAACAAAGTAGGGGTGGTGAGCATCAAGGACAACTTGTGTGAAGGTCATCTAAGATGGTATGGACATGTGCAACACAAACTGAAAAGTATGCTTATATGAAGCAAGGCTATTGAGTCAAGTACAATTAAATGAAGCAGAGCAAGACCTAAATTAACTTGGGAATAGATTATAAAGAAAGACTTTGAATCTTTACATATTGATCAGAGTATGGCTCACAGTAGGGTTGATTGAAAAAGAAAGATCCATGTAGCCGAACCCAACATGGTTGGAATTGAGGCTTAGATGAAGATGATGATGACAATGATTATGATGATGATAGACTGTGTAGGTGACGCACACCGTCAACAAAAGGCCCCAAAACAAAACTTTGACCTTGTTAGGATCTCTAGCGACCATGATGCTAAAGTCTATAGTGGAGTCGCCTATGTGGTTTTGGTTACGGTTTCTTGACTTAATCAAACAATTTAGAAAGATGATGATGGATGGGTAGGGAAAAGAAATGAAATCGAACTAGATTTCAACACATTTACAAGGAGAAACAAGGAAAAACATAGAAGAGTCTTAAAAAAGGAGGAGGATAAGGCAAACGATCATCTAAAGAATTGGTAAGGCATCATCTTATGAGTGGAAAAGGTATCAGGAACCCCGCAAAGATCTTTGAATATCACAAATCTCAACTAGGTTTTTTGAATTTTTCTTCACAAATGGAGATTATTTGCACAAAATGAAGCAAAATAACAAGAAAAAACACACAAAAATAGATTATAGATATAACAATGTAGTTTCACAGATAATCAATACTAAGTTTTCGTATCATCACACCACCAAGGTTGGAAGGGGGAGATATAAGTTACAAAAATTATAAGAAAACAACCTATCGTATATGTGATGATATAGTATTAAGGATCATCAATATTGAGTGATCATTTCATCATACCACTTGG
This sequence comes from Alisma plantago-aquatica, assembly GCA_963693085.1. NCBI lineage: Eukaryota > Viridiplantae > Streptophyta > Magnoliopsida > Alismatales > Alismataceae > Alisma > Alisma plantago-aquatica. The sequence continues at coordinate 941,730,989 of OY856410.1, read as the reverse complement.
GTGTTGGAAAGGGGGAAGAGACGTGCATGGTTGTTAGGCCCAAACTACCTTCCTTTAACAACATGGGAATTGATGGCAAATCTTTCCACTCTATTGTCTCCATTTAGAGGTGGGGAAGGGAGGATCTAGATGTTTGGATATCAAAAGGTTAGCCTTAGGGTTGGAATCTAGTGCTAGCAATTGTAGATGAGTTGCTTGGAGGTTTCAATCCCTTTTTCTAATTTTTCTCTCAAAAATCCCAACCTTTAAGCACCTACCAGGTTATAACCTTTGTGAATGATGGATAGGGAGCTATATTTATAGTGTATGGTGGTTAACTAGGATTAGAGTTTAAGTGGAGCCTCTTCCAAGCCAAGATGCGGTGGGGATGCAAGCCAAGTCAACGCCCTCCTTTTAGAGGCTTCCAGGTGCATTTGAATGACATTTTATTAACCAATCAAAGTGAAAAATAGGTGACATGTACCTAATGCACACCCAACCTAGCAATTCATGGACTAGTCAATGTGGGGAAAATAGTGGGACACATGCTTGGTGCATGCCCCACCTCCTAGGTTTTCGAAGTGTGTGTTTGGCTGGCATTTCATGGACCAATCCAAGTGAAAAATGGGGATTGTGCCCGGTGCACTCCTCACCTTCCCAAGTCTGAATTGAGATGAATCATCCAGATCATAGACCAACTCATGTTGGGTTCCACCCCCAAAAGCGGGGAGCATGCATAGTATATGTCATGCTTGACCTAAGTCCCCACAACGGCTTCTAGCATGTTGGATCCAAAACCTATAGATTCACCTATATGGGTCCCAAAGTCAAGCTACATAAGGACCATGGGGAGCCTCTTACACATCCATGGAAATACAAGAGATTGGTTGGAAAAATGAACTATCTCACATTTATGCCACCATATATTTCTTTTACTACTAGTGTTAGTAGTCAATTCATGAACAAACCACATTTGCATCATGGCATGCATTCACTCGTGTTCTTTGGTGCCTAAAAGAACTCTAGAAAATGGCATTCTCTACTCTTGTAATAGACTAAAGATCTATGGTTTCTCAAATGTGAATTGGGCATTTTCTATGATTGATAGACAATCTATGATAAACTATTATGTTTTTTCCAGAGGAGATCTTGTCTTCTAGAAAAATAAGAAATGAACTATCATTTCCCATTATGGTGCTAAATCTAATATAAGTAGACATGTAAACGAATTGAATACAGAGCAAATATTGTTATATCTGATATCTAAATCCGAAAAGGAAAGTCTGAATCGATATTCAATGGATATCATATGTTAACATCTGAATCCGATCCGAAGAATAATATCCTGATTCAGATGAATATCCAATTTGAACAAAAAAAACATACATTTAATGTTAATGGATATTATATACAAAAAATGTTGATATTATTACATATATAGGATTAAATATCTATATTTTCATAGTTCTATATATATACATATATATATATATATATTAATTATATATGTATAAATTTGTCGAATTTGAATTTTTTCAGAGCGGATACAATAATATCCGATATTTGATCTGAAATTTTCAGATCCAAAATGCGATATCCGAAATCCGAATCGAATTCTATAAATGTCAAATCTTTTTCAAAATTTCATACTCAAATCTGGATCAAATGTGCAGATTTCGGATATCCATTTACATGTCTAACTATAGGTGAAGAATCTTATGGAAGAACTAGGATTATGTTAGATAAAAACTACTTACCTACAATGTGATAATCAAACTACAATTCATATTGCTTCCAACCTCATTTTCTCTGAAGAACTAAACATGTAGAAGTTTATCGTTGTTTTGTTCGAGAGAATGTCTAAGAAAGTTGATCAAATTCACTCTGGTTCTTTCAAAGGGCCAACTTGAAGATTTGCTCATTGAGTGCTTCAATGGTTGTATAGTCAAATCCATGTGTAACAAGCTTGGTGCTTACGATATATGCACCAATTTGGGTGGGAGACTTAGATAAATATATATTTCAATATTATTTAGTTATGTATACACTAAGATTAGTTGTATATCATGTAACCGCCATACTCTTATATAAAGTCTAGTCATGTTCATAATAGAATGAAGTTATTACACACCAACAATATCTTGATTACAGTATTATATAAAGTATTCTATGAACTATTAGACCCAAACATACTATATTTTGCCTTTTTGGAGTACAAGATGGCATTATGAATTAACAACATATTGCAGACTAGAAAAGGACAGTTGTATGTATTGGTATGTGAGGTTTTAGTGTGACCCCGAGGAGGCGGGGGTGCCGCTTTTTTCAACACAGAACCGACTAAGTTGTGAAAGGCCTTTCCATTTCCAAATCTCAATCTCTTGCACACAGGCAGCAAGGAGATGTTGTTGTTGGATGTCATGGTTCCGGGGCGCCATGATCCTTCTCTCAAGCCCCGCCGGGCATCAATCATCGCTTTGTCTTTCCGTCATCAAACCAAGGCTTCCTTTATCCATTTAATTACATGTTTGTTTTGTTCCATAAAGTCATATTTTGTTTTATTGGCAATTTTTTAATTACAGTTGACACATTTTTGGAAGAAAAAGTACAGTTCTCCAATGAGAAAAAGTGAACAAAATGTTATAAGGATATTATTATCTAACAAGACAAATACAATTGATCCCCTCATTTGCGCCAACACAATATCCAAAATCATGTACGCATGTGGGTGCTAAGATGGTGCACTGCTACCCTGAATAGGCGTCCTCGTTATAATTACCTTTGGAACATGTGTCACATTTAACTCCGTAATTGCTCAAAAAATGTTTTACGAGCTCTTAAACTCCAGGAATAAACAATACTTATTGCATGTTAATAAATTAATTCAATAGGCCCTCCTACATTTAAATTAAAACAATATTCCTAATTTATTTAGGAGATAATGAGTTTGTTTCAGATTTTTTGTTACCCAAATGGTTGGAGATCTAATAAGGATGATATTATAGTGAAAAACACATTATCCAACTTGCAAAACTTGCATTTCTTAAGGAGAAACTAAAACATGACTTCCATATGTTGTTGCACCAGACATCTGACATAGTACTTAAGGTACATAGTGGCCTAGTTAAACAATGCACAATCCAACAAACAATTGTGGCAGATATCATTACATAACTACCTTAAACCAAATGTTTGTTATGTTAAGAATTCCACTATCAGGGGAAAGGTGAAATCATGAAACCTAGTAATTTAACGAAATAGTCTAGCATTTCACGTCTAGTCATCTACAAAAAAATGGGCATGTGATCTTAGAATGTGCTTGATTACAAGGTTCCAGAAAAGCAAAGAAACACAACTCTAGAGAGGTGACCAATACTAACATATATTTTTTTGGGGCTACTGTGCTAAACAAGAATCGAAGGCACACAAATGAACACCATGAGATAAGACCTGAGGGCATAACATCCTTAACCTATTTCTTCTGAAGAAACGGTTTTATAGATTCCACAACCACCTGCAATCAATTTCACAATGATTATGTTAGTCACATGCATAGAGGTAAACTTGAAAATTTATACATGGTTTGCCATATAAGCTAAAAAGTGAGCAAGAAAGAACTGTGCACAAGCACTCTCTTTATTAAATTTTAAACCAAAAATAAGTGCAAACTTTCCATGAATCAAAGAAATGTCTTGACATGTAAAATCTTATTTGAGAATCACTTTATCTTTTGGGGAAAATAACTTTGATAAGATTTGTATGAATAATGTAACTTTCCTATCTGCATATTTGTTTAGCAACTCAGTGAAATATTGGCATTATTTTATCATTACATGTTTGTCATAGTATGAGAAACTTACTTGGGTTACGGACAATTTTGTGTTATGAAAATATAATACTTGTCATTTTATGAACACTACAATGTTATGAATAATGTAGTGTTTGTGAATAATGAAGTATTTGAGACAAAGATTGACCGAGCGGCAAAAAGAAATTGGCAATACCAAGCAATGGGTCAATGGATCCCAGTTTCAGCTAGCAACAAAATTCATTTTATATTTAATTTGCTCTACCACAACAGTTAGAATCAACTTGTTTCTTAGTGCAAAAAATTCTTACAGTTGTAATCGTCAATTGTCGAATGGCACTGGGATCAATTTCTTTCCAATTGCATCAAAGTTTGCATTGATAAATCCATACATACAAATTACATGAGTAGATTGAGCTTATGTTCACCATTGTTTAGGGTTACATTATTGCATTTTATATGAAATTAACATTTATTGGAAAGCAAAAAGCAGGAAGCGAGCGACCAACCATCCATGAGCACTTAAGCAAGAGCCAACCAATTAAGCAAGTGCTTTTTGAAAAAACAGACAATATAGCCTAAATAATGTCAATATTTACAATTCTACATATTGCATTGCTTAATTATTGAGTAACCAATAATAACCAAGCAAGAGGAATACATTTACCAGAGTAAGGTAGGTATAAGTAAATAAGTAAACTTATACTTCTTGAACTCATAATATTTAAGCAAAATTATGTAGATGACTTAATTGAAAACAATAGTTAGAAATAATTTTCTAATTACTAAATAAGATTAGGATGTCCAACAACAAATTGTAGTAGCAACCAACAAATTTTTAATGCACATATACTATACTTTATACCTTAGAATATAATCAAGTACAATATAAAATATATGATTTACATAGTACTCACACATATATACAATTACGTAGATATTTAAATTTAATAATATTGCATTATTAAATTATTGAGTATTCACTCAACAACCAAGAGGGTGGGTTTATATAATTATGGAAACATTAGTATTTACTATATTTACATCCCGATAATATAAAAGCACATTATGCAACCGACTTAAGCATACAATAATGATTCCAACTCATTATCTCATTATAGGACAAGATTAGGATATCCAAGAACAAATTATAGTAGTTAGCCAACAACATTTTAGTACACACATATACTATATATGTTATAACATTATCAAGTATGAGATAATAGTATACACATACTATAGATATCCCAATAGTATACACAAATTATATGACTCACATAGTACTCGTGTAGATATCCCTATAGGATTCTATCCATTAGCTATCAAGTAATGCATTTATAAAAGGTACTGAGCGACGATAATTCGTATAACACTAGTATACAAGTTGCATATAGGTGGCAGTGTGTTTAATAATTGTTACTTTTTTTCCTGACCTACTTTTATTTGGGTTGTCATGTTTTCCTATGATCAATCAAAAGTGTTTTTTCTATTATAAACAATTTTTCATGATTCCCATGCTCTACTAGATTTTCGAAGTCGTAAAAGGTCATTATGGTCCTACATTGACTCCCATGTCTAGTTTGACAAACTTTCAAAGGTCCTAGTTGATTTGAAGTTCTTATATCTACATGTATTCACTCTTTACTTGTGAGAAACACTACTACTTGTGTTGTGATTTTCATAGTAAATGTAGATGACATTGTATTTTGTGACAGTGACACATTTGGTATTGTATATATATTGTATAGTATTTGTTAAAAGTTGAAAATTCGCTACCAAAAATCTAGGCATGCCAATGTATAGTGGGCACAACAATAATAAAGGAGTCTCGTTCTAATAAACAAAAAAACCTTGAATCTATGAAGAGTAATCACTTCAAAACAGTCCCAAAACCCATTTTAGACAAACATTGGGCACTCCTGATAAGTATTTGTTACAAAAAAAACCTGTTTTTTTAATGTGTGATGTTTTGATTGTCTCTGGTTGTCTTTTCACCCCTCCTTTGTAGCGGGGTGTTATTTCTCGTGTCTTTTTCATTCATTCCTCTTTGGTAGCAGGATGTAGACGTATTGACTACCTAGAGCTGGGAAGCCAATAAATTTAGAGGTTTGGTGCCCCGACTTGTTTATTAGGTTCAAGTAGTTGCAGTACATGTTGCAGATGTAGCACACCGTTTTGCTCTCCGATTGAGCTTTGCCTCTCCAGCCTCCAATGGATCGCAGGTGCAACTTGGATGTATACAATTTTAAGGAAAGATGCAGACTTGAAGTAGGTACATCTTACTCCCCTTTTGTAAAATATTGTTACTAATTGACTTGATTTTTTTAATTATTTATCTCGTAAGTTTTTTAATCTATTATCCTCCATTGTTATCTGGATAGCTAGATTTATCATCATCTTCGCCATCATCTACACCTCAATCCCAACTATGTTGGGATTGGCTATATTGATTTTTCTTTGCCATTGAACTCTGTTGTGAGCCACATTCTCATTAAGATGTAAAGATTTGATTTCTTTTCTTATAAGCTCTCCCTCATGTTAATGTTAGCTTGCCTCTTCTCCTTTTAAACATGTCAAACCTAATGTCATTACTTCAGTTGATGCCTCAAAACCCTCACTTGCTAGAGAAATTCCATACTATCCTAGGCAACCCTCACATAACTTGTCCTTAATACTCACCACTCCCACTTTATTCCTCATAGTTATTCCTCAAGTAATATTCCATTGTCTTCCCAGACATCCATCTTAACATACACAATTTTGACAATTCTAATATGGTGACTTCTTGTTTCTGCCCGCCCAACATTCACACCCATACATCTGGCCTAACAATATTTTAAACTTATATGGATATATTGATTTGATGCACTTCTCCGTTTTCAATTATCATGTTGTGATCATATGACAAACACTATCCTGAACATCACCATCCATTTGAATTAAGCATAACTAGATCTATGCTAGATTATGATTGATCTAGCCTATATTCTTGATACTTACGAAAATTGGGGCTTAGGACTAGACGTCTACTGCCTACCTTCCTCTGGAATCATTATTTATTATTTTGTGTTTTTAAATAAATTTAGATAGAGATTCATAGCATAACTCAATTGAATTTTCTTGAACTAGACATCATTTTCTTCCTTAACATCTTATACATTTAACCTGAAAGATTTGTCAGACATGCTAATAAGCAGTTTCAGGTGGGGGCTATGCGGCATCTAAATCACAATATTGGGTAGTGGGATGCACACCATAAAAAACATAAATGTAGACACATTAATGCACTTCTTGTTTACAAACGTACAACAAAGGTTTGTGGCTACAGAGCTCATATAAAAGCAGACAACCACGAGGTCTCAAGCTCAATCCATACTATGTGCACCTAGTTAGTTTGACAGCACCAGCAAAAGTACTCTTCAATTGGCTGTTTTGATTGTACCAGTTGGATGGCCAAACCAATTTGAGAAAGGTTTGCTCTGGCTTAAAGCTACTTTGTTAGCACAATAGCCATCGGTGCATCTACAGCTCAAAACAACAGTTTTGCTTGACCAGTGAGACTTGAGTGTCAATGCCTCTTGAGCTAAGAGCGCTGAGCACAGGCATTACAACACTGCTTATTCTTCATAATTGCATACAGGTTCCAATGTGACAATAACAGTAAAGCAAACAGTGCGGTACAGATTACCAGGGGAGAGAAGGAAACAAAGGCAAGACGAAAAATTCTTTGGAATCCTTGTTAGGTAATTTTGCATGTAAATAAATGGCAAAACTATTCCATCTGTTGTTAATTGGATCTGAGATATACTAAATGAGTGATTATTATAAAGAATAGAAATGCGTTTAGTGATCAAAGAAGTATGGTTTTCTTCATATTTAGTATGTGTAAGTTATGCAAGTTAGGAATAAGATTACTAGTTCAACATCCTAGTTCCTTCCTGCTATATCTTTTCAGAATTTTTTTCTTTCTTTTTTTACGTAATTAAATGCTTGCCTCCTTAGCATCATAGAAACAAACTTTTTGTCCCTTTCCGGACTGAAATTATAATTGAGTAGATAAGCAAATCGAGATTAAGAATGATAGTATAGCTACATATAAGCAAAGAGATATTAAAAATGACAGCGCATATAATTGCTTAGCCAAATGCTTACCCTCCCATCATACGACAATGAAGCAAACATTGTAGGATCACGACTACTCCAAGCAATACCTGCAGATCTCTCAACAGTCATTAATCACCTCAAGGAGCCAAATTCATATTGAGAGGTCAATTATTACCATAAACACTATCTTCATAGTCATTGTAGGAATTTAGAAGTGGTTCTCGCCTGGTAGGGGAATCAGCCACACTGTGCAGAACAATAAAATTGTCATTATTGAATCAAAGTAAACTCAGTAAAGGGTAAGCACAATCGTCTTAAGAACAGACCCATGACTATTATTGTCACTCTGCCAGAAAGAAGCACGCCACAAGTTCACAGTTGAGTCTGTTCCAGCACTCTGTAATATAAATACAAACAGTTCAAATGCCACACTACGAATAGCTTCAGTCTACTATGTTATGACTTGTGTTAACAACTCTCATAGTAACAGCTAATCTATTAAGATAAATGATGATGAAAGGAGGCCTCTGTCTGTGTATGGCGTGAGAGAGAGAGAGAGAGAGACCAAAATAAGATCTTCATATGCAGGGTTGTGTCTCACAGCCCATGTCCTGCAAAAGTATTACAAAGCATTTAATTTCAGGAGATAGATGCAGTAACTTAACGTATAATAATGGCCAACTGTAAGAAGCATATAATATACATGATTAAACTCTTTAGAATGCAGAATCAAAGGAAAAAATCTTTGCCATATTTGATAAGGTTGATGTCTGCAGGCTTACAGTAGAATGAGAGAAAGTACCAATGTGCATGCCCTGGAAGCTCTCCGATAGGAGCTTTCAGCATTCTAAGATCCCAAACATGCATCCCAAATTCCTCTTCTGCAGTAACCTGAAGAGAATGAATTATACATCAAGCAACTACCGATACACGGCTTGAGATATGTACATGTCTAGAAAGTTATTTCCACAATATCAGCATTTTAGATGCTGAAACAACTAGCATCCTAGATAAAGGTCCTAGAATATCAGCTTTCTCAAAAACCTGTCACTAGATATTCGAGAGCATAAACTGTTCATAAGGTATCATCAAAGACTAAGGGATGGGCTTTGTTTCCGTTTGTAAAGCTTTTCACATTCAAAAATATAAGAGAAATCTATGGCTATCGAATAAAAACACAACATTATACCTAAAAGTTCCTCTTTAACTAGTAGACTATATTTGCCCTCCCACAAAAACCAACACAAATAAAGACCGCAGTTTCCTTTCGGCATGTTTTAATTTTAACAATGAGGAAATTGTATTAAGTATTCCAAAATAATGTCAAATATAGACTTTTTGAGGTTTACCACTCCAATCTTGATCGAGAAGATATACTGAGTACATGTATATATTTGTTCAACTAGCATAAGAAACACGAGCATAATAAAACGCCATATAAGACATCTCAAACTGTGAGGAGTGAAGTAATGATTTTTCACCCATTAGTAAACAAAAAGGCAGTATGGCTACAATTAGTCGTATGGGCGTAAGACCGGGTTGATACTGCCAAGCAAACTGAGCATATTTGACTTGTAGTTTCCAAATAAGGGAATATCATAAACCATACCATGATCCTATAAAAACTTTCATTAAAACCATCATCGCCGATAAGCCTCAATTACGACCATGTTAGGGTCGGCTGCAGTATGTTTGTGCAATAAGTTAAGTGTCATGGAAGATTTGATAGGATTTCTATAATGTGGTTTTACCCTTTCTAAATCAAAACTATCGTCGTGTTTCTTGAGACTGCATATTCATAAAAATCAAATATAATATAATATGATTTGAACTTACAAAGTCATGTTTGAGATAAATATAGGTCAATTTAGTCAAAGAACATCCATGAACCATGATCAGTAATTAAGTAAACAATGTTTTAATAAATTTCATTGAAACCTAAGGCAGATACACATCAGATAGAGTGAAAAGGTGAATTACTGCATAAGTAACCATGTACTCACAATGAAGTGCTCTTTTCTAGGGTGATAATCAACATCCCGCACATGGGCACGCTCAATTGAATTTGTACTCCTGGTAAGAAACAAACATGGTGTCATTACAAAAAAGAAGAAACTTAATCATCTTCATCAAGATTCCTTTCAAGTACAATAACAGAATGAAGGCTAAAACATGATAATCAAGCATAAAAAGAAACTGAATTAAAGAGCACCATAAGCATTGCAGTGATTGTTGAGCTATTAACCTGAAAAGTTTCATGTTTTGAATCAGTTCTACTGCATAAGTTCTTTTAGGAGCTCAATCAGAACATCTACATTGGATTACTCACATCAATGACCAGCTGAATATTATATTGGAATGCTAACTACATTGTTTGTCCAAAAATGTTAAACACTAGATTCTTACAGGATTGGAATAAAAAGATAGGAAAACGTGCAAATGAGAGCCTTCAGGGAGAAAATATGCGTATAGTATTGACTAATTGGTTGCTAAATCAGTACATCTTCTTAACAATTGACGATATAGTAGAAGATACAGATATGACTCCGGAGAAAGTTTGGTGGGCAAGTAAAGAACATAAGAGAGATGAATTGGAAAAGATGAGAGAAACTATGTCTGTGGAAAAGAATGGGACACTTGGGATTTCAAGATATCAAACAAAACCTCTAACCCAGCTCTCAAGGCTAAACAGACTTGGTAGTGAATGCAATCTCCTGATTCCTGAATCTTAAGCTGACCAATACGGAAGGTGAGGTACTTTATAGATTGTTGGGATATGGTGGTGACGAGAGACCTGAACAACAAGGCCCAACGAGCTTGTTGCAGAGATGTGGAAGTGTGAGATCGAGCAATCCAAACTGAATACGTACGACAAAGATCAACAACGAACAAGCAAGCAGCCACAAAGACGAGATTTATAGTGGTCGGGCAAATTCTCAATGTGGGAGCCTACATCCACTAGTGAGATGATATTATTGATAGAGAGATTACATAGATGCTGATTACAGAAGAGAGAAGAAGATCTCAATCCCCTTCTACACTCGAAAGCCAACCGTGAAAGAAGACAGTTTCTTGGAGAGGAGCTCTTAGAGGCGTAAAACCCTAAGGAAAGCTGAGGAAACCCTAAGTGATTAGGTTGTTTTCGGTCGCGTTTACGGTCCGCGACTGGACTGTATATGGTTCATAACACGGACTATATTTTCATTTCAGCAACATTTACAGTCCAACACTGGATTGTATACGGTCCCGCTGGACCGTAAATGCAAATTACGATCCAGGTAGACCATATATGGTCTGAAGTAATGACCGTCAATACACCTGTAGGTGCCTAAAACGTATCCTAAAGATGTCGAGGCTTGGTGTAGGCGTCTGGTTCATCAACGAAGCTTTTCTAGAGAGTAAAGACACTCTCTCAACACAGTTGATGAAGTTATGCAAGCTAGAAGAGGGCACATTTTAAGCTACAGTTGGCACAACATTTGGAGTGGTTAAATCCCTACTATTAGAAGGGATGAGATAGGAAGTGGGTAATGATATGGCTGTAAAGATCTGGAGTGTCCTGAGGCTACCAGAAGCACAAGCCTTCTGCATAAGAGGGGATGCCTACGATGACGAAAATCTTATTAAATACGGCTTGATAGACAAATGAAACATGAGTGGAGCTTTGGAACTAACAGAGAAAAATAAAACAACTGTAATAGATATTTGGTTTACCGCTTTAGGTATTAGCACTATGGCTTTCAACCAAAATGGTTTGAACTTTAACCAATATGTAGTTGACAGTCAAGGTCGTGTTATTAACATTTGGGTTGATATTATCAACTACGCTAAGCTTGGTATGGAAGTTATGCATGAATGTAATGCTCAAAACTTCCCTCTAGACCTAGTTGTTGTTGAAGCTCCATCCACAAATGGTGGATGATGGAACCAAATATGGAAGTTGAATGCTCCCCTTTGAACTAGCATACTTTATATGGAGGGCTTGTAAAGTAATACTACGAACTAATAAATGCAAAGCAATGGCCAAAAGAGATAATTTCTTATTCATCAAGTGTGTCCCTACATGGATCCAAATAGAGCCTTTATATAGGCTTCCAAAAACAAGACTAAACGGGCGGTAGCCAATGTGGAACTAAACAACTTGACTTTACAAGAGCACAGAAAAAGAAAATAACATAATAAAATAAAGCAAGCTAATAAAGCCTAACCAACGACACGGCAACGCTTATGCTCATAAGTGCGTAAAGGCGAAGCCTATCCTACATCAACTCCCCTAAGTTGCAAAAGAATCGACTCCGTCGAGAGCTCAAGAGGATTTGCATCTATAGAATGAAAAATTGTTTATTAGATGTTTTAAACAAAATACCAGTGTTTGAAAAAGCGGGCCAGGCGCCCGCCTAAGCGGCCCACATGCTCAGCCTCCTGGTTGAGGCTTTGAGCGGGATGGCAGGCGGCAGGCCATCACGCGGACGCTTAAGACCCACTTGGCCCGCCTATGCATCCGCCTGAAACCCTGCTTCAGGTGCCCACTTATGGCCGCCTATTTTTTGGGTGCTAGAATTAGCCCATCTGCTGTAATATAATACAATATTATAGTCTGCAGTAGTATAACACGTTAGTATAATATGTAACATTACTGTATAATACATTCCATTCTATAATACATTAATACATACACTATGTATCTAGTTTTCTATTGCATATTATATTTCTGTAACTTTCTACCTTATATATATAGTACATTAGTACATGATATATTCTACTGTTTATATTAACAGATTCTATATATTTTATAGTTTACTGCATAATGTAAACTAATACATAATATATCTTATACTGTTTGCTTCCTTATAAATAATAATACATTAGTACATTATATAGTACATGATGTATTCTACTGTTTACTGAATATTGATACATTCTATATATTCTATTGTTTACTGCATAATATAAATTAATACATTATATATCTTCTCGTGTTTGCAGCATATTAGCATATAAAGTTGTAATTCGAAGAATTTACTGCAGTAAGAGTAAGATAAAGAGACTAAAAAGTGTATTTCTTGTGTTACACCTGTCTAATTGAATTGTATTTGCTTATTCATTGTTTTATAGTTGTGTTATTAACTTTTAGGTGTTTTATTTTTACTTGTAGGGTTTTTAGATAAGTATTTTTTTTAAATGTGTTAATTATATACTAATATGTATTATTTTCTACAAAATTGCCTAAAAAATTTAGGGCCCGCTTTTTCAAAAAGCGCTCGCCTGGCGCTTGTAATGCAATAGGAGTAATCATAAGAGAAAAAATGACACCAGCTAGAGCTGTCTCTTATTGACTAGTTCTTGATCCCGATTGTAAACAGAAAGGATAGTAGCACGAATAGGGGGCTGCCAGCCTTCCTCATCTTAGAGCCAGCACTAGAAGGCCTGAGATACATAAGGTGTTGCGCTTCAGCTTAGCCCCAACAGTAGTGGCTCAAGAGCACACTGCTTCCCCATGCACAGAAGCACAAGGAGCAGCAGGGAAAGGGTGGCGTCCATCAGGAGGATGCCACAGTTGCTGGCTTGAGAAGGGGCGAGAAGCAGCACATTCAGCAAATGCACACAGCAACAATAGAGAAGAACGAAAGACGAAGAAGGCAGCAGCAATACAGACAAAGCTGATAGGGTCTACTAGAGCCACCTGAGTGACCAACATTGTGTGGCAGCTAGGGCAATAAGCAGCGGAGAGGACAACGGCTGGGGATGTACTATAAGACAATATCTCCAGCTCCTTCGGGCAACAGCAGCAATGCATGCTGCTCTTCCTACACTAGGATAGGGTTACATTTCAATCTCTTCTCTAATACCATGTAAAAACAAAGTAAGGCAGTAATGCAGGGATCAATTACAAAGGTGACATCCTTTTATTTAGGTAATACAGGGATTAGTTACTAACTTAGAATCCTGATACTCAAAGTGCGGTCCACTCCTAATACAACTCCCAATGTAATAGGAGTAATCAATCAGAGAGAAAATACAAATTGGGTGTAGGAAGACCGACTATAATGAGGACTAGAACAATTCCTAATATATCTATCTCAACCATACTTGTCAAGGTGACATGGCGTTCAGGCAAAGAGCCTTGCGACTCGTGGCAACTGCGCGTCGCTTAGGCGGCTTAAAAAAAATATTAGTACATTTAATCTGTAGGTATACATATATTTAATGATTTTCAGAAGCTTTCTCCCTTCATATACATTTATTTCACAATTATATGTTACAAGTAAGCGAATAACCATATTGTTAACCCAATGGCATACATATGTACTTCGGTAAGAGAGCATCATGACAAATTACATTTGCTAAAAAAGTTTTGGTTAGCATTTCCAAAACCAGAAGACGATTCCAAATAATGTAAGAGATTGAGATTTATTACAAAAACAAAGATTAATCTATTGCTAAGGATTTACCCACTTTTATAATATAGCCACTAAATAGAAACTGGATTTAAGGCAACAAGGCAAAAAATGAGAATCTAAGAAATGTTCATTAATAGAAATAATTATAATAAAATATCATAGTTGGCACATAACAATCACAAGAATGCATGTTTCGAACACTAGGACACATAAATAGACCATTAAAAATCATTATATGCAAACAAAATGCGCAAAAATAACATAAGGCGGCAAATTAGGCGAAGCGCAGGGCAAAGTACACCCCTTGGGGCGTCTTGCCTATTAGTCGCACCTAGGCAATCGCCTTATCAAGTATGATCTCAACAATTCATTATTTATCACCACCCTATTTTTGTGTTATATCCAACACAACACAAGTGATGCTAGTTACAAACAATTGTATGCAACAGGATGCATGTGGATCCCGAACAGTTTAATTTTTAAATTATGTAAATAGCAAGGAAATTGGAGCTATATCAATTCAGATAGAGCAACTCCTGAAAGGGGATACAGTAATATGGCAAGCAAAAACAGAACTGATTTCACTGAACATACTTCATTGTGCGAAGATCCCAACATTGGATTATTGAGTCGCATATAGCTATAACAGAATTTTGGTTATGAGGATCCCAAGCTCCACCACACAAGTGTTGCAGCATGCCAACAGATTCTTGGCTTTTTACCTGTAAGTAGATTGCAAATGGTGCATCACCAACAAGTTTGTTATAGAAACAAATGCATTCAGAAAATGGTTGATGACATCAATTTGATGTATGGATACAAACGCAACAAAAAATCAATCAACAGCTCCCCTGCACCCCCCCCAACCGAGAAAAAATAAAAAAAGAGCTATTAGCCCCCCCCCCCCCCCCCCAACACGCACACACCCCTTTACATCATGCATGTGCCCGTCCACCCATACACCGATTGTTTCCAAAGTTCTTATCTCCATAATCCTGGTTCTATATCCAATTCAATACTGTCTGAATTCAAATAGTTGTTCAATGCAAACTGAAATTCACATTTAAGGTAAATAAATATATTGCATGGTGAAATGTGTTTTCTATCAAATTTATAGAATAGGATATTATTAATTCATATCCGTGTAGAATCTGTACATATAACATCTTTTAAGAAGTATATGCACATCATTGTTGAATTCATATATTTTAGGAATTGGACAGAGTAAAATCTAGTACTCAATCCAATTTTTTTCAAATTACAAACCCAGTATCCCAATTCCGACCTGAATCTACCAGATTTCGAGTTTTGGAAAAATGCAAATTGAATGTGGATCGAATGTTGGATTTTGGATATACATTTACAGGCCAAGTCAGTAGTTCATAAGAGAAATCATCTCCCCCTCATCTCTATCAAAAGAGATCGCTATAGCTTTGCTCGGTCTAATACTTGCTTAGTGTATCACACAAATAAGAAATGTAAAATTGGCTCATATTATCTCAATTGCACATTTTATCTAATAAATAAATAAACAAACATTTATGTAAGATTTGTTCCTTTTTTGGCAGCAAGTAAATGGATCCGGGATAGTTAAAGTAAACAAGAAGCTTGTTTGTTGAAACAGAAGAGAAACTCCAAGCATGTCTTCCTGAGAGATTGATGAGTAGGTATACATCAGCGTGTTAATTTCATCTAGTTCTTGCAAAGCAACAAGATGTGTTAGAATTATTATTTTTTTAATTTATTATGTTATATGAGCCTAATTCTCTTGACCCATTAGGGTTAAGTTCTGCTTCCTTGTACTTGCTTCCTTTCCTATATATAGGAGAGGTGTGTGTCGTCTATCAATAAGAAAATATCTCATTAACCTTCCATCTTATTTTCCTCATGGTATTGGAGCATCTATCCTAAACCTAGGGAGAAAAAGGAGAGAGCATCCGCCTACAGGCGGTAGTCGTCTCTTTTTGGCTTGGCCGCCCACTAGGCATCATCCTGGCCTCCATGGTTGTCTCCTCACTTCTTCCTTCTTTGTAAAAATTCCCTACACGGTGCTCTCCGCATCTTCTCCAATCCAAAAACTCTTACGGGAGAGAGCTTTCTCCACAAATGCTGCTGCCAGCTTCCCCTGCTTAATGCCAACACTAATCCACGCAAATCTTGTGCCCAGTCGCGAAAAAAAAAATGTTCTAATCCCAGTTCCCAATTGGATGCATTCGGGACGTTTTCATTTTGAACTCCACTCCGAACACGATCAGACAAATCAACTTCTCAGCGTCACGGTTCTTCCCTGTTATTCATCTGGGACCAGCAGATATTTCCCCTTATCTCGACACCCATTGCTCATCAAATCGTCAAAATGTAGTTGTGGTTTTTGTCCTCCTTTCTTGGCAACTACCATCACAGTCACTCCTTTATCGGAAATTACCATGTTGATTTCCTTATTATGGACAGATCGTGGTCAACGTAATGGAAAAAGGTAAAGTGACTTTTTTTAGAAATGGAAATACAAGATTGATTTAAGGGAAGATGATGCCATCAATTTTGGTTAATCCACCAACAACATGAATCAATAAGTTATTTAATTGCAGCGTTAATCACAATACAATCGTCAAGCTATTGTGATTATTGTATGCATCTGTTGCCTACTTGAACTCTAGTCTTCATGCCTTCATCTCGGTTTCCCCGCACCCCTATACATGTGCTTTTTCGAGTCGTACAATGATCCACTTATTTTTGTACCCAACACTATCTAATTGGGTCATTTAACACATTGACTCACATTACAGGTTATATCCACGACATATTGACAAACAAAAGACCACGCTACTTAATAAAGCACCCAAAAAGGGGGCACTTTGTTATTTTTTCACTTCCTCCACTTTTACAATTTTTCCCCCCACCATCCCTCATGTGTGCATCTCTTTCCACATGCAGGGAGTATTATTCTTTTCAACACCAACTATGCATTCACTTCATATTTGGTGTATGAGGGGATGTAGAGGAGAGAGAGAGTATGATGATGAGGAGAGAGATAATATGTATCAGTCCAGGCTATTATGATCTTCATGGAGCTTCCTATTATCAAGCTCATTCGTCTTCCGATGTCTTTGTGGCACTTCATTCCCACTAAACATTGTGCTTCCAGTGCATTATCAATGTATCTCAAGGTTTTAAAAAGCGCGAAGCGGGAAGCGTGCGGACGGGACCTTGTAGCCGATTAATCGCCATGCGGGCGATTAAGCAGGCGCTTTTTTGAAAAGCAGATTTCCAATTCCTATAAACTTTTATGCAAAATTATATACATATGTATATAAATACTATATTTTTTTTATTTTTTATACATATCTAAACATTGTACAAGACAATATAAAACACCCAAATAGTTTATAACACTATTGTACCACAACGATTGTATCTATATAATATAGTAAACAATATACTTGTCATAGATAAAGCACTCTACACATAAAATAATAAGTGTATATACAATATGCAACAACAATTTTGTATCACGTTTACATAGCTAAACAGTAAACAATAAACCTATCATAGCTAGCTTACAAACGTATTGTTACATTTGTACATCATCAAATAGTCATACATTACAGCAGTACATTTAATCGAAGTATGCATTCTAAATTAGATAATAGTTACCTATAATATACTTGGATACATCACAAAAGTACCATATCATTACAGCTTACATACAAAGTATGCATTCTAAATTAGACCTAGGTATATCATAGAACATTTAATGCATGCTGATTTATATATTATAGTCAATACTAATTGGGCATATAATGTACTTAATGTTATATACTTACAACAGTTTTTTTTTAAAGCGGGCAAAAGGCGGGAAAAAAGTGGGCAAAACGCGGGAAAAAGGCGGGTTAAGCGGGCAAAAAGCGGCTGTTTTTCTTAAATCCACTCAAGCGACGCTTATGGCACATTTTAATCGGACATCACCTTGTGGCGATTAAGCGGCCGCTTGACGCTTTTTAAAACACTGGTGTATCTCTTTCTCAATGACATTATGCTTCTTCGTGTTCGTGGCATGGTATGCACCTAGGTTGTCTATTTACGTTTATTTTCAATTGGCACCACTTCATGCGACATTGAAATATCTTATTTGCAATATTCACACGTTGGCACAAATATTCTTGCGCTTTATTCCAACCTCTTGTTCCCATTGGTGTTAATTGGCGATCATGTTACATCTCATAAAATGGATCGCTACTTTTCAAAAGCTCATCAATTTCAAGCCTATAATACTACACCTACAAGGTTGATGATTCGTCCAGATTTGATCTTCGTCGATCTATTTTATTCATGTCTTCTCGAAGCTATATCTGCCAAGATAGTTCTTCCAGTGATCTAGTTGGGCTTTCCTTAATGATGTCTTTCATTCCCATTAAGCCCCAAAAAGTCACTCCATATGGATCTAGTTTGATATTCATCATCACCTTATCATATATGTGTTTGAAGACACATCTACTGTTACATTGTTGGATGTGTTGATTGCGCTTATTTTAATCACATATGCCTTTCTAGTGAGATGGCATATTCATGGTGTTTTGATCATCTACTCCAGATTGATGGTGATATTCTTCACTAAATATGCACTTCAAAAGATCTTCTCCAAAACTCAAGTATTTCCAGCCTGCAGGACATAATTTCAAAGGTGGTTGCATAAAAAAAATTGGACAATCGTATTTAAGGGAGACCGAAATTTTTTTATCAGGAATAAGGAAGAAAATGTTTGATTTAGATACCATTTCGGTGGTCATAGAAACAAAAATTTTGACGAAAATTTAGACAAATGCATTCCTTCCATTTCGACAACCAAATGAAATGATCGAATTATTTAACAAACTTTTACCAGTACAATCTACTAGTGTGGATCTACTTAAATATGCTATAATATTTCATATTGGATGTGAGGAGTGGGGCTCCTCACGTGTGGGTGAAGGAAGTTGAACTATTTCGAAGGGGATTTTGATGGGAAGTTAGAGGTCAAATTAAATGGCAAAATGAATGAATTAAGCCATTATAGTTTGCAAGCTCAATATGTAGACTTAAAGACACAAATTCATGGAAACATAACATGATCTAGGATGGTAGGACTTCTAGGTAGGAGATAGGACGTAGTACATAAACAATGTTGCAGTGGTATGTGAGTGAGTTTGAGGATGCATGAAACAACTATGGTTTATGTATCTAGTTGAACCATGATGATTGTCATCCTCCCTTGTAATTATATATATCAACATATTGGCTCCATTTTATTTTGTTTTATACAAGCATAGATGTGTCTCAATGTTAACCTCTATATGCCTACTAGTGATAAAATGTATGCTCATGGACTAACTCAAGCTTTGTTCTTGGTCATGTGCCAGTGTTTCAAAAAAAAACGTCGCACGGGCCGCATATACTTAGCCGCTTATAAGGCCGATTAATCAACGCTTTTTAGATAGACATTTGTTATCTCAGCCCAAACTAGATTATACCTTTATTAATAACATTGTCTTAATGTACTATTTTGTTGATGTTTTGTACATGAGTCGCATGCTCATTTAATGTTTGTTGTTTTGGACCTCTAGGACATGTAGGCAGCTTTCTGCAAGATTTGGTTAATCTTCATTGTTATGTACTTGTATTAAACCATTTTGGGCATGCTTCATTGAAGTTTATGCTTAAATAATTCTAGAATGCATTCTAAATTTTGCTTTACTTTTCATTTAAACTATATATTTAAATCTATCTCAAATTTTAGGGTCCCAATATGTAATTGCACAAATTAAATATGCAATTGTTTGACTAATTTATATATAATAATTAAATTATTAAAAAATGCAAAACTGCATATACTCTCGCATACCGCATATACCCTATAAGGTGACCTCTTCGCATGCATAACGCATACCGATTTTTAAAACACTGTCGTGTGCTTTTGTAGCTAGAACCTAGAGGAGGCAACCATGTAGTTAGAGGTGTGATTGATAATGGCATACATAGAAAATATCACGGTGGTCATGCTAATTTTGCACACTATCATTACAAATCATGTGACCTCAGAAACGAAAGCTAGCAGGTCATCATAGCCATAGGTGTCACTTCCACACCCATTTTTAATATTTCCTTGGTAGATCTTTATAGAAATGGGAGTAGGGTTGTCAATAGGGAGGGTATGAGGAGGGTAATGCTCTACCCTTACCATTACCCTTCAGCGGGTAGCGGGTAAGCGTAATTACCCTTCTCAACAATCCCCTTACCCTTACCCTCTTCCCCACAGGGTAAACAGGGAAGGTAAAGGGTAAACGAGTAATTTGATAAGAATGAAATTTATAGAAAGGTTAATTTATACTATAAGGTGGTGCCTAGGGTGATAATGATTAAGTCACACCTTTTTTAACTTGCATTTTTGAAAAATGAGAATAAGCATGCCAATGTTATAGGTTACTTGCGTAATATGTTTAGACATTGGTCCAAGAATAAAAAAGAAGCATATATTCTCAGTCAAGTCAACGTGGTTATATTTTAGCATATTGAGTAAGCCCTCTTATTGATTTCACCCTCTTATGAGGGCAAAGTACAGAAGTTGTAAAGGATTCAACTATTCTATTAGGTCATCTTCCGTACGGAAGTTTACATCAAGGAAGAAAATGTCCGATTTCGATGTCGTTTCGCTGGCCACAGAAACAGAAATTTACCGAAATTTCGATGGAAATTTCGACAAATGCGTTCCTAACGTTTCGACGGCAAAATCAACGAATTAATTTATGAAATTTTACCAAAATCACCTGCTAGTGTAGATCTACGCAAATATACAATAATATTTCATACTGGATATGTAGGGGTGGGCGTCTCCTCATGTGTGAGTGAAGGACCCTGAACTGTTTCGATGGGGATTTCGATGGGGGATTTCGATGTCATTTTTCAATGGTGAAATCAAACAATGAAGTCATTATAGTTTTAAAGCACAACTTGTAAACTTAAAGATACAAAACTGTGCAAAAGAAAAATGCTCTAGGCAATCCATAGTACATTAAAAGAAGGAAAAATTTTGATGGACAATGCGTTTCGGCAGTGCATTTCGATGTCCGATGGCCATTGGTATGGAAATAATTGTGGAAATTTTGACAATTTCGTGGAAGTTTTAAACTATGGTTTACATCGTTGCTGGTGTTCATAGCGGCAACCACTCACTTCTCAATGGGACATAAATGAGACATGCGGCCACCAAAAATAGGGAAAGAAACAAATAAAAGGACCCCTAGGAAATAAAAAAAAACTAATAACAAAAAAAGGGAAAAGCCACATTTTTCCAAGGGAGTGTGTGCTCATCCTTTTCCCATTATTCCGCGTCCTTCTCAACCGGTTCAACATTTAATAATAATACACTACAAGCATATGAGTGCGAGTGGGGGTAGGAGGCAAGACGCAACCCGTAAGCTTTCTTGTTGGAAAAAATAGGGTGGAAATTTAACTAGAAGCTTCTATATGATTATACATTTTTGTTAAATATATGTGGGTAAAAGGGTAAAAGGGTATGGATAATGTCCATACCTTACCCTCCCCTTTTTCATGTGGCGGAGAAACGGGGAACGGATAACAAAAGCTTTTACCCTTACCCTACAGGGCATAAATAAAGGGTAAACGGGTAATACCCTTCCCATTGACAATCCTAAGTGGGAGAAATAGAAGAGAGAGGTAGAATTAGGCTAGGAAGAGAATAAACATAACTTAGATTGCCCCTAACAAGCCCAAAGAGTCAAATAGTAAAATCTATAGACATTGTACCCTATTTCTCAAAATAATACATGTGTTTCTTAAAATTTCGTCAAAATGTGAACGAAATGGGCCCTTTTTCATAGAAATTTATCTAATTTTGTCGAAATTAAAAAAAATACTAGCGATGTTTAATTTTTTTCAGGCAAAATTCCCTGCGTACAGACATGTAAGGGCATTTCTATGTCTGATGGTTGTCGGCGTCAAAATAATTGGCAAATTTCCCCAAATTTGACAAATTTTGAACACTGATCGGGAGTGGAATTTTTTATTTGTCATATCTTCTAATTGAGTCTTGTAAGTCCAAGATAGATATGTGTTTCATTCATACTCCAGCTTGAGGGAGAGTGTTAGAATAGTTGTGGCTTAGTTTCTTATGTTATACGGGCCTATCTCTTGGCCCATTAGGGTTAAGTTTTGCTTCCTTGTACTTGCCTCTTTTCCTATATGTAGGAGAGGAGTGTGTCGTCCATCAATAAGAAAATATCTCATTAGCCTCCCGTCTTATTTTCCAAAAGATGATTTGTTGATTCTCAAGCAGGGTAGCCATTAATTGAACAAAACACATATCTAGGGGACTCTAGGATCACCTTGCCACAACTGCATGCCTTGCTGCTACATGTGAGAAAAAGATGGTGAACTTCCCATAACACATGGAGAAATCTTCTAGGAACGATGCTCCAAAGTTTAAAACAAGAATTTGAAACTTCAACGGTGTCAACATTTTTAAGGCTTCTTCTCCCTCAATGACTACATGGAGCAATCTTCCCTTGTATTCTCATGAAAACATTGGCAGTATAAGCCCCTTCGGTTACTTGGGACTATAGTATAAAACAACATTGACATATGGTGTATTATCATCAATGTGCCCCATGTCTACAACTGTCAACATCGTCACCTGGTAAACTTCCATGTTCCATCTTGTTGCCTACTTGTCAACATGGTCGACCCATGTCGATAACTTTGGCCTATGTCGATGACAACGACCCAACCTGGTTAAAAGAAATTCATCTCGTCAATCATATTTGTAGTTGTTGTTAGACACATAATGAAGGTTTAGATAAACTTTACGAAAACCATTCTTGACCTTGAGCTAGCCATTTTCTTGTTTTTTAACTAAGAAGTAGTAAATCTATCTTTCTACTAGATCTACCACAAATTTTATAGGCCTAAACCATATCACCCCCTTTCACAAAGTCAGATTTTAACTCATGATATTTAATCTAAACATGTGTTTCTAATTTCTATAGAGATTTATGTAGATATAGAACACTCTATACATGAGTTTTAGACATTTATGTAGATATAGAAATCATACATATTGAAGAACGCACATTATTATAATGTAAATTTCTCTGACATTATTAGTATTTTTAGCCTGTATTGCATAGATGTTTTACTCCACAACTTCCTCGAAATTCCCTCAATTTTTTCACAAACTTTCACTTCCACACTTGTACAGGTGTCTGGGGAGGACAATGCATAAATATTCAAAGAAGTTTCTTGTTGGCCTTGCAACCAATAAACTCTTCAGCTTTGTGTCCCGTCGCATGCCTTAGGCAAAGACCAAGTTGCATGAACTAGAGATCTAGAGGGTTTACCAGCCTATGAATGACACTAATAGATCTATAACCAAATGTAACAAAATCCTAGCAAAGATATTAGGATCCAAAAGTCAACAATGCATTGCTTATAAATTTATTGTATATATTTAACCAATCAAATGTTTCCTTGAGTTGAAGAGTCTTATGTTTAGAAGATAGAAATGCAATCAGGATAAAATTAAAAACATGTTGCTTTGGATTTTTTATATTAAATGACCCCTTTGATGTGGGAAATTATTTTTAAAATACATTACTTCCATTATGGGATTCCCATCATCAGATATCCAACTCAGGGATTTTGTGTGATAGGCAATGTTGGTGGCAAGCTGCTGCAAACAGAAAAAGAAGAAAAAAAAAGTGCGGAATTTGCCATCCTGCATTTGATTAGCATTCAAGAGCAGTATAAGGGCTACACAAGATCTCTTATTGTGTTCTATTGCTACCCAAAGCTCTCCAAAACAGAGCCTAGTTTTGCTTACAACTAGGAAGAGTCTGGAAGTCTCATTATACCGCTTTATTTTCTCTTCTGCTAGGTCAAAATCTGAGTCTTGCAAATTGAACTTTGACATAAGCCAAAATATCAACGATCTAGAATTTTGAACCAGGTCTACATCATATTGGCATCAATGGTATGTTGCTTAGTTTTGGTTATGAGTCAAATGAGCAATGCTACTACCGAACAACAATTCAGCAATAATAAGTGCAATGGATAAGTGGAGAAGGACACCAGCCTATGACGTGATTAAGGAGATGTCAAATGGCAATGCCTTTAGCTGAAGAAAATTACAGTCTTTGCTTTGTCTTTTGTGTAATCCAACCAAGGCAAGGTGTGTAAGGAAACATGGCCCCAACACAAAAGATGTCAATATCTATAGTTCTCACTAGGTCAATTGTTGGGCATTCTACAGTGTAGGGAAACGGAAAAAATGATTTGAAAGATGAGTTTTAGGACCCCATGTCAAAGGTTTACAGTTAGGAAGAAGTTTAACTGTAAGGATTAGACTTACGGCCTGTTTGGTTGAGCTGAAAACAGCTCACGTGGTTGCAACTACACAATGATATCTATTTCCGATGTTTGGTACAGCCGCAGATCTAACTCATCTGTGGAAATTCAACTACACAGTCTGCCTCGCTTCAGCTCCGATTTATTTGATGCAAGTAAAAAGTAAAAAAAAAAACTCATTTTCAGGAAACTCTGGATCAAGTCTGAAACTTAATTTCCGTTCATTTCCAGGCAATGGTTTGTTGTAAGTGTGAATGTAAAAATTCTTACAAAATATTATTGCTTTTTACCTTATAATATAGTAATAAATGACAAGGACGAAAAGAAAAAAAAGGCACGAGGATAACTACATTGCAAGGAAGCACAGACACGTTTTTAGACACGTACACTGACACAGGACACGACAAATTTCTAAAATGTAGGACACCGACACGACATTGAATGAGTGAAAAATATTTTTTAATATATACATATATGTGGGTGTTTGATGTATGAACTAGAATTTTTTTGAAAATTTATCCAGATTAATGTGTCTATGTATGTATGATCTTTATGCATAAAGAGGTGTCTTCGTGTGAGTAGAAACAAAATGAAGTAGAAAACTAATTGTGTGATTTTTGTAAATATAATAGATCAGAGAATATATGTATGAGTTTGTATTACTCATTTAACCAACTTATTAGACTATAATTTGATTCATAGAATCTGATTCAGCTTAGACTTTACATATTGGTTCTTTTCAACAGATTTGTTTGTAATTGTGATTAGATCTCAGCTCTGTGAAACATTTTCTCAGTAATAAGACATAAACACTAGCTGTATGTTCAACATTTGCACTCTGAAATAGGCTAGATTGCAGCAGCAGCCACTGCAGTGATGTGTCCAAGAAGTGTCTGGGCAGTGTCCAGCTGTGTTCAGGGTGCAGAAAAAGACCAAGATGAACTGGACACATCCCAACTGTGTCTAAAACATTTTGGGCCGTGTCCGGGAAGTGTCCGCTTCCAAAACGTGTCCGACACGGACACGGGGGCTGTCTAGAAGTGTCCGTGCTTCCTAGCTACACTGCTTTTTTTACCACAATAAACTCACCAAGGGGTTATGGTATGGATATTGTTTCTTCTTTTAGAAGTCGTTGTGGTGTGAAATAGGGCGTAGTTAGATTTTCATTGCTGCTCGGTAAAGCCATCCACTTATTTTAACAGGAAGAAGAGTGTGAATATGCAGCAGCACAAGTGCATACAATAACCTGGTGTGTCGAACCAAATAAAAACGAACAAAGACATTGACTGAAGACACGTCCAACCAAACAATTGACCAGTATTTTCAATTAGGTCCAGTTTGACCGCTGACTTCAGAAATCCCAATATTTACTATAATAATCTAAACTCCGTCTCATAATATACTAATATGCAGAGGTCATAACAGCTGTCTCTTAATTAGCGCAATGATGGTGGGCGGCTTTTCTAGTCATGCCGAAATGGACGGAACTAAGAATATCAGCCTGCTGCCCGGTTTACTGCCTTATTTCTGGTGAACTCTGCAAGGATTAATGGTGAACTCTGCAGAAGTTATGCAGCTCACCTCCAACACCACCGTAAAAGTACGAATACCATCTTCTAGACTACTAAAACCTAGAAAGTAAGCTGCCAAACTGGGCCTTGGTGTTTTTCATTTTGAGTTATTTTATTCCTCCTGTGTCGTGCAATTACATAGAACCAAACTAGGCCTTAATCAGATTGGAATTTGATAATGGTTAACTTCAAATATGCCTTCTTGAAGCCTTCATCAACCGGATTATAATGAAGGTTGTGAGATTGTCATGACAGGATCCAACATTCATTATTGCATGTAACAGTCGCAGTATCATATACTGCTTGCAAAAAAAAAAACACATCCTTCACACATTAATCCTTAAAATCAAATATAATAGATGGTACCTAACATCGCTTTCAATGGCAATGAATCTAGAGAATCACAGTAGAGCATCAGTCCTTTTTCTAATTCCATATGTTTACAACCAATTCTTCTCAGGGTTAATATTATGATAACTAATAATATTATAAATGCAAATCTAAATAGGATTTTAAACCCATCGTATCTATGGTACAACTTCAAATGAGTTTCATCCTCTTCATATTCTTGTTATAATTATGTCGTTTCTTGGGACTCCAGGCATGTTTTTCATCACCCTTCCCTTTAAGTTTAATTATAACAAAATTCATACAATTTATTTTAGTTTTTCTGACAAGGAATGTAAGTCTGCTGCTATTTGCGTCAGCTTATTTTCTGCAGCCATTTCCTATTGGTTTTCCTTGTCACTTGCTTGCATATGGTATAATTATAATTAGGGTTGTCAACAAACCGGTTTCAGTTTTGGATTTTGTCAATCCGAGTCAGTTCCAAACCTAGATGTTGATGCCTGAATTGAAACCACAGCGGTCTTGGATAGTAATTTTTTCAATCCGGGTAGAACCTGAGTTGACTAATTCAGACAATCCAAGTACTAATCAGGGTATAAATTATCATATCTCATGATTAATTAACAAAATTGTGGAATCCGGTTCCGCTCTAGGTCAAATACATTATGAAACCGGATCCGGCTCCAGTATACTACTTTGTAAAAAAATCTAGTTCCGTGTCGATTCTGGGTTGGGCTAACTTGCATGAACCCAGCTCTTGTCCGATCCAAAACCAGTTTTATGACACCCCTAATTATAATGTCATTCCTAGTACATCAACTTCTTTATGCTGTTTGGTTCTACTTTTCATGATGTTTTAATTCTAGACAAGCCTAATACAATCTGTGAGCTTCATGGGCTTGCCATTTTCTATTGCTGATTCGTTTGGAAATTCAGCACAATCACAACTTCACTCAATTAATGAAACATGAAAAGTCGGTGTGGACCTCACCTTTCATATGAGCCTTTACCAATATTGAAAAGAAATTGAGGAGCTCCATATTTGTTGCCTTCCTGATTTTCTATTCTTTTTGAGGTCTCATGCTATGTGTATGGTGCTGGAATCAGTAGTTTTCTGCCAAAACAACCACCTAGTTGTCTTTTCCAATGACACCAAGCATAAGTGCGCAATTTATGACAAAGAGTTTTACATTGTTGTTGACTCCCTATGTCATTGGCAAGTAGTACCATTTGCACTAGGAGTTCATTCTCCAAACTGACCACCATGCCGGACACTTAATTTGAAGAGAATTCGAGTGTTTTTCACACCCAATATATGAGCTTCTTTGGGAGTACACATTTAATCTCAAGCATCGCTCTAGTGTTGATAACAAATTGCCGGCACTCTGAGTCGATGTCTGACCACTATATACACAATATGAGCGTCAAAAGCATAAGTTTGATCATTGAAAGACCAGCACCCCCTGCCATAATTTCGGCTTGATCTACTTAAGAACTCTTGATAGCACTAAGTCCCTATACATGCCTCTGAGATGGATTCCTCTTCTGTGAATACGGTTGTGTGTTATCCGACACCCATAAGAAACTTCCTGTCTAGGAATTACATGCAAATGGTATTGTTGGTCACTTTGGAAAGACCATAACAATGGTTTTTCACATATTCTACTGCAATTTCCTACGATGTGATGTGTGTATTATCTTCCAGTGTCAAACTTGCAAATTAGCAAAAGCTAGGAGGAAACATATAGAATGTTCCCTACGAGCCATTGAAAGATCTAAGCATGGATTTTGTTCTTGGCCCCCGCGCATTCTTTGATGGTGTAACTGTGGATTGTTTATCCGAGATGGCTCACTTTATCCCATATAGCATGACTTTTGAAGCCTCTAGGATAGCAGTCTCGTCTTCAATGAGGTAGTCAAGCTAATTGGCCTTCCCTTCCATAATGTCTATCCGAGATATCAAGTTTGTCTATAACATTAAGAAAAACTATGAAAGCACTTTGAAACTCAACTCGAATTCTCTTCCGCATTTCAACCTCCTGATGGTCAAACTGAGAATGTCAATGTGTTGTCTAGGTATCTCCTTTATAGTTTGGTTGGTGGATCTACACTTATTGACTACATAATTTTCCTACAATAGCTCTAGCAATAATCGCAATCCATAAGAAAGAGCTCATTTGATATCATTCGTGTTTGCCAGCCCTACAAACCTATTCATCAAGTGCCTTTACCCGATGGTGCACATCCTCCCCACACTATAGAGACTTTTTCCCAGCATATTCATTTGCATATTATCTCATGAAGATTGTAAACTTTGTGCAAATGTATGTCACAAGTTCCTATGATCGTCTTTGCGTCCGGAACGTTTTCTCAAAAATACCTTGAAAAACTTCATGCTAGAACATCAGTTGCATTCAAGATAATTAGTTGAAAATGTCCTAGAACTTCCAATAACAGGAATACATGTATACATGGAGGATTTCCACTATCCAAGACTTCCTGACTACTATAGAAGAAGTAGTGCTTCCCCAACTTCTTTTGCCACCTCCATAGGATCAAACTATACTCACTACCCATGGTATTCTCCAAGGCTACCTTGTACGTTAGCATGATTGTCCACTTTCAAATGGTATGTGGATCACAGAGGACAAGTTTCAGAGGCTTGATGTCAATCTTCTGAAAACATCCGTAAAGATGACTCGATGGAGTTGGATCTTTTACAATAGGGGGTAATATGGGACATACACCGCCACTGCGTACTTACATATGTCGACATTTCCGTTTGGATGCATATTCGTCACATTTTTATAGAGTTTGTTTCATGCATATGTATTAAGGCATTTGTAAGGTCTAACCTTGATTATACTTAATCATACATGTTTGGCTTAATTGGGTGCTTGGTTTTGAAATTTAACATTGGTGTATGATTGAAAATTAGTTGATAATGTTATGTTTAAAATTTGAATCAAATCAGACCTTGTTTGCTAAAGTTACACAATTTTATGTAAGTTAAGGACCTTTATACAATTATCCATTTCTGCGAGTCAAAATAATTTTTACACTTACTTGAGTTGCTTTATGATTTTCTTTAAGAGCTTTACAAAATTCTTCTTTTTTAGATGCTTTTGAACTTTGATTTCATGGGGCTTTAAATATGTAAGTTGGATAGCAGTTGTAGTTGGATCGATGTGCCACTACGATTGTTACTCTTACTAACCTAGGGTAATAGATTTTTAGGATTCTGGTAATCCTAGATCTTATAAGGAGTTGATTGCGACTACGCAGTGGTCAGCTAGTAGTTTGAGTGGTACGCCTCAAACTACCCAGGGCTTGATAAAATATGTAATTCAGCCGTGTAGTATAACTGTAAGGGTTATCTGACAAATCACATTGGATGAATCATTGCTTTTCTTTCCTTGCTAGCTTTTATGTGTGATTCATATCCTGGCAAACGAGATTAACTGTGCTTGAACTTTTTACATACACTGCATAGTCTTTCAACTCCGTAATACTATCTATCTAATCTGATCTAATTACATAATCTGCTAGTAAGCAATAAATGTTGTTTATCATATCACGTGGACATGGGTCTCACCTAGTGAGTTTCCACACCTTTTTTAGGTGATCAGCGGCGTGATTAGACCCGTGATGACGAAGAGGCTCAGTTTGAAGATTAGTAGAGCCTAAGAGGTTGGTTTGGTTGTATAGAGTCCTAGAGTCGTTCATGTACTCCCAGGTCCAGGCAGGGGGTTTTGTATATGATGTACATCTACTCGAGATTTTGTTGTATGCCTTGGGCATTGCAAATGTTGTAATTATCTGGACAATATCTTTTGTATACATGTTATGGTTGAGGCCAATGAACTCATGTAAAGGTACCTGCTATAAATATGCATGTGAAGTTAGACCTTCGTGCAAATATTTCCTAGGCAATATTAAAATTTTATTCAGTTTATTATATACCCTTTTGGTCAAATGGTTAATTAGTGGTTGATTGTCGTTTTGGTTTTGAGTAAATCTCGTTTAGCGTTGCGGGTTGCCACAGCAATTGCCTAAGAACACTTGGGCAGCAAGTCGCCCCCGTAGGGGTGCATCTAGGCGGAAAGTCATCACGTGGGTTAGGGCCTAGCCCTACACCTCACTGTTTTTGTTGCCTTGGCCTATTTTTGTGCATCTTAGTACTTTAATGGAATTTAATTCTCTTTTTCATCATACTACTATTTAAAGAAAAGATTCTGGTGGTAATCAACTCCGCTTATGTTTTGTACATTTTGTACAAATATAGTCGGTCCTAAACCCGGGTAAAAGAGGAGGGCTGGTGGTAGGTTGACAGTCAGTCATAAAAATTGTCACTCTTTTTATGACATTCTAGTGGTAATTATGGTGTCCCCACTACCATGCGACCACCAGAATGGTCATGCCCACCTCATGGTTGAACAATCTTTAAATCAAAACTGACAGCCACCTTCACAAATGCACAGTGCCGATAATAGAAAAAATGACAAATGTGTAAGTTATCTTATTCCAAATTTCAATATCAAATTAAAGAAGACATATCAAATATTGAAACTCTTATATCTCAACTTAAACTGTTGACATTTGAAAGTTTAAATATATTTTTGTTACTATCATTACAAAACCAAGGGCATATTAAGAATATTTTACTTTAAAAAAAAAATCCAAATGTTTGTGAGAATTAGCTTATATATTGAAACAATCATACAACAAATTGTTTTATGCATCTTTGCATGAAGTTTCAAAACAATTTAACAAGAAAACTTCTGAAAAGAAAAATAAAAAGCAAAAATATTTAAGTATTGATGAATATATATGTTTAGCCATAATATACAGGTTTTTGCGTATAGTATCTCAGATACTTTTTAACTTTTTTTGAGAAGAAAAAAAAGTTCAAATAGTACATTAGTCCCAATCTTGGTAGATCCAAACAAATGAGTAATATATTGTGGTTCAATTTCGTGGATCTCATGTTCACTGCTAAAACAAGGTTCTTTTTTACATATAGTTAATCTGGAGACAATTGGAATCATAGATCTAAGCTAAATCTAAGTAAGCAACTTATATATTTACAAAAAAAACGCATCATTGTGCGGATTAACTGCCATTATGCTTAGTTTTGCATCATAACACCAATTTATCATGTTAATCGCAGTGGTTCATCAAGAAAATTTGTCTCCCTGGTTTTGAGACGTAATCCCCTATTGCTCTTTCCATAAAACTAAAAGGGTGTTTTTACATGTGAACATCATTGTCACTGCAGCCTCTGCAACGCTGTGTACATGGTTTAGCCTTATACAGGATAGAAGTTCATGTAGGTTCCAATAGAAATTCTTGGACAGAGGTGGTTCGGGACTCAAATTATTCTTCTCATTATTTCATCCACCAATGTGAGTTTACTAAGGAGAACCACATCTCTTAAGCAGAGGAATAGGACAAGTCATAAAGAAATAAAGTAAACATAGACCTAAAATGAATGTGTGAAAGAAATAACACATACGAATTCCATGCGAGCTCAAAGCTACAAACCTCTGCAATCTTAGTTGCACAATCAAGGTTCCACAGAAAGAGATTTTCTTCATCAATGCTGATTACATTATTAAGCTTCCCAGTTGGCCACCAGATAACACTGTACATTGCACAAACAGCAAATAAGAGGAAATGCCACTGATGCAATCACTACTTTTATAATGAGAGCGGGGAAGCATCTTCTGTATATTCGCAAATACAATGATATATTAATTATTAGGTGGACTTTTATGCCTGAATTTAACCCCTGTCAAATAGTGAACATTGAATAGAACTTAATAAACATTATCAACAGCCTAGGAACTTGAATATCAAGGCAAATCAACATCTGTTTTGTTATGGAAGAATCAAACTAGAAGTGTAGCTTGTCGTGTTGAATAGATGGTGATCTAAGTGCTCATCAAAGATGGACTAAGAGAAGCCATACATGTTTAAAAATGGATAAGGTGTGCCTCATACAGTTGGAAATTATTTACATCTTTTCATACGATCCAAAGCTGTGGCACATTTCAGTCAACAGAAAAGCACGAAAAGAGCAAGGTTTATATCTTTTCATACGATCCCAAATGCTGTTACCATTTGATTTTGGAAGTATGTCCATTGAGCGAAACAAGTTCTTCTAATTGTGGTGCACTTGATTGACCAGATTGTTCTGGAATCTGCCATATTGCTGCTCCATACTTCTCACCTTCAACCAAACAGAAAGCCCAAGATCAATTCAGGTCTAGTGAAAAATGTTTACCAAAACAGGCGAGCGCAATTAGAGAGAAACTGTGAAGAAAGAATCAGTGCAATATTCTTGGTTAAAAGTAATGCCCCTGTTGAACCATGAGAACTGTGAAAAATGTCACATTCATAACCATTAAACATGTCAGGTGCTAGGTGATTGACCTTCTAGGAAAAGAGATAATATCAGTGCTATCTGTTAAAGGAAAAAATAAAACAGGACAGAAAAGGCATGGTGCTGTGTAAAAGAAGTGTCAACTAATATAGGTGGATTAACTTAATTGAATGTACAGTATCATAGTACTGTAAGATGATATCTCGAGACAGAAGAAACAAAGTTTATGTACAATCATCAAGTTGTGAGTTGTGAATTGTGGTTCCATAGTGTTGCACATCGGGGTGAGAGATTAGCGTCTTGTTGTTCCCAGTGTGCAAGAGTTTTACCCTATTGGAGGACCATCAGTCAAATGCTTATACTTTACATTTCAAGACAATCTTCATTATGTTCTTCCAAAGTCTGAAGTTCTTTTCATTGACTCAATCAGTAATGATCTTATGGTAGAACGTAATTATAGCTTTTGACCAGAACAGTGTGTCCTCATCACCATAATTATTTATACTAGGGAAAAGAGGTTAATTATAAAAATACCTAGAAATCATGTTGTCTTGTGCAATAGACATCATGTGTGTTGATTGTACGAAACGTACGACAAGGGTACAAAACATATTGCAATCAAGTATTGTGGATAGATGAAGGTTGGCTACTTCTACGTGACAACGGCAGCACAAATTAGCAGCACAGATTGTTGTCATAGACTGGACAAGTGAGGCAACATTTAGGTGGTACAGATGAATGCAGTGGCCCAAGAGAAGAGAGGTGGAGTGAAGGAAGGGTTTGTGATGCAATTCAGACAACCCTTTGATGCAGTGAGAAACTATCTTTCTCACAACCATGGATCAGGATTGAGACTCTAATAGAGGGGAGAGAGAAAGAGACGTCCTCTCCAGAGTAGACAGCAACTCAAATGACACGCTTTAATGCCATGTAATGGACAAGTTGGTGAGCTGACCTGTATATATATATATATACATATATGTGTGTGTGCAAGGTTGCAAAATGCGTGAGGCGTAACGAGGCATTTTTGTCTCAGTGAAGCGAGGTGTAAGCCTCAAAATATGTGTGAGGCGGTAATAATAAATTAATTTATAGATGTATTTACACATATATTTTCATGTGTTATGTATACGAATGTGTGTATAACAAAAAAGGTATATACAAGCAGAAAAATATGAAATAAAAATTAATTCTGAATCTTAATAATGATAATAGAGACTAAAGACCCACCACAATACGAAAATATCTATGTAAAAAATAATAAGATATCAATTATTTATACTATTAGAATAAAAGATGTCGATAGAAAAACTAGAGGAGATAGAATTTCAAATTAATAGGAACGAGGAACCAAAACTCGTTAACAATGATATGAAATTCACCGACATAGTGAATAAGGAGGCAGAAAACAAAGAGAAATTTAACAATGAAGATTGAATTTGTCACTCGAGAAATGATAATTAAATTTTTATTAATGAAAAATAACAATTAAATATAAGAACTTCGATTTTTTGAAGGAAGTGTTTGTAATAATCTTAAAAGTAGACAATTTGGTGGTTAACATAAGACGTTATCATCCAGAATTGAGGTGTGCATCTCAGCTAAGCCTTAGAGCCTTAGTGCTTTGAGGTGGGCCTCAGACATTGTGAGGCATAAGCCTTGAGCCTTAGTGCTTTGAGGTGGGCCTCAGACATTGTGAGGCATAAGCCTTAGTCCAGGACACCGAAGCGTAAGCCTCGAGGCGCATTTGGGATAGCCTCGCCAAGAGGCGTAAGCCTCGCCAAGAGGCGTAAGCCTCGAGAGCCTCAAGGCGGGTTTTGTATTACCATGTGTGTGTGTGTATGGGATATATAGATACATAGAGAGACAGAGATTCATGCTAGAATACACTCGAGTGAATGGATCACACGGTACACTCAAATGGTGTTTGCATATCAAGACTATTTTTTTACAAAATGTAAACCATTGATCTTCATTGTCTTACTATAATTAGGCTACATACAAATTTTGAGCATATCTGGATGTGTGTAAGTCACTCATCCGAGAGCAACAAAACTGACGCACGAAACTAATTTGAAATGTATTATTTTGTGGTGTTTATCAAATAACCTATAAATGTCCAAATGGACTCAAAATTTATATATGAACAATTCCACAAGATGTTTAAGAAGATCGAAGGATTAGATTTTTGAAAATAATCTTGCATCATGAAAAACTAGTTGAGTGTATTATGCTCGTGATACGCTCGAGTGTATTCTGGCCTCTCTCTCTCTCTCTCTCTCTGAGAGAGAGAATCAGGCTAGAATACACTTGAGTGTAGAGATCACGTTGTACACCCCAATGGTGTTTGCCTATCTAGACCATATTCTTCCGAAATCAAATCCATTGACCTTCATGGTTACAATAATAATAGGCCGCATACAAAATTTAGCTCATTTGGATGAGTGTAAGTCACTCATACATCAAAATTGACGCACAAAACTAATTTGAAATGCATGATTTTCGCCTCTTTTAGATGTACTACCTATAAGCGTCCAAATGAGCTGAGATTTATTATATAGTGTGTTCTTAAGATATTTAAAAAGATCCAACGGTTTAAATTTTTCAAAAAGTTGTTGCATCTTTAAAAACGACTGAGGTGTACGGTGCCTCCGGTACACTAGCCTGACTCTCTCTCTCTCTCTCTCTCTATATATATATATAGAGAGAGAGTCAGGCTAGAATACGCTCGATTGTATTCGGAGCAGAATACATTCAAGTAGTTTTTCATGATGCAATATTTTTTTCAAAAATCTAATCCGTTGATCTTCTTAAACATCTTGTGAATAGCTCATACGCAAAATTTGAGCACATTTGGACATTTATAGGTCATGTTATAAAGACCGCAAAAATTATGCATTTCAAATTAGTTTCGCGCGTCGATTTTGTTGCCCTTGGATGAGTGACTTACACTCATCCAAATGGGCTCAAAATTTGTATGTAGCCTAGTTATAGTATGACGGTGAAGATCAATGGTTTACATTTTGCAAAAAATAGTCTTGATATGCAAACACAGTTGAGTGTATTCGTGCGATCTGTACACTCGAGTGTATTCTAGCATGACTATATATATCTGTACACTCGAGTGTATTCCAGCCTGACTCTATATCTGTACACTCGAGTGTATTCTAGCCTGACTCTATATATATAGAGAGAGTCAGGCTAGAATACACTCGAGTGTACAGATCGCACAAATACACTCAAGTGTGTTTGCATATCAAGACTATTTTTTGCAAAATGTAAACCATTGATCTTCACTTTCATACTATAACTAGGCTACATACAAATTTTGAGCCAATTTGGATGAGTGTAAGTCACTCATCCAAGGGCAACAAAATCGACGCGCGAAACTAATTTGAAATGCATAATTTTTGCGGTCTTTATAACATGACCTATAAATGTCCAAAAGTGCTCAAATTTTGCGTATGAGCTATTCACAAGATGTTTAAGAAGATCAACGGATTAGATTTTTGAAAAAAATATTGCATCATGAAAAACTACTTGAGAGTATTCAGCTCCGAATACAATCGAGCGTATTCTAGCCTGACTCTATGTATATATATGTGTGTGTGTGTTTGTGTGTGAGTGTGTATACATATGTATGTGTGTGTGTGTATATATATACGGCAACGATCCAGTGAGAAACATATCTTGGTGAGAGCATGAGAGGCATCTGAATAACTCTCCATAGAGACCAACTTTTCATAATCCAACTGTATAGATTAAAAGTATACCTCATATTTACCTTCCTACAAAATTTCATCATCATCGGATTTGTATACCATTCACAATAAGCGAATACTTTTCAACGCTCCATACTGAATTTTGTGCTGACCGTCGGATGTAAAAAATATATATCGTACATTTTGGCCATGTAAACAATATTTGATTGCAATGATTTTTTGTGGAAAGGTAAACAGAATGATGCTTTTCCCATCTATAAGGTTGGATTTTAAAAAACAGCTTTAAGTTTTCAGTTACTCAAATGCCTCTCATACTCTCATTATAGAATGTTTCTCACTGGATCGCTACCCTACATATATATATATATATATATATATATATATGTATATATATATATATATATATGTATATATGTGTGTGTGTATTTATATGTATATACATATATATACACAATATTTGCTTGCAGAAAATCAAAACAGGGGAACAATGCAGAGAGATTGGAGACACTAGGTACGAAATTTGGTATACATGTATTGACAAACATAGAAATGGCATTGGAATTATTGTTGATAAGATGTTGAAAGATGATGTCGTCAAAATCACACGGATGGGGGACAGAATCATAGTTGTCAAGGTTGTTCTTGGGGGAAAGATTTTCAATATTATTAGCGCTTATGCCCCCCAAGTTGGCCTCAGTGAGGAGGCAAAAAAGGATTTTTGGGATAACATGGATAAACTCATGCAAGATATATCGATATAGGAGAAAATCATTATTGGGAGTGACTTAAATGGCCATGTGGGGAGTAGCAATGTTGGATATGAGAGAGTTTGTGGTGGTTTTGGATATGGAAGCAGAAATGGAGAAGGAGAGAGGATTTTAGATTTAGCAGTTGCTTATGATATGATCTTGGTGAATACACATTTCAAAAAAAGAGATCCTCATCTTATTACTTTCAAAAGTGAACGCAATTATAGCCAAATCGATAACTTCCTTACAAGATGACTGGATAGAAAAGTATGCAAGGATTGTAAAGTGATTCCTGGGGAAGAACTCACCACCCAACATAAGCCCGTGGTTTTGGATGTGAACATGAAGATCAACAAAGGTAAGCATAACAGAAGTCAAGATAGAAGGATCAAGTGGTGGAATCTTAAAGGAGAAAAGAAATTTACATTTTATGATAAACTTATCAAGGAGATAACTTGGAATTTGGAGTCTGATGTTAACTCTATGTGGCAAAGTATGGGTCGTGCATGCTAAACAAAAATTGCCAAAGAGGTCCTGGAAGAGTTTAAAGGGTGTGGGCCTCCACAGAAAGAGACTTGGTGGTGGAATGATGAAGTACAAAAGGCTATTAAACTCGAGGGAAATCTATAGGAGCTTGCCCAAATCTAGAGATGATGAAACTTTTCAGAAATACAAACAAGCAAAGAAAGATGCGAAGAAGGCAGTTCAAGAGGCAAGGTCTAGACACTTTGATGAGATATATAAGAAGTTGGACACTAGAGAAGGCGAAAAAGATATTTATAAAAAGGCTCGTATAAGAGAAAGGAAAGGCAGGGACTTGAATCAAGTAAAATGCATCAAGAATGAAGATGGCATAGTGTTGGTGAAGGATGACGATATAAAGAACCAATGGAGAAATTACTTTCATAAGCTTTTCAATGGAGATACTGTGAACAATGTAAGAGACTCGAGTGACATGAATGCAAGAAATATCACTTACACACGACGAGTTTCACTATCTGAGGTTAAGAATGCTTTGAAAAAGATGAAAATGAAAAAAAAAACATGTGGTCCAGTTAGTATTCCTATTGATGTAAGGAAGAGCATGGGGGATGAAGGAGCTATGTGGTTAACAAATTTCTTTAACAAGATTATGAAGACAAAAAAGATGTCACTTGAATGGAGAAATAGTACTATAGTCACAAACTACAAGAACAAAGGAGATATTCAGAGCTGTGCAAACTACAGAGGTATCAAGTTGATGATTCGCACTATGAAACTTTGGGAGAGGATTATTGAGCAAAGGCTAAGATTGATTACATGGATCTTAGACAACCAGTTTGGTTTTATGCCGGGAAGATCAACAACTGATGCTATTTTTCTAATAAGGAAGCTTATAGCGAGGTACAGAGAAAACAAAAGAGATCTTCACATGGTGTTTATTGATCTGGAAAAGGCCTATGATCGAGTACCCAGGGAAGTGTAGGTTTTGCATAAAAAGGGTGTGTCTATCCAATATATTAGCCTAATTAAAGACATGTATGATGGCTCAACTGCAAATGTTAGGACTCCTGGAGGAGAGACAAATTTTTCCTATCACTGTTGGGGTACATCAAGGATCAGCGCTCAGCCCTTATCTATTTGTTCTTGTTATGT
Source organism: Alisma plantago-aquatica (assembly GCA_963693085.1). Taxonomy (NCBI): domain Eukaryota; kingdom Viridiplantae; phylum Streptophyta; class Magnoliopsida; order Alismatales; family Alismataceae; genus Alisma; species Alisma plantago-aquatica. Next base: position 941,691,892 of record OY856410.1, on the reverse strand, counting down.
ATGAATTGACAAAGCGTGTTCAAGATAATATCCCTTGATGCATGTTATTTGTTGATGACATTGTGTTAATTGATGAAAGAAAAGAAAGATTTCATGATAAGGTTGAACTTTGGAGAAATGCATTGGAATCTAATGGATTTATGATCAGTAGATACAAAACTAAATATATGCATTGTAATTTTAGCCAATGTAGAATTGTGAATGGTGGAATCAAGTTGGATGGAATGGATGTATTGATATGTAATAGGTTTTGTTACTTGGGCTCTATTATTGAAAGAGAGGGTGAGCTTCAAGATGATGTTTGTCACCATAATTTTAAAACCCAACCCAACCCGGCCGGTTGAACCACCACCCGACAGGTTTTCCGGGTCGGGTAGGGCTGAAACCGGTTTTTGGCCAAGACCCGGAGTTGACCCGGTGACCCGTCCGGTTCAACCGCCAACCCGGGAACCCGGCCCTCGGGTCAAAGACCAGGCTGGGTTTTGTTATTTTTATTTTCCTTTCCCTAAATTACCATTTGACTGATTTTAGTGTCCTTTCACGCAACTCCAACTATTCAAGCATTGATATCTTCACTTGTCTAGTAACTTATAACTTGTTTTGAGCATTGCAAAACCATTTGTTTGCTGCTTTATGAATAAATGCATTATTTGGAATGTTTGATGTTTCATAATTCATCATCCATACTTTCATACAGTAGATTATATACATATATATAACTTATAAAAATATATATATGAACATATACAAACTATATGTATATATATATCGATACATGTGTATAAATGTATGTATATAAAAATATTATGTATATGATGTCATCGGGTCAACCGGTCGACCCGGAGGTTGAACCAAAGTCCCGTGACCCAAAAGCTTCACCGGGTCGACCTCCGGGTCGGGTATGAAAACCTTGTTTGTCACAGGATCACAGCAGGATGGCTGAAGTGGAGGAATGCAACTGTTGATCCCTCTCAGATTAAAAAGCAAGTTTTACAGAACAGCTATATGGCCGGCCATGCTATACGGGAGTGAATGTTGGGCAGTGAAGAAATAAGGTTTCAACAAGACAAATGTGGTTGAAATGTGTATGTTAAGATGGATGTGCGGGAAGACGAGAAAAGATCGTTTGAGGCATGGAACCGAACTTCGGCAAAGTTGGGCGGAGTTTCGCCGAAACTTCAAACTCCGACCATGGGCGACGTTGAATCCCCAATACTTCGGCCTCATCCAAACTTCAGGGCAAACTTTCCCTATTTTCATCGAAGTTGAATTTTTTGTGTATTTTCGTCCCAAGTTCTCCGAAGCATGGTTGAATAGGCGGCTAGGCGACCAGGCGTTGCCTGGGGATGCCCAGGCCGCCTAGGCGCCCAGGCAGAGGCCCAGGCGTTTCCAGGCATTTATATATATATATATATATAGATAGATTAATTTAATGGATACATGTAAAATTTATGAAAAATAAAGTTAAATCATAGATGGTTAAATAATATCAAAATCAGTACATAAATAAACACAAATCAGTAGATAACTAAATAAAAAATAGTAGCTAAATAAATACAAAAAGTAGATGACTAAATACAACTAAGTGGATAAATAAATACAAATCAGTTGATCAATAAAGCTACATCAGTAGATGATTATATAATTTCAAAATCAGTGCACAAATAAATTCAAATGAGTAGATAACTAAATAAAAAACAGTAGACGAATAAATTCAGTAGATGAATAAATACAAATAAGTAGATGAATAAATACAAGTCAGTTGATAAACTAATATAAATCAGTAGATGATTAAATAATACCTAAATCAGCACATAAATAAATACAAATAGTAGATGAATAAATACATTAAATACAAATCAGTTGATAAACTAATATAAATCAGTAGATGATTAAATAATTCCTAAATCAACACATAAATAAATATAAAATAGTAGATGAATAAAATACAATAAATACAAATCAGTTGATAAATAAAGTTAAATCAGTAGATGATTAAATAATATCAAAATTAGTACATAAATAAACACAAATCAATAGATAACTAAATAAAAACAGTAATAAATAAAAACAAATAAGTAGATGGATAAATACATAAGTGGAAAAGTAAATACGAATCAGTTGATAAATTACATCAGTAGATTCTTATATAATTTCAGAAGCAGTATAAATAAATTCAAATGAGTAGATAGCTAAATAAAAAACAGTAGTTGAATAAATTCAGTAGATGAATAAATACAAATAAGTAGATGAATAAATACAAATCAGTTGATTAACTAATATAAATCAGTGATGATTAATCAATTCTCAAATCAGTACATAAATAAACACAAATAGTAGATGAATAAATATAATATATACAGATCAGTTGATAAATAAAGTTAAACAGTTGATAACTAAAGTTAAATCAGTAGATGATTAAACAGTATCAAAATCAATACATAAATAAACACAAATCAGTAGATAACTAAATAAAAACAGTAGATAGATAAATACAAATAAACATATGAGTATATACAATTAAGTAGTGCCTGGGCGGGTCGCCTAGCCCACCTGGGCAGACGCCTAGCACGCCTGGCATAGCCTTTGATGCCGGGCGCCCAGATATGGAGACCCCATTGGCCGCATGGGCCGCATGGGCGCCTGCCCGTACAACACAGCTCTGAAGTAGTCGAAGTTTCCTGGAAGTTGGCAAAGTTGAGACGACCCAGGATAATAATCCTAACTAGTGCCCTAACGGTCACATAAGGCATAAGTGTCGCCTCCAACCCTATTCACAACTTCTGATATCAACTCCTATGTTTGTTGTTGCCACTTTCCTAGAGAGGGTCTTGTAACTACTATTTGATTGTATATTGTATACAATACATATGTTCAACACTTGAATTGTATCTGTATGTGTATTGCATGTTTGACCATTGCAAGCAACACATTGTATTATCAACCTACCTAGGGCTAGAGAGTCTGTGAATCGTGTTTTTATGTTAAATTAACAATTATAAGATAGAGGTTTAACATAATTGGAAGTTTTCAATCAAAATTTCCTTCAAATTCACATCATTTTCTTCAAAAATCATCGAAGTTTGCTTCTAAACTTCCTCAAAACTTCCTCGAAGTTTCCACAAATTTCCACTTCCACACCTAGCAAAGTCGACATGAAGTCGAAGTCATGCACCATGGTTTGAGGAATGACTATATCAGAAATAAAGTGGGGGTGGTGAGCATCGAGGACAAGTTGCGTGAAGGCCGTCTAAGATGGTATGGACATGTGCACCGTAGATCGAGAAATGCACCTATTCAAAGTAAACAACTAAAAGAAGCAGAGGCAGACCTAAAGATGGCTTCCCTCCTATGCTAAAGATTGCTTCATTCGCATTTGTTTGTCTTTGACTGCTATCATGATAATAAAAAACCCGCCTTGAGGCTCTTGAGGCTATCCCAAATGTGCCTCGAGGCTTACGCCTCACAATGTCTGAGGCTCGCCTCAAAGCATTAAGGCTCTAAGGCTTAGCTGAGACGCACGCCTCAATTCTGGATGATAACGTCTTATGTTAACCACCAAATTGTCTACTTTTAAGATTATTACAAACGCTTCCTTCAAAAAAATCAAAGTTCTTATAGTTAATTGTTATTTTTCATTAATAAAAATTTAATTATCATTTCTCGAGTGACAAATTCAATCTTCATTGTTAAATTTCTCTTTGTTTTCTACCTTCTTATTCACTATGTCGGTGAATTTCATATCATTGTTAACGAGTTTTGGTTCCTCGTTCCTATTAATTTGAACTTCTATCTCCTCTAGTTTTTCGATCGACGTCTTTTATTCTAATAGTATAAATAATTGATATCTTTTTTTTACATAGATATTTTCGTGATGTGGTGGGTCTTTAGTCTCTATTATCATTATTAAGATTCAGAATTAATTTTTATTTCATATTTTTCTGCTTGAATATACCTTTTTTGTTATACACACACTCATATACATAACACATATGAAAATATATGTGTAAATACATCTATAAATTAATTTATTATTACCGCCTCACACATATTTTGAGGCTTACGCCTCGCTTCACTGAGACAAATACGCCTTGTTACGCCTCACGTATTTTACAACCTTGACTGCTATTCACTCTTGTCTTCTACATCAGCTTGATATTAAAAATCTATTCATGCATGTGATTAGGATGAGGAGATTTATATAGAGCAACCACCTGTATTTGTTGATCAGGGGATTCTGATCTAATATGTCATCTTCACAGGTCCCTTTATGGCCTGAAGTAGTCGCCTTATACCTAGTTTGGTAGATTCAACACTACTCTTACTGAGTTTGAACTCTAAAGGTGTATTACGGATCATTCAGTCTTCTATAAAAAGACAGACATCTGGGAGCAATTTTTGTCAGTGGCTTATTTCGATGATATTGTGGTTACTGGGGATGACAAGCATGGCATTGCGTGATTAAAGCTCTTTCTGCATGTCCAATTTCAGACAAAAGACTTGGGAAGTCTTAAAAAATTTGAGGATTGAAGTTGCCAAGTCTAAGTTAGGGATTGTAATTTCACAAATGAAGTATGCCTTAGATCTCCTCAATGAGACGGTGATGCCTAAGATTAGACCTGTTGATACTCATATGGATCCTAAAGTCAGATCATCCATGAAGCAAGGGGAGATACTTGTTGGGAAGTTGATTTATCTGACTGTCACTCGGTCTGACATTGCCTTTGTCACTAGTGTGGTTATTTAGTTCATGGATAAGACATGCACATGTCATATGGAGATTGTTATGCACATTTTGAGGTATCTAAAGAAGTTTCCTTGCGAGGGATTTTTGTATCTAAATCATGGGCATTTGCAGGTATAGGGTTTCTCAGATGCTGATCGGGTCGGATCCAATATTGATAAGAGGTCTATCTCTAGTTATTGTGTGTTTGTGGGAGGAAATCTCATGTCTAGAAAGAGAAAGAATCAAACTATTGTAGCAAAGGGCACTATAGAATCAGAGTATAGTCTTATGGCCCAAGCATTAGTCACTTATTAGAGGATCTTGGCTTCATGAAGGAAGCTCCTATGGGCTTGAAGTGTGACGATAGGGCTGCAGTCCACATTGCCAAGAATTTGGTCTTTTGTGAGCGAACCAAACATGTTGAATTCGATTGTCATTTTCTGCGGGAAAAAATCAACAGAAGTTGATTCAGTTGTCACCAGTCATATCAAAAGATCAGTTAGTTGATTCGTTTACAAAGTCCCTAAATGGTTGTCTGGTCCAATACTTACGTAACAAGTTGGGCACATATGATATATATGCTCCAGCTTGAAGGAAAAGTGTTAATATGTATGTATAGGGACCTACTTGTAAGTGTAAGAAAAGGTCAGGGACCTATGTGTAATGTCTGTAAAGTTTCTTGTGTATAAATGTGCAAGCACCCCGACTGTGAGATAGGTTGAGGGATTCTCCCAACTTGCTCTAGTTTTCACATATATCTTGTATTTCCAACCTACACAAAGGCATTTTGCTCTATTAAAATCACCTACTACAAAATTGGTTAAAGTCTTATCAACGGGTTACTATTCTCAGCACTTTACGGTCTGAAATGTGATATACCATTTCACTCCTGAACTCTAGATCATGGCCAATTTGAGACCTCTCTTGACCTTCCCTCTGTTAAACCAAAATTAACAATGACCTCTTTGATAATTTCCCAAGCAGATTGATTGAAGCTCCAGTTAAACCATTTGGCCCTATCACACCATCCACATCCAAGTTCATCACTACAGCATGAATTTCCTTCACGGGTTGTGAGAAAAGCATGACGTTGTCATCTCCATCCGCCAGTCTAAGCACCCACTTAAAGAAACACCTCAACAAGTACAGTAGCTTTAGCTTATCAAGGAAAAGAGAAACATATCATTTTTTACTAGTTCATTACTATTATTAGCAAGCGCATGAATCCCCCACATAATTTCCCAACAATAATCTTGTTTTCGCCTTCATACGAGTGTGGAAATTTTTTGTAGACGTGTTCCCTCCTTCAACCACCCTCACCCTTTACTTATTCCTTCAGTACAATTCCCCCCACGTCAACACTTATCCAGCTCCCCCCTTGTTTGTTCCAGATCCCTAATTGTCTGCTCATTGAGATTGTTATTGTAGTTTACTTGTATCTCTAACATGGCTAAAAACATTTGTATTTCAAAGTTGTTGCCAGCTGCTTGGTTTTATTTCTGAGAGATTTCTTTTCATGCATTCTGATCCCTTAGTATGTCAAATGTGGGGATTAATCGGTCATTTCAAACTCTAGTATAATCGGTCTTTAGTTTACAATTCAGATCAGCAAACGAGGGGAATGTACTGATTCTGTTTTTACATATTTCAGTTTTCCATTTCTTTTCCCTTCTTAGGGCCCAATTCTTCCTGTCTCACAACTTTCTTGTTGCCCTTCTCTGATTCCTTCGTTTGCTATTTTATCGCAGCATGTTATCATTTTTCAGCTACTTCAAAATTTCATCGGTGCATCTATTTGCATTTCCAAAGCAGTGTTTAGCCAAAATATCAGATTTTGATTGCTGGTTAGTTCAGTTTTAGCTGGTTAGTTCAATTTTAGCTAGTTAGTTCAATTTTAGCTGGCAGGAATTTCTGTAATAAAGAATTTCCAATTTAATTAAAAGAATCTGAAGTTTTATTGTCCTTATCATCTCTAAAGCGGCAACCAAGACAGTAGTCACCTCTTACTAGTTTTAGCTTTTTATTTGCATCAGTAAATTTAGGATTCTACGAAGATTAAAGGGCGGGGGGAAATCCTATTTAGAATAGATTATAGATAGAACGCACGAAGCGAGGCATTTGGAATTTGAGAAGAACCTCACGTGCCAAACCGATTATGTGCCACCGTCGAAATTGCAGGCGTGCGAATTATAAGCAGACGCAATCAAATTATACAATGATGTTCTCTTACCGGACGCAGAGACGGTGGAGAATATCCTTGAATCAAAGGGGCATGACGCAAGATCCCAGATCTCATTCTGGTGGTAGAAAAGCCCGTCACAAACAAGCTCAGTTCCAGACTTTGAAAGCCGGATCAAGTGCACCTAGCACACAAATAGAAACGGTAGCCCGAACATTTCGATCAAATAACAAACCATTTTTATCGAATGAGACAAAATTCTGGAACGAACAGAGGTTTTAATTTTTTTTAAGGGTGGGGGTGGGGACTTAGCAGAAACCTCGTTCTCTTCCTTAAGACTGAGTGTTCCAGCAAGAAAACTGGTGTGATCAGCGTCTGCCGGGACGTCGGTAATGCACCTTGCCTGTGGTGCAGAGAGGTAAACGGCCGATGAACTGATTAGAGCAGCATGAACACGTCCCAGCTTGTGGAACGGGAGGGGTGGATCCAGGCCTACGCCTACCTGATACTTGAGGCCACCATACACGATGCCATTCGAGGCCGCCCGCATCTTCCCACGCTGCGTTACGGTACGAGAGAGAGCTCGTCGGCGTCGGCGTCGGCGGTCGCCTGTCCAGTCTCGCTATCGTTCGCTCAGCAGATCTGGTTTTGGACTTCCGTCACGTTGCAAGTCCACTTAGGGCTCGTTTGCTTGGACCGAAAACCAACTGGTAATATTGTAACTGCACGGTTTGATCGAATTCCTGCTAAGCCCAACCAAACAAATGCGGTTGTAGTTGCATTTCTCGATTTCATTTTCCTGTTTATAAAAACACCATCCAGTTGCAACTAGTAGCAACCAGACGAGGCCTTAGTCCAGTCTCACGGGACTCTCAATGCAGTATCCTAATAGATCTATCCATCTATACAATATGGGCCGTCCGGGATTAGTGTTGCATCTATACTATACAATATGGGCCGTCCGGGATTTCACAACATATTTACATATTACACAGATGTCCTTCAATATACTGCTGGGTACAAATGTCCTTTAACATATTACAGGAGTTCGAAGCAAAATTGTAAGGCCGTTAGAGCATTATCGTCATTATCCACATCCAGTATGTATCTAGGGGCAGCAGACAGCTGTCATTATTTTTGTATCGGACGCTCTGTGTAGGATTACCGAAATTCGATTACTGCCTGCGATGTGATATCCGAAGACGGCTGGAGGATTTTTACAGGTTTCTCATTTGTCGGTTGCTCTTCTTCCGTTTCCAAATTGCTCAGTCAAACTACTGGTAATGTTATTGGTTTTTCCTAATTCTTACACGCCACACCTAATCTTTCTATTTGTATCTCTTTTTCCAATTCTTGCACGCCGTACGTATTTCTGTTCGTATTCCCGGATTTACTATTTCTATTGTCCATATCGTTGGATGTTGGAAAATAATTGATTGAGTTAATTAGAACAGTCCACCGTGATGGAGTTGAAAGAGCAGGCTGCTAGGATTAATTATCTTCATTAGCTCCCCGGCGTGCCCGTAGCGAATGGGTTACCTGTCGGCCTTGACATCTTTACAGGGCAGCGCGTCTGACATTAGATCCTGACAGCCACCTCACCGGCCTTCTGCCATTATTCGTATGATACCTAATTTCCCTTCCTCCATGCTACCACCGTTAACCAATTTCTCACGTTGTTCCTGCTTCAATCTTCACCTCCTTTTTAAAGTTTCTAGAGTCTATTTCCAACTGAAATAGTGCCTCTACACTCCCAGTTGCACAATCCCCTTAGGCCTGTTCGCCACTGGCAGATTAGAGCCAGTTGGAAGAGGACGCAGGCGACAGTGGTAGGCAGTGAAATTTAGGATGCCGAGATACTAATCGACTGATCTAAGGAGAAGATCATCACATGATATTTTTTTTTTGCTATTTCCACGGACTGTTCAGTGTGAACCTGACTTTAGTTTTAGGAGCAGTGTGAATCTGAACTTGAACCTTGGCGTTTTTAACTGATTTGTAACATACCAAAGGCTGTTGTTGCTTCATATCTATTAAAAATCTGATCTTTTTCATTTATTTGGATGACGAGCTCTTCTAATTTACCCCTTTCTTCTTCACATTCTTTCTCTTTACCCATTCTTTTTTGCCTAATCATAGGTCAGTAGAAATTTCTATCTAATTTTGACTACAGTAGAGTTGACGTCTATTTTTATTTGAACTGATAAGTTAAAGATTATGAGTGATTGTTGTAGCAGCTGTAAAATATGTTCTGTGCCAAAGTAACTACATGGTGCAGTCTCCCGTTGAGAATATATTGAAGCAATCTGAACAGTGACTTCAGAAATAAACTGTCTTACATAAATATTGACGTGCCTAAGTAGCTAGATGGATCTACATAGTCATATCAGAAAGTGAAACTGAAGCTCCATGGGATGTAGTAAATTACCTTCTAGGTGAAAATAAGACCTACTACAGTAAGCAGTAGTAATCTGTCATATATATGGATGACGAGCATTGCATTTTTTATAATACAAGCATTGAACAATAGTTACACGTCACCTGGCGACTAATTTATTAGTTTAATTTTAAAAATATTGTATTATTGAACATTAGTTTAATCTTATTCATACTTAACTAAAGTGTCCACACATTGCTTGAGAATTTGGACTCTGTTTGACAATGAAACTATTTAGTCATTCCATCGGAAGTTTAGTTGTACTCTACCTTCTAAATTTATTTGTAGGGTTCATATATTAAAATCATTCTACACATAGTTTTATGTTGAATAGGGCAGTGCATATATTCGATGCTAGCTGTTTGTAAATTTTTTTTGAGTAGATGTAGCAGGTTAGGCATTGTATTTTCAGAATATTGAGTAAAGAAAATAACAAAATAAATCTACACAATATCTAGGCGCACTATATGAAACTTGACCAAGTTAATGGAGAACTTTTTCTATTTCAGTATTGGCATTGCGATGTGTACTGTTTAACTTAAGATGTGAACAACTTTTGCAGAAATCACAAAGTGACCAACGACGTAGCACCTAAACGATTATGTTAGGAAGCATTTAAATTTGATTTCTTCATTATTCCCCCTTGAATAGGACTCGATTCAGTCTGAGGTCTGAGCATCATAAAATATATTCCCTGTTGAAAGATATTCCAAAATAGGAAATAATTTCTGTGCTAGAAAGTAATAATAAAAATCATAGTCAAGTTAGGTTAGCAATAGTAGCATACGAAATAAAATCACTTTAGTTAATTGTAATGCCATTACACTATGACTGCTGCAACACTACCGCAGATAGTGTTGGTATTTACTTCATTAGTGCCGCAACACTACCGCATACAATTTTGGTTTTTACCCTATGAGTGTTGCAGCACTACCGTAGATAATTTTGGTGTATACAAAGATATTGTAGGTGGTGGTGCGTTCAGTTACAAGTTAAAATAGTCCATTTGAAAATGGCCCTAGGCACGCTGTTGATGTTAGGCCGAAATTGTTAATTTCTATAGCATATCTTTTATATTCTCGTCTTTAAAATGTTGTTTTTGGGTATCGAAAATATATTTCAATTCAAAAATTAACAATTTCTTTTTTCTTTAACAGATTGCATAGTTACTTCCGCAGATGGAAGCCTCAACTTATCGAGGTTTGTGTGGTTCAATTCTTTTATATGTTCAATTGTAAATTCGTGCACAAGTTTTATGTACAATTTTTCAAGTATATATATATATATAAAGACACATTTAACTGTCAATAGTTAGATGATTTTAACAACCACATCTATATTCTTTATAGGTGATTTTCATGATGAAAGAAATAGGAAACGGATGAGGGGTTATTGAGCAGATGCTAGGACTCATCAACAACATTCGAGTAATTCACTATAAAACCTACATGCACAAGTACACAATTAATTAATAACTATTTATAAATAATGAGTTGCACATGCAGATTTTCAACAACGACATTATTTAGGATTGTCGTCATGTATTTGCATACACTGTGGTGCATACATGTGGTTTGAAGAAAGAGTGATACTCAACATTCCTTACCTACTACAAATGAATTAGCTATTTTAGTTGTTGGTGGAGATGAGGACGTATCTGATTGTAGAGATATCGTAGTATGCTTAAGAGATAATACACTCAAAAGAATAAGTAAAAAGCATCATGCTTATATGTCGTTGCAATATCCATTGCTTTTCCCTTACGGTGAAGATGGTTGGAGACCAGATATTCTATGTAATCAAAATAGGGGATGACGTAAGAGGAAAACCATCAGTATGTTAGAATTTTACTCATACCGACTACATGATCGTGAAGTTGAAAGAAAATCGGACTTACTTCGAAGTGGTTGGTCGTTGCAACAATTTATTGTTGATGCTTACACATGCATTGAATCTGATCGTTTGTCATGGCATAGGAACAATCAGGATAAACTTCGAGCAGATACATACGTTAATATAAAAAATTCAGTCTCTTTTGGAATTGAAAGTGCAATGGATATAGGTAGACGTATTATTCTATCATCATCATTTACAGGAGGACCAAGGTATATGAGACAAAATTTTCATGATGCGATGACTATATGTGCATGGGCTGGTCCACCAGACCTTTTCATTACATTCACATGTAATCCAAAATGGCCAGAAATACGACAATACATCGATTGTTTTGCGAGGTAAATTGAGCGAAGATCGAGCAAATATTGTATCTAGGATATTTAACATAAAACAAAGGCAACTTCGTGATGATATTATCAAGAAGCAACTATTTGGAAAAGTAATTTCAAGTATAAATTATAATTAACTCGTATATAGTTATATCATTCCACTACTAATTTTTTCTCTCTAAATAGATCTTTCAGTTATAGAGTTTCAATAGCGGGGACTTCCACACATGCATTTGTTAATTACTCTCGATCGTGACAGTAAAATAAGGTCTGCTGAGGATGTAGATCGTATCGTTTCAGCTGAAATACCTGATATTCAAACACAACCTCTAGCTTTTCAGACTGTCACTAGGTGTATGGTTCATGGTCCGTGTGGTGTTTATAACACAAGATCTCCTTGTATGTTTAAAAATAAATGCAGTAAGTTTTATCCAAGAAAATTCAATGAATCAACTGTCTTTGACTCTGATGGTTATGTGGCATATCGAAGAAGAAGTAATAGAAGACATTTCGTTTTGGATTCAGTAACCATCGATAATCGTTGGATTGTGCCTCACAATATTTATTTATTGAATAAATATGACTCACACATAAATATTGAGATATGTAACCAAGCACAAGCTATCAAATATCTTTATAAATATTTACATAAAGGTCATGACAGAGCTACTGTTGTTATGCATAAAGGAAATGATAACATTGTTGGCGAGATAGCCACTGATAACACCAAATTTTGTGATGTTTATGGCCCTTATTTCGTTGCCAAAACTGCCCTTTTAAACTGTTTTCCTCTCCTTTTTGACATGTTTTTGAATAAACAGGCCACACTACGCTCTTATCCCATTTTTATCATCTTTTGCAGGGTTTTCCTCGTTTTTCCACTCTTTTATCAGCAAAAAGCCCATCCCGGCCCATGAACGCATTTACCTGCATCGGCCTTCCTACCAGTCGGCCGACACACTCACTCCCCGCCACACAGCAGCCCGATACGAATGTTGTACGACATGGGTATGCCGCGCAAGAAGGCTCTGACGGGCGACACACCACTTACCCGACAGGGAGCTGTACTCGCCACGACTACTGAAGCGTGTCGCACGATACAAGACACCCACCGGCAGGCACCCACCCATCACGATACCCGATATGCTTACTGACCGACACCCGTTGTGCCGGGCGACACGCACGACGAGCGTCCCTGGAGCTGAGCTAATAGAGCCAATGGAGGACACATGGCGCCCGGAGGACCGCAACTTCTTCCAACCGCTGCCTATAAATAGCAGCTATAGGACCTCGATGGGATGGGTCGGAATCTCACGAAAGCTATCTTTGGAAAGCACTTGGAGCTAGCGTGTCGCGTCCCAGAGGTGTACCAAGCGATACTAGGTGAGCACTTCCCCGACCCGAGAGGGCGGGAATGGTTCACTTAGAATCCGTCCACTACTACAGAAGTGCCTTTTAGTGTCGGTTGTTTAACCCCCTTTGGCGTCAGTTTCTGAACGACGCCTATGTGGGCGCCGCTTAAAGGTTGGACACTTCAGCGTCGGTTAAAAAACCGACGCCTATTTAACATCAAGGCGTCGGTTTATTATAAAACACCGACGCCAAAAGGGTTCGCGCCACAGAAAACAGCGTCATCTAGGACGCTTTCTGCGTCGGTTATATACTAAACAACCGACGCAGAAAAGTGTCCTAGATGACTCCCATTTCATGTAGCGCGAGCATGGTTCAGGAAAGCGGTATGCGGTGTACGGGCGGAGAGGGTACTGCATAGAGTATATGCGGTATGCGGGAGTATATACGGGAGTATATGCGGTTTTGGATTTTTTTTATTTCAATAAACTAATTATATATAAAATAATATAGCAAGATCATAAATTAAAATATATAGAGTAGGCACATACATCTATTTACTTATAAACATATTAATATGCATCTATGATGTATGATATGCTTATATATGTATATATGTCTATATATAGAATGTGTTTGTAATATATGTACAAATACTAAAATGTAGGTAAATCAATGTACAAATATATGTATAGTGTGTATAAATATGAATAAATCAAAATTTATAGATACACGCACAAATATGTGATTGTATATTTAGGTATATTGTATATGTATCTATAGATGTTAATATATCAAATGGTATTTGAATAAATGTACATATGCGTGTGGAAATGTTTTATATGTATTACAATGTATACATATAATTCAATGACTATATCTCAATTTATATATGTATATTGAAATGTGTGTATATATATGCATGTATGTACGTAATGTGTGAACATTAGTTGTGGGCTTTTCGAAAAGCGGAGTTTAATCGGCCGCTTAATCGGCCAAGCGGGAGTATATGCGGCCCATGACCGCTTAGTGGACCGATTAGTAATATGCGGTGCGGTAGGGTGACTGAATAGGTATATGCGGGAGTATATGCGGCCGTGCGGACCGATTTCCCGAACAGTGAGCGCGAGCACTTTTGGCGTCGGTGTTCAACAAAAAACCGACGATGTAAGTCTGTGCTGACGGTTATCTGTAAATAACCGACGCCTATATCTATTTTTTTTTTATAAATCTGTTTGCAGGCCTGCTGTGGCTGGTCAGCAGGATGAGAACATGCAGTTCAGTTTTCTGAACTGCAGGTTTACGACATCCATTGATATCAGCCTACAAACAGGCCACAAACCTGCAAAATTAACATAAAAAGATTCACACAAGTAGATACATTCAGACATCAATTCAATTGTCACGTTCACACATATAGAATCATTCAAATACATGTTTTAACATTCAGAAACATTCATTTACAAAGTATCATTCATCATCACTATCAACATCCCAATTATATCTTACAGTTGCCACTGTTTGTACAGCTATTGCCCATTCTTCTCTTACTTCATTTAATGCTTCCCTAGTATATGGAGCATGTACATTTTTTAAGCGTTTGCCTATAGTGTGGTCAGTTTTAAACACCTGCAAAGAGAATGATGTATATATATAAGTAATAATATAAAAATAAGATTGATATATTTCATACTAACTAATGAGACTATATATAATACCTCATGTATGGTATCGATGTCCAATGCGGCATGTTTGATAATCATTTGCATAAATCGCATCACATAGTATGCGCATGCCCAGCCATTGTCTTGTGTAGCGCACTATAAATTGAAACATACAAATTAATACAACTAAGCACAATTCACATCAATAATATATACATTGGAGTCGGGGAGTCGGGAACTTATTTTTACGTTCTCCCAAGACAATGGCTGGTTCTTTTTCCTTGGGACCTTTCCTCCAGCATTTTTGAATGCATCTAAACCCCTACATGTTAATATAACACACTAAGTTGCATAAGTAAATAGTAATGTAATAAAAGATGTTAACGGATATAAAAAATGAAATATTTCTCACCAGAATAATGCCATTCTCATTACGTGTCCAATTTTAGTGTTTAATGTACTTCCTGCGGGATCTAGATAATAAACAGTGAACGTCCCGGGGACAATAACTAGTAACTCCCAATGTCTACCACTAGAGGTAAAAAGTTAACAATTAATAACTCAAAATACAAAATAATAATGGAATTTTCTTAAGTCCAAATTATAAATAAAGCAAACTTACTTGACATTGAATGGAGCTATTATTATCGTCTTCATTTGATGACCAAAAATTGTAAAAGCATATATACAGTATTGTTGAACACTATCAGGGTCTTTAGCTACCATACTAATCAATGATGGAATCAAAAATCTCACATGATCATATGCAAATTGTTTGCAATGATCTTCGATTAAGTAGCTGCAAAACATATAGACGTATGCATTAATATATAAGAAACTAGATCACCGGATCTTACACAAGGTATATGGATGTATAAACAAGATCTCACCTTATCCATGTCTCTATCATTGATGTATTTAACCAATCATACATAAACAACTCAATAATATCTTGTATAAATAAAGAGCTGTCGTATGATTGACCTGCATAATCTGCATCTAAAGAAACAATTATAGGGCAAAGTATATTATGTGCCCGTAGCCAACATGCCATTCCCCTACAAGCAGGACCTAACGGGTATTGTAGGTCAGTTGGAACCCAAGTTGGTAATGCGGGAATTGGAGGTGGAGGCCTAGGTGCTCCTGGTGTCTTCTTTTTAACCTGTATATATAATTTCAGATCAGTTGACATCATATATACACATTAACAGTCTAAATCAATGTAAATTTATCTTACAATTTCAGTCGTGTAGAGGACATCTGCTTTGGGCCACAATATGACCCCGCTTTCTGCCTCACCAAGTGTATCAATATCTGGGTGGGCATATGGCAACTCAACTTCCCTCCAATCGGGTAATACATGTATCGGGCTCACACGAATGTAGCCCTGCGGCATTGGAGTCCCATGAAACGTTGCCCCAGGAAGGGACTGGTAAGCTTGCGCCTCTGCAACAACATAGTTTTCCATTCTTAAGCGGCATGGCTTCAATGCCTACAAATTTACGTAAAGAATGTTATACATATATACATATCATCTTGAAAACATATCATCTTGAAAAGACTAGCTACAATGTCATAAACAATACTTACAGCAGACGTGTTAGGCGATGGGTCTCCAGGATTACTTGCAGTCTGTGCACCAGGAGAAGAGTGGGTCGGCATAGGCTGATTGGAAGCCTGAGATGCCTGCCACCGCAGCAATTCTTCCTTGACCTTCTCAGCAACCACATCGTTGAGCTTCTTAGCAACTATATCCTCGACTCTCTTATTCTCCTATACATGGATAAAACAAATATTAGCTTTTTATTAATGAATTTCCTTTTGCAGTAACATTATAAAAATAGAATATGTTACCTCTTCTTGAGAAAGTCCCGCTCTGGGTTTGCGCTGGGATGGCCCAAAGAATGCTTTGATGCCCACACCAGCGCCGGCACCTCTAACACGTCCAGGATGCTCTGGGTTACCCAGAGCAACTGTCAATTCATCCCTTGTGCCCTGAGGGATGAACGTGCCTTGTTTCCTCTGCTCATGCAGCTCCCGCTAATCACCTTAAACAAAAATTGGTAAGTTAACACCACAAATAATCAATATTCAAATGATTGCTCTAAGAGTTGTATTTTACCATTTTTGCAGCGCCTCAGCAGTTTCGGGCTTCTTTATTTCACCCTTCTTGTTTTTCCTGCCAGCTATCCAGATATCATGGCGAGGGAAGGGTGTGGCTGCAGACTCCTGAGTAGCCGCAGACTCCGCCTGTAGTCTTTGGCGAACGCTTGCATAGCCTTTTGGACCCATAGTATGGTCATGTACATTCAGTGCACGCCTTGCTTTTTGTGCGTCACTGAGGGCCTAGTTAGTATGCACATTTATAATTAGGTTAGTAGCACTAAATGTTAATCTTGAATAGGTGAATACAATGTATATTAATTAAAATGGGAGTGACGCCTAATACCTTGAATTCTTCAGATTTTCTTGAAGCAACAAAATTGTCTCAATCTTCTTTGTCCAAGAAGTTCCATTGTTCAAGGGCTGACTTCTTCTTCTTATCACCCTGTCTTATGTATTCTCTGTTTAGATTTAACCTGTAATTCCTAAGCATCTTTCCAGCGCGTTGCATCACACTTTTACGATGCAACATCTCATCCAATGCAAACAGATTCTGTAAAATAGAAATGTTATTAACTAGTACCAAAAATATAATTGCAAATAATAGAATTTGTAATCTACAAAATAGAATTGCAAATAATAATAACTCACGCATAAATCTTTCCATATCAAGTCTTTCTTCGCCTGAGGAACTTTATGCCAATTATCATACTTAACACCACAATGGCTTCGAGTGACAACCCCAAGATAGTTTATAAAATTATTGCGGTTCACTCCAATTGCATTCCCTCCATTATCAAACTCCACAACCAATTTGGATCCACTGCCACTCAGCGCAAGTAACTTTTTCAACAGAGTGATACCCCTTTTCTTGTTAAGTTTTTGTTGCTGCGCATCAAGTTGCTCAATTGCTTCAGTGGGTAGCTGTGCATCATCAACCTAAAATTTGACAAAAATAAACACACCGAATTAAGCCAATATAGAAATACAGGATATATGACATAACTAGAAGATAATGAATTTTATAGAAATACGGGATATGTTTTTAGAACTTACGTTGGTATCCTCGCCATGCTCGTCATGGACAGCATGCTCATCATGGACTTCATGCTCATCATGGACATCATTCTCATCATGGTGAGCCATCTGAAAATTTCATTAAAAAGGAAAACATTTAGCATTTGTATCAACTAGAATAAGGAAAACATTTAGCATTTGTATAAACATACATGTCTCTAAAATTGTGATCTTTTATCAATTAGCAATCCTTCAATGTACAAGTAATATAAAAAACAATGATTGTTCACATTCTAGGCCAACAAACACATGTGATGTCATTCTTATATATAATAAATGTGTACCACCTATCCCATCCTTGAACACCTAATCTCACTAGTAAGTGTATAATGTGTATTGGGTTTTCAAGAAAATTTCGGCAGCATTTCCCCGCTGTTCTCTAAGTACATATGTACTTAGAGAACAAACGGGGAAATGCTACCAAAATTTTCTCGAAAACTCAATACACATTATACACTTACATCCTAAGTGAGATTAGGTGTTCAAGAACAGTCCCAAACCGGGGACTATCCAAGATTTACTCCTAATGAGTAAATCTTGGACGGGTTTCTAGGCCAACAAATAATGTGTTGTCATTCTTATACCTAAAATCCTAGTTCTTCAAATTAGGGTGATTATTGATGTCTTTAAAAGCATGATTGGCAATTTAGGGAAAGTTCATCATTTAAATTCCAAGCATTCACATGTGTGCATTACAGTTCATCATTAAGCAAGAAGGGTGATTAGGATTCTCAATATACTCAACAATAAAATAAGTTAAACATGTGTGCATTACAGTTCATCATTTACATTCCAAACATGTCACATGTGTGCATTACAGTTCATCATCAAGATATCTATAACTTACTTAAACATTCAATTATGAAGTAAATATACACTTAATTAAGAATAGCATGACACACAAAGTTACAGTCAACATCATTATGTTTTGTTCTATCATGGACTATCAGATTGGTATATCACATATGTATCAGTACATTATTAAATAAACACAATCAGTAAATAACTTTTAGCAAAAAATCCACTAGACGTGCAGCCTAGACGTGCCCTGGCGCCGCCCAAGCATCTGCCCAGAGGCCTATCTAGGCAGGGCACCTGGGCTTGGGACCCTAGGCGTGCCCTGGCACCTACTTAGGCGCTGCCTGCGTGAGTTCTAGGTTGGCGGCGGCAGAGAAAAGCAAGGCAGAGGACAAAAAAGGTGGTGAAGGTTTGTGGGTTACCTTGCACGAGGACAACACGAGTAAAGCTGCTTAAACCGGCGGGGGCGGAGGTGACGACGACAGCACCGTAGCTGCTTCTACTGGCGGCGACGACTAGAGGAGAGCAGGGGCGGTGGGCAACGACCGGCGGCGACGAGCGGACAGCAGCAGTAGCAGGGGCGGCGGAGAAGAAGGGCGCCGGAGAAGAAGGACGCCGGAGATGGGGCGCCGGAGAGAAGCGCCGGAGAGCAGCAGCAGCAGAGAAGCGCCGGAAAGTCGCCGCAACAGGGAAAATCGCCGCAATAGGGTAGCAATGAAACAGAAGAAAGGGGAAGAGTCGGGGGATCGCGGGGGGTTATAAGTTCCCAAATAGCGTTGGTTGTTTACAACAACCGACGCCTAAACATCTTTAGCGTCAGTTGGTTGAAACAACCGACGTCCAATTGGACGATATTTTCATGGAAATTTTTGGCGGGAACCACCTTTAGCGTCGGTTAGAGAGGGATAACTGACGCTGAAAATGACACTATTTTTTTTATCGAAAAATGGATTTCGCGGGCGACTTTAAGCGTCGGTTGTTTATAAAAAACCGACGCTTAATACAAAGCGGTACCCGTGTCTGGCTGGTCTTCGAATATAGACGTCGGTTTTATTAAACAACCGACGCCTTATATGTTAGGCGTCGGTTTTCCTTAATAACCGACGCCCAGAAAAGCGACACTGAATGCTATTTCTGTAGTAGTGGTCCCGGTCACCACAGCAGCACGATATCGACCAGAACGGCCACCCGATATGACGAACCCGATACTCTAAGTGCTCTCTAGCCCGACAAGATACCGAGTCCGATACGAATCAATCGTCACGTTGTGTCGCCCGAGAGGGTGGCATCCCGACACGACCGTATCGGGCATGAGCGCTTTGAACGATACGTCTGCCTGTCATGGCATGTCGCCCGACAGGGGACGCCGCCCGACATAGGTGTATCGGGCAAGGCTCCCACCCGGTATCGGGCTAGAGGGACCTTAGGGATCCGCTGCTTCTTGTCGATCTCCTAAATCAAGGAGACAATACCTATCTTTTCTTTTTTTGTCGTTTACTTTCTTTATTTACGCAATGTAACTGAACCCTTTTAGATAATGATTATGCTAATGGAATTAGACGAGTTGAAATGACTGTCGCTTTATGTTTGGTTCCTTTTTGTTGGATGATTACTTTGCTTAACATCTGAATTCTAGCTTGTACGCTTGGATCATGTTTTGACTAACTATCGAATCGTGTTTCCCGCTGCAACTCCCTCGAGAGAGGTGTTGTGGCTCTAGTGTTTGGACCGATCAGGGAGTACGAGAGTACCCAGGATCGGAGTTGCTTCAGTTATCTTTCCACTCTGACCCAAGTCGAGCAACCTTGAGAGAGGTGTTGGTTCTTAGTTAGAGGTACCCTCTTTGAGAGAAGGGGTGTTGGATGTTCCTGTTGCCGCTTGTTATACCGAAGTTTTCCTCCTTCGTTCCTTACCAAAGTAATAGTGTTATCTCCTCTGGTTCTGTTGTGCTAAAACCCTAAAAACCGATAAATGCCAAAAACCTTAATTTTCCTTGTAACTCCAGTTGGAGATAGTTTTCTTTTATTTTTATCGATCTTTCGCCTGTTGTTCCCTTTGGGAACTTTATCCTCTCACCTTGCCCTTACCGGAGTGTAAAGTGTCGATTCCGTGTTCTTAACACTACCACCCTTGTCCCTGTGGCTCGACCCCGATTGCTACTTCGGACCCCGTCATCGTTGCGAGGGCCTAAGAGTCGGGTTATTTAAAAGTCTGACTACTTCAAATCCGCTCCTTTTGGACGCGTGATTTGGGCCGGTCAACTTTTTGGCGCCGCTGCCGGGGACAAGGCAAAACGGTACTGTTAACGAACCCGAATCCACTAACTACACTCCCGTGCCTCAAGCTTAGTAATGTGCTGGACAACACTTTTTCCTTTTTGATCTTCTAACCTGAAATGAGTATAGAGTAGTTTGTTTTATTGATACAAGTTTTCTAACTTGATTATACGTTCTATTCAGGTACTTACGAAGGAAGCATTCTGCTCATTTGAGCACCGACACCACTAGACATGCCACCTCGCGTCGAACCACCTCTTTCAGAGGGTGAGCAACACGTGAGAGTTAGACCTCACTCACCTCCACATGGGGACAATGACCGTCATGACGGCGACCATCAACATGAAGATCTTGAAACAGAATAATTCGAGGATGACCATCGCCACGAGAGACGTCGTCATCACTGAAGACGCAAAAGAAATCAACATAATCAGGAGCAGAACCAGGGGACAGTGACAGTGAAGACTCTAACGAAGAAGAAAAGACCCTCAGGGAGTTGGCTGCCACAAAGGCCAATAACTCAAGATGTCTCGTTGTCATCCCAAGGTTCAATGCAACAAACTTTGAGCTGAAACCGTCTGTCATATCTATGATCCAGAACAAGAGCTTCAGAGGGAATTCAAAGAACGATAACCCTTACCATCATCTAGATGCTTTTAAGAATATATGTGATACCATTAAAATGCGGGGAGTTCCACAGGAAGTCATATATTGCAAGGGCTTCATCTTTTCTTTAGAAGACAAGGCTCTATCCTGGTACCTCGGGCTACCGCATCAAGCTCTGAATGGATGGAATGCGCTGGCAGGCACTTTTGTGAACAAGTTTTACCCTACGGAGAAAATTGTCAGGAATAGACAGAGGATCACGTCGTTCATGCAAAAGCCGAATGAGAATCTTCACGAAGCCTGGGAAAGATATCAAGAATATCAGAGGGACTGTCCCCATCACAACTACAAGAAGGGTTTTCTGATAACCACCTTCTACAATGGTCTGACCCCTGAAGAAAGGGTATCGCTGAATGCGGTTGCAGGAAGCGACTTTCTGGGGAAGAAGCCCAGTAGATCCAAAAAGATCATCGAAAACATGGTCGAGTTGTAGGCCGGCACCGACTACGACAGATCTGATAGAGTATACGCTAAGAAGGTCGCTAGTGAAGGACCTTCGATCGAATCCAAGGCTCTGGAAGCTATCACCACTCAAATTCAAAAGATAGCCACTGATGTCATACAGTTGAAAGAATTAGGTGGAAAAGGGAAGAAATAGGTTGAGAAAGTTATGAAATGTGTCACCTACGGAGAAGGTGGACACGGGGTTGATAAGTGCGTTTACACCCGACCTGACGAGTCAATTGAAAGTGAGTCTGAAACAGAGGAAGCCAAGAACGTCTCTTTTATCAACTTCAAGAGACCGGATCACCCTGGTTTTAACTATGGCAACAAGGATGCGGCCGAAAACTCGCATCAGCTGAATAACCCAACCAAGCAACCGCAAGGTTTTGAGAAAAAGGGGGGACAAGGTCAGTTCACCAGAACTACCAATTTCCAAATGAACAAGACAAACTTCCAAGGGCAAGGAAAGTACCAAAGTCGCCAAGCAGCTAACCCTAGTCAAAGCTAGGGTCAAGCTAAGGAGCAAAGTCAGGACAAGAACTTGAACCAACCAGATTTGGTGGGTCAATTGTTCGATTTTGTCAAAAGACATGATACTATCAACAACCAGTTAGCGCAAAGTGCACTGTCAAATTCAGGAGTTCTAAACATGATGCAGGTTCAGATGGCAGACATGCAAACTCACCAGTGCCAAATAGATCAGCAGCTGGCCCAGATGGCCGAGTTAATAAAGAATCCCTCATGTAAGATACCCTCCAACACTAAATCTGCTAAAATGGCGGTGTTGAGATCAGGGAAGATAGTAGAACGCCCTGAAGAAGCCAGACCCGAGGCGCCTGAATCAAGGACTGCGACAGATAATCCCACAGAAGAAGACAATCAACAAGCACATGTCAGGGAGTCTGAACCAAGATCCATGGAGGAACTGTTTGGTAAAAGAAGTCCTTACTCTCCTAAGTTGCCTTTCCCTTACAAACTGATAAAGGCACATCTTAAAAGGCGTTACGAGAGGTTTATGGAGTCAGTAAAGAAGCTTCACCTCGAAGTACCTTTTCTGAATGCTTTAGAGGAAATGCCGACTTACGCAAAGTTTTTCAAAGATCTGATCACCAAGAAGAAAAGAGGTGGAAGGATTGAGACCGTGCATCTAGCTAGTATGTCTTCTACTTTTGTCAAAGCGGATTTACCCAACAAGAAGGATCCAGGGGCTTTCACCATTCCTTTTGCCGTTGGAGATAACATCGAGCGAAAAGGTCTTGCTGATTTAGGGGCTAGCATCAGCCTTATGCTCCTAAGCCTGGCGCAACGTTTGGGTTTGACTAATATGGTCAAGACCAACATGAGAATTGAATTGGCCGACCATTCTTTCAAAAGACCCGTAGGAGTTGTTGAGGATGTACCAATCCGTGTGGGAAGTTTCTTAATTCCTTGTGACATTGTAATCATTGACGCTGTGGAGGACCCTAAATGTCCTATCATCTTTGGACGCCCCTTCTTGGCTAGAGGAAGAGCGTTGATTGATGTTGCCAAAGGAATAATCACTCTGAGGTTCGGAAACGATCACTTAGATTTCAAATTAAAGGATGCTATGAAGGGACTGTTGGGTTTTAGGGGAGACAGAGAAGGCAGCGGAAACAAAAATTTTTTCTCCCCCAACCCATACCGAGGAAACGTGTCAACGTCTATATAATAGGAAAGGATGGTTTGTGGAATCATACCTTGTCCCGATGCTTGCTCCGCGACAATACCTCGCGCAATGCACGGTCTTCAACTCCGGTCTTGGACGGTGTCTGTGCAGCTCCTGGTCGCACCGGGACTGACTCCTCCTCCTCCTCCGGACTGTCGGATGACAGTTGTCCTCCTAAGCGGCAGTGTCCTCCCGCCTCTGTAGTAGTCCACACAGACCACCTGGAACTCCACACTCCTTGTCCCACAAGGAAGTGGAAGGAGTCGCACCCTCCTGTTGACATACTAGTCGCCAACACACTCTCCTGCTACCAGTTGCAACTGCAGTTGTCCTTCCCTTGCTGCACCTCCCTTTTGCGGGAAGCACTTGCTCGGGATCTCTCACGGTTACCAAAACCAGAGAGAACGACAACTTCGCAAAGCAACCGGCTTGCATTGAGTTGTGCTCTGAGAAGCCCCCAATACCCCTATATATATGCGGTTCATGGGACAGGGTTCTCTGTGCCCGGCAATACGGGACTAAAGCAGGAGTAGAAGGGTTCGAGAATTTTCCACAAAAAGCAACCGGTTCGCAACTTGAAACGATCGGTTCACAACTGAACCGATCGGTTCGGCCATTGAGCCGATCGGTTGGACCTTAGTCGATCGTTTGGGGCACTCCAACCGATCGGTTGGTTCCCTGAACCGATCGGTTCATGGTCCTAATCCGGCTCAAAAAGACTTTCCTTCTTTCGTTCTCAATTGGTATCGAATACTAATGTTATTCCCAATCAAATTGGGTAATTTGAAACCAAAGGAAAATTCTTGCCGACATGACTTTCCCAACTGGTCGGTTGCACTAGTTGAGCAGATCGGTTCAACTCTTGAACCGGTCATTTCAACCTGGGTATGAGCCGATCGGCCTGGACACTCCAGCCGACCGGTTCAGCAACCTCAGCCGACCGGTTCAGCACATGAGCCGATCGGTTGGGAGTACAGGTTGGGCAAAATCAGTCAATTGCGATTTCAATCAATCTGATACTCCAATCAATGCGTCCAACACCTTGAACCATACGATATTGAGCCATCGACTGATTGAGTGTTTAATTTAACTACTAAACTCCTTTAGTAATCAATCTAAACATTGCTTGTGGACAAAACTCCTCTTCCAGGTTAAATCCTATGTGTGTGACCCTGCAGGTCCATTTCACATTGGCAGTGAAAGTCCATAACACTTATGACTTCACAAGCAAAGAGCGGTGCCTAGTCACACATCAGTGCTACCCAAGTGAAAGTAGAAAGTTGGAGAACAACTTTCATCCTACAATCTGTGAATGGTGTTACAGTGAATGTATAATTCCTTTGTCACTGATATCCCGAATGAACTCAAGGCATGGAACAGTCATCCTGTCAACGTTCATTCACTTTCTTGATCTCAGAGCAGATTGAAGGAGATATGTATGACATCAATATCACATATTGATTCACACATGCGTGCGCACGCCTATCTCAATCCTATTCATCAAGTGGCCTTGGATATCAAACTCCCTCAGGAGGGACAAATCCCATATCTATCACTCACCCCTCAAAAGCCCCATGTGTCAAAGCCACCCAATCATCACCTTTATAACAACCCATGTTTCAGGACTGTGTTTGATGATGTCAAAGTGTGCCCAACGACATGTGTTGAGTGCAGTGATTTCAGGTCTAAGAATCACACTCACCACCATCACTATGAGTACTGACTATGACTACCATCTCATGGTTCCATGTGTCAAACTCACGGTGGGTCTGTCCGGTACCTTGTTCTCTAACAAGTATCTATGTGTTTGGTTTGATATCTCTATAGCATGACTAATGAGATTCTTTCATCAACCAACACCACAATCTAGTCTTGTGTGTCATTGCTGTTTATCTACCTTCCACAATGACATCCGACTAGGGACATATCAAGAATGTACAAACTCTTAGCATCTGTATGATCTCATCGTTCAGGTCATGAACCTGAAGGCATACGTCATTGAGTACTGTCATTCTCTAGACATTCAATCTGTTCTATCACTATCTCATATGACTGAACCAGAAAGAATTGGAAGCTTGCCTTTGATGTTTATCAAATCAATCTTAATGTATCCCACCAATCATCCCATGATTGGCTCTCAGGGCATACATACCAACAGACTCCCACTTGCACTGCGAGCCAATCACCCTTGAATCATATTCATAGTGATTTTCAAACATGTCCCACATGTCACTGTGCTCTAGTGCCAACATAGTGAGTAATGGCAACACCTTGCCAAAGTCAGTATAAATTGCATGTCTCTCATCTCTTCGTTGTACGTCACACGTATGAGATGGAGTTGCCGTAATATGCGATCTAGTATTCCTTTGCTAACACTTAGCCACATTGCATGATCAAGGATTCCAGACTTGTCATCAATGAGTGGAATATCTATAAGTTCATCTCATGAACTTCCAGATCCATATAGTATCCACTGTTGTTCTCTAACACACAAATACTCGGCATTTCCCTTTTAAATGGTTTTATTGGAACACTTCCAATTATCAACAAACTTTCACTTTTATACATCTTATGTATATCTTGCGATTAATTCTCTATCTTTTTGGAAGTTCGCATCAATGTAACTCTTTACATCGAACTCTTCCTTATCTCCATAGAACTAGCACTTCACAAGCACTTATCAAGTTCTTATGGTATTCCAGTAACCCTTACTGGAAGTAGACAGACATCCACTCGTCATGTCCTACATACGAGTTATCAGGATGAGCACATCATATTGCCATGTCCTACATACAAGATGATGAATGCATTTTATTCTTGCCATGTCACACATGCAAGACAATGGGATGATTACATACATGATAGATCCATATCTATTCTTAGTGTTCTCATTCTTCATAAGAATTGGACACTTGGCCTTGGGATACTAATATCCATATAACATGGACAAGTTTTCTCCCACTGAATCTGTGCATACTGAACCCTTCAGTACAGATTTCCAATGTATGCTCTCTTTTCCAGGTCAAGAGATTTGTCGAGAACTATCTCTATAGATCTCTATTCCTATCATATAGGAAACATCTCTATCTTCCTTAAAGATAATTTCCACTTTTGGATTTCCATTCTAGAACAATTCCATTTCACATCAATATGTGGAATGTGAATACGCTCCCACTAAATCACAGATCCCGTCTTTATCTTTGACATATCAGTCAAACCCTTTGACTATATCATCAAAGTAAAGATCCAATTTTGAGTTGCTTGTACTCAATCAATCACATTGATTAGTCCATTGTAACTTATAGACTTCATTTGCATTAATGGATTCATAAACCTTATAGGCTGTGTCACGTACACATCCTGATTTTATTCCTCAAAGGAATGCGGTTTTAGTATCCATATGCCAAATGTCTTAGTCATTAAGTTGCAATCAACAAGCATCATCCTTCTCAAAATGTTATCCATGTGTCTTAACACTTAAGACTTATTTGCACTTATGGATATGATCCAATGAGTACTACCATCAAGGTCATACCTTATGGTTCACACGGATGTCATTTAGGATGTAATGGTTTTATACCATAACTCAAAATCTGATTTCTCATATTCATCTAGATAGTTGACTCATCATATGAACAACTCATCACATAGATAATTGAGGTGTATCTGTCAAGAATATAAGAATTCACAACCCTTGTGATTCTTAATTTCCTTTATTAGTGTGGGGTATTCTTTTATTAAGAAGAATTCAGTTATTCGATAATCATTCTCTAACTCCTTAGAGTATGATTCCTTCTTGATTTAGACATCACTATGCCTTAATCATGAGTTCACTATGATACACTATCATAATCACTCATAAGGATCTCAAACATTTGGTCCAAGTATTTTATTCATTGATCTCATCAAGAATTAATACTTTACCAAATTTGTACTTCATCTATGACAATCTTGAACACTTCAAGATGTTCATATTGGTATTTCTCTAAACACCATTTGAAGTATTAGCATTTGTTCCAATTGGTATGTAAATACATCACATGTATTATACCTAATAGGATAATCACTCTCCAACTACCTTTAGTGAAGATTGATTAATCATGTCCAAGATATTCATGTCTCTTAATGGTTCTCTAACCAAAAGAGTCTAGGTTTATCCATCATATGGAAACTAGAAACGAATTTCTCATGATTGATGCTAATTTGATTGTTTGAGTTATCAATAACTTTAGGTATCATTTTATCTTATGCATACCATGTATCACAAGATAAACAAGGCATTGCCACAAAGATCATATCTTTAAGATTGAAACATCAACTTTATTAATTGCCATCATTGTCATACAATATGCAATAATAAAGTGTTTCTATCTATTGGCAATATATGAAATAGCAGTTATCAACTCTATTTCGTGCCCTTTAGGCTGAAATAAACTGAAAGGTACTCCTATCTATGGCAGAAACACTTGCTCCAATGATGGGTACTCCTTTCTTGGTCCTTTCACAAAGGCCATCACTTCTTGGCGGATATTGCATATCATATATGACATATCCATATCTTGGTATCATATACCTCGGATAAAGAAGTGGTTCATTTCATGATACCTTAGGTGGAGATCTCCATCCCCTCCTTCATCTTCTTTTGTTCTTCCAGATATAGAGGGCAATCCCTCATACACCCTTTCCCCATGTGCCTTGAGGCTGAAGACGGCTTGGATTTCTGGCTAGCATCAGAACACTTCTTAGCTTTGCCCTTGCCCTTGCCCTTAAGACTTACCTTTTCTTTGATCACATCAAAGACTATGGTTTGTCTTTCTTCATCTTTGCCTCTACTATCCTCAACATGTCCAACAACTTTGTCAACGCTTGTCAAAGTTGTTCATATTGTAGCTTATCATGAATTATATGATTCTCACAACATTTGCAGTATCATACCAATAGCCAACTCTTGGCTCAGAGGGAATCCTTCTTAATCAGGTTTTCCACATACCCAATCACATTGAGTGTGTGAATATCTTACTGGGTCTCCTTCTGTCATGACATACTAGGACAGTATCTTGGAGACATCATATGTCTCATGTTGTCTCTGCAACTCATAGTTCAGAGAACACAACATCAAGCACTCATCATCAATGTCATCCTCAGTATGCTTCCATAAGCATACTTTCAGCCAATTATGTGGTGGGATCGAGTTCATCTGGTTCTGGTATAACTAGGACTTAGAGCTTTCGCTCTTTGATTGAGAACACTTCTCATCATCATCCTAACCAGTCGTGGAATTATTCCCATTTAATTTGTTGGTCTCAAAGACCGATCGCAAATAAAGTGATTTGTTGATTAACCATTTATTTTAACAAAAGGAAATATATGCAATTTTAGTCCAAAACTCTTTTGACTTGTTTGATTGATTTGAAAAGTTGACGATAAAATTAGGCCTTTAATTAATTATCGCTCCCACTATTTTACTTCAAATTGATAGCCCTCACCATCAATTCGGAAGATTGCAGCGTACAACCTTCTAGTGGGCAAGATCCTGAAATCCTCTAAGTCATGAGTCAGCTTTGGCTGATCGCCCACAACTTAGATCTCTCAGGTAGGCAACTTTTGCCAATTGCATCATATGCAACTCTTGATAAGATGTCATCTACAACTCCTTGCAATGATCATCTCCATGCCTCAAGGCGCTAGATCCTATCTAGGTCACCTTGTTAAGTCCGACCCAAAGCAAACACGATGAATATGCACCCTGCTTGGGCAGACCCACACATTCATCCTTCACGCTTCCACGAGGTAGACGGTGCACCACGCTAGGGCGTGCCCACACTTGGTCGAACAGGCTTTTCACGTGTGTCGCATTTGGAAGGCATCTAAAACTTAATATTTTAATGAGGGATTTGGTTTTATATACATATACATATCCAATCACCACAATACATAGTACGTATCATATACATGCTATATCCCACAGAAAGCATGCACAAACGATAAAAAGCGATGATTATGGCCATCCTAATGTGATTCCTCGAGCCAAGAGGAATCACGGTCATCTAGGTCTACATCACATGCAACCTGTACAAGATGAACATCTGTGCCTTGCCATCCGAGTTGATCAACTCATCACATGAATGATCTGTACTCTCCAGCCGGTCGTCTGGGTGCCACCAGCCGATCGGTTGGCTCCTCCAATCGATCGGTTCGCCTGGTCGTCGTGCATCTCGTCATGTCTGCCACCCGCTCGTCTCGCTCCTCGAACCGGTCATCAACCGATCGGTTCACTCCTTGAACCGACCGTCTGGAACGTCAACCGATCGGCTCACTCCTTGAACCGATCGTTTCAGCTGTCGTCTTGATGTCCGCCGGTCTTTGACATAACAGGAAATAAAATTCTAACCTATTTATTACATTGCTTTTAAAGGAAACCCCGAGTTACATTCGGTGGGAGCAAAGGTAGGAAAGAATCTCGAATTATTTCGAGTTACATCAGGAATAAGAGAGGGAAGATCGGTGCGCAGACCGAGATGCAAGCAACCACAAACAACCACACACAGATAGGGGTTTATAGGCCATAATCACGCTACACACATCCACCACAAAACTCGTTTAAGGGCGACGCGTATCGAGTGCATTAATAATACATATCATATATGTAATTTGGGATTTGTGGATTTAGGATTGGACATGCATAAAGCCAATATTATTCGCATCGTATGCAATAAATAAAGGCGACAAACCAAAATCGATCATATATATATATTCCTAAAATATAGAGCAGTTGACGTGGCTCTGATACCACTGTTGGGTTTTAGGGGAGACAGAGAAGGCAGCGGAAACAAAAAAATTTTCTCCCCCAACCCATACCGAGGAAACGCGTCAACGTCTATATAATAGGAAAGGATGGTTTGTGGAATCATACCTTGTCCCGAGGCTTGCTCCGCGACAATACCTCGCGCAATGCGCGGTCTTCAACTCCGGTCTTGGACGGTGTCTGTGCAGCTCCTGGTCGCACCGGGACTGACGACTCCTCCTCCTACCGGACTGTCGGATGACAGTTGTCCTCCTAAGCGGCAGTGTTCTCCCGCCTCTGTAGTAGTCCACACAGACCACCTGGAACTCCACACTCCTTGTCCCACAAGGAAGTGGAAGGAGTCGCACCCTCCTGTTGACGTACTAGTCGCCAACACACTCTCCTGCTACCAGTTGCAACTGCAGTTG
The DNA here is from genome assembly GCA_963693085.1 of Alisma plantago-aquatica. Classification (NCBI taxonomy): domain Eukaryota; kingdom Viridiplantae; phylum Streptophyta; class Magnoliopsida; order Alismatales; family Alismataceae; genus Alisma; species Alisma plantago-aquatica. The sequence continues at coordinate 941,661,048 of OY856410.1, read as the reverse complement.
TCCTTCCCTTGCTGCACCTCCCTTTTGCGGGAAGCACTTGCTCGGGATCTCTCACGGTTACCAAAACCAGAGAGAACGACAACTTCACAAAGCAACCGGCTTGCATTGAGTTGTGCTCTGAGAAGCCCCCAATACCCCTATATATATAGGCGGGTCATGGGACAGGGTTCTCTGTGCCCGGCAATACGGGACTAAAGCAGGAATAGAAGGGTTCGAGAATTTTCCACAAAAAGCAACCGGTTTGCAACTTGAAACTATCGGTTCACAACTGAACCGATCGGTTCGGCCATTGAGCCGATCGGTTGGACCTTAGTCGATCGTTTGGGGCACTCCAACCGATCGGTTGGTTCCCTGAACCGATCGGTTCATGGTCCTAATCCGGCTCAAAAAGACTTTCCTTGTTTCGTTCTCAATTGGTATCGAATACCAATGTTATTCCCAATCGAATTGGGCAATTTGAAACCAAAGGAAAATTCTTGCCGACATGACTTTCCCAACTGGTCGGTTGCACTAGTTGAGCCGATCGGTTCAACTCTTGAACCGGTCATTTCAACCTGGGTATGAGCCGATCGGTCTAGACACTCCAGCCGACTGGTTCAGCAACCTCAGCCGACCGGTTCATCACATGAGCCGATCGGTTGGGAGTACAGGTTGGGCAAAATCAGTCAATTGCGATTTCAATCAATCCGATACTCCAATCAATGCGTCCAACACCTTGAACCATACGATATTGAGCCATCGACTGATTGAGTGTTTAATTTAACTACTAAACTCCTTTAGTAATCAATCTAAACATTGCTTGTGGACAAAACTCCTCTTCCAGGTTAAATCCTATGTGTGTGACCCTGCAGGTCCATTTCACGTTGGCAGTGAAAGTCCATAACACTTATGACTTCACAAGCAAAGAGCGGTGCCTAGTCACACATCAGTGCTACCCAAGTGAAAGTAGAAAGTTGGAGAACAACTTTCATCCTACAATCCGTGAATGGTGTTATAGTGAATGTATAATTCCTTTGTCACTGATATCCCGAATGAACTCAAGGCATGGAACAGTCATCCTGTCAACGTTCATTCACTTTCTTGATCTCAAAGCAGATTGAAGGAGATATGTATGACATCAATATCACATACTGATTCACACATGCGTGCGCACACCTATCTCAATCCTACTCATCAAGTGGCCTTGGATATCAAACTCCCTTAGGAGGGACAAATCCCATATCTATCACTCAACCCTCAAAAGCCCCATGTGTCAAAGCCACCCAATCATCACCTTTATAACAACCCATGTTTCAGGACTGCGTTTGATGATGTCAAAGTGTGCCCAACGACATGTGTTGAGTGCAGTGATTTCAGGTCTAAGAATCACACTCACCACCATCACTATGAGTACTGACTGTGACTACCATCTCATGGTTCCATGTGTCAAACTCACGGTGGGTCTGTCTGGTACCTTGTTCTCTAACAAGTACCTATGTGTTTGGTTTGATATCTCTATATCATGACTAATGAGATTCTGTCATCAACCAACACCACAATCTAGTCTTGTGTGTCATTGCTGTCTATCTACCTTCCACAATGACATCCGACTAGGGACATATCAAGAATGTACAAACTCTTAGCATCCGTATGATCTCATCGTTCAGGTCATGAACCTGAAGGCATACATCATTGAGTACTGTCATTCTCTAGACATTCAATCTGTTCTATCACTATCTCATATGACTGAACCAGAAAGAATTGGAAGCTTGCCTTTGATGTTTATCAAATCAATCTTAATGTATCCCACCAATCATCCCATGATTGGCTCTCAGGGCATACATACCAACAGGGACCATCCCTACTAGAATCTGCTTACTTCGTAGAAAGCTATAACCAGTTTTGTGAAGAGATGGAAGAGGATATAGTAGTTGTAGACCCGCTCATGAGAGCGTTAAGCAATCAAGATTCTGATTCTGAAGGTTCTGAAGATCCATAGGTTATCGAGTTTCTCAACTATCTAAATCATTTTGATGAAGATCTGAGCGACGAAGAAGAAGTAATAGAAACAGTTAAGTTTGCCTCTCTAGAGGAGGCACCTGAAGAAAAGGCACCCAAGGCTAAACCAGAGTTGAAACAACTGCCTGAAGGTTTGAGGTACGAATTTCTAGATCAAGAAGAGAGAAATCATGTCATCGTTAATGCCTATCTTACGAAAGATCAATTGGATAAGCTTCTCGAGGAGTTGAGACTCCACAGGCAGGCTATAGGATACTCGGTAGAGGATATCAAAGGCCTTAGCCCTGCGTTATGTATGCATCGCATTAATTTGGAAGAAGCTGCTAAACCTCTGGCTCAACCCCAAAGGAAATTGAACCAGATGCTAAAAGAAGTTGTTAAGAAAGAAGTAATCAAACTGAGGGACGCAGGGATCATTTACCCAATCAGTGACAGTAACTGGGTGAGTCTGATTCATGTGGTACCGAAGAAAGGAGGTATAACAGTAGTAAAAGGAGATAAAGGCGATGAAGTGGCGGTTCGGACCGTCACTGGATGGAGGATGTGTATTGACTACCGAAAACTGAACCAAGCCACAAAAAAAGATCATTATCCGCTTCCTTTCATTGATCAAGTTCTGGAAAGAATTGATGAGTAATGCTATCTGAGGTCGGGAACTTCACCTTAGGCCAATGATGTTTTACCCATCAATTGCTTTTTCCTTCGCTTTATTTTTAGTTTTTCATCAAATATCTTGTTCTGAAGCTTTGTATCGGGCAAAGATACCTTGCTCCTTGGCCGGTATCGGGCAAAAAACTCAGGCGGAACTCGAGACACGCCCATATTGGGCGACGTCGTATCGGGCATCGCACCTCAACAACAAACCATGTCGGGCGATACGCCAAGCAGCGATCATCCGTGTCGGGCGGCATGAGTAATGACCCTTGATTTGATGGATGGGACTGATTTTACTGCCCGTCTCGGGAATGATTTGTCTCCTTGGCCGACACGTGCCCCCGTTTTATCCCCGACCTGGATTGCTATATATAGTAGCTGAGGTTAAACTGTATCGGGCAACTGCATTTACTCTTCACCTACTCCCGTATCATACAGTATTTTTCTATCTTTGCTCTAGTATCGGCCACCTAGCTTCCGCTCCCGTGTCGCACAAGCTATCTTCAGATCACAAAGGTATAACCCGACAGCCGTATCATTTGGGTTGCCCGACACGACCCTCGTATCGCACATTTTTCGTATCAAACTTATGACTTTAGTTGGTTTCCTTGTATCGCCCGACACGCAATTATGTCGACAACGTTACCTTTCAAAGCGTGTCGCGCGACACATCTATAACGCGCGCTTGCCCGATACCTCATATCGGGCAATGCCCATGCCGCCCAGTCTTGTATCGCTTCACATGTTTCTGTTGTCAGGCGACACATTTTCTTTCAGAACAACCGTATCGGGCACTTCACATCGGGTGGTTGTGTCGCCCGGCACGCTTTGAACTTTAAGCGTATCGGGCAATGGCTATGACGTTCGATTTTTCCTGTGTCGCCCAATATTGTATCACCTCGCGTGACGGGCGACACCTTTTTTTTTAGGACGATCGTATCGGGCATGATATCCATTCGCGATGATGCCCGGTGTCTCACGATGAACTTATGGCGATTTTGAGCTGAACTTCGTATCGCCCGACACAGACGTATCGGGCAAGCATCATATCGCTCAATTTTGAAGCCCGATACGGTGGTGTCGGGTAGCTCTTGTATCGGGCCAAACTTTTCTTATCGTGCAATCAATTTTCTTTTAGACACCGATATTGACTTTATGGGTAAGGTGAAACATTTAAATGCTTAATAAACTCATCTTATTATAAAAGAAATGGCAAGCAAACCGTCGTTCAAGTTGATGAACACGGTCGGAGGATCGACACCGAGGCCACAACAGGAGCTACGACGGTTGGGCAGAAATGCCCAAACCCCGAGGCAGTTGGGCCATCCACGGCCGAGAAGAGACCAAAGACGGAATAGGTAACGGCTCCAACAACAACTTCAACCGTAGCGGCAGAACCTCTGGATCACACACCAGGAAGGTTCGTGCCCAGAGATAATGAGCACGGGCGTCGATACTCAGAACTGGCAACAAAAATCTACAGGCCGAACAGATTTTGCCACCAGTCGTCCTTCCTTCAACTAGACATTTTCGATAGGCTGGAAAATGTCCTAGCTACAGCAGGGCTAAGGAAGATCTGCTTCAACCACTCCACCTCCTACACTAAACTCACCTGGGAGTTCATGTTGTCTCTCCGCCGGGTGCAGAATAAACCTAAGGAAATCGAAGAATATGGCGGAGCAGACAGACTGCATGGGCGGCTATACAATGCCAATCACGTAATCTCCGAGAAGGTGCTCAACGAGATATTCTCTTCCAGCGAGGCAGAGAAGGAACTGCTCAACAACGGTGCAAAGATCACCGAAGGAGATGGGTTCAACCCCATGGAGCTCTAGAGGAAGCTGACCGGCGAGTCATCATTCAAGCCGGGAAGTAAGGTGGCGGCAGTGCACTCCTGCTTCTGGAAAATAGTGCACAAGTTCGTGGTGTGCCTGCTTTTCAGCAAGAACGAATCAAGCAACGTCTACACCGAAGAACTCCATCTCATGTGGCACATGATGGAGGGCAGGGTGAGAAACCTAGGGCGGTTCTTGCTGAATAGGCTGCACCCCATAAAAGATGCCACCAAGGAGTATTGCATGGGTGGCATCATCAATCTGATTGCGGTTGGGTTAGGGTACCCAAGGGAACCACGCAGTCTTTCGAGGACAAGGGGTGACGAGAAGATCGACCTCAAATTCCTCATGAGGGCCAACATCATCAATAAGGAGGGGCGGAGCTATTTCTACAAATTCTCAAGAACAAACACCCTCCTTCCGCTTCCAAGCTGTGCCAACTACGACGTAGAAAAGCTGGTCTTCACCAGCACAGAGATTGAACCGGTAGCAGTCGAAGCCGCTTACGCCTCCACCACCCGTATACAAGAGAGGGCGGCTGCAAGAGGAGAACCAATTCCTCTTGACACGCGGCAGGACAAATACTCCACAGCTCCTGTCGAACCGCCCACTGCTCCAGAGCCACCGACGGCAGCAATTAATAGAGCTGTCGTCGCTCCTGCCTTACCACCCGCAACCATGACAACATCTGCTGCGGCTAAAGAAGTACCAGTGATCGTGGAGGTCGTCGAGGCAGTCGGGGCTGAGACAACCACCCTAGCCCCGATGGAAGCTGCCGCGGAAGAGACAACCGCAACTCCAGAATATTTTGTGGTGCCCTTAGTGGCAGAAGAAGAAGCACAACTGGGCGCCAGTAATGGGGCATTCGCTGAGATTCTCAAGATGGAGCTCGGAGCTGCACACCTTACGCCGACACCGCCGCCAGTGTCTCCTATGGCAGCTGCAGAAGAGGTCGCCGACAACACCGAGGTGGAGCAGCATCCACCCACACCGCGACCCTCTCCACCACCACAAGCAGGCGAGGCAGAGACAACCGCAAAAGTGCTGACGCCTCGCCCAGAAGCAACAACCTCGGGAACAGTTCAGATCGACACTACCCCGAGTGAGGTTGCACACTCGTTGGGTAGATCTTCGCAAGGGAGGAGTGTCGTGATGACGAGAGGGAGATATGCAGGAGCCCCTCCGTCATTCGGACAGATGCTGGGGCAAGAACTCGATAACTTGCGGGAGGTAACAGAAAGCCACTCGGCTACTTTTTCTTTGCTAACCTGCAAGTTTTCTATTTTCCAGCAGAGGCTGAATAGCCAGGAGCGGCAACTGCTGACTCTAGTTGGTCTTCCCGGCCAACTAGAGGCACTCAACGCCACACTACTGCAGGCCCTCCAGCGCCTTGACACGATTGAGGAGAGATTGAACAGGGGGACGACCATCCGTGCCCAAGGTAGCCGAGAAGGTCTCCGTCACCCCCAGGCTCAGGCTCTGCACCCTCCTCATTCGCACCTTCAACTTTTGGTGTGTCGTCTTCTTCACGCGAGCCTTCTACAATGCCTGACAAAGAGACGATGCACAGGTCTGCCAACGGGTCTCCAGCAGGACATGAGAGATCCCGAGGCGTTGATGACTTCGCTCCCTCAGCCTCCTTTGATGAAGCTGAAGATAATGATGAATCAGTCAACATCTGGGAGGATTCTTCTGATGAGTCGGAGGGAGATGGGGGGACATTGAAGTTGCCAACCAAAGACACCCCCCAGAGGAAAAAGCTCGACGACAGATGAATTCTCTGCGCCGTCAGAGATACATTCTTTTGAGATGGAGGACTTCGACAGAAGGGCCATCGGATACCTGACGATGAGGGACCAGAAGCTGTTGAATAAGGTCTTGAGGTCGCAGGCTATCGAAGACGAAGAAATCTAGAACGATGCTACTTTTTAGTACAACAGGGAACACTCAGAAGCTTATTCCGCTCCCCAACCGTCGTCGGGAAAAAGCTGTTCAGGGTCCTGGAGGGTGCAATCATTGAGAACATCAGCACCAGGATAGGTCGGCAGACGATATACAACGCCACCCCGACCTTGGCGAGAAGATTGATGATGGGAGTATCAGACTCCATCGCGGTGGCCAACATGCTGCGGCTTATTGAAGAACACAACACGAACCTCGTGTTGGCCCCATACAAGCACCGCAACAACTGGTTCCTATGCGTGGCGGACCTCTGGAACCATGATGTCTAGTTGTTCAGCTGTTGCAACGAGGAGGTGCCACGCTCAGGACTAATCTTCAGTCGCCCAGAAGATAAACATCTCAGGCTTCTACCGATGCGTCTTCTCCAAGCTATCAAGCAAGGAGTCCAACGTCACATCGACATTTGGAACTTCTTCTCTATCTGAGACTTCCCCATCCAAGCAGAATCAGGAAGTGGGAATAGCGCACTTGTCGTCTTGCGCACCATGGAGCTGCTCAACATATTTGGAAATATAAGACACCTCCAGGGCCAAGACTTCTTTCAACTCAGGAGCAACTACTCTCTACTGTTGATCAAAGACAAGTGCTACTTCCAAGATGCAGGGGTACCATACAGGCTGCTGGATAGTGACAGAGTAGACAAATCATCACAATCCAGCGACACTCCAGAAGTAGAAGACGAGACAGAAGCAGACGCCTACGGGGCGGGCAAACAGTTAGAAATCCTACGAGAAGTATGCAGAATGAAAGACCCCGCTTAGCCCGACACTTTAGAAGAAATGATCAACAACTTCGACCGTTTCTCGTGTTCTACGCTCACACAGGAACATGTCAATGAAGTTCTTCTGAAGTTAGCCGACTCTACCCTCGCAGACGTCATCTATGAGGCAGGCAGTGTCATACTCCCAGTTGATGATTTGAGGGACATGGTAAAAGAAGGAGGATGTCTGGCGATATCAGTGGCGGCCGCCTACATCCAAATAATACATAAGAAGTTTGAACACACATACATAGCCCATCCAATGCTGTTCAACGACATCTGCCTAGCCGATGAGTCAGGAGCGAAACAATCATTTCTGATAGAGTTGCAGTGCAGAGTTCCATGCATCATCTTCCTTCCTATCCTGCACTACAACCACTGGACGCTCCTGACGATGTACACTCGACAACGAGCAGGAATCTTCTACAACAGCTCAGACAGCAACAAAGACCATCCGGTACAGTGTACATCGACAGCGTTGACACCCCTCGAGCACTTAGTATGAAAATACTACGATGAGGTGGCAGCGTTGATACAATCATTCCTGGAGATAGCAGTTAGCAAATGGCACGACCTTCAGTTTTGCCACCTCAATCCACAACAAATTCCTTTATCCAACGACTGTGACATCTTCGTGCTGGAATGGATATCAAATAAAGAGACGCCTGACCAGCTCCACCACATCGACTACCACAGCAAACACAGAAAATATGTGTGGGAGCTTCTATCTGGCAAAGACGTGCTCACCAGCTAACCCTCACTGAGTAAACATTACCCTACCTCATCTACTTCATAACTATGGGAAAGAGTGTGGAGTAAGTTTGGGGGATTCTATGCACTAGTGAGGGAGGTACTAAAAGTCCTTCGAACTTCATCTCTTTTGTTCTTTTTGTTCTTTTTATATAACATGTGTACATATACATATACATGCCTCATACAAAAATTTTGCTTATTTTGTCTCTATACATATGTACAAAGACACTCTATAATGAAAACCTGATACGACTTCTTGCCAGTTTGTTTTTTCTGTGACCAAAGAGGTGCAGGTGTTGCTATGTCTTTTCGAAAATGCAGCCTCAAACAACAAAAGACTATGACTTTCAACGCCAAAAATTTTGAAAAATAATCTCACGACAGCTAAGAGACGTGTCTGCAGAAGGAAAAAGCTGCCTATACAGCAAAAATTTCTCTTGTTTTCCCTTACCCAACAAAATCCCAAAAAGAGAGAATAGCCTTATGAGAGTGAATAAAAGCATGAGAGTTGTGCCAAATGAAAAAAAAAAAATACACACTTGTTCTCCAAAAGTACCCATCTTTAGGCATGGTAGATCTGGGGCAGTGGTACGTAGGATGTGAAATCACTGCTCTAAAGCCAACTGGCTTGGACTGTAGAGACCACTTGCCTGCTAACGGACCCGTACCTGGATGGACTGATGGGAAACAAGAAAAACTCAAAAAGCCTTAAGCCTACCCAAACACACAACTTTATGTTCCCAAAAGCTGTTTGGTGTGAAAGCTAACTTCGAAATCATGCACCCAATCTCGCCGAAGCTGTGGAGAAAATTTTTGCTTAAATAAGGCAGGAAAAGTAAAGTCTGTTGTTCGTGGTCGGGCAGAATTCTCCTTAAGACATCTCAATACTCGCTCAAACCCTTTGTCTGAGAAATATACCGATTAAGAAGAAGCATCACAAACAAAGTTGGGGGAGTTGATAACACCAAATTTTGTGATGTTTATGGCCCTTATTTCGTTGCCAAAACTGCCCTTTTAAACTGTTTTCCTCTCCTTTTTGACATGTTTTTTAATAAACAGGCCACACTACGCTCGTATCCCATTTTTATCATCTTTTGTACGGTTTTCCTCATTTTTCACTCTTTTATCAGCAAAAAGCCCGTCTCGGCCCATGAACGTGTTTACCTGCATCGACCTTCCTACCAGTCGGCCAACACACTCACTCCCCGCCACACAGCAGCCCGATACGGATGCTGCACGACATGGGTATGGTGCGCAAGAAGGCTCTGACGGGCGACATGCCACTTACCCGACAGGGAGCTGTACTCGCCACGACTACTGAAGCGTGTCGAGCGATATAAGCCACCCACCGGCAGGCGCCCGCCCGTCACGATACCCGATATGCTTGCTGACCGACACCCGTTGTGCCGGGCGACACACACAACGAGCGTCCCTAGAGCTGAGCTAATAGAGCCAATGGAGGACATGTGGCGCCCAGAGGACCACAACTTCTTCAAACCGCTGCCTATAAATAGCAGCTACAGGACCTCGATGGGACGGGTCAGAATCTCACGAAAGCTAACTTTGGAAAGCACCTGGAGCTAGTGTGTCGCGTCCCAGAGGTGTACCGGGCGATACTAGGTGAGCACTTCCCCGACCCGAGAGGGCGGGAATGGTTCACTTAGAATCCGTCTCGGTCACCGCAGCAACCCGATATCGACCAGAACGGCCACCCGATATGACGAACCCGATACTCTAAGTGGTCTCTAGCCCGACACGATACCGAGCCCGATACGAATCAACCGTCACGGTGTGTCGCCCGAGAGGGTGGCATCCCGACACGGCCGTATCGGGCATGAGCTCTTTGAACGATACGTCTGCCCGTCATGGCGTGTCGCCCGACAGGGGACACTGCCCGACATAGGTGTATCGGGCAAGGCTCCCGCCCGATATCGGGCTAGAGGGACCTTAGGGATCCGCTGCTGCTTGTCGATCTCCTAAATCAAGGAGACGATACGTATCTTTCCTTTTTCAGTCATTTACTTTCTTTATTTACGCAATGTAACCGAACCCTTTTAGATAATGATTATGCTAATGGAATTAGATGAGTTGAAATGACTGTTGCTTTATGTTTGGTTCCTTTTTGTTGAATGATTACTTTGATTAGCATCTGAATTCTAGCTTGTACGCTTGGATCATGTTTTGACTAGCTATCAAATCGTGTTTCCCGCTGCAACTCCCTCGAGAGAGGTGTTGTGGCTCTAGTGTTTGGACCGATCAGGGAGTACGAGAGTACCCAGGATCGGAGTTGCTTCAGTTATCTTTCCACTCTGACTCAAGTCCAGAAACCTTGAGAGAGGTGTTGGTGCTTAGTTAGAGGTACCATCTTTGAGAGAAGGGGTGTTGGATGTTCCTGCTGCCGCTTGTTATACCAAAGTTTTCCTCCTTCATTCCTTATCAAAGCAATAGTGTTATCTCCTCTGCATCTGTTGCGCTAAAACCCTAAAAACCGATAAATGCCAAAAACCTTAATTTTCCTTGTAACTCCAGTTGGAGATAGTTTTCTTTTATTTTTATCGATCTTTCGCCTATTGTTCCCTTTGGGAACTTTATCCTCTCACCTTGCCCTTACCGGAGTGTAAAGTGTCGATTTCGTGTTCTTAACACTACCACCCTTGTCCCTGTGGTTCGACCCCAATTGCTACTTCGGACCCCGTCATTGTTGCGGGGGCCTAAGAGTCGGGTTATTTAAAAGTCTGACTACTTCAAATCTGCTCGTTTTGGACACGCGATTTGGGCCGGTCAACCACTTACTTGAATTGTCATTATATATCTGCCTCTGAAGTGTCCTGGAGAATATTTGATTTCTACATTCATCATTGCAACCCTTCTATTTTGTGATTAGACATTCATTTACCTAATGAAAATCATGTCACGTTTCTAGATAATGAACAAATTCGGAATGTAATGAAACATCCTTTTGTTGAGAAGACCATGCTGACTGAATGGTTTGAAAAAAACATGGAAACAACTGTCCCTACAAAACTAACCTATGTGGAATTCCCACAACAATGGACATGGGATACTATTAAAAAATTATGGTCCCTACGAAAAGTTGGTTTTTCTATTGGTCGACTACTCCATATCAATCCATCTGTTGGTGAATTGTATTATTTGAGACTATTACTTTGTAAAGTCGTTGGGGCAAGGAATTACGTATATTTAAAAATAGTCGACGGTCATTTATATGACACTTTCAAAGAAGCTTGTCATGCAAAAGGTTTGCTTTCCGATATGTCTAAATGGGAACATGATTTCACAGATGCTATTACATGGGCAACAGTTTGGCTAGTACGTCATCTTTTTTATTCCTTACTTTTGTGTAATGAAATAAGCAACCCTAAAAAAATTTGGAATAATTACTGGGAAAATTTGACTTATGATTTCAAAAGTAAAATACCTCTTAATTCTAATATACCACAAGATGTACATACCGAATTAACTTTGAAAAACAAAGGCTTATTACACATTGAAGAAATTTTGAACAAAAATGGAAGATCTTTAAAGGATTTTGTAGGATTTCCTCTACCTATTTTTCAAGATGAATGCTTGTCAGATAATAGACTAATACGCGAAGAACTTACCTACGACCGTGAAAGTTTATATGTAGAATTCAATGAAAGATTGACTAAGTTGAATGCCAAACAACTTCTAATTTTTAACGATATTGTTCAATCATGTTACTCTTCCATTGGGTCATTTTTCTTTGTAAGTGGTAGTGGTGGTACTGGAAAAACATTTCTATGGAACACATTGGCAACAAAATTATGAAGTGATGGAAAAATAGTTTTAGTTGTTGCTTCATCTGGAATTGCAGCATTACTATTGCCAGGAGGACGTACTGCTCATTCTAGATTTAAAATCCCATTAGACTTGGATGAAAATTCAACATGTGTTATACCCTTAGGGTCAGATTTAGCCAGGTTAATAAGGAAAACATCATTAATAATTTGGGATGAGGTGCCTATGATGAACAAGTACGCATTTGAAGCACTAGATAAGACTTTAAGAGATATCATGCATCCTATAAGGGAAAATTCAACTGCTCATTTGTTTGGAGGCATGAAAGTTGTTTTAGGTGGAGATTTTAGACAGATTTTACCTGTTGTACCTAAAGGAGGATAGTCTGATATTGTTAATGCAACTATTAGTCAGTCTACACTTTGGAAAAAATGTCGCATTTATGAACTTTTAACAAATATGTGTGTTGAATGTACGACTACAAATTATTATAATAACAAAAAAGAATTCATTGAATGGTTGTTGAGAGTAGGCAATGGTTCTATTCCACATGTATATCTTAATTATGAATACGATGATAATTGGATAGAATTACCTTCTGACTTATTAGTAAATGAGCCTGCTACTGTAGAGACTCTAATTAAAAATATCTATCCCAATTTTGACGTTAGGCACACCGATGCAAATTACTTGAAAGCTCGTGCTATACTTGCACCAAGAAATGATGAGGTCGATGACTTGAATTCTTTATTTTTAAGTCGTTTACCAGGAACTTCTTCTTTTTGCTATAGTTTTGATACTGCAGAAACTCTTGATAGTAGTCAAACAATTGATTGTGCAATATATTCAGATGAATATCTACACTCTTTAAAATTTTCAAGTATTCCAAATCATATTCTGTCATTGAAGATTGGAGCTCCAATTATGCTTATTAGAAACATAGATCAATCTATAGGACTTTGTAATGGAACTAGATTGATATTAAGAATGATTAGTCTTTGGGTTTTAGATGCTGAAATCATTATAGGGAGTCATGTTGGTGATCGTGTTTATATTCCACGCATTACTTTCATCGGAAAAAAACTGAAGCTCCGTTCATTCTAAAAAGAAGACAATTTACTATTAAATTATCATTTGCTATGACTATAAACAAGAGTCAAGGCCAGACATTAGAATCTGTCAGACTATACTTGAGAACACCTGTATTTTCTCATGGTCAGCTATATGTTGCTATTTCATGTGTTAAGTCAAAAAAAGGTTTGATTTTTTTTTGTGCAATTATGAAGGAATGCCAAGAAATGTTACAAAAAATATAGTTTACAAAGAAATCTTACAAAGTGTTTCTAATAAACACACAATTTTATAAATGTATATATCGAACAACATAGGTATCTTATATCAATTTCATATATACTTTCTATTTTTAATTTATTTTTATATACTTTATAATTTTTTGAATATCTTACAATGGGATCCTTCTTCTCAATTTTAATTTTACAGGAAATCCAAATCAGGATATGAATGAAAAGACTATCAGCACAATCACTCATACAACTTCTGAAGGTAACTTATCATTTTGAAATAATTACATTTTACTTTAAAAAATTCAAAAGAGATGGGCTTATACTTAAAAACATATCTAATAAAAATACATACATATATTTTACTTTTACTAAAAAGTGCGATCCTTCTTCTCAATTTTAATTTTGCAGGAAATCCAAATCAGGTTACGAATGAAAAGACGGTCAGTAGAATCACTCATAAAACTTCTGAAGGTAACTGATTATTTTAAAATAATTACAGTTTACTTTAAAAAATTCAAAAGAGATGGGATTATACTTAACAACATATCTAACAAAAATACATACGTATATTTTACTCTTACTGAAAGGTGCTAATATTCATTTCAAGTACTTACAAATATCTTAAATTGAACATTCAGTTTCATGCTTATAGAAGATTAAAGTCAGTTAATTGGTGATGAAACTTTCATACTAACTGCAAGAAATTGTTAGTTTAACAATAATTTGAACTTCTAAAATAAATATTGTCAAATTTACATCCATTAATATATGTAATAAAATATATTGATTTCTTTTTTCTTCTGTTTTTATTCTAAAATGAGTAGTGGATAGTGCTGATACTTTCAAAGAAATCAGTCCAAACACACCTACAAAGGAGATGATATTAGTCAAAAGAGTGCACAACAGTAAAGATGACAACACAACAGTAGATAGGGTAGAAGATGACAATATGAACCATGACACTAAGAGAGCCAAACTAACATTTGGTGCATCCTCTTCAATAATTTCAGCAGGATCTTCAATATCTTTGCGTCATGGTATACAATGTATTATTTAAATTTTTTTTATGGTAACACTCTATGCAAATGTAAAAGACTATATATTTTATTTATTTTATATGATCAATTGCACATAGGGGAGACAAAGAAATTTCCAGCAGAAGTACTGGAAGGACACAAACCGAATCTACTTAGCATGATACGACCGAATCAACAACATGTTGTATTATTGGTTCGTGTCACAAACAAATGGCGACGCATAATTTACAAACCAACTAGCACAACTGATTCCTTAGTAGCAACATTCATAGATTCGAAGGTTAGAATTATGTTTATTATACTGTATAAAATTTTAAGGTATGGTCTTAATGAGATCTCTAATTTATCATTAACAGGGTGATGAGATCCAAGCAAGAATTTTACATTCAGATATAGCAAAATGGGATGATATGCTTGTTGTAGGGAACATTTTGGTGTTGAAATATGTCATCATAAAAAAATATCAGTTCGGTTTCAGAATTGTACCTCATGATTTCATTATAGACATCAATGACCGTTCCACAACAGTTGAGGTACAAGATGACAAAATAATATCATATCATATGTATCACATCACACCACTGGATAAGATAAGTTCACTGAAATTTGAAAATCGACCTCTGATTGGTATGTAGTGTAATTTTTTGGCATACTATTATCTCTTATATATTCATTTAACTATTCACTATGGTTTCATTAGATATAGCTGGAATCATTTGGAAGTTAGAATCAAGGAGTGTGTCTACTCACACTCGAATTAGTCTTCATATTGTAGACCAAAGGTTAGCTATTGAAATTCTATACATAATATATTTATACTTTATCTTATTTATCTTTTTTTGGTCAACTAGCAACTCCTTTATTCGTCTGACTGTCTGGAATGAACTTGTAAAGAAATATGATGATAACTTAGTTATTGCTGCAAAGCAAAATGATGTTCTTCTTGCAACAAAAGTCAAAATCGATTTGTATAATGGTATTATTCCTCGAATTAAATTAAATTTATCTATATGTTGCATATTTTAATTACAGAAATTACTCTTTTTAGATGAATATTGTGTTGCGACTACTGATTATTTAGATATTTCTTTGCAAGAAACTTACCTTCCCAAATTCCATACGTTAAAACATGGTTAGCAATCATAACATACATATATTTATACTTTATAAAATGACTTCTATAATTTTTTTCACAATAATCCATTTCAATATTTCAAATAGGTTCTACACAAAAAAAATGAGAGGCAAACTACCAGCAGCTATTCAACCTTACAAGAGATATGAAGGACATAATACCACTGAACTCGTGACTATCAACAATGTTGTCTTATAGGCGAAGAGAGCAATTGAAAAGGTAACATTAAGTTTATAATAATTTATAACGACTAACTATACTAAATTTTGTAATTGTTTTGTTAAATTGATTTCCTACAGCCTCTATATTTCACAATCAAAGCTATAGTTAGAAGTGTGTCAAGTGATGATGAAATATTTTATGACTGCTGTCAATCATGTTCAAAAAAATTCAAATTATCCTTAGGAAGTACTCGATGTTATCATTGTGGTATCATCAATTGTGTTCTGATAATGAGGTACTTTCAAGAAAGATATATTTCTAATTTATGTACAACTAAATCGATATGAAAATGTCTTCATATATAATTCTTTTGTAATAGGTTAAAGCTAAAAGCCAAAATTGTTGATGATAGTAGTGTTGCATATGTCAAACTCTTTGGAGAAAATGCAAATTCACTTTTAGGAATTCAAATTGATAGGCTGTTAGAACTCTTTAGCAAGGTAGGTATAATTTTTTACGTGTGTTATTCATTTCTACTAATTCACTTATGCAATTCTAAATATAAAGAATTAAGTAATTAATTCATTTTGTCTCCATCATATGATCTTTCATTTTATAAATACCAGGATGAGAATCAAAATGCTATCAATCACATATTTGGCGAGCCAGTTGGCAAAATGTACACTTTTCAGCTACGCCTAAGCAAAGACAATCAGCGGTATATAATGAATCGTGACTTTACTGTCGCATTTTTTTTTCTCCAGATCCACTCCAGTAGTAATGGTCTGTAGTGTATGACATATAAACCATTTTCAACTTATATGATTATCTTTGTTTATCGAAAGCAATTTAAAAATTCAATACTTTTTAATTTTATTGCTCTTTTCTCATACAGATAACTTCTTTGGAAGAAGTTTACAGTCACAATGTACATATGACTGAAAAAAGATGCTCACACTAAAATAAGCTTCATATTTTGTTCTATAAATGAGGTTTATGTTAACAAGTATCAGCTTCAGGTTCGTTTTATAAACCTAAATGGTTCTAACTAATCACATACATTTTCTGATTTATCTATATTCTTATTATGTGGAATTGTAATTTTATGCAGAAACTTTCATTCATATTGCGCCCAGATTTTTCAATTTTGTGCTAAAGGTGGATTCAGTACTACCGAATTTCAGTACCAGGTTTGTCTTTTCAATTTAAACATTTTATCTCATATAACATTGAAAGGACATATAAAGTTTAGATGTTGCTTATGTGTAAAGATAAAATAAATTAACTCAAATTTTTTAACATTAAGACCACTAGGCTGAAAAAATTTCGTCGAATGTTCACACAATTTCAATGTCTTCACTATTATTGATTAGTGACTACACACATTATTGTTGAAATAAAAAACTACATATTTTGAAATAATAAAAAAACATATTTATTTCTAAAAGTACGTCCCTATATCATCCACTACTCACCCTAATCCATCCAATCCTTTTCATTTAGCAACCTTTGAGCCTTTCCTATACAAGCTCAGTCAATACATTAGGCAGCTCATAACCTTAACCACTTTGTAGGAAGTTCACATATATTGAACACAATGTTAAGCTTTGTTTGTTGATTGACCCCATCATGTATTATTACCCTTTTCATATTGACAACATGTAACCAAATTTAGGCTAAAGAGTCTTTTTATAAGTGAAACCCTAGACCGTAAACATTTTCTCTATTATTATACCTGACAGCCACCCAACCGGCCTTGTACCATTATTTGTATGATACCTAATTTCCCTTCCTCCATACTACCACCGTTAACCAATTTCTCACGTTATTACTGCCTCAATCTTCACCCCCTTTTTAAAGTTTCTACAGTCTGTTTCCAACTGGAATAGTGCCTCTACACTCCCAGTTGCACAATCCCCTTAGGCCTATTCGCCACTGGCAGACTAGATTACCGCTTATGGTTTGTGAATATTTTCACAGAATATGGACACATTCTGAGCGAGTAGGATATAAAATATTAAAATTGGTCTTTGCTTAATCAAACCAATTTCTAATTTTTACATACCATATCAAGGCCGAATGAATAATTTAGATAGCCGATTTGGTGTAACCTAACAAAATAAAGTTGAAGTTTCGGTTGGAACCGATCTAGCGGTATATTTTAGCGGAACTGATCAAATCGGGTGGCCAATCCAAATAAAAAAAAGTAGAACAAAAGATGTTTCGACTCTAACACATACTTGGTTGTATTATTTGTATATCTAACAGACACTTTCAACAAAAAAGGTGAGAATCCAATTAGCACATCAGGAGCCTTAACGCCATCTCCTAGAATGAATTTTTTTACACGAAGGTGGTCAATTTCCAGTGACCTTCTGTAACCCAAATTATAGATTTGTTCCATGCCAAAGTGTATTACTTCAACTTTGACTTCCACAGTGGATCTCACACCCACCTTATCCCCAACACTGACCATCCAGTTCTGTCAACATTGGTAAACCATTGCTACAATTGTTCTATTAGATTTTCATGATGCATTCCCATTGTATATGATGCACTATGAGACAACTTTCTCCACCTGTGTAGTTATTCTTTTACATTATTAACCTTTCTATTGTATTCTCCTACACGGGGCTTGAAATAATACATTCCATCACATGCACACATTTTTTGGATTACTGTAATAGGTGCAACATATAAAGTGAAACTGAAGCTCCGTGGAATGTAGTAAATTACTTTTTAGATGAGAATGAGACCTACTACAGTAAGAATTAGTAAACTATAATATATACAGATGACGAGCATTGTATTTTTCATAATACGGGCATTGAACAATAGTTACACGTCATCTGTCGACTAATTTATTGGTCTGATTTTTTTATTTATGTATCATTGAACAATAGTTTAATTATATTCATGTTTAACTAAAGTGTCCACTTATTTCTTAGCCGTGCAAACTAGAAAAATTATAAATACATTTAAATGATCTGTAAATGATCTGGAACCACTACCATTTACATCAAATCTATTTAAGCATTGTATTTTTAGAATGTTAAGTATTCAGGCAGCAGTAATGGAAGTTTTATGTTCAGTGTCCCATAATCTCTTCAATTTCATTAGAACAATCTCCTATAAGCTGTATACAAAATACCAGCCAATCCTTTATGTGAAATTATATATATACATTTACATGCACACATAGATACTGATAACTTCACATCTATTCATAAGACCTACTTTGTTCGACTTATTAACAGGTCTACTCACTGAAAATGAGAACGTGACATTTTATGATACCTACAACATTAGAAGATCTCTGGTTGAGGCTCGGGGGCCCCTAACAAAGGGTCACGGGTTCGAAACCTAGCTGCAACACTCTTGGAAATGAATTGAGTGTGTCAGGTCAACCAACCTCTGATCTGGTTTAACCGGGTTCCCGGGTTTGCATGCTATTCGGGCCCCCCCAGGTAGGCGTCGGGCGCAGCCCAACGGCCCTCTTGGGTCATCAAAAAAAAAAAAGATCTCTGGTACTGGAAAGAGCTGTGCTTAGTGGTACTGATGTATGTTGCGAAAAGGAAATGTTTTTAGAAAGACACAGTATCACAATATCACATGTTCACTTCTAAGAACTGTACAAAACAATGAAAAGTCTGGCTTTTTCATAATGGTTTGCCTTGTGGATGTTTGCGTTATTTTCAAGTGGTGTGGCTTGTGGATGTTTACGTTATTTTATAATGAAAACTCTGGCTTTTTTATATTGGTCTGACAACTTGTGAACAAAGATATACCGTCTTATATTTCATTCCTGTAATTTGATGCAGTTTGTGATTTAGTCTACTAAGACGCCGGTGCGTAGCACGTGTTTCTGTCTAGTACCATATAGGAAAGGCCGTTTGAGATTTCTCATGCAATTTCCGCATCTATTTTTTTAAATTACGAACGCATCCTTAGTTCTAATGAACAAATAATGAATGGCTTTATTTACAATATTTACAGTCGATAGTCGACTGGTGGACTCTTGATTCTTCTTCTTATGGTCGTATTCCCTGTCAGGATGAGGTCGGCAAGCTTCACCATCTGCCACAATTTCGGCTCCTGAACCTTCACCTTTGTGATCAAGAGCCTGAAGTCGTTCTTCCGCCGCAAAACACTCGATCGAGATTGGTGTCGATTCCCTTCCTTCTGTGAGTTTTCCACGGATGTGTCCGCCTCTTCCCAAGACGGTGCTGACGTACTCCCTCGTCCCTCTGGCTTATCCTCTGACGAAATATGTGCCATGATGGACGTTGGGTCGGGGTTCTGATCAATCCCGAAGGAGGTATAATGAAGCAAGAAGGTAACTGTCTTCGACGATTTCTGGAAAGTCATCTTCGATAATTTCTAGAAAATGGACTCAATTTTTAGCAACCGCATACTCAAACTGTAAGTATCTATTCCGGTATCGTCATTGACGCATGTGCTCCATTAGTATTTCGTTATCTCAATACTGGAAAAAACTCCGATCCTCTTCCTTTGTAGAGTATCATGTTCTTCTCTTTTTTTATTCTTTCAATTAGTGGTTGTGCTATTTTCTTACCGCACAAGCGAAATATGATTAATAAGATATACTCTATATGAGTCTGGTTAAAAAAGGATTAGATTGGAGGTCCGGTTGGGGCATAGGGAAGGAGGCAAAAGGAATTTGTTTGCTGCTATCGTGAGTTATTGTTTCTATGTAATTTTTTCTTCTACTCTTCTTTTCTCCTTTATTCTGTGTCTAAGTGTTCGTGTCTATGTTTTAATTCAGAACCTGGTCTTGATTTTTCCTTCATCTGTTTCTCAGATTGCTTTCTATTTTCATTGACCGACCAAAACTTGTATCGACTTTCTCTACTCTAAGTCGTCTCTTTCAACTTCCTCTCCTTTTCTCTTATCATTCTCGTCACAAGAACATCATTATATTGTCTCTTAGTATGGGTTGAAAAAGATTGATGTTTTAATCCATATATTTTGCTATTTTCACCTGGTCAATGCCTCTTACTAAAGAATATTATATTTTCACCTGGTTGTATCAAAGGTCAATTTTTTTTCTCATTAATGAAATCAATTGACCTTCCTATTTATTTGAGTTATTGGTGTCATTTTTTAAGTTATTTATGTGTATCGTTTTTTTACAGCATTTATGCATATTTCTTTCTCACCGAAATTAGTACTATATTGCTAAGACTCAAATTATTGTGTCAACTTTTCTTATAGAGAATGAAAGGCTACATGTTCATTTGAGCCTTAATTTACCCAAATAATCATGCATTCTTCTTAGAAATTGTCGGTAGGAGATGCCCTTCTTTCTCAAAATATAGTTTGTCGGCTCTAAGCAGACATCATATATTGAGATGTAGTATTTTACGCTACTTTTAGAATTTTATTTGTGTAGCAATACATATATTGATATGTAGCAAATGTAAATTATAATGCCAACATTAATAATATGTGTATAAGACATCCTTATGCTTATGGATTGACACACTTTTTGTATAATTATTCATAGGCTAGGTGGTTGCCTTTACAATATCAAGATTGAAGAAGAAGATCTTCTTTACCCGACTACTTCTCCCTCGACGGCTTGCAGCTACATTTTGGATAGTCTCTTTTTGGATAGCTACACCATTGTTAAGTTGTAGGTGGAGAAAACTATTCGACATTGTGTTTATTTTTAGGTGAAAGTAATCATAATTTAATGACCACGTCTTGGCATTATGAAAGAACCCTACATGTTAGCAGATATGGAAACAAGATTTTATATGAACCCATTAACGTATGTGAGAATAAACAATTAGTTGTATCACTTATTTTTAATGACCTTTTTATCCTAATTTCTCAACAACGTGTCAAATGTTTTTGGTAAGTATAATTTATTTGAATACCTTTTTCATTGTTCCTTACCTCTAGATAATGCTTCTCCTTTTCTGTGTTGGGCACCACATAACCATGGCTCATGGCATATCCTTTTTTGTGACACTTGATTTTGTCTTCAATATCCATGTGTGTTAGCCAATCTTTCTCTTTTACTGAATTATTCAAAATAGTCTGGCCAAAGTAGCCCGGTTGGTTACGGCTCAGTAAGTTCAGATGAAGGACCCGGGTTCGAATCACGCCGAAGACGCTTTGTAAAAAGTAACACGAAATTGATTGGGCGCGGGAGGAGGTGACCGAACCACACCCTCTCATGTCCCGAGAGTTTACACTATCTGGGGGGGTCACTAATGTGGCGCTTCTACGGGGGCGGTTCTCTCGTAAATCAGAAAAAGGCCAAATTTCATACATGATCAATTTCAAGTACATCCCATTCAATTTGAGAAGCATGTACCTATACTTCTCTTTATTTTATGCACAATGATATCTTTAACTTTATTATATGAAAGTTAGAAGGCTTTTCGGGATAGATAAAATTGTGTGTCATGATTTGTGACCAATCTTAGGATATTCTTGAAAATATGTTATTTTCAGCATAATCAGATTAATGCTTACTTAAAAAAGTTTCAGTTCTAACTCACAAAATGTATACAATATCTATTTTTGTCACATACATAACCAGAAGATCCCAATTTCTGTTCACAATGTTGTCAAATTATTCTACTTAGTATCTTATTTTTCATCAATAGTGTGTGTATTGTCGGCCCATGGTTTACTCATTACCGTCACCCGTGCCGCTTCTCTTTTTAACAAAAATTTGGTATGTAATTATAATTAAATATGTTGAATTTATAATAATCAAATGTATTTCATTTTTGTTCTTACAGACAGGTAGATATACAACAAGGAAGTATATCAATTGTTGATGACAAAGATAAAGATACGATGCAACCTGAAAGGAATAAAATATATATTAAATAGATTGGACAAAAAGGATTCACTTGCAGACATTTTTCTTATAACCTTTTACTTTCTGTTGTAAGGAAGATTTTATAAATGTGTTGTTTCATTTTAAATTGTAACTAAGTAAGCGTCATTCTATATGATGTACATATTTATGTTTGTATTTCTGTAATAGTAATAAAAATCTTGTCTACAAAATTCATAGTATATATATATATATATATATATATATATATATATATATATATATATATATATATGTATGTATATATACCCGTGCAATACATGGGTTCCCGGCTAGTGATATATAATCAACATATAATAAAATTGAAGCATAGCACGACTAAGTATCAAAGATCCAATGATAAGTAAAACAAAATTCTAAACAGTAAACACTTAACTCTAAATAGCTATCAATGGAGAGCCATCATGACATTAGGCCTCTAAAAAGTAGAAAATTATGCAATCATTCGTCACTACTTCCATCCAGGATTTGCTCCAAAGTGCAAATCTTTCACGCCGTAGTTGTTTCCCTGAAGCAGACTTGTTTGTTGCAAATTTCCCATCATGATAGCATTTGTACATATGTCATTTACATTGTGAAAACATATGATACACATGATGGATGGAATAAGTTTTTGTATATCTTATATTATTAAATTTTTAGTTTCTAGAAAGTTGCACGACGTGCACTTTGGGTGCACGACGTGCACCTGGCAGTTTCAACATTTTGAAAAATACGATTTTTTGTTTAAAATGAAGTGGGAACTTAATGGGCAGTTATGGACGTTAATTTGCGGATGTTCTCTCGTCCCAGAGCAAGTCTAGAGAAGAGGAGGGTGATTTTGAGGGGAAAGGAGGTGGTTTCTTACCAAATGAGCCCATTTCTTCTTCTCTTCTTCTCCATTTTCTTCTCCGGAGGTGCAGGAGAGCTTCTTCACTCCACAAAGCTTCTCGGGAGGGAAGTTTGTCCGGTTTGGAGCAGCTGTAGAAGTGGGATTTTGTCCTTAAATCAAAATTCTACCTTTCCTTGGTTACACCTTGGGATTGCTTAGCTTTTCCTTCTCTAAACCATGTTAAATTCTGAAAATTCTACACATTTTCTGCCGTACACTATCATGGACGAGTAGTTTCCTTTCCTTGGACATGGGAGAGTAACTCCCATGTCATAGCTTGTATGAACATATGAATTTCGTACTAAATGTTAGTTTCTTGCATGTTCCAAGAGTTGTTTCAGATCTGAAATGTTTGTTTGTGTGATTGGCCATCATACTTTCATGTTTTATGTTTTCTTTCATAATCTGAGAAGATGTGTTTGAGAGTATGGTGTTACTCTTTTGGCAACTTGTCCTTGACCGTGAGAGTGGCTGGGATTAAGTTGAGGAGCAAGGTTTGTGATTCAAAAATAAAATACATACACGAGAGTGATGTATGGAGTTAGAATCATCATCATTTCACCAGGAGGTGAGTGATGACTACAAACCTCCTTTGCAAGTCAATTAACATGTTTGAATTCATATTGTAATATAAGCTATGATGTGATAGTGAAATCTCAAGTCTAGGGTCCTCCTAAATCTTAATCTTAACCTTTCTTAAGTGATAATTTACTATTTTGTTTTAAATCTATAATTTAGTTGTTCTAATCCAATCATCTTGTGTACAACGATCTAGATTATTGAAAATCATAACTCTTGCGCCTAGCTAACCAATGTTCCTTGTGTTCGACCTCGACTATACTACCTCTGTATACTTGCGGAGATTGGTTAAGTTGGGTAAACTATCCTTGTTTGGATTGAAACTCGTTAGCCTAAATAGCCAACAAGTTTTTGGTGTCGTTGCCGGGGAGCATCAGTATTCCTGTTAGAGTAAGAGTTGTTGATAAGTAAATGAGACTAGATCACAACCTTCATATCCACCATCATATCCATAAATCACAATTCATCATGATCATCATAATTTGTTGTATCGTCCATGTTTGTTTTTGTAACTCACTCACCTTGTTTATTTGCAGGAGCATATGGGGTGTTCATAAAAAGACTGTTGAACCGTGCGTATATCTACATTCAAAAAATGAACACATAATTTGCATCCCTCATGGAGCAAGGAGTGAAACCCAAACATGTATGGAGGAATCACAATCCACACAACCATTATATATGTCACCATCATCCAAACAACATTCACCCATGCCACCTTCATCTACATCACCTTCACATACACCACCACCATCTACTCCACGTCCACCTAATCCTCCGGATCCACATGAAGAACTAGTCAAGGAGGATGACCTTCCTCTTAAGGACTACTTTGGTACAACTGCAATGCAAATGAGTGGGCCTATTAATATTTCAGAATTTGAGGCAGAAGAGTTTTCTATCAGCCCATCCATCATATAATTGCTACAGTTGAATGCATTTGGAGGGACACCAATGGAGGATCCAAACCTCCACATTACTGAATTTCTACAGTTGCTAAGCACCATAAAGATATATGGTGTTCCTACTGATGGGATATGCCTAATCCTTTTTCCATTCTCTCTTAGATATAGAGCTAAGGCATGGCTCTATACTTTACCAAAGAAGTTAATCGGTACTTGGGAGGAGCTTCTAAAGGTCTTTTTGGCAAGATATTTTCCACTTAGCAAAACTTTACAGCTAAGGAGTCAACTCATCAATTATTCTCAAAGGGATGGGGATACCTTGTATGATACATGGGAGAGGTTCAAAGATCTTCAACATCTTTTTCCACATCATGGTCTAAGCAATTGGCTTATATTACAATCTTTCTATAATGGTTTGTGCTGCAATACAAGATTATCTATTGATGCAGCTGCAAACAGAGCTCTAATGAACAAATCTTATGGAGAAGCCTATGATATTATTGAAAATATGACAGCAAATCATTTCCAATGGAGTCCGGCTACAAGCTGCCACCCATCCTTTTCACATACTACTTCTGGAAAGCAAATGGAAGATCACACGGTTGGTGCTATAGACATAATTGCAGCAAGGTTAGACACTTTGTCACAAAGGTTTGAGAAGCTAAGCACATAGCCATTTCAATCAGCCAACAATATTTGTGATGAATGTGGGTTGCTTAGACACTCATCTTCTACATGTTATGCTTCTTCTATTTATTCTCCAATGGGCTACACTCCATCAGGCTTCTATAGCAATGCGAATTAGAATTTCATTCAGCCACAACAACTGCAAGTAACTCCTAGATTAGAGTTCATGCTTGCAACATTTGTTTCAACTCAAATGCAGCAAAATGAGGAGTTCCAACAAAAAAGCCAATCACTGAAGGGTTCCATTTGCCAACTCTCTTCTAAGGTGGATGATATTGCCACTCATACACACATCTTGTAGAAACAAAGTGCCCAACAAGCTCTTTTCAGCAAAGAAGCATTTCTACCTTTCTTGCCTAGTCCACCGGAGATGAATCCAACATATTTCAGGCTGGTGACATTGAAGAATGGAGTTGTTATAGAGTTATATCCTTCAAAGTATGATGATATTGATATCCATGATGATTATGAAGTTGAAACTAAAGGGGAGAAAGCTACAACACATGCTCTACATGTTGATTCTTCAAGCAAGCCACATGTCCTTCCTCCTCACACTCTAGATGACACATTGATTTATAATGAGAAACTCTTCCCAACTCATATTTTGATGATGCTTCAAAGGGGAATGAAAAGACAAATCGTATTGGTATACAAAAGACTATTCTTATTACAGCTCATAGGTGCCTTCGCTTGCCCCAAATCAAGGACATATTTGCAAGGAGGCATCAATCTTTAGCACAACAATTTCCAACCTCAAATCAAAGCAATGGACCTCCATCTTCATCATTCACCATGACATGTAACCGATTGCAATCCTCTTGAGTTGTTATATGCAGTGAGGACACAACAAATTTCAAGCTTAGGGGAAGAGCAACCGACCGGTAGTGTAGTTTTATTTCCCTTTTATCATATTTTCCTCAGTTGTTATTTTTAATTCTGCTCTTCTGGTGGCAAATCTAGTATGATATGAGGTTTATCTTTTATATGTGGATAGAACTTCTATGCTTAATTGATTGTCCTCTTTTTATGAGAAATATCATTTGGAGAAATTGTAAAAGGCATGCATTAATCAAATGAAACATTTTGGCCATCAACATGTGCTTAACTCTGGTTTATGCTTCTAGCCTGAACATTCATCTTTCACATCCTTGATTTTTTTAAAATATGTAATGGTTTCAATTTTTGTGAGTAAATCAACTTTACAAAATCATTTGGAATACATGATACCCTTTCTAAGCTCTTAGTGCATTTTCAACCACTTTTTCAATGAAAATTTTTTAAAACAAATGAATGAAATCTAGCTAATGTTGTAATTTAGTTGACTCTCCTATGTTTTGGAAAAAATTTAAAATTTCTTTTGGCTTACCTCATCCTCATACCTCATAAAATATGGCTAAACTGCCCACATATCATGCCAGCCTATGTAAGTGCGATCTGGCCACAATGGTTAGGTGATATGTCTTAAAAGAGGATAAAATACTTCAACTGGCACTCCATGTGTGCATAAGCCTACATTAGCAGCCGAGTGCCAAAACACATAATCCATTATCACATCATTTTTGGAAAGAAGGAGAGTACAGCTAAAATTGTCAATTTTAACTAAGATTTCATCAGTTGTATGCTTAATAGTTGAGAGTTTGAGTTGCACATCTACTAATTGCTTGGCTGGGTCATCCAAATTCTACGTAGTGTTGTTTAATTGATTGATTCATTTAATTGTGACCACCTCTGCTAAACTAAAAATCTCTTTCTTGGGTGTTTAAGTTGAATTGATGGCTATGAGTATAAACATGTTGATCATGGTTGGTTTGGTCTTATACACATCTTTCTTTTCATTTGATCTATGCATAAACTTGACAATTCTTCATTTGTGTTTCTATGCTCTTTTTTCTTGAGGACAAGCAATAGTTTAAGCTTAGGGGGATTTGATGTGCACAAATCATATCATCTTTTGGATCATGTTTGGTTGCATTTCCATGTTGTTTTGACTCAATTTTTCACTCTCATTCATGCTAGATTCTATATTGTTTGCTATTCTTACTTTTCTCATGGTTTGGATTATAGGTACTACATTTTGCAATGAAATGATGAAAAATATATCATATTATCAATTATTGGATCACTCCTCAAGTATCTACATGTTTTGGGGTTCGAAACTACGCAAATACCATTTTTTACGACATGTAAATCGGACCTACACGCTGAAAGTTATGAGCAGAATACACAACAACCCAGAACAGCCAAGTGCACGCCGTGCACCTGGGATCGTCAAGCAGACTAAAGTTTCTGGAAAGTTGCACGGTGTGCATTTCTTTAGCACATACCGTGCGTAGTGCATTCTGGAGCTATTGACACGCCGTGTCTTAAAAAAAGACACAATGTGCACCTGGGAGCGTTGAAACTGAAAGTTTCTAGAAAGTTACATGGCATGCATTACTTCTTCACACGCCGTGCACAATGCATTCTGGAGAAACTGAAAGTTTCTGGAAAGTTGCACGACATGCACTTTGGGTGCACGTCGTGCACCTGGCAGTTTCAACATTTTGAAAAATATGAGTTTTTATTTAAAATGAAGTGGGAACTTAATGGGCAGTTATGGACGGTCATTTGCAGAAGTTCTCTCATCCCAGAGCAAGTCTAGAGAAGAGGAGGGTGATTTTGAGGGGAAAGGAGGTAGTTTCTTGCCAAAGGAGCCCATTTCTTCTTCTCTTCTTCTCCATTTTCTTCTCCGGAGGTGCAACAAAGCTTCTTCACTCCACAAAGCTTCTAGGGAGGGAAGTTTGTCCAGTTTGGAGCAGCTGTAGAAGTGGGATTTCGTCGTTAAGTCGGAATTCTACCTTTCTTTGGTTACACCTTGGGATTGCTTAGCTTTTCCTTCTCTAAACCATGTTAAATTCTGAAAATTCTGCACATTTTCTGTTGTACACTATCATGGATGAGTAGTTTTCTTTCCTTGGACATGGGAGAGTAACTCCCATGTCATAGCTTGTATGAACATATGAATTTCATACTAAATGTTAGTTTTTTGCATGTTCCAAGAGTTGTTTCATATCTGAAATGCTTGTTTGTGTGATTGGCCATCATATTTGCATGTTTTATGCTTTCTTTCATAATCTAAGAAGATGTGTTTGAGAGTATGGTGTTACTCTTTTGGCAACTTGTCCTTGACCATGAGATTGGCTGGGATTAAGTTGAGGAGCAAGGTTTGTGATTCAAAAATAAAATACATACATGAGAGTGATGTATGGAGTTAGAATCATCATCATTTCACCGGGAGGTGAGTGATGACTACAAACCTCCTTTGTAAGTCAATTAACATGTTTGAATTCATATTTTAATATAAGCTATGATGTGATAGTGAATTCCCAAGTCTAGGATCCTCTTAAATCTGAATCTTAACCTTTCTTTAGTGATAATTTACTATTTTATTTTAAATCTATAATTTAATTATTCTAATCCAATCATCTTGTGTACAACGATCTAGATTATTGAAAATCATAACTCTTGCGCCTAGCTAACCAATGCTCCTTGTATTCGACCTCGACTATACTACCTCCGTATACTTGTAGAGATTGGTTAAGTTGGGTAAACTATCCTTGTTTCGATTGAAATTCATTAGCCTAAATAGCCAACAGAAAGCAATGTAAAACTTCTCACCTTTGGCTCTAAGAATCTTTAACATGCACATGTGTATGTTACCTCTACTACATGAGGTAGCAGACTCAACATCATAGTTCGAAGCAACCTCCTCCTCATGGTGCTTAACACCCTCATTGTGCTTAACATCCTTGTGGATTAGAAGCCATGCTATAAGAATCTACAAGATAGCAAATAAAAATAAATATTTAAAACTCACATCTCGCACACAAAACATATATAAATTATTGATAAACATGCACAATATTAATTATAATATAACAAAATATATTTTTGCATTATAAAAGGCATGCCTCTAGTATTTATTGAATCACTTATCAATTTCAACTCCTTTTGTATGAACTTGACACATATAATATTCATTCATGTTAGGTTTAACATTTACACTTGGCAAGCCCACTGCAAATGGATTGAAGTCATCATACTTATCGTAGTTCTCTTCTTCATCTATAGGATCCACAACTAATAGTCTTTTCCCATATAAATGACAGACCATTTTTCATTTACATGATAATAGATATAGAATACATCCTTTGGCTGTAATGCCATGATGAATGCCTCATCCTTATCGCTAATCTTTTCAAATTAACTAATGTGAAACCTAAATCATCCACTTGAACTCCATTGTTGTTATCAACCCAACCATACCTAAGGACTGGAACTTTGAACTCTATGTAGTCAAATTCCCATATATCTTCAATGAAACCATAATAAGACATTTTACCTTCTTGTCGAATCTTAACTTTTACACTATAAAAATACAATGAAGACACTAGAAGGGTGGCACACATGTATTGGATGACACTCTTTTTGATGTGTTTTCACCAACACACAAAATTCACCTAGAGGAAAATTATCTCTGAAGTTTAACCTTTGATTGCTAACCAATTCACTTGTAAATAAATGAACTGAAGTAGTACAATAGGTATTGATCCGTAGAGACAGTGAGTCAAGAGTTATTTTGAATTGAAAGAAAAGAACAATATTTAAAGCAAATTTTGACAGAATGATTAATCTAGAGCAAGAAAGTAAAATTGCTGAAAATGAAAGTTGCTAAATTAAAAGTGCTATAATTAAATTGTAAGAATTGAAACTAAATTAATAACATAATGCAAAATAAAGAGAGCGAAGAGAAGAAGGAATCAACAAGTTAGGATTATTTAGATTTTATGAGTTATCAAAACTTCATGTTTCACCCTATGACTCCATAGTTAATTTGTTGGGCTCGTGTAGCTATTCGTTAGTTTAAAAGCATCAAGTATCCCGTTGACTAACTATCTTAAGCATCTACGTCTGACATGCTATGCACATTGGTTTGACACAAGATTGGTATGGTATACTCACCGACTCAAAACACCTCTATGGGGAAAAATGAAGGAGGAAACACTCAAAGGTCATATTTTGTCAGACCGACAAATCTCAACATAACATGGTTGTCTATCATTTGCCTGATGGAAATCCTATTGGTTATTGGTTACATCAAAACACAAGGTTCAACATTATTCAAATGAAACCAAACTTGACTAGACTCTTAAAAACACCATGTTAAAAAAATAAGTATGTGTTATAATTATTTTTAGACTCCTAAAAATGGGCAGAGTGTGCATACGTCCATAAAGTATATAAATTTCATAACTCGAGCGGACAAAGTCAGAATTGGCTCAAATTTTAAAGATATATTTATCACACTTATATTAAATCATAATCTAAATTCAATAAAAAAAGAAACCAATTAAGACAAATAATTATGTTTATGTAATAAGCAAGATTAGGGTCCTTACAATATCCTATTTCTCCCCTCCCCAAATAGTAGAAAATGAATGCAATTGCCATTTTACACTCTCCCCTCAGACCAATAAGGTCTTCAAGGCACTAGGGATGAGTATTGAACTGGTGAATGAACTGGTTCAACACATCATCAAAAAATCTATAGTTAAAAAAAGGTGAACCATGTTCTTCCTTACAAAAACAAAGACTACATAGAGACAAAGTGAAAACCAAATCTCTTTAGGAGATTGATGGCAGGAAGTCTATTAAAAATACTTCTAAAGGATAAAAGAGCAGAACCTAGGAAGGCCACCAGACTAGACCCATTTACCCCATTGAACAATATGGTAAACTTTCCTAGAAATATTCCAACCATCTATGAGCTAAAACTGACTTCCTCCAACAATAACGATAGTATTTTCATCTCCAGTAGGAGAGTGCAAGCTAACAAAAATGTTATAGACATCATCAACTCCTCCAATCAAGGGAAACTTCAAATAGCCAACTACAATACAATAATTCAACTTGCAGTTGTCCTCTATACAAAGCCTGAAAATGAGTTGTCTATCAACAAAATCAGTAAATTTCTGACCATGAGGAAGCCATGGATCCTTCCATAGGGAAAAACTTAGCTCCATCGCCAATGGAGAAAGAAACATGCTCCAAAAGGATATGTATTTTTCTAAGTATCTTCCTCTAGTACTAAGAAGAATTTGATGTTTCCTTGGCTAACCAAATATAGTCATTTTTAAGGTATCGCCCATGAAGACACTTACCCATAATGACTTATTGCCTATAGAAATGTCCCAAAGGTTCTTCAGTAAACCAGACTTAAACCATTCACAGATGGATCTAATCCATACACCACCTTCTTCCTTTGTTCTACACACAACACTCCAAGAGATGGTACGAACATGTCTATTCCCTTCATCATCATTCTAGATAAAATTTCTCCTCATTCTTTCTAATTCATCGATCATTGACTTGAGCAGAGGAAAAGCTAAAGACCAAAAAATGTCATAAGTAGATAAAGTTGAGATGACTAAATCAACTCCACCTACATAAGAAATAAGATTACCCTTCTAGGAATCCAACTTGGCTTTGACCTTGTCTATAATGGGTAAGCATAAGGACCTAGTAAGGCAACCAATAAAGAGAGGCCAACCCAAACTTTTGATAGGCAGACCATAGACCTAAATGTTAAGGATGCTCGTGATATATTATTCAATACATGAATTTCTCACAAAAAGTTGACTTGTGTCATTATTAGGTTTCAGACCAGAGGAAACCTAGAAATTCTCAAGAATTTTCAGAATCAAGGAAGCATTTTTCTTGTCAACTTTAGTGAACATGAGTAGGTCATCGACAAAGATGATATGATATATGCCTACATCTTAAGAAGCTTCGGTAGTATTTATCAATCTATCTTTTACATAGGCCTCAATAGTCAAAGAAAAACCCTACATATCAAGGTGCTAGGAGATCCCTCGGTCTTACATCATTTATAGCCTAGAAAGGTGAAGAAGGAGAACCATTGCCAAGAATATGAAATGAAGAAGAGTCAAAACACTCTCCAATCCAAGCAAGCCAACATTCAATAAAACCTATCTTCGTCATCAAGAATAAAATATAATCTCATATTTTCACAAGCTTTTGACAAATCAACCTCAATACACATGTTTCTTGGACCTTGATTATTAGGAAAAGAGATTAACATTTTATTAGCCAAAAAATAGCATCACTAATAGATCTCCCGTAAATGAGCATAAATTGATTCAAATTTAATAAACCACCCATGACACTTTGACCTATTAGCCAAAATGTTGAAATTACTATAAGCATAATATTGTAGAGGTATATATGTCTGATATCTTTCATAAAAGAAGCCACAAAAATTTAGGAATCAATATGATAGATTTCACTCTTATTAATTTCACATTGTCAAAAAAGTCGATTACAAGTTTAATGACATCATATCTAATAACGTGCCAACATTTTTTTAAGGAAAACAACATTATAACCATCCAACCTAGGTGTTATATCATCATTCAAAATTTTTAAAGTCCCCTTCAACCTCTTCTTTGGCGAACCATTAATTCCTCAAAAGTCATACTTATCTTTGAGAAGGATAGAGAGATTCCAAGCCATATTCCACTTAACGTAACTATTTTTAGCAGAATTGAAGACATTTTCATCATGTGAGATGATAGTATCATAAATAAAATTAATATCCTAAATAAACTCACCACTAATGTCAAGAGTATTTACATTCCTCTTGTCTGGAGAGAAGTGTAAAATAAAGAGGAACTCTTATGTCCAAGTTTTAACCATTGAACTGTCAATTTTTTCTTTAGAAAACTTTCTTCATCTATAAGAGACTTGATAGCATTCTTTCTAGCCTCAATTAGATCAAGTTGAAGATTATCATCAGAAGGACTAGCATCTAATTTTCTTTGCAAGTCAATATCAATAGCCTCCAATACCCGAGTCTTTGAGAAGAAATTTCCTATAGTTTTTTGTTCAACTCCAACAAGTCACACCTCAAATCATTCAACTTGTAGTAGAATATATACATAGGAGCTCCCACATAATTTTGACTGCACCATCTATTCTGTATAAGATCTAGGAAACCCTCTTGTTAACCTAGTTGTTAATAAATCTAAAAGGGCTATTGTTCCTTTTGGAACTAATGAGGTGAAGAGCAGTACCATGATGATCGCTAACAATGGTACTGATAACTTCACTCCAAACATCAGTGAAAAGATAGAGAAAATCAATATTTGAAAAAATTGATCAATTTTAGAAATGGTAATATTGCCCTTCTTCCTTCTTCTATCCCAAGTATAAAAGGGGCCTTTCGTGACAATCTATTGGAGGCCAATATCATATAAATATTTATTGTAATCCTCCATACTCTTAGTAGATGGAGGATGCTTATCCAAATTCTCATAATTCAATATAACATAATTAAAATGGTCAAGAAAAAACCAAGATACAACAATAGAACTTCTCATACAATTCAGAATATCCCATAGAGAAACTCTACCACAATTGTCATTCGACCCATAAATAGAAGATAAAGATAGTTCAACATTTTCTCTACTAACAATACAGTGAAGCACTTGCTCAGTGGCTGAGATTTTGTTAACACATAAAGAGTTATCCTTACAAAGAATAGGTATGTCTGTATAAGAATAATACTCACTTTTAGAAATGAATCTAGCATCCCTCCAAATAAGATTAACAATTGAAGAGTTTTCACACTCTTTAAGTTTGGATTCCAAAATTATACAAACATCTACTTTGGTTTTGATAATCTCTTCTTTAATACGTGAGAGTTTATTATGTGCACCTCTCACATTCCAATAAATAATAGAAAATGGATTATCCATTTGGAGTTCTACCTAGGATTTTACCACCTATTAAGTACAACGGCTCCCCTTCATGGAAGTTATCTAGCAATGAAAACTTTTTTCGTGGATAACTAGACTAGATATTCATAACAAAACTCACACTTTTGGTATGCGTTCTTGGCAAAAATGTTGATTTCTTACTCTGTGTCTCCCACAGATATTGGGTAGGAGTAGATGGATAAGAAGCCATTATATGGAAACCTAATAACATGCACAATAGATCCTAAGGGAACATGATGTACAACCTAAACCTCCACATCAATATTGACCTCCTTCTAGGCTTGTAAAATTTCCTTAGATGCGAAGGAATGTGTCTCTTCAACATTTAAAATTACCTCCATGACATCATCAATGAACTCATTCACATCTTCCACATAGTGATATGAGTTGTTAGATCTCGGAACCCATACTTTTTTATTCTTGAATTCCATATTAAAATACTTAATCAAGGTACATATTTGATTCATGGCCAAAATTTCCACAATGAAGAGATCTACTCAGTTTTGATTCATACTAAAAAGAAATGGTGTCAAGCTATCCATCTTCATTGTGTATATGTACATCTTTTGAAAATAAAATAGGGGTCAAAACCTAAAGCCTGGCATATTCCAATCCCCTAACTTCCACTATAAGCCTATATGGACACACTGGATTCCCAAGGAAAGAGTCAATACGATTGAATATTTTAGAATCCTAGAGTTTTAGGAGAAGGTCATAGATCTTAATCCACACATGGATCTTTGCCCACTTCAACTTTTCTATAGGCTCATGTCTTTCCCATTTCTTCATGATCAATGATTTTCCAGCCACAAACCATGGTACCCCTTCTAAGGTGTTGATCATATCTTCATCATTTGAGAATACAAATAGAAAAATCCCTTCCCTCTTGGATATAACCTTTAACATTTTATATCTTATCTAGGTGAATCACCAATGTAGGACAATGGGGTTTAAGACCAACAATGTACGATGCCGCATCCCGACCCCATGTAGTTAGATTTCTTTCCATGATTCTTTTAGAATATATCAGTTTGCCTTCAACAATATCTATATCCATCTTCCTAAGGCTTATAGTATTTGTTGTCAATTTCTCCTTGGACTACTTTATCTTCAAATCACCTAATAAATGCTAGATTATTCTCTTTAGCAAGCCACATTGACTTGACTCAATGATATATATCTTGATAAAATTGGTGTGTTCAGTGATATATATATACTAACTTCATTGATGTTGTGTAAAATATACAAGTGTGTATGTTCCCACAACTCATGAATAATTCCTTTCACTCATGCTCCTAAACGTTTCCTGGATAAGCATCAATATGATGAGACTTTGCATCGACATGAGTTTCATTGCAAGTCAGAAAATCATTGAAAAAGTCCATCACCTTCCTAGACAACAACTCTCAATAATACTACCTTCAAGCCAATAAATATTTTA
Organism: Alisma plantago-aquatica; assembly: GCA_963693085.1. Classification (NCBI taxonomy): domain Eukaryota; kingdom Viridiplantae; phylum Streptophyta; class Magnoliopsida; order Alismatales; family Alismataceae; genus Alisma; species Alisma plantago-aquatica. The sequence continues at coordinate 941,625,468 of OY856410.1, read as the reverse complement.
CAAATCACCTAAAACACACTCATGCACCATCCAAAAGTATGCATGATAACATTAGCTTCATGAATAGTTCTTTTGTATGATATAACTTCATATACAAATAATGATAATAAAATCCTTCACTTTACACCTAGTCACCAAATACTCTATTATGACTAGGTTACCTTTGAAAATGTAGAGCATTGGACTCAAAACCATGAAGCTTGGTAAACAACCTATACACTTCCAAGGTGGATCTATATTCATAAAGAGATCTTGAGCAAAACAATGAAATCACCATAAATTTTCCTCCTAGGTCAATCAAGAATCTAAAGTCACAGAGCTCGATAGTCCACCTATCGAGCTAGTGCACAAGACCTAGACATCTATTGACCCCAAGGTCGATAAAGTTCATCCTAGCACAAGCTTAATGCAAAAGCAATCAAGATAGGAGCTCAATAATGAATCCATCGACCTATCACCTCCAAGCTACAAATTGACCTCCAGTTTGATAGTAAATAAATAAGCCTATCGAGAATGAAGACAAATTTAGTTCTAGATCAACCAAGGCCAATGGACATCCTAGATTGATATCTGGAAGTCAAAGGGTCAAAAATATGTGGATCAATCATAGGTTGACAATAGGCTAGTTAGACCCTAGAAATAGGACCCTAAGGCATCAGTTTAAGGGCATCTTGTTTTCTGCCAACAAGTCAAAACACTATTGTAGAGAATTAATACCAAGACTAAATCTATTTACCACAAGCGTTCTATTGATCTAGTGAGAGAGACTGACCTCTAGTGTATCCATCAACCACTTCCACCATAAAATCAATAAAATCTCCTTGATCAAATTCTACTAGTGAAAGATGTAGAAGTGATTAACCTCCCTGAGGTAGATTGTGATATTGATTGATCTCTCAAAGGCAACCAACCTCTCAATAAGATTTGACCAAAAGGTGTGTAGATTGACCTTTCAAATTGGTCTACCCATGAATCGACCTCTTCCTCTTTCTCTTATTATTTGGTTATTTTCTTTTGAGAATTATGACTTGCTTAAGTTATAATTTGTTTCCTTCTTGCAACATGAGTGGATAAACCCAATAACTTGGGTTGGAAGTATCCATTGGGCCCTCTAAACCATGTAATATTTGTTTATGTTAATTTACATATCTTCTTGTTGTTTTTATATTTATACTCCAATATAAATATGTCTCTTGTTTGATTAGCTACTTACTTATGATGTTTGATTTGGACAAATGTGAGAGAACGAGTTCAGTAAGATATAGAGTACATATTAATCACAAGCCATGAGAGTGAGGAGTTACCATAGAAAAATTCATACTTTTATTCTTTAATATGTTGGTTATCATCTCTAGAGAGAGGTATTTTAAATAGAAATCTACCCTAATCTTGAGAAAATGAAGGTGTTAGATATATTTTATGATTGCCTGCCAAATATGTTGAGGACACACACACACACACACACACAGATATATATATATATATATATATATATATATATATATATATATATATATATTGAAGGTTTGCATGATTGGGGTAGTTTTGATTGGTGAAGCCAATCTAGGTTCCCTTCATATTCATATTTATCTTAAACAATTTAAGTTTCATAATCTAGATTTATCACTTTAAGGAGGTTTCTTTCTTTATCAACCAAAATACGGATTTCATCCCTTTTGATTTGATTAAGATAAGCTAAGGCTTCTTGCTATTATTCTATTGTTTTTTCTTATTCTTGTTTTCAAACTCGTATTACAACAATAGATTTCATATGGAGTTGCATACTTTCTTGAAGTTATGTATAAATATTAAAGTCTGATATCTTTGACTAGGAAATCATGTTTACACTTTTAAGCCACAAATAAGAGTGATCAACTTTTGGTGTTGTTGTTGGGGATGAGGAAGTAAAACAACCACTAAGAACCATGATTCTACTTAGACTTAATCTAGTGTTATTTAGTATAGAAATAAACTTATTTACACTATAACATCCCTGACCTGGGTTATGAACTAACCCTAGGTGTTTTGCTTAAATATGTGATTTGATGCTTGTGGTTAACTTTCGAAATGTAATTAAGGCTCTTGAGGAACTCATATTTCAATTTCAGTCCTTTTTGAATAATGTTGAAACATTGTTTTGTTAATTTTGGACTAAAGTGCAAATTACCCAAGTTGAGGGGTTAGATTGCAAATTGTGTATGATAATAAGTTCCTCATGTGTTGATGCATCATAAGAATGAAGATGACGCAGAGGTATGGCTTGTGATAGCCTGAATACCAAGAAAGTGCTGGTAAAGCAAAGTTTGTACATTAAAACCTAGTTTTGGTGTAAAGTGCAATTTACCCAAAACCTAGGGTTCAATATGCAAATTACCACTTCAATAAGGTCCCTAATAATCTTTGGCATCAAGTAGAGCAAATAAAATGAGATGGGCACCTCATTTGAATTATCTTGGAGGAGAGAGAATCTTGACATTAAAATAATCAAGATTTAATCCTAATTGAAACCCTAATTCAATTTAGGGCAAAAATGAATAAAAATAATTGAAGGGATTTCAACCAAAATGTTTTGGGATGATTTTGAATAAGGATGGACGTTCCTTTGCCAAGATAAGGAATGAAAATATCCTAAGTAGGTGAAATTCCACTCACCATTATTATAAGAAAAAGAAAACCCACTCACATATGGATATTAATATAATAAGGATTAAGGTGTTTAATTTCTTTTCCATTAATTCTTGGATAATGAAGAGCTTTTACGAAAGTTTGAAGGTGGTTTCGTGATCAAGTAATGGAGTAGGATTAGGGTGAAATTAGTATGGAATTTATTTAAGGAAAATGATTCATTTTCTCTTTCATCAAAGACCCATATACATATTCTTTATATATACCTTATTTCAATAACACATAAGGAACGTTTCCCTTAGCCTTTTCCTTATTACTTTTGCTTTGGCCGACCTAAGGAGAGCTCAGGAGCAGGAGAAGGACGAACACCACCTGTAGGTAAGGTTTGATCATCTTCTACCTTGGATTCATGGTGAAAACCCTAAATCAATGATTGATTCTAGGTTTTCTTCACTCGATTTCCATTTCTAGCCATCCATTTCATCCAAAAGCTTAAGAAAGAACCTTGGATAGTTGCTGGAGCTCCATCCACCATTAAAGCCACGGAGCTTGGAGCTTGGAGATCAAATTTTGAGGCGGGTTTTATAACTTAAACCCTCAAACATTGCTATTGCATCAATCTTCTATGCTTTGTTGATTGATTTCTTCAATTTGATAAACTTTTGCTTCTTTGTTGCAAATTCCATCAAGAACGGTTGCTGTTCTTGGGTGCACGAAGGAAGATGATGATGAAATCATCATAAGCAAGCACCTCACCAAATATCTTGGGAGCAAATGATCTCATTGGCTGGGACCAAACGGTTTGCAGACCATTTGGTGGAAAACGGTCTCAAGACCGTTTGAGATGGTTGACCAAGCGTTTACCGTTTGGGAATCTCGTTCCTAATTATGTAGGCTAATGACCCTCCAAATTTGAGGGGTTAACTCCAAAGGAATCATAGGTTGAAGACCAATCAATTAGGCAAATCGAACTGAATTAAGTGCTGATTTTCAACCTGATTAACTTGACCTGGTTGAGCAAACGGTCTCAAGACCGTTTGAGATGGTTGACCAAGCGTTGACCGTTTGGGATTCCTGTTCACAATTATGTTTATTAATAACCCTCCAAATTTGAGGTATTAACTCTAAAGGAATCGTGAGTTGAAGCCTAATCAATTAGGGAAACCTAATTGGATTAAGTGCTGATTTTCAATCTGATTTAATTGAACTTTTTGGGCAAACGGTCTCAAGACCGTTTGAGTGCGTTGACCAAGCGTTGACCGTTTGGGATTACTGTTCCTTATGATGTGATCTAATGACTCACCAAATTTTATGGATTAATTCCAAACGAGTCATGAGTTGAAGGCCAATCAATTAGGAAAACCCTAATTGAAAACAGTGCTGAAATTCCAATGAGTTAAGTTGAGATTTTGGGTTGATTAGCCCAAACGGTCTCAAGACCGTTTGGGGATCACCCAAACGGTCTCAAGACCGTTTGGGGATCACCCCAAGACCATTTGGAGGTCTGGGTTCAAGTATAGTTGACCAATTGAAGGTCCAAAGGTACTAATCATATTGCAAGGTAGTGCTGATTTGTTGATCAACTTGATAGACCAATCCATGATGATTTTTCACTAAAGTCCAAAGGTTGGATGGGAAAACGGTCTCAAGACCGTTTGGAGGTCATCCAAACGACCTCAAGACCGTTTGGTGGTCACCCAAGACCGTTTGGAGGTCTAGGGTTGGGTATAGTTCAGTGGTTGAAGGTCTAAAGATATCAAGTTGATCTGCAATAAATTGCTGATTTGGTGAGCACTTCAATGAACCAAACCCTAATTGGATTGCTTGGTTTTGAGTGATATGATGGGCAAACGGTCTCAAGACCGTTTGGAGGTCATCCAAACGATCTCAAGACCGTTTGGTGGTCACCCAAGACCGTTTGGAGGTCTAGGGTTGAGTATGGTTAGGTGTTTGAAGGTCTAAAGGTACCAAGCTGTTATACAATGCAATGCTGATTTGGTGATCAATCCATGGATCCAAACCTTAATTGGATGGCTTGGATTTGAGTGATATGATGGGAAAACGGTCTCAAGACCGTTTCGAGGTCATCCAAACGACCTCAAGACCGTTTGGGGTCAGGTCATACCCCATTTGAATGGTGGTTCAATAGTTATGAAGTAACTAGTCACACATTGATGAATATTGAAGGTTCATTGATTCTAAACCCTAATTCAATTGATTCCAACCCTAATTGAGGATCAATTGAGGGTCAATTGAGTGTCAAATAAGTTGAGGGTTGACCTAATTAACTCAATTGATTAGTGTCTAACATGTGCAAGATCGATTGAAGGGTTCAACATTGAAAACCCTAATTCAATGTGATTGATGGAAACCATATTTGGTCCTTTCGGTTTTGAGGTGGTTTGGACCAAACGGTCTCAGGACCGTTTGAGTCCAAACGGTCTCAGGACCGTTTGAGTCCAAACGGTCTCAAGACCGTTTGGGACCAAACGATCCCAAATCATTTGAGGCTTAAACAGTTTCAGAAGTTCAATTTTGTTAAGTGGTTTCAATTACTATCCTACTAAATGGTTTCACCTATTCCAAGATCACTTGGAAGGTAATCAACCAAAGAGTATGAACTCTCAAATTGGATGAAGGTCAGTGGTTTATGTAATCAATCACATGATGTAATCCAAGGGAGATTGAGTTCTTAATGATCTTGATATAATGACATATCCTATGATGTCAATTCTTCTTTCAAGATTGAGTTGACTTAGATTAATCAAGGTTGAAGTAACTTCATCTTATAGAAGATGATGGATAAGTTATTAACCCTAATTGAGCTAAGGGAATGGTTACCCTAATTGAATTAAAAAGGAAACCCTAACCCTAGTAAGGGCATAGTGGGGTAATCCTTGAATAGTGATGTTATCATTATTTTGCATTGTACTGATATAAAATTGATGTGTTGTTATCATCTGTACTAATCATGCAGGTTTCATGAGGTATTGAACATAGTCAGGTATGAGCTATGATGCCTTGTGTATTGAAAACACTTTATAAGTTCTATAAGCAATGATATGCCATGTTGCCTAGTGAAAGGTAACAAAAGAGTTTGATAGGCTTTAAGAGCCATGTGAAATACATGCATTACATTTATCATGTTTACACTGTTAGATGACTTGATGGCATTAAGTTACCTGTTAAAGTGGTAACATGTGTCTTGATGATTTAAGGGTTTGAACACCCATATTCTTGAATCATGATGATGAGATGATAAGGGATTGAGATCCCAATGTTAGCAAAGCTGTGAAATGAACTTGATAGAAATAGTACTCATTCTTTATAGCAAATGTTATAATGTTATATAATTGACAACATGCCTGATGCTAAAAGAATGCTGTAATGTACTTAAATAATCAAGTGAAATGATATCATGTAGAGCCCTGACCATAGATCCATCATCGTCAGTAGTCAGGTGATGGTGAAACAGGTTTTCCTAAGGGAACTCCTGGAGAGCATACTTTTGAGTATGTGGGGGTTATGGGCGCGAATATCCTTACGCCCTAATGAAGGAATTGATGTGAGATAAACACTAAATCTCTCAATTCTTCATTATATGTATATGCCGGGATGATGTATCACTAATCTCCCGATAATGTTGTTAATGTCGCATCGATGAGAGATAAACAAGAAATCCCTCGATGGCGAAGAGAGTACAGAATGCCACTGTAACTCTAATAGCAAAGTTGTCAGAATACCCTGGAAAGCTATTATAGCAGAGACACGAGATGTCCTGTATGTTGTTCCTCACACTGACTGAGGAGGATGAGGTCATAGAAATCCGGCTCTTCTGATGACCTATGTATGGTATCGATTTCGACTTCGCAGTGGTCGGTTGGAGTATGAGCGGTATATCTCATCTCCTCAGGGCATAAGTATGTTTGTAATATGTAATCAGCCGTGTAGCATATTTTCTTAGGGTTGAATTACGAGAATCAATGGTTGAGAATACATTGATTAACATGCTCTAGTTGGATAATGAATTACATTATCTTTATATTCCTTATTAAATGGATAACTTGTTGCTTATTCAAGTTATAACTGGAATGAACTGTATAGAGATTACTGCTCTACATTGCTTAGATATTGTTCTATCTGCTGATAAATGTTTATATTTCCACTGCTCAGTGTTATTCTACTATCTGCAATAACAATGTTTCTGGCGGAGAGTTATATCTCTCGCTGGGACAATTTTTATAATTGTCTCACCCCCGTGGGATTAAATTTTTAGGTAACCGCCGACGAAAAGGCAAGGAACCTATTACAGAGCAGCAGCAGCAGTAGCAGGGACAGCAGTAAATCCCAGGTGGGGATATGAGCTGTCAAGTTGTATATAGAAAGTCCTATGAGTCGTCTCTGTACTCTCAGGTCCTAGGAGTCAGTAGAGTGTTTGATGTTGATCTGAGATTTTGGCTTGAAGCCTCGAGATTTTTGTATCCTGCTCATGCATAGTTTAACAGGGCTGACAATGTTATGACTCTCGAGATGAAATGATACAGAGATGTAATGATGAATCAGTTTGTAAATAACTTACTTTGGTTCTTTATGTCAAAGTTTCACAGTTTGTGGATCGTCTTGCAAAAAGTTTTAATTTTTAGTGATTTTCAGTAATCCGCTGCAAATAATTCGCTTCCGCATTAGTTAATCTTGTTTTCGCGAGACGGTTGTCACATACACACTCTTTGAATTCAATTGCATCATATCTTAAAAATTCATCTGATGTATATTGTGACGACCCCAATTTCTATATACTTTCCTTAGTGACATTCACAGATATGTGTGCACTTATATCTATAGATGTTAGAAGGGAAAATAGAAAAGATTGTGGTAGTCAATGAAATCATAAAAGGAGTCAGATCATTGTTCACAACATCACTATATAGCCACACAAACAACATTCATTGATAACAATAAAGTCATACATATATTATTCTAGATAGAAGAAGTGAATAGTTCTATAAAAAGAAATACATAGGATTTAGAACTTCCTATACATCATCTAGTAGAAAAGCAACTATCTAACTGAAAAGAGATAAGTTATCTAACTGATTAAGAGATAAGAATGGAAATCTAGCTAGTCTATCCTCCATGGCCATTTATTCAATGGCATCAAGTACTTTGAGATGCATTATCTATTCCTTGTACCTAGAAAATATGAGAAACAAAAATCATCAACAAAAGTTGGTACGTGGCTCAAAATACAGTACCATGATTGCATAATTCAAAAACTTAAGGAAACAAAAGAAAGGAAAGAAAACCATTACTTAAGACAGAAAATAAGGTAAACATGTCTTTTAGACATATCTTTAGATGTATTTGTACTACAAATTTCTATTGCATTGATCATACATCCAGTACATGCAATTTACTTTATCATACATCTAGCATAGGAAATTTGTCATACATTTATGCTAGGCAATATATCATACATCCATACAGGGCCATTTGTGCGCTAGTAGCTACAACTCATCAACAGTTCAGTTATGTTCCATTTAGATTTGATGAAGCATAAATACTAGTAGTCATCCAACAAAGTATAACAAATAAGTCACCCGGATACATCATATCTTATGCAACCATGAAAACTAGTCATATACTTATAAATGCCATGTACATGATTGATTAGATTTGAAATCCAAGAGTCTAGAGGAATAGTAGAATGATCACCCTAAAAAGAAATCAAGGTTGTATGTCACTTTGAGTCCATATGACCCTAGACTAGGGTTCGTTCTTTTATTTAGGATTCTTTTCAACTTTCTATGATTAGATTAGGGTTTACCCATTTCTCATACCTTATTTTGGAGTTGCAAGATCAAATATTTATATTAGGTTTTCTTCTATTTAAATATGCCTATTATATTCAAGAGAAGAAACATGTCACATTAGGGTTTCTAGTTTGGGTTAGATCATTAATGATTTCTTCTTAGGATTCTTATGAATCAGATAGGTCATGTTTGGAACTAGGGTTATAGAGTAGGTCATGATCATAATGGGGTCATAAGAGATTAGGGTTTGCATTAATGCATGAAATATACATAGGGAGAGAGAGTGGAACTAGAAATTAGGGTTTCTTGATAATCCTTCATACATGATTAGGGTTTTGAGCCTTGTGAGGATTAGGGACTCAATTAGGGTTTTAGATGTCCACATGTCATATCTCAACCATGGATCACTATTATTGCATAATATGATAATAATAAATGATCATTAGGGCTTTTAGGCTATTATTTTTTAACATGATTCGTATCCAGGTCATGATAGTATTTTATTTGTCATATATTTTTGATGAAAATGGTATATAGGTTCATTACCATCTGATCATCCTACCATTTTCTATGATTTTCCTAAGATAATCTATTTTCCATTGATTAAGATAAAAAGTAAATGGATATTACCTTGATTAATGGCTGGATCTGACTGGATCTATGGCTCGGGTTGATCCAAGATCTTGCGGGCTCAACCTGGCTTACTGAGATGGAACTAGCTGATTGGTCCAATTATGTGAGTGGCTCCCCTCTTTGGTCTGCGTTGACTCGGGACTCTTGTCTGATGTGGCAAATGGCAATTGGTCTACCTAGGTCCACACTGGCACCGCGTGGGCCTCTCCACTTTTGTTCCTTCTCCTCCTTCACTACTAGTTCAAGCAGGCTGGTTGATCTCCGGTGAGGGCCTGTCTCACAGAGAATGGGGTTCTCGTTGCTGTGGTCTCGTAGTTGGCTTCAATGGACCACACCATGCCCAGGCATCTTGGTACCACCCCATGACTCCTTCTGGAGTTCCTTTCTACTGTGAGAGTGGTGAATGTCACCAACATGCTCAGGGTTTCAAGAGTGTAGGGTGTTTAAGATGGTAGGAGTTAACTATGGAGCACCCCTGGTCGATGGCGAGGAGTATTTGGTGTGGGGACGTATGTGGAGGTGCCGCCGAGGTGGTAAAGCGATAGAGAGGAGGTGGGATTGGTGGCAGTGCTTCGAGGTCGAGTGCTTCAAATTGAATTTTGTGGGTGACTAAGGGAGGTTGGGTAGAGCTATTGGTGGTCTTAAATAGGCCCGATGAGGTGTAGAGAGGTAAGCCCTAATACCTACCACTACCGCTAGGAGAGGAGCGAAGAAGGGGGAGTTAGTTCTCCCTAATCGTAGGGTGAGGGGTTTGAGATAAGGGTGGCTATGTCCAATTTGATGAGGGAAGGAAGAATATCCCACATTGTTCATGAGATAGTGGCAAGATAAGGAGGAAGGAGTCGAGTTAGGTAGCTTATCTGTTTGGGGTCAGGGTTGAGGTAAGCGAGAGGTTAGGGATGAGGTCAGAGTCATCAGATCCTCTTGATCCATGATTCACCTCATCCAATGGCTTAGATTAGGTCTGGGTAAGGCTTAGCAGGGTTACATTGAATATGTCACATATATGATTAATTATTACTGAAACTTAGGTCATTGGCTTGAATAATTGAACTAATGTACATTATTTCAAATGTCAATAACCCCCAATAGGTTAATCTACTTAAATTTAAATTTTAAGGATGGCTTCATGATGTTAACATGTAACTATGTTATACATTTGGGGTTCAAATTTGAAGGTTAATCATATAAATTTAACCATATTCCATGATACATGTATGTCATCTTTTTATGAAATAAGGGTTTGTATTTTTTGGGTGAAATTGGTTACTTCTTTTTGGTTAAAAGGTGGGGAAGATGATTGAGGGTGGTTTTTGTCAAGAATTTGAGAAATAAAACTTTAAGAGAGAGGAAATATAATGAAAAACTCACTCTATCACATTGTCCCCTCCTTTTTAAGAATTTTGTCCCCAAAATTCAAGAAACCTAAAAGAGATGTGGATATTTCTGCTCGACCTCAAACTTGAGCTCCCATGTGGCATCAGTCTGATCATGGTGGCTCCAAAGAACTTTCACCATATCTATATGCCGATTACTGCATGGCTCCTTTATCTCGAAATCAAGAATTTTGACCAGGGATTCAACATAAGACAGACCATCCTTCAACTCTAGTGCCTCATGATTCAGAATGTGACTCATATCTTTGACATAAGGCTTCAGATTCGATACATGAAAGACATTATCCATGGAATTATACTAAGGTGGCAAGGCAAGATGATAGGCACAATCACCAACCCTTTTAAGGATCTCAAAGGGTCCAACATAATAAGGACTGAGTTTTCCTTTATTCTTGGCCAAAGCTCGAATAGGTCGGATCTTCAAAAAGATGTGAACACCTTACTTGAACTGACATTCCTGCATGTGGGAATCTGTATAAGATTTCTACTTATCCTGTTCCCGCTTCATCCTCTGTCTGATCAGTGCAACCTAATATGTATACAGCTGCATCTCTTCATATTTCATCAAAATGTGTACTCCAATGTCATCCCAGTGTAGTGGAGATTGACAAGGTCGACCATAGAGAGCTTCATAGGGAGGCATCCCAATATTCTCCTGATAGATATTATTATATGCAAATTTAGCTAAAGGCAGGTAATGGTCCCATGAGCCTTCCCAATCAAGTACACAATCTCGCAGAAGATCCTCTACAATATGCACTATACGTTCTGACTGCTTGTCTGTCTATGGATGGTATGCAATACTAAAGTTCAACTTGGTGCCTAGTTCTTCTCGAACCTGCTTCCATAGCTTTGAAATGAACATTGGGTCCCTATCCGAGACAATAGACACTGAAACTCCATGCAGACGTATTATCTCTTATATACAGAGGTCGACCAACTTAGAAACTTTCACAGTAGTCTTCACATATAGAAAATGAGCTGACTTTGTGAGACGATCCACTATGACCCATGCAACATCGTATCCTTTCCTGGTCCTGGGTAGCCCCACAACGAAATCCATGGTGACGTGTTCCCATTTCCATTTTGTAATTTCAAGGGGTTGCAGTAGACAACTTGGTCTCTATTGCTCAGCCTTGATTCTCTAGCATGTCAGGCATCTGGACACAAATTTAGCAACATCATGCTTCATGCCCCTCTACCAGAACTGACGTTGTAGGTCTTTGTACATCTTCATCGTGTCGGGATGAACTATGTACTTTACCTCGTGTGCCTCACTGAGAATATTTGTCTTCATAGTTGACTACTCAGGAACCCACATGTGGTTCTTGTATTGAAGACCACCATAGAGACCCACAAATAAGTGTGTTTGAGCTTTGATAGGAGAGATGAAAGTTCTATCAACTTAGGACTAACTTCTGTGCTTCAAGAAGTTTAGACTATAGATTAGGCATAATAGAAATATTATTGACATGGATAGAATCATGCAAAAACTGCAGCTTCCAGCCCACTAGATCCTCCATGTTCCTCCACTCGGGAATGGATAAAGATGCACACACTACCCTTTTTCTACTAAGGGCGTCGACGACTACATTTTCCTTACCTAGATGATAGGAAATAGTGAAATCATAATCCTTTAGATACTCGATCCATCAATGTTGTCGCAAGTTTAGGTCCTTCTATGTCAGAATGTACTTTCGGCTTTTGTGGTCAGTGAAGATGTCAAACATTGCCTTGTACAAGTAGTGCCTCTAGATTTTGAGAGTACGAATGATTGTAGCTAATTCCAAATCATGTGTGGGATAATTCAGTTCATTGGGTTTTAGTTGTTTGGATGCAAAGGCCACCACCTTTCCATTCTGCTGTAGGACACATCCTAACCCATTCCTTGAAGAATCAGTGAAGATCACGAACCCTTCATTGCCAAATGGTAGGACTAGAACAGGAACTGACGTCAACTTCTACTTTAATTTTTGGAAACTGGACTCACAAGTAGCTGACCAGATGAAGTGCTCATCCTTTTGAGTTAGCTTAGTCAGAGGAAGTGCCAATTTGGAGAAGTTTGGGATAAAGCGACGATTATATCCGACTAGACCCAAGAAGCTCCATAATTCAAAAGGATTTCGAGGAGGTTTCCAATCAAGTACAACAAAGACTTTGGCGGGATCAACAAATATGTCAACCCCAGAAATGACATGTCTAAGAAACATGACTTTATCAATCCAAAATTCACATTTTGAAAGCTTGCCATAAAATTTCTGGACTCAAAGAATGTTAAGAACTACTCGTAAATGTTCCTGATGTTTTTCCATAGAATCAGAATAGATCAAGATATCATCGATGAAGATGACCAAAAACTCATCAAGATAAGGTTGGAAGACTTTATTCATTAGATTCATAAATATGCCAGGTGCTTTAGTCAACCCAAATGGTGTCACTAGAAATTCATAATGCCCATAACGAGTTCAAAATATAGTTTTAGAGATATTAGAATCTTTGACCTTAAGTTGATGGTAACCAGAACGGAGGTCAATTCTTGAGAAAACTTTGGAAGTACGAAGCTGATCAAAGAGGTCATCAATATGAGGGAGAGGATACTTGTTTTTAATAGTAGTCTAGTTCAACATGCGGTAGTTAATTCACATACACATAGAATCGTCTTTCTTTTTGACAAATAGAATAGGCGCACCCCAGGGGGAAACACTAGGACGGATGAATCATTTATTGAGAAGCTCTTGTAGCTTTTTCTTCAACTCCATAAGCTTAGCAAGAGCCATCTTATACGGTGCCCTAGAAATCGGATTGGTTCTAAGAAGAAGGTCTATGGAGAACCCAATGTCTATATTTGGAGGTAGCCTAGGAAGCTCCTCTGAAAATATGTCAAGAAAATCAGGTACCATCTCCAGTCTCTCTACATGCCCATTGTTAGGACTGGTCTCTGAGACTAATGTGAGGAAGACTTTACATCCTTTAGAAATGAGATTTTTAGCTTTAAGGGAAGAAATTATAATGTTACTACATAATCTGCTTCCCCGAGGGATCACCACATGACAAGAATGAGGTTGAGAGAGAACTACCATCTTGTTTCTACAATCAATGTGAGCATGATATGTGTATAGCCAATCCATACCAAGTATAATATCAAAGTCTTCCATGGTTAAGAGAATAAATTCGAAGGGCATATCATGATTTTCAAATTTTAGAGGCAGGACATCAATTTTCTGTGGGGTAGTGAGTATTTAGCCACTAGGAGTAGACACATCCAGGATATTTCCCAAGTCCCTTATATGTAGATGTAACATAGATGCCAAATTTTGAGACATAAATGTATTCATAGATACAGAGTTGAATAAAGCTTTAACATGATTATCACTTAACAATATGGTGCCTACATAGAATAATTATATTATGAATAACTGAAAGGTATTTTGAACAAATATTAGATGTATGAAAGGATTTTTGGTTACCTTCAACAAAATGGTTGGGATTTGCCTTTGCTTCCTCTGTCATCACTATGAATACTCTGGCGTTGCAGTGTCCTTGAGGGGGTGGAACACCTGCTGGAGGTTTGCCAAGGATAGACGAAGTAGGGCACTTGGCGAGGAAATGACCCTCCTTCTTGCAGTTGTAGTAGACCGACTTGGTATAGCGACAGGGTCCATCATGCCCTCGTCCACATGTTTTACATTTGTTGCAGTAATCCCTCAGCTAGTTATAGTTGTTGTTTTGCCCTCTTTTTCTTGAACCTCCTCCTTTTCTTGATCCCTTGTTGTTATGGCCAGGGTGGAACTTTTTGGACTTATCATCCTTGGTGGTGGTTAACCCTAAGTATCCAATGCTGGAAGGCTTATGCAAACCCTATTTCCTTTCCTACTTGAGGGCCATGTCTAGGGATTCGTCTATGATTTTGAGATGGGAGTCTATAACTAGGGTTTTCAGATGGGTGGCAAGGTATTCGACATGATGTTTGGTGAGGCGTTCTTCAGTCTTAATAGGTGCATAACGCTCCAAAAGCCTAAACTTCCGGGTGTAGTCAGCTACTGAGAGATTGCCCTATTTAAGTTCCATGTACATCTTCTCCTTCCTCTTCCTCTCAGCTATAGGCATAAAACAATCAATGAAGAGGGTTTTGAAGGCTTCCCACCTCATGTTATCTACTTCTTCTCCCCTATTCCTGTCGTAGTTTTCCCACCATATTATTGCCCCTCCCTTAAGTAGATGGGTGGAAAATTTGACCTTATTTTCGTTGGGTACTTCTAGGGTATGAAAGGCATTCTCCACAGAGAGGATCCAGGCCTTAGCCTTGTCCATGACTTCAGGTTGTTCTTCCACCCAAAAGGTGTCATGGTTAAGTTTGATGAAATCTATCACTATCACTTCCTTTTTCCTAGAGGAGCTGGGTTTAGGGGTTCCTTTTGTGGCAAGGGTCTCCATGAAGTCATTCCCACCTTTTTTGGCCGCACTATCAGGATCAGGTACCTCATAGGTTTCAGGTTCCTTCCTCTTCTTAGAGGATGACCCTTCAAAATCCTTGGAGTTACGGGTCTTAGGAGGCATTCTAAAATTAGGTGGAACATATTAGATTTATCATCATTCATCATTTTTTAATCATATGATATTTCATTATTCTCCTTTATTAATTATGAATTATCTTAATGTTATGATTTGTGGAGGATACACTAAAATCCTTATCAAAGTTAGTCCTTAGGACTTACTAAATAGAGTGACTCTTTTCCTAACCTTATATCATAAACGTAAGAGAGAAATATTTAAAAACAAAGATGAGGGGGGAAACTTTCCTATAGAAGAGATGAGAGGGAATATCTATAGATGAGAGGGATCCTAATTAAGGTATGTCCAAGAAGTAGGGGACATTTAGGATATCGTCCAGGTAGACTTATACTGACATATAGGTAGCCTCGTGATTGCCAAGCGAAGTGGCTCAAAGACTTTAGCCATACCCATGGCAAATGCTATCCTAGAGACCTCAACCCTTCATATACCTAACTTAAGGACTACCCTAGACTCACAATAGGGTGAAATGAGTTTCATGTGACCATGATGTGTGAACATTGGCTCTGATACCAACTGTGATGACCCAATTTCTAATACTTTCCTTAGTGACTTTCACAGATATGCGTGAACTCATATCTTTAGATGTCAGAAGGGAAAATATAAGAGATTGTGGCAGTCAACTAAATCACAAAAGGAGCCAGATCGCTGTTCACAACATCACTATATAGCCACACAAACAACATTCATTGATAATAATACAGTCATACATATATTATTATGGATATAAGAAGTAAATAATTCTATAAAAAGAAATACATAGGATTTAGAACTTCCTATACATCATCTAGTAGAAAAGCAACTATCTAACTAAAAAGAGACAAGCTATCTAACTGAAAATGAGAATGGAAATCTAGCTAGTCTATCCTCCATGTCTATTTATTTGATGGCTTCAGGTATTTTGAGATGCATTATTTATTCCTTTTACCTAAAAAATACGAGAAACAAAAATCATCAAAAAAAGTTGGTATGTGGCTCAAAATACAGTACTATGATTACATAATTCAAATACTTGAGGAAACAAAAGAAAGGAAAGAAAACCATTACTTAAGATGGAAAATAGGTTAAAAACGTCTTTTAGACATATCTTTAGATGAACTTGTACTAAAAATTTCTATTGCACTCATCATACATCCAGTATGGGCAATTTACTTTATCATACATCTAGCATAGGAAATTTATCATACATCTATGCTACGCAATATATCATACATCCATACAGGGCCATTTGTGCACTAGTAGCTTCAACTCATCAACAGTTCATTTATGTTCCATTTAGATTTGGCGAAGCATAAATACTAGTAGTCATCCAACAAAGTATAACAAATAAGTCACCCAGATACATCATATATTATGCAACCATGAAACCTAGTCATATAATTATAAATGCCACGTACTTGATTGATTAGATCTGAAATCCAAGAGTCTAGAGGAACACTAGAATGATCACCCTAAAAAGAAATCAAGGGTGTATGTCACTATGAGTCCATATGACTCTAGACTAGGGTTCTTTTACTTAGAATTCTTTTCAACTTTCTATGATTAGATTAGGGTTTACCTAGTTCTCTTACCTTATTTTGGAGTCACAAGATCATATATTTATATTAGGTTTTCTTCTATTTAAAGATGCCTATTATATTCAAGAGAAGAAACATGTCACATTAGGGTTTCTATTTTGGGTTAGATCATTAATGATTTCTTCTTAGGATTCCCATGAATTAGATAGATCATGTTTGAAACTAGGGTTATAGAGTAGGTCATGATCATAGTAGGGTCATAAGAGATTAGGGTTTGCATTAACACATGAAATATACATAGGGAGATAGAATGGAACTAGAACTTAGGGTTTCTTGATAATTCTTCATACATGATTAGGGTTTCGAGCCTTGTGAGGATCGGGGACTCATTTAGGGTTTTAGATGTCCATGTGTCAGATCTCAACCATGGATAACTATTATTACATAATATGATAATAATAAATTATCATTAGGGCTTTTAGGCTATTATTTTTGAAAAAGATTCGGATCCAGGTCATGATAGTATTTTATTTGGATAGCTCGTATTTTTCTGATGAAAATGGTATATAGGTTCATTACCATCCGATCATCCTACCATTTTCTATGATTTCCCTAAGATAATCTATTTTCAATTGATTAAGATAAAAGGAAAATGATATTACCTTGATCAACAACCAAATTTGACTAGATCTATGGCTCAGGTTGATCCAAGATCTCATGAGCTCAACTTGGCTTGCTGAGGTGGCACTCGTTGATTGGTCCAGTTATGAGAGTGGCTCCCCTCTTTGGTCTGCTTTGACCCACAACTCTTGTCTGATGTGGCGATAGGAAATTGGTCCACCTAGGTCCATGCTGGCACTGCATGGGCCTCTCCTCTTCTGCTCCTTCTCCTCCTTCAATGCTAGTTCGACCATCCAATTTGATCTCTAATGAGGGCCTATCTCGTGGAGAATGGGGCTCTCATTGTTGTGGTGGCACAGTTGGATTCGATGGACCACACAGTGCCCATGTGTCTTGGTCCCACCCCACAACTCCTTCTGGAGTTCCTTTCCACCATGAGAGTGGTGAAGGTCACTGGTGTGCTAGGGGTTTTAGGAGTGCAGGGTGTTTAAGATGGTAGGAACTAACCGTAGAGCACCCCTGGGTTGAGGTGGAGTTGATGGCAAGGAGTATTTGATGTGGGGAGGTACGTGGAGGTGCCGCTGAGGTGGTGCAGCGGCGGAGAGGAGGTGGGATTTGTGGTGGTGCTCAGAGGTTGGGTGCTTTGAATTGGATTTCGTGGGAGACTAAGGGAGGTCGGGTGGAACTATTGTGGTCTTAAATAGTCCTGAGGAGGTGTAGAAGGGTAATCCCTAACACCCGCCGCCATCGCCAGGAGAGGAGCAGAGAAGGGGGAGTCAGTTCTTCCTGATCGTAGGGTGAGGGGGCTCGATATAAGGGTGGTTAAGTCCAATTTTATGAGGAGATGAAGAATACCCCAGGCCGTTCGTGAGATAGTGGCAAGATAAGGAAGAAGGACTCGAGTTAGGTAGCTTATATGTTTGGGGTCAGGTCCGAGGTAAGCGGGAGGTTAGGGATGAGGTCAGAATCATCAGATCCTCTTAATCCATGATTTGCCTCATCCGATGGCTCAGATTGGGGCTGGGTAAGGCTTAGTAGCGTGACATTGAATATGTCACATATTTGATTAATTATTACCGAAACTTAGGTCATTGGCTTCAATAATTAAACTAATGTACATTATTTTCAAATGCCAATAACTCCCAATTGGTTAATCTACTTAGATTGAAATTTTAAGGATGGCTTCATGATGTTAACATGTAACTATGATATAAATTTGGGGTTCAAATTCGAAGGTTAATCATATAAATTTAATTGTATTCCATGATATATGTATGCCATCTTTTTATGAAAAAGGGTTTGTAATTTTTTATGAAATTGGTTACTCCTTTTTGGTTAAAAGGTGGGGAATATGATTGAGGGTATTTTGTCAATAATTTGAGAAATAAAACTTTAAGAGAGAGGAAATAATATGAAAAACTCAATTTGTCACATATATAGTAGCTAATCTTGACTCATATGATCCCCTTAGGTAGTGTGATCCAAACCCTCTCTATTCCTTCACAAATAATGGGAAAATCTAGGTGAATCTATTTATAATGGAGTCAAAAACAACCCATATGTTGTATAACTATCTCTCTACGCATTAGCCATTCTGAAGAACCAAGGAACCTAGTGCTCATTCTCCAAATTCCAGTGTCCAAACTTCAATTGAGGCCAAATTTTCTAGATATTGTTCAAAAACTCACTTTTAGAGGGAACTTAGGCAAAGAAAATCCTTATCATCACTTGTATGCTTTTGAAAGCATCAATGATACCCTTAAGACTAGTAAATTTCCACAAGAAATCAATTATTATAAGGATTTCCATTTCTCACTAAGGGGTAAATCCCTCTTGTGGTTCCAATATTTGAAACATGAAGGTATCACTAGATGGGCATCCTTAGCTGAAGCTTTTGTCAATAAGTTCTTTTGAATGAGAAAACCATCCACTGAAAGATAAGATTACCAACTTCAGACAAAAAGCTAGTGAGCACTTACATGAATATTGGGAAAGATATTAAAGGTATCACAGAGAGTTCCCTCATCACAACATTGAAGATAGATCTATGGTCCCCACTTTTTATAATGGGCTCACTCCAAACAAGAGAATATCTCTTAGTGTCATAGCAGGGGGAAATTTTATGGGACATAGCTTCATCGCTCAAAGAAAATTATCACTTATATGGTAGGTTACAATCTGAGTTGGATTACCATAGAGGATCGGTTGGGAACACAACTGTTGTCGACACTACCTTAGACACAAAAATATTTGATACTCTGAATGGAAAACTTGATAAAATGTCCATATATATACAATTTTAAGGAGACCAATGTCAAGACAAAACGTCACACTGAGACTGTTATGAACGGTGTCACATATGGAGAAAGTGGACACATTGTTAATAATTGCAATTACACTCATGAAACATGAGATTACCCTAGTGCACTTATAGAAAATGTCTTATATGTGATTTACACAAGATCATACCATCCTAATTTTTCATGTGGGAATACTTCTACCTTAGAAAATTCTCATCAACTGCATCAACCACCTCACACCATGAGAAGGGTCAAGTTTTCGGAAGAGTTAGCTCACCAAGTTTCCTGCTAAACAACACCTCACTAGATAGGATGCCAAATCAGCAAAGTAACTTCAATGGCCCACCAAGAGGAATCTTTATCCAAAGAAAAATAGAACTCTATAAATAAACTAAACTCTCTGACTAAACATCTTAGTCAATGCATCTTGAGAAACATGATCCAATGGCCAACACGCAAATGCAAATTGGTATTGTAAATACACAAATCAACAATGTACACAAGCACAATCGAATGATTGACAAACATTTGGCTTCCATTGCATATTTTATCAAAAACCCAACTAACTATTTCCCCTATTGCATTGAGAAAGACCTCAGGTAGGAAACTGTAAGGATGGAAATGTTGAGATCTATAATGATCTTTAGTACACCACCTCCACCTCTAGCACCAACAATGGTGAAAGATGAGGATGAACATAGAAGAGATAATTCTAAGCCAAGGAAAATTGTACAAGGAACTAGGAAGTAGTATTCTCCAAAGAAACCTATTGAGCACATATAGGGTACAATTTGGTTCCTTTTACACTGTATTTAGAAAAAAATTATGTGTGCTGGAGAGTCATTGTTTTGCAAAACAACATAACACACAAATTTAAGGTCTCTCTACAAGAAGCATCATAAGTCATAAATCCTTCTTCCTAGTATCTCTTTAAGTCATAAACCAGAGGTTCAAGGTAAGCATCAAAATATTGCCAAGTTGTTTTGGCCCAGATATCAACATAGATAACATGGCATACTTATTTTTTATTGGGTTATTACGAATCCTGTGTTATTATTCCAGGTATTGAACTATGTCAATCATGTGACATTATTCCAGGTATTGGGATTTAACCATCCTGTGTTATTATTCCAGGTATTGGGTTATTACAAATCCTATGTTATCATTCCAGGTATTGAACTATGTCAATCCTGTGACATTATTCCAGGTATTGGGATTTAACCATCCTGTGTTATTATTCCAGGTATTGGGTTATTACCAATCGTGTGTTATCATTCCAGGTATTGAACTATGTCAATCCTGTGACATTATTCCAAGTATTGGGATTTAACCAATCATGTGTTATTATTCCAGGTATTGGGTTATTACCAATCCTGTGTTATCATTCCAGGCATTGAACTATGTCGATCATGTGACATTATTCCAGGTATTGGGATTTAACCAATCCTGTGTTATTATTCTAGGTATTGGGTTATTACCAATCCTGTGTTATCATTCCAGGTATTGAACTATGTCAATCATGTGACATTATTCCAGGTATTGGGATTTAACCAATCCTATGTTATTATTCTAGGTATTGGGTTATTACCAATCTCGTGTTATCATTCTAGGTATTGAACTATGTCAATCCTGTGACATTATTCCAGGTATTGGGATTTAACCAATCTTGTGTTATTATTCCAGGTATTGGGTTATTACCAATCCTGTGTTATCATTCCAGGTATTGAACTATGTCAATCATGTGCATCTATTATAGGTATTGAACTATATCAATCCTGTGATATATATTATTCCAGGTATTGAACTATGTCAATCCTGTGTAACCTTTAAAACATTTTGTTACCTCTCACTAGGCAACAACCATCCTCATAGCTCATAAGGCCCATAAAACACCTTGTCACCTCTCACTAGGCAACATCTAACCATATGGCTCATAAGGCCATTACACATCTTTAGAATTCAGGTATGTTCATTACTCTTAACATTTACATTAAATGATTCTCAGTACAAGGTATGAGTTCATTCCTCATCCTTATCATGGTATGATTACATCATACTCATTAGTTTGGCTTACCCTTATTCTCAAGGTATATTAGCCTATGCTTGTCAAGGTATATCAAACTCATTACATTTTATTGTAACAATTTACATAACACACTTCATATATTTCTTACTCAAATAGATTGGATTTAAAATGCATCAAGGTATATCACTTTCCTCATCACCTCTATCTTCCTTGAGTTATCAGCTTATCTTGTATTAAGGCACTTCCCATCTTAATACTTTCACCCATTAACCTATCACTCTCATCATGAAGTGCATAGGTCACACACAAGAATGGTCCAACTACCTTTAATGATATGGACTCATTATAGGTTAAGGCATTGCCTACAATAAGGTTGCCTATACTCAATCCTTTAAGGTATTTCACCTTTATAAGGTTTCACCCTCTGCTTTATTATCAGGGTTTTGGTTTGTCATCATATTGCACAAGGTTAGTGCTTTAAATATTATAACTCCATTTAGAATTTTACCTACCTTTACCCTTTATTAGGGCTTTGGGGTTTCACTTACTATTCATCCCAACTAGGGTTTCTCATGACATCACCCTCAATTAGGGTTTCTCATGGCATCACCATCAATTAGGGTTTCTCATGGCATCACCATCAATTAGGGTTTCTCCTTTATTATCAATGGGGGATACTCATCCCAATTAGGGTTTCACTCTTTATTCCCATAATTGGGGTTTTACATTATGTTACCCTGAACTAGGGTTAGGATTCATTAACCTTCTGGATTAGGGTTTCATGATATCTTTATTAAGGATCATAACCTAATCATCACATGTTCAATACTCATATATGAATTCCTCTCTATCTTCCTCCCAACTTGATTAGGTCACATCAATCCTTCAATCAATTACATACAACTATGGTTAACATAGTGTACTAAGACATTACTCTCATAACCTTTTAGGGTTAATTAATCTAAAGGTATTGATCATCTAGGTACTTTAGGGATTCAACCTTTGTACCTAGCCTTATTAATCATCATTGGATCAATGGATCATTCATCATCTTAATTCTCAAGAGATTCAATCACATTGGACTTCCATTACATAAGGTATCCAAATGAATTGACCAATTGGATCTTCTATTACAATAGGTATCCAAGTGGATTAACCAATTGAGTCCTCAATTACATTA
The DNA here is from genome assembly GCA_963693085.1 of Alisma plantago-aquatica. Classification (NCBI taxonomy): domain Eukaryota; kingdom Viridiplantae; phylum Streptophyta; class Magnoliopsida; order Alismatales; family Alismataceae; genus Alisma; species Alisma plantago-aquatica. The sequence goes on along the minus strand of OY856410.1, from coordinate 941,602,787 downwards.
GGTATCCAAAAGGATTAACGATATTGATCCTCAAACAATTTTGATTAGTTGGGCCCCAAACGGTCTTGGTCTTTCAAAGTTCAAACGGTTTGAAACCGTTTGGTAAAAGTGACCTTCAAGATCGTTTGCTAAAGTACCTTTTTGAAACCGCATGAACTCAACCAGTTTGGGATCATTTGGTCCCAAACGGTCTTGAGACCGTTTGGACTCAAATGGTCTTGAGACCATTTAGTCCAAACCTCCTCAAAACCGCATGGACCAAAGATGGTCTCAACTACTCCAATCGGTTTAAGGTTATCAATGTTGATTCCATCAACCATTGTATTCATGTAACTAATCATCAATTGGACCTATCACCATACTTTGATTGAGTTAAGTAGGTCATCCTTCAACTGCTTTGACCCTCAATTGACCCTAAATTGGTCATCAATTAGGGTTTGAATAAATTGTATTAGGGTTTGGAATCGATGATCCTTCAACATTAATCAATGTGTAACTAGTTACTTTAAAACTATTATACCATCATCCAAATTGAACATGACATGACCCCAAACGGTCTTGAGGTCGTTTGTATGACCTCCAAACGGTCTTGTGACCGTTTTCGCATCTAATCACTCAAATCCAAGTCATCTAATTAGGGTTTGAATCATTGGATTGATCACCAAACCAGCATTTGATTGCACTTCAACTTAGTATCTTTAGATCTTCAAACACCTAACCATAGTCAACCCTAGACCTCCAAATGGTCTTGGGTGACCCCCAAACGGTCTTGGGATCGTTTGGATGACCTCCAAACGGCCTTGAGACCGCTTTCCCATCACATCATCATTAACCACGTCATTCAATTAAGGTTTGGATCCTAGGATTGGTCACCAAATCAGCAATTGATTGTACATCAACTTAATATCTTTGGACCTTCAATTGCTCAACCATACTAAACCCTAGACCTCCAAACGGTCTTGGGTGATCACCAAACGGTCTTGAGACCATTTGGGTGACCCCAAACGGTTTTGAAACCGTTTGGGTCAATCAACCCAAAACATCATCTCAATCACTTGCAAAATCAGCACTTAGCCGATTAGGGTTCATACCATACCTTTGAATCTTCAAACACTTAAACATACTCAACCCTAGACCTACAAACGGTCTTGGGTGACCCCCAAATGATCTTGAGACTGTTTTGGTGATCCCCAAATGGTTTTGAAACCGTTTGGGTCAATCAACCCAAGTTTCCAACTTAATCAAATTACAAATCAGCACTTAACCCGATTAGGGTTTTGGTGATTGATGGACCTTCAACTCATGAACCCATTGGAACTAATCAATCATAATTTATGGGTCATTAACCTAGATCATTTTCAACAGATATCCAAATGGTCAACCCTGGTCAACACCACCAAACGGTCTGAAACCGTTTGGTCTCATGCGGTTTGGCGAAACCGTTTGCTTCTAAACGGTTTGAAACTGTTTGCTCCCAAACAGTTTGGGAAACCGTTTGAGAAACAAAAGTGAACCGTTTGTCTTGGATATTTTGGATAGGTGTGTGCTTATCATCTTCAAGCTCTGAACTCATGAAACCTTCTGTGGTTTCCATGGTGATTGCATCAATCAACCAAAACAAATTTCGGGAATGTAAAAAAAAGATCACCAAGTGATAAGGAATTAATTGAAATAACAATATTAAGGGTTCAAGTTATAAAAACCACCTTCAATTGAGCTCCAAAGCTCCAAGATCATGGCAGAAATGGTGTATGAATCTCTTGAAACTCCCCCTAGGCTCATCCTCAAGATTTTGGTTGAAAAGTTTGGCTAGGGTTGAAGAGGAGATCGAATTAAGAAGAAATCAATGATTTACTTTCAATTTCCAGCATGGAATCAAGGGGAAAAGAAGTCAAGAACCTTACCAACAGGTTGGGGTCGTCCTACTCCTGTTCCTGAGCTTCTCTTTGGTTCGTCCAAGGCAAAGAAAGAAAGGAAATCCAAAAAGAAGTCCTTAAGTGAGTGGAAAAAGGGATATGTATAAGGAAATCCCAAGGAGAGAGAAAATGGGATTATTTCCTTTAATTCCCAAAATAATTTCCACCAAATCCCCCTCCATTTATTGGCCACGAAACTATCTTCATGTTCTTGCAAAACCTCTTCATTATCCAAGAATAAATGGAAAATAAATTAAGCACCTTAACCCTTATAATATTAATATCCATTTTTTGAGTGGAATTTCTTTTTCTTATAACAATAGTGAGTGGAATTTCACCTCCTTAGGATATGCTCGTGCCTTTTCAAGGCTTATGCTCGTCCACACACATCTGAATCCAACCATTTTAATTTTGGTTGAAGGCCCCTTCAATTATTTTATTTATTTTTGCATTAAATTGAATTAGGGTTCCAATTAGGCTTAAATCTTGATTATTTTAATATCAAGATTCTCTCTCCTCCAACTTAAATAAAATGAGGCTCCCCTCTCATTTTATTTACTCTAAATGATGTCAAGAAACATTAGGGACCTTATTGAAGTGGTAATTTGCATATTGAACCTTAGGTTTTGGGTAAATTGCACTTTACACCAAAACTAGGTTTTAATGCACAAACATTGTCCAACAAGCTCTATCTTGGTGTCCAGGCTTGTGGAAACCATACCACTACATCATATTCATTCTTATGATGTATCAACATCAGAGGAACATATTATTATGTAACATTTGTAAGTTAGCCCCTTAACTTGGGTAATTTGCAATTTAGTCCAAAATAAGCAAACATTGCTTCAACATTGTTCAAACAGGACCAAAATTGAAACATAAGTTCCTCATGAGACCTAATGTTAAGACACCTAGGGTTAAAGCATAACCTCAGGACCAAAATTAATATTAAGCATATAATCATCTTTCTTTATTAAAACACCTAGGGTTAAAGCATAACCCAGGTCAAGGATGTTACACTTATCTTGTGTACCAAGTATTTTGGAGAACTCCAGGTACATTGTGTTCTCTAGGGAGGTGTATTAGTTAACATTTATCCATTCACTCATAAGGGGGGTAATGAACACCCTAATAACTACATAAAATCTACTCATAATTTATGTTTCCAAGTTACAACACACAAAGTACTTATAGTAATACTACATCTAATATTTGCAAATAAAAATGCATACATAGATATCATGATTCATTCAATAAAATATAGTCATATAATTAAATAAACACACATGTATGAGTTCAAAGATTCATATTTATAGTTTGGACCATCTACATCTCTGGTCATCACCTAATTAATAAGAGTTAACCATAATTAATAAATGGTTCATATATTCTTGATATTTTAGGTCCAATTTAGGGTTTTGGTCAACCTTGGTTTAAATTGGTCTTAATATCATATCTAGTAATTTTATACTTATGTATATGATATAACCTGTCTCTGATTTGATTTTCATACTTTCCTGATGCTTGGTCTATTTTCTAAGTATTGAAATCAGATAATGAGTAATTCATTGGTGATTAAATAGGAAAGAAGCATTTTTTGGGCAATTTAGTTCAATATGAGTCAATTAATGGGTTCCAATAGTCTTAAGTGTTCCAAAATAATTTTTCAGGCAGTTATCTCAGTTGGATATTGACAATTTCAATCAATGAACCTTAAATAGGAGTATTAACATCTAAGTTGAAAGTCATCAATAAGAAAACTTTAAGAGTCTTACATCGTGGTTTATAAAAACATTGATATTCTCCTCAGACTGTGGGTACTTTAAAGGGAATTATTTGGATAAAGGAGCTATTTTGCATTTTTTAGCAAGATAAAGGGTCAAGGATTTAATTGGGAATTACCTCTGTGATAATAAGCAAGGCCATTAGATCTTTCTCCTTGAAGGATGGATCTCTTCTACATCACCCTGAAGGGGTGAGGCATGTAGCTCCTTCATTAGCTTGCATGAAGCCAGATCAACTAGCTGGATTGCTAGCTAGGGTGGCTAGGTTAGAGATTCAATATATTCCCTCTCTCTTCTGGTCTTGTTCTTCCCTCACGCAATTTCTCTATTTTCTACTCCTATGATCTACCCCGTTCTAGCGCTACCACATAGGAGAGTCATCGTGAGAAAATGGCCATGAACTTCTCCCCTGGCCATGATATGATGTTGGTCGTACATCCATCGTGCCCCATGGAGTGATGAAGACACCTGATTTCCCAACCCGGTGGAGGTCAACTCTATACCCAAGAAGAGGGCAAAGAAGAATGTGGAGTGAGTAGTGCAAATTGGGGCTTTCATTGACCCAACGTTTCTATCTTTCTTGAGGATGCAACAAGATCCTCATAGATATTATGAACTTGTCCCAGTCATTAAAAGGAGGCAACATTAATCAAGGATCTATTCCCCAAATGATCTAGATCATTGGACAGTCTGTTCGTTAGCTCCTCTGCTACTGAGAAGTGAAGTTTCGATTCATTCTTATATCCCTTCCATAATATTGCTCGAGGCTTCAGAAACTCTAAAGTAGCAGACTTGAGCATAAGGCTCTCCTAGACTCATCATCCTCCTATGACAAGAGTGGAGCTCGGCGGGGGTATTTGAGAATCCACCTATCAGCACTAGTGCTAGGAAGGATTCACAATGCTCCTCTAGTTGCTCTCCCCATGAATGCTACTTGCTTTAGCTTCTATAACTGGTGGTTAGACAAGTAGGAGGGCCCTTCATTCACAATTGTTGGCCTTAATCTTGATTCAACCATAATCTAAGCATCATTTCCCTCCATTATGATGCCTATGAGAAGATATTCTCCATCTATTTCACCCCTCCCTCCTCCTCCTGCAAGCTATCATGAAGGATTCTAGGGATCAGGGGGCTCATTCTTTCTCGCTCCTTTGCTAGAAAACCTCTGGAAGGGTTTGTTATGAAGGTCCCTTTGTCTTAGAGTTATTGGATCACACAAATGGGGAAGATCACTCCTATAATCAGTGTAGAGAAGGGGTGATGAGCAGACTTGTTTTCCGCATAGGTTCTGGAGCTAGAAGATGAGGTCTCCATTGTCAGATGAGAAGTGGTCACAGTTTATATTGTGAGTGTGACCAATGCATTACGACTGCATGGGCTACTGATGCATAAAATAGCCCACCATCTTGAACTTTGTTTGAGTGTTATATAACCATAGTATGATGATACTCATTTAATCAAAATCATCCATAATTCAAACTCTTATATCTTCTAGTACTGAAGCTCTAATTCAGATGGAATTTGAGCATGTGTTCATCATTACAGTAATCCATGTGTTTCCAAGTTTGAACCCATGCTTACACCATTTGTTCATCTAACTTAATCCTTTAAATAACCACATAAATAATTGCATAAACCTTATATATGACTCAATAAATCATCAAATCTTGATTAAAAGAGTGCTACTTGCATCATTTGATCACAAGATCATCATTAAATTATCTAAGTATATGTATAATTTAATTGGAGATTTCACCCATAAGTTCCCAACTTGACTAACAACTCATATTAACCATTTTCATGTACATCAATAATCATGGACAACTATTATTGATCTTCTAATGTTCTTGTAGTCATATTTTTGGGTCAAAAATATTCATGTTTGGATTATTATCACCTCAACTCAGAATCAACTAACTAAGAGTAATTATATACTATGTTGGCCATGAAAACCCTAAAATTTAGGGTTATCACATCAACTCTTCAAGTGATAGACTGTCTACAAGATTGTGTGACAATATCAATTAAAATGTGAAAATCTTCATTTGGTTTGGTGGCCATAAAATAGGAAAACGTTTCTGGCCTCATGGAAGAAGCTTACATCATCTAAATTAGGAGGAGGTCTCAGGATGAAGGATGCACATGATCTAAACCAAGAATTAATGTTGAAGAATATTCACAATTTTCTCAATAAAACAGACCTATTGTGGGTAATAATCATGATAGAATAGTACACAAATGGTGAGTGGCTAATCAACAATCCAAGCTCTCAGTCATTTATCAAGAAAAACCATCCCTCTATTATGAATGAATGCTCGAAGATTGTTTAATCATGAACCTCAGTCAATGTATGGCATGACATGTGGATCTCTAGGCTAAAACTTCATGACATTAACTTTCTCTTGCCAACCACTGGTCAGAATAGAGGACCTCCAACAAACTCCATAGTTCTCGTAGTGGGGATTGGGACAAGGTGTTAATCATAATTTCTATCCTTCTAGCCACAAAGAGTACATCAAATGTATCCCACGACCTAAACCCATATAGGTATGGACAATTAGGATTGGCCTCATGAGGAACAAGGTGAGCTCACATTCAGATTGGAATACTATTGGCTATGTGCACCTAAAGAAATTCAAATGGAAGGCATCTGGTCTGACACTTGGAAGCCATAGGTGCCAAAACAATTGTAATTCTTTTCTTGGCTACTACATCACAAAACCTTACTCAAAAACGTAGATAAAAGAAGAAGATATATAGATGTAGACATCTCCTACCCATCATGTCAAAATCCATCTAATTCCTTACTAAACTGTGTCAGAGATTTCTCAATTATCAAAGCGATATGGACCAAATTAGTACCCTCACCAGAATTCTTCAACCTTGATGGAGACAAATGGTTATCGACCATCAACTTACCTCCTGGTAATGAGTCATCATCTGCTTGCTTCTAGTGGCTTGTTGGCACATATGGCTGGTCGAAAATGAATTAGTTCAGTCTAAGAAAATACCCCATGCTGAATCTAGAGTCTTTGTCATAATGGAGCATACATGTAATATCTCCACTTGATGCACCAACAATACAAAGGAAACTTAGCTCATGGAGTTCACCCTTCTGTTTGACTAGATGATGAAAACTTCCTTGTATTTACTAAAGCATCCTACTAGCCTAATAGCAAGAGGGCTGATTTGGGAATTCATGTGGTGTCGAGGACTGTTTCTTGTGTCATGGGTACATGTTCCCTAGTTCTTTCTCAATCTGCACTTGAAGTAGAGGTTTAAGGTATCACCCAAGCTGCATGCATATGTTGAACAAATGTGTTGTAAGAGATGAAAGTCCTCTTAGATGCGTAGAGAGTAATAAAATTACTAGCTGGATTAATCCCTTCGACATCGAAATTCCAACCATATTGTAGACAATTCTAGAAAGATTGCTCGAGCATCCCATGTGTCACCTTACAGTTCATTCCTTGTGAGCTGAACCTAATTTCATACATCAATTATAGAACATTCCCTTCTCGCTAACCTCAATCTTAGTTTCTCTTTTTCAAAGCCATGTTGGCTAAACATTGATGTAAATTTCTACTTCATTCTTCTTTGGACTTCCCTAGAGAATAAGATGAATAAAAACTAATCTCTAGAATTTACAAACAAAATCAATACATACCTAAACTAATAATGCTAGAGAAGGAATAAAACCTCTTTGATTTTGGTAGTTGTTCCTGATGGGGATACCGGAGAATCAAATACTTTGACTATTGCTACTATTGTGACAACTAGGCCATATGGCTACTACTGTGATTGGAGAGTGATTATTCTATTACTTCTACCAACATCAACTCCCACTAGGATCCTGATATATGTATGGGCATGTTTATCACTATGGTAACAAAGATTCAACTAGCCATTTAGATGAAATAAGGATGGAAAAAAGTGAGAGAACCAATATGTGTACAAGAGAAAAACTTGAATCGGATAGGATCATAGTGAGTCATAGGAGAGAGAGAAGAACAACCCAACCTATCTAATGATGTGTCTACAACATAAAGAATCTAATGCAGCTAATTGCCTTATCTTTGTAGATGTTGTCTACTTTGAGAAAGAAATATGAATAGAATGAAGATGAAAGTTTTTTCAACTTAGGTGATTATGTAAGATAATCTATGACAAGTTGATACATTTTTTATTAAACTATATAACGTTAGTTTTATTTTATAAAATAAACATCATTGATGTTACCATATAAGGACTTAGTAAATGATCTATGCCTTGACTAGGCATGTATTCATTACCACTACATATTGATGTTGGTCACATATTTTGCAGTTGTGATTGGATTGAAGTTAGTAAATTAGTTTATCAATGAAGTTAAGTTTTTTCTCTAATCCCACTTTTGAGGTAGGGTATTAGCAAATTTGTATAACCCTCATGCAAATGAAGAGCTATCTATCCAGGCTAAATATTGTGTTGTTCATGATTAGTTAGAGTTGTTGTTGGTATATATGTTTGCATTTTTGCACCTAAACATTTATGTGTGTTATCTAGCTAAGTGAATCCCTATATTGGTCTTGGGGCTGGTTCTAGACATGTTGAATGTTTGTGATCCTGAAATATAAAATAAAATGTTTTACAAAAGAAATTACATGGGTAGTATGAAAATCAATTCCATCAATATACACTCTTCATCTTCATCTTCCAGATAAGGACATTGTGTTCTATCTAAGAAATACCTTTTAAGGTGTGATCCATAATAAATATGATACATATTAAGTGGATTTTTTAAGGGATGCATCTATTAGGAATGAGAGGATTATCATATATTCGGTGTCACTCCGTAGTATAAAGAGATACTTTAGGATGACATAAATAAATGCTTGATAATCTCTCCATATATTCAGTAGTAGAAGACACCCATTGTTGGAGAGTCCACAACAGAGAGAAACTTGTTTGGAAATACATACATTGAATGTCTGGGTATGTCCCGCTTACACTCGAGGCATGTCTTCCTTGTTTGACAATGAGAAACCAAACTTCTTCTTTTGTGTTGCTACTCTCCTCCCTTCTATATTATCATCACGTCCTACCCTCGCGATCACCAACCACATCATTAATGGTGTTCTAGAGACAACATAATTGTGGTATCAAAAGGATGTTTAGCCTGTGAAGCATACAACATTATATTACAATATCTCAGTATGTGTTTTCAATCCCATTGTTGTTACTTTTTTTCTTTATCATAGAATGCATCACTACAATATCTTATTGTGCTATCTACAATTTTAACCACCAAGAAACACATTGGGAGAGAAACACAAATTACCAAAAGTATGCATCAAAATGTTGTTACAGTAGAAGATTGGTATTGCTTAATTGCTAAGAAATAATGCAGAAGTAAATTATGTACTAGATTGTCAAACCATACACCACATCATATTATCTATTGGTCCTTTAGTTCCATTTATCACAAAACTCTATTCTGGATTTTTATTTCAAATTGTAAATTTATAATGCCATATACAAGATAATAATTGGGAAAGTGGATACTATGAGATGTGGTATATGAACTTGATTGTCAAACAAGTGTCACAAGATATCCAATTGTATTAAAAGGCAATATATATAATATTCATCATCATAAGTGAATAGTCACATTTGATAATATAAAAAGGTCAAATAAAACTCTTGAATTATTTCACTCTCTTTTGATAACATCCAATTTTGAGGATATTACATGCCTTAACCTACCTTTTATTCTCTCTCTTTATGGAAATTCTTACTCACTTCCCACCATATTACATATGAATATTGTTTTAACCCCCTAAATTTGAGTCTAACACTAACATCTCATGCAGATGACCAAGGACCACAAACTCCATCATTTTCTACAACCGATGGACACTGAGGATTAGACAACAACTTAACCATTGGATCACAGTTGAAGGCCTACACCACCACCATTTGTCACTTGATGAAAGAACTAGGAAACCATCGGAGTCACCCTCGACTGTCAGACGATGGTTACATAGAACCATCAAGTCGTGGTCCTATAGAATGCCAAGCGATGGTGGGGCTAATCTTCCATTGGTGGTCCAACATACCCATCAGGTGATGGCCACTCACACCTCACCAATTGATGGCTCTCTTATAAAATCTGGTGATGGCCACTCAGACCTCACTAGTCGATGGTCCTCCTACACCAAAGAATGATGGCCATCCAGTAGACCATCATCACATGGTTGTGTGAGTCTTGTCAACCGAAGGCCAAGGACTGCAACCACCTGATGGCTTCCAACCGATGAATGAACTGACAAAACTATCACTAAAGACTGTTAGACATGTGATACAAGGAAGACAACTCATACTCATAGGTCACATGTAAGAGACCCCTATCCTGGCTCCTATATATAGAAGACCTACATCCATGTAGAGGGGGTCACACATTCCCCAAGATGCCAAAGCACTGCCTGAGAAGGAGCTTACCATAGCATATGGACACCGCCATTGGTTGGCATGCTAGGAGGACAAGATTTCATCCAGTTATGCTCTTGTTCTATCCTACTTCTCCCTGACGAAGAAACTCCTTCGACGGAAGTTGTGGGCTCCGATCTCCAAAACCACGATATAAACACAATTTAAACTTAGCGGAAACATTCGATTAGTTGCGGAATATGAAAAATTACTGGAAATTAAAATTTTTGAGACAAGATCTGGAAATTATAAAATTCCTTTTTATAAGAAACCAAGTAAACAGTTTACATCTCTGTTAAACCACTTCTTGAGTAGTCATGTACAACATGATTCAAAATTCTCAAAAGCCAACACCAAAAACTCAAACCACTGATTCCTAGAACCTGAGAGTACAGAGACGCATAGGACTATCTAACTACATAATTCAGCAGCCAGTATCTCCACCTGAGATTCACTGCTGCCTCAGGTACTGTTGTTGTCGTTGTTGCTCATTCTTAAACGGTCTCCTTCGTCTTTGGCGACCACCTAAAAAGAGTTAAAATCTACGGAGTGAGACAATATACAAATTGTCCCAGCGAGAGTTATAACTCTCAACTAGAAGCTTTATTATAACATAAATCATACAACAGCAGATTTAATAACAAGTGAAGCAACTTCTACTTAAGCAGCCATGTCTTTAAAGCATATAAAGGACATGTATACAAAATATCTGAACAGATCATTAATGTAAACAATATAACACCAAACATTGTTCCTCGTAGTTAAACCTAAGCAGATATACTACGCGGTTGATTATGTTTTACAAACATTATTATGCCCTGTGGAGATGAGGCATACCACTCATACTCCAACTGATCGCTAAGAAGTCACATCAGTATCATACATAGGTCATTAAAAGAGCTGGATTCTTAAGACCTCATCTTCCTCAGTCAGTTAGAGGATTGTTTTTTAGACATATGGCAGGACGTCTTTTGTTATAGCTTACCAGGGTAAACTGGTCCTTCGCTATTTTAGAGTTACAGTGGCGTTCTATACTCTCTTCGTCATCGGAAGATTTCTTGTTTATCTCTCACCGATGCGGTGTTTGTGTTTTCTTTGGGAGACTTGTGATACATCTCACCGTTTGGTTTTGTAGTGAAGGATTGACGGTATCAATTCCTACACTAGGATGTAAGGATTTACGCATCCATTTCCCCCACATACTCAAGAGTATGTGATCCAGGAGTTCCCTTGGGAAAACTTGTTTCACCATCATTTGGTCTCTGACAATGATGGATCTATGATCAGGGCTCTACATTTCACTTGATTAGTTAGGTACATTCAGTATTCTTTCAACATCATACATTGTTCTTCAAACAATAACATTGGCATAACAGCTATAAAATGAGAATACTAAATGTAACAAGCCTAACTCTTATCAATCATCATTTCTCAATACATTCATCACAAGTCATCTCTAAAGCATGACCTTGATGGTATTTATGGCTCTCACAGCCCATTTAATTCATAGGTTGCCATTGACAAGGCAACATGATATATCACTATTCATAAAGCTAAATCATGCTTTCAATGAATATAGTTTCATAATCCATACCTGGATATGATCATCATCTCATGACATCCTGCATGGTTAATTCAACTGATAACAGTAAACAATTCATTCTAGAAGTTACACTTTCAAACTCTTAGAAGAGTCAAGTTCCCCAATATTCATCAATTAGGGTTATTCATTTCCTTTACTTATGATTAGGAATATTGATTCCTCATTTCATACTTCAATCATGAGGATTTATGCTTAAAAGCATAATTGGAAATAGGGTTTCACCCTATACAAATTAAGGTTATTGAAATCTCCTTATCTTATAAGACATCATATTTGGTAACTTGTTCTCAAGGTTTCATACCTAAAAGCATGACACAGGACTAAGGTTAACATACCCTATCCTTCATTGTTAATATTTCCTTTTTGGATTATTAGTCCAATTCTAGTATGCAACTCTACCATCCTTCGAAGCATACCAGGGTATGGTGAGTATTTGCCTTAAATACAACATTTATTGAACATAATAATGATTATTTCTCAATCTTATCATGGTGTGAACACATCATACTCATTGATTTGATTATACTTTATTTAAAGGTATTACCTTATAAACATCTCCTAAATTTAGGGTTTACTATTCACCTCATGGTGAATTGAACTCATAACATCATCATGTATGAGAAACATCATCATTAAAGTTCTTGGATAAGATTAATATTCACTAAACATCATAATTAGGGTTTCCATGATCTCACATAGGTGGATCATACCCTAATCATGCACATTCATGTGTATTGAAGGTATCTTACTTGAGTTTTCACCATAAAAGGGTACTTTCTCTCTCTTAGGATACTTTCTCTCTCCTCTTGCTAGTAGATGGTGATAACACCACTCTAGATCAGGTTGGGTTAAGTCCTTATTGACTAGCATAAGCCAAAACATCACTATCATGTGATTAGGGTTTGACTAGAACAAGGTATTACCCAATTAAAACCCCTCAAGGGTATTTTGGTAATTTACCTCATGATCTCCATCATGGGTCAACTCATTAATCACTTAGTCCCTTAATGACTTAGGTTACCATTAGGGTTTAGATTAGATCACCATTGAACCAATTACACCATCAATTGATCAAGTACAAACCACCTTGAAAACCTTCAAACGGTTTCAACCTTCAACCACCAAACGGTCTTGAGACCGTTTGGTGTCAAACGGTCTTGAGACCGTTTGCCCTCAAACGGTCTTGAAACCATTTGACCTCAAACGGTCTTGAGACCGTTTGACCTCAAACGGTCTTGAGACCGTTTGGGTGCGTTGACCGTTTTGACTTTCAAACCGTTTGAAGCTCATGCGGTTTGAAACCGTTTGATCAATTGCCTTGAGATCGATTGGTCCAAACGACCTTGAGATCGTTTGAGCCCAAACGGTCTTGAGACCGTTTGAACCCAAACGGTCTTGAGACCGTTTGGTCTAAATGGGCTCAAACCGTTTGGACCTCCAAAGTGGTTCAAAAGTTACAATTGGTCATGGATATGTATGTTGAACCCCTCAATTAACCAAATCCATGATAACCACTTATAAATTGAGTTAACCAAGATTAGCCTTAATCAATTGGACATCAAATTGACCCTCAATTGAAAGCCAATTAGGGTTGATTCTAATTCAATTAGGGTTTCAAATCGGATGGTCATCAATATTCAACAATGTGAATCAATTCAAGGTTGAAGCTGTCAATTGACCTCCAATTGGGCCCAAACTTGGCCCAAACGGTCTTGAGATCGTTTGGACATCATCCAAACGGTCTTGAGACCGTTTGCCCAAAGTTTGACCAAAAACCAAGTCGGTTGGACTAGGATTGAACTCCAATTAGGTCTAACATCAGCATTTTTATCAATTCATCAACTTATTGCAATTGGACCTTCAAACCATTAGATTATCTCAACCCTAGACCTCCAAACGGTCTTGGGTTGTGCCCAAATGGTCTTGAGACCGTTTGGAGGAACCCCCAAACGGTCTTGAGACCGTTTGGGTCCTTCAACCCAAAACTCAACAAGATCTATACTTAGAAAACAACAATTTGATTATTTCAATAACCCACTGTAATTGGGCCCTCGATTGATCAAATTACCTTAACCCTAGACCTCCAAACGGTCTTGGGTTGACACCAAACGGTCTTGAGACCGTTTGGATGAGTTCCAAACGGTCTTGAGACCATTTTCCCATCCATCCTTTGGACTCTAGTGAAAATTCATCAAGGTTTGATCTATTGAGTTGATCATCACATCAATACTTAATTGCAATATGATTTGGTACCTTTGGACCTTAAATTGATCAACTATACTTGACCCCAGACCTCCAAATGGTCTTGGGGTGACCCCCAAACGGTCTTGAGACCGTTTGGGTGATTCCCAAACGGTCTTGAAACCGTTTGGGCTAATCAACCCAAAATCGCAACTTAACTCATTGGAGATTCAGCACTAATTTCAATTAGGGTTTGCCCTATTAATCATCCTTCAACTCATAACTCGTTTGGAATTAATCCCTCAAATTTGGTGAGTCGTTAACTAACATCATTATGAACAGTAATCCCAAACGGTCAATGTTTGGTCAACCATCTTAAACGGTCTTGAGACCGGTTGCCCAAAAAGGGCAAATTAAACAGATTGAAAATCAGAACTTAATTCAATTAGTTTTGCTAATTGATTTGCTTATATCTCACGATTCCTTTGGAGTTAACCTCTCAAATTTTGTGGGTGATTAACCTACATAATTATGAACAAGATTCCCATACGGTCTTTGCTTGGTCAATGGGACCAAACGGTCTTGAAGACCGTTTGCCCTCACACGACCCTGAAACCGTTTGCCCACCAAACGGTTTGAAACCGTTTGAGCAATTGGTGGAGGTCGTTTGATAAAGTGGAAATCCGTGGATAAGCATAGGAATTAACGCCCTTATCTTCTACCTTAAGAACAGTAGCAGTTCTTCACGATTTTGCTTGCAAGGATGCAAGGGAAGATAGGGAAGAAGAAGAACTAGCAACTATATGCATAGGAAAGGATGTATAATCAAAGCATAAAGTTTAGAGTTATAAAACCCTCCTAAAGCTTGCTCCTTGAGCTCCAAGATTTCGAGATCCAAGCCTTTAATGGCGTCCTAGAAGCTCCACAGGTCGGCCAAGGTGAATCCTCCAAGGAAAGTTGAGAAGAGATGGCTAGAAAGATAGAGCTAAGTGAGCTAGCCATGAATTTGACCTTGAATTCGAGTTTCATCCAAGAATTTAAGCAAAAGGAAGGATCCAAACCTACCTTGCACTCCCCTGGTCGTCCTCCTGAGCTCCAGAGCTCTCCTTAGTCGGTTTGAGCAAGGGAAAAAGAAATGAAAGGGAGAGGGTCGTTCCCTTGCTAAGTGGAAAAGTTGTATATATACTTAGGTGAATTTTCAACATAAGGACATATGTTTTCCTCATTTCTCATCTAAGTCCTTCCTTTCTTCCTTGCACGTCCCCACCTCTTATTTCTAAGGACAAACTCTTTCTAAGGTCAAGAGTTGAAGGCAAAGAGGATCAACCCATTACTAAAGCATACACATAAAAGGCTATACTACATACACCTTGATTATTCAATCACAAAGGTGTTCTTTATTATATGATTTTTCACATGAAGTGACCTTTTCATCATTTTTTCTTCTAAATGATGCCAAGAGTCATAAAAGATGTTTTAGATGATGTATTTTACAAGTTGCACCCCTCAAATTGGTTAAATTGCATTTTACACCAATTTAGGGTTTTTAAGTACAGGGGTTGCTTCCACAGCTGCACCTTGGTGCTCAAGTTTGGCAAATCCCTCAAACCTCATCATATTCATTCTTATGTTGTCTCAACATTAAAGGAACATATAAACATGTGAAATTGCAGTTTAACCCCTCTGATTGGGAAAATTGCACATAGGTCCCTGTATTGCAACCGATACTTCAACATTGGTTTATAAGGGACAGAAAGGGAAACTTATGTTCCATAGAAACTTTAATTATATATATTAAAGGATAATTACAAACTTTTAATTTCATATTTAGGTAAAACCCCTAGGGTTAACGTATAACCCAGGTCAGGGGTGTTACAAATCATAAACCCCTAACAAGGATTTCGTCCCCGAAATCTCAGGAAGAAAAGGGGAAAACATATATTGTTTCAGCATACACATTGTTACATTCTTAGGTAACATATCATTTTCAGGGAGATGTTATAGAATTTTGATCAACAATCTTCTAGGATCAAATTCAAGCCCTGATATTTATTCAAGACCATATAAGGGCCTTTTCACCCTGAGTCTATCATCACATCTGATAATTAGCATACTAACTCCCTTTATTATATGCATTAACCATCTTATCAGTTATACAATCTTATCATAAAGAAAAGTTTTCTTGTCAAACAAAGATTTACTTATCAGACATTCTGGAGAAGATGTGTTTATTTAAGAACATAAACCCCTAACAAGGGATGTTCTTAAAATTCTATCTTTATTTAAGAACATAAACCCCTAACAAGGGATGTTCTTAACATTCTTAATTTGGTATTAGTTACTTGTGTTATCAAAACTTTATATCTCTTTCTTCCTTTTATCATGGAACATTGCTCATTACATATATTCTTTCAACCATTACTAATCATGGTTGACCTTCTATATTCTCATTTTTCTTATCTTATGGTGCCCTTTAAGTTGTTTTAGATTGACTACTTGATTAGAGTAATCAAAAGATAACAACTTCAAAGTTTCCATATTTTCTTCATCATCAGTAATTGTATACCTGACCAGGGTATATGATTACTGAGGTAAGAAAATATGTACTTGTATATTACTATGTTCCTTCTCTTTTTCCATCCTTACATACATAATTATTAACTTTTATTGAATCCTACATCCAGATCAATTCTTTAATACATTTTCTTCTTATAGAAGTAAACATGTATTATAAAATGATTATATCTGATGCATCATTGAAATCTTTTATGAGACCAATCAAAGAATAGTTCAATCAACTACCATTTTAACTTGTCCAAAAGATCATAAAGAGATTTATAAGAAATACCATTTATCTTGTCTAATCAATCATGGCTCGAGGATTCTATCAAATCCTTGCATATCAAGGTATTGGATCCACTCGAATGCGATGATTAGAAAAGAAAAGGATGCAGGGAGATCATACCTCCTGCATAACAGCAGACTCACTCAACGGAGTCTCCAACAACAACTTCCTGCCCTATGACTGAATGTCATATTGCAGTTACGGATCACTCTTCGAGTGATAAAAGAGTGCGTAGCACCCGGGTCAATTAGAACAGATATTACACAGGATTTAGACATATCAGAATATCAAAGTTCATCTGACCTGTCACAACCCGTGGATCGACCACTGCATCAGGTGGGTTCATAGCATAGAACCTCACTATCGCCTGTGGTTGATTTGGTGCAGATGATCCAACTTGGGACGCTTGTCCACGTCCTCGAGCTGCTCCTTGAAATTGCCTTCTCTGTGATCCTTGTTGCCCTTGTCTCGGAGGCTGTGTCACATAGGAGAGCTTAGATCGACAGTCCTTCATCAAATGCCCCACCTTTCCACAGTTGTAGCAGCGTCTCTCCAGTTGTAGTGGTTTAAAGGGTTCCTTACCCTTTCTGGATAACCATTGCCTTGATGTACTAGGTCCTGGTTGTGTTGGGGACATCAGAAACTTCTTCCTTTTGGGAATTCTAGGCCTTTATTTCTGGATTTGAATAGGCCTTTTCTCAATTCTTCCTCTATATATCCTTTCTGGACAATTAGATATGATATGTCCAGGCTTCCCACAGTTATAATAGGTCCTGATCTCTGACTGTATTCTAACTCCTACATTACTGTGGACTGATTCATCAGTTTGAGGCTGAGCATAGGCTTGCTTTGAGTTCAAAGCTTCATCATTTACTTCTGCTCCAACCTGCTGCTGAGGGTTAT
Source organism: Alisma plantago-aquatica (assembly GCA_963693085.1). Classification (NCBI taxonomy): domain Eukaryota; kingdom Viridiplantae; phylum Streptophyta; class Magnoliopsida; order Alismatales; family Alismataceae; genus Alisma; species Alisma plantago-aquatica. Next base: position 941,585,087 of record OY856410.1, on the reverse strand, counting down.
ATATCCTATGGATATCCAAAACATCATCATTAGGAGCTGGTAATCTGGGTTGTACTGCTAGTGTTTGATCCACTAGGTACATCATGGTTGCCCTAAATTCTCCAACAGTGATTCCTAAGGAAGGATTCCTTATCATGGTTGGATTAACTAGGGAAACCTCAGGTAAGTGTTCCTCTACTGCTTGCTCCTCTGCACTTCTTCTAGGTGTAGCATTGTTGCTTTCTGCAACAAACCCCTCGTCCTTATATGTCTTCTTCTCCTGAGGAGCATAAGATTCTATTAGATGAGGAAGAAACACTAAAGACAGACTCGACATCCTAAGTCCTATGTCTCTGTAGACTCGGCAAACCTAGAGCTCTGATACCACTTAATTGTGGGCTCCGATCTCCAAAACTACGATATAAACACGATTTAAACTTAGCGGAAACATTCGATTAGTTGCGGAATATGAAAAATTACTGGAAATTAAAATTTTTGAGACAAGATCTGGAAATTATAAAATTCCTTTTTATAAGAAACCAAGTAAACAGTTTACATCTCTGTTAAACCACTTCTGGAGTAGTCATGTACAACATGATTCAAAATTCTCAGAAGCCAACACCAAAAACTCAAACCACTGATTCCTAGAACCTGAGAGTACAGAGACGCATATGACTATCTAACTACATAATTCAGCAGCCAGTATCTCCACCTGAGATTCACTGCTGCCTCAGGTACTGTTGTTGTCGTTGTTGCTCATTCTTAAACGGTCTCCTTCGTCTTTGGTGACCACCTAAAAAGAGTTAAAATCTACGGAGTGAGACAATATACAAATTGTCCCAGCGAGAGTTATAACTCTCAACTAGAAGCTTTATTATAACATAAATCATACAACAACAGGTTTAATAACAAGTGAAGCAACTTCTACTTAAGTAGCCATGTCTTTAAAGCATATAAAGGACATGTATACAAAATATCTGAACAGATCATTAATGTAAACAATATAACACCAAACATTGTTCCTCATAGTTAAACCTGAGCAGATATACTACGCGGTTGATTATGTTTTACAAACATTATTATGCCCTGTGGAGATGAGGCATACCACTCATACTCCAACTGATCGCTAAGAAGTCACATCAGTATCATACATAGGTCATCAAAAGAGTCGGATTCTTAAGACCTCATCTTCCTCAGTCAGTTAGAGGATTGTTTGTTAGACATCTGGCAGGACGTCTTTTGTTATAGCTTACCAGGGTAAACTGGTCCTTCGCTATTTTAGAGTTACAGTGGCATTCTGTACTCTCTTCGTCATCGGAAGATTTCTTGTTTATCTCTCACCGATGCAGTGTTTGTGTTTTCTTTGGGAGACTTGTGATACATATCACCGTTTGGTTTTGTAGTGAAGGATTGACGGTATCAATTCCTACACTAGGATGTAAGGATTTACACATCCATTTCCCCCACATACTCAAGAGTATGTGATCCAGGAGTTCCCTTGGGAAAACCTGTTTCACCATCATTTGGTCTCTAACAATGATGGATCTATGATCAGGGCTCTACATTTCACTTGATTAGTTAGGTACATTCAGTATTCTTTCAACATCATACATTGTTCTTCAAACAATAACATTGTCATAACAGCTATAAAATGAGAATACTAAATGTAACAAGCCTAACTCTTATCAATCATCATTTCTCAATACATTCATCACAAGTCATCTCTAAAGCATGACCTTGATGGTATTTATGGCTCTCACAGCCCATTTAATTCATAAGTTGCCATTGACAAGGCAACATGATATATCACTATTCATAAAGCTAAAGCATGCTTTCAATGAATATAGTTTCATAATCCATACCTGGATATGATCATCATCTCATGACATCCTGCATGGTTAATTCAACTGATAATAGTAAACAATTCATTCTAGAAGTTACACTTTCAAACTCTTAGAAGAGTCAAGTTCCCCAATATTCATCAATTAGGGTTATTCATTTCCTTTACTTATGATTAGGAATATTGATTCCTCATTTCATACTTCAATCATGAGGATTTATGCTTAAAAGCATAACTGGAAATAGGGTTTCACCCTATACAAATTAAGGTTATTGAAATCTCCTTATCTTATAAGACATCATATTTGGTAACTTGTTCTCAAGGTTTCATACCTAAAAGCATGACACAGGACTAAGGTTAACATACCCTATCCTTCATTGTTAATATTTCCTTTTTGGATTATTAGTCCAATTCTAGTATGCAACTCTACCATCCTTGGAAGCATACCAGGGTATGGTGAGTATTTGCCTTAAATACAACATTTATTGAACATCATAATGATTATTTCTCAATCTTATCATGGTGTGAACACATCATACTCATTGATTTGATTATAATTTATTTAAAGGTATTACCTTATTAACATCTCCTAAATTTAGGGTTTACTATTCACCTCATGGTGAATTGAACTCATAACATCATCATGTATGAGAAACATCATCATTAAAGTTCTTGGATAAGATTAAGATTCACTAAACATCATAATTAGGGTTTCCATGATCTCACATAGGTGGATCATACCCTAATCATGCACATTCATGTGTATTGAAGGTATCTTACTTGCGTTTTCACCATAAAAGGGTACTTTCTCTCTCTTAGGATACTTTCTCTCTCCTCTTGCTAGTAGATGGTGATAACACCACTCTAGATCAGGTTGGGTTAAGTCCTTATTAACTAGCATAAGCCAAAACATCACTATCATGTGATTAGGGTTTGACTAGAACAAGGTATTACCCAATTAAAACCCCTCAAGGGTATTTTGGTAATTTACCTCATGATCTCCATCATGGGTCAACTCATTAATCACTTAGTCCCTTAATGACTTAGGTTACCATTAGGGTTTAGATTAGATCACCATTGAACCAATTACACCATCAATTCATCAAGTACAAACCACCTTGGAAACCTTCAAACGGTTTCAACCTTCAACCACCAAACGGTCTTGAGACCGTTTGGTGTCAAACGGTCTTAAGACCGTTTGCCCTCAAACGGTCTTGAAACCGTTTGACCTCAAACGGTCTTGAGACCGTTTGGGTGCGTTGACCATTTTGACTTTCAAACCGTTTGAAGCTCATGCAGTTTGAAACCGTTTGATCAATTTCCTTGAGATCGATTGGTCCAAATGACCTTGAGATCGTTTGAGCCCAAACGGTCTTGAGACCGTTTGGCCTCAAACGGTCTTGAGACCGTTTGGACCTCCAAAGTGGTTCAAAAGTTACAATTGGTCATGGATATGTATGTTGAACCCCTCAATTAACCAAATCCATGATAACCACTTATAAATTGAGTTAACCAAGATTAGCCTTATTCAATTGGACATCAAATTGACCCTCAATTGAAAGCCAATTAGGGTTGATTCTAATTCAATTAGGGTTTCAAATCGGATGGTCATCAATATTCAACAATGTGAATCAATTCAAGGTTGAACCTATCAATTGACCTCCAATTGGGCCCAAACTTGGCCCAAACGGTCTTGAGATCGTTTGGACATCATCCAAACGGTCTTGAGACCGTTTGCCCAAAGTTTGACCAAAAACCAAGTCGGTTGGACTAGGATTGAACTCCAATTAGGTCTAACATCAGCATTTTTATCAATTCATCAACTTATTGCAATTGGACCTTCAAACCATTAGATTATCTCAACCCTAGACCTCCAAATGGTCTTGGGTTGTGCCCAAACGGTCTTGAGACCGTTTGGAGGAACCCCCAAACGGTCTTGAGACCGTTTGGGTCCTTCAACCCAAAACTCAACAAGATCTATACTTAGAAAACATCAATTTGATTATTTCAATAACCCACTGTAATTGGGCCCTCGATTGATCAAATTACCTTAACCCTAGACCTCCAAACGGTCTTGGGTTGACACCAAACGGTCTTGAGACCGTTTGGATGAGTTCCAAATGGTCTTGAGACCGTTTGCCCATCCATCCTTTGGACTCTAGTGAAAATTCATCAAGGTTTGATCTATTGAGTTGATCATCACATCAATACTTAATTGCAATATGATTTGGTACCTTTGGACCTTAAATTGATCAACTATACTTGACCCCAGACCTCCAAACGGTCTTGCGGTGACCCCCAAATGGTCTTGAGACCGTTTGGGTGATTCCCAAACGGTCTTGAAACCGTTTGGGCTAATCAACCCAAAATCTCAACTTAACTCATTGGAGATTCAACACTAATTTCAATTAGGGTTTGCCCTATTAATCATCCTTCAACTCATAACTCGTTTGGAATTAATCCCTCAAATTTGGTGAGTCGTTAATTAACATCATTATGAACAGTAATCCCAAACGGTCAATGTTTGGTCAACCATCTTAAATGGTCTTGAGACCGGTTGCCCAAAAAGGGAAAATTAAACAGATTGAAAATCAGAACTTAATTCAATTAGTTTTGCTAATTTATTTGGTTATATCTCACGATTCCTTTGGAGTTAACCTATCAAATTTTGTGGGTGATTAACCTACATAATTATGAACAAGATTCCCATAAGGTCTTTGCTTGGTCAACGGGACCAAACGGTCTTGAAGACCGTTTGCCCTCACACGACCCTGAAACCGTTTGCCCACCAAACGGTTTGAAACCGTTTGAGCAATTGGTGGAGGTCGTTTGATAAAGTGGAAATCCGTGGATAAGCATAGGAATTAACGCCCTTATCTTCTACCTTAAGAACAGTAGCAGTTCTTCACGATTTTTCTTGCAAGGATGCAAGGGAAGATAGGGAAGAAGAAGAACTAGCAACTATATGCATAGGAAAGGATGTATAATCAAGGCATAAAGTTTAGAGTTATAAAACCCGCCTAAAGCTTGCTCCTTGAGCTCCAAGATTTCGAGCTCCAAGCCTTTAATGGAGTCCTAGAAGCTCCACAGGTCGGCCAAGGTGAATCCTCCAAGGAAAGTTGAGAAAAGATGGCTAGAAAGATAGAGCTAAGTGAGCTAGCCATGAATTTGACCTTGAATTCGAGTTTCATCCAAGAATTTAAGCAAAAGGAAGGATCCAAACCTACCTTGCACTCCCCTGGTCGTCCTCCTGAGCTCCAGAGCTCTCCTTAGTTGGTTTGAGCAAGGGAAAAAGAAATGAAAGGGAGAGGGTCGTTCCCTTGCTAAGTGGAAAAGTTGTATATATACTTAGGTGAATTTTCAACATAAGGACATATGTTTTCCTCATTTCTCATCTAAGTCCTTCCTTTCTTACTTGCACGTCCCCACCTCTTATTTCTAAGGACAAACTATTTCTAAGGTCAAGAGTTGAAGGCAAAGAGGATCAACCCATTACTAAAGCATACACATAAAAGGCTATACTACATACACCTTGATTATTCAATCACAAAGGTGTTCTTTATTATATGATTTTTCACATGAAGTGACCTTTTCATCATTTTTTCTTCTAAATGATGCCAAGAGTCATAAAAGATGTTTTCGATGATGTATTTTACAAGTTGCACCCCTCAAATTGGGTAAATTGCATTTTACACCAATTTAGGGTTTTTAAGTACAGGGGTTGCTTCCACAGCTGCACCTTGGTGCTCAAGCTTGGGAAATCCCTCAAACCTCATCATATTAATGCTTATGTTGTCTCAACATTAAAGGAACATATAAACATGTGAAATTGCATTTTAACCCCTCTGATTGGGCAAATTGCACATAGGTCCCTGTATTGCAACCAATACTTCAACATTGGTTTATAAGGGACAGAAAGGGAAACTTATGTTCCATAGAAACTTTAATTATATATATTAAAGGATAATTACAAACTTTTAATTTCATATTTAGGTAAAACACCTAGGGTTAACTTATAACCCAGGTCAGGGGTGTTACAGAAGTAGTACAGGGTGCAGGTCTTCACTACCATTGAGTCAAGCTTTGAGAAGGAGGTTTTGACCATCAATTATGGTCACCTATTGGCCATAGTTGGTGTATCCCCTACTTCCCTTGCTTCAATTGTTCTACATCCCCTATTATTCATCCTTCTTTCCTCTTACATTACTTTATGTCCATGTTCTCTTATAAATACGTAATGTCACTCATTAACGTGAGTGGCTAAAGTAATAGTTTGGGTTGGGAGCAGCCACTAAGGCTCTCTCAACATTTATATACATACATTCGTTTGAATATATATATGCTCTTAGAAAAGATTACCTCCACACTTTTGATTTTAATGCTTCACTTGCATAATTAGCTACCATCTTGTGATGTTTGATTGATTTTTAGTGCCTCGAAAGAGTAGTTCTAGATCTATCTAAGTGTTATGGAGTTGCATGAATGCATGAGAATGCCGTAATGCCTAATATAATGGTCATATGGCTATAATTATGATTGTTTTCTTGCCATCTCGAGAGAGAGAGACAACCTTATAATCTAGATCTATCCTACGATTGAGAGAGGAAGGAATATACATATATGATGATTTCTTGTAATCTTGCTAAGGGTATAGAAAGGGTGTGAGAATTGCAAGTTGGTGAGACACCTTATATGGTGAAACCCAATCCGAGTTCTGTTCCATATTTGTTACATCACATTTTCTTAGTTTTCTTCCTTTTTTTATTTCTTAACTTTTCTTTTACTTATTTTGTTTGGTTGAACTGTTGAAATAACATTGTTCCTTAAGGAACACCATCTTAATATACCTTCTTGGTTGGTGTAATTGAGATAAGACTCTATATTCTTAGAACTTCTTATTACTTGCCCCTTTGGTTCGACCTTGATCTACTACATCATACCCCATATAATAGTTGTGGTGGCCTGAGTGTCGAGTTATTAATCTAAGAGTATGACTACTCTAGATTTTCTCCTTTTTGGACGAGTGATTTAGGCCAGTCAACGTTTTGGTGTAGTTGTCGGGGACAAGGCAATCGATAGTGTTAAGAACATGAGTCTACTTACCACACACCCATTCCTCAACTCTAGGGATAGGCTTGACTGCATATTGTTTCTAATCTGCTATTTAGTAGCTACCTAGAATACTTCATTTAAACACATCAAGTTTCTAAATCGAGTGTGCAAACTATTTTAGCTAACTCAGGAAGAAGCAGATTACAAGAGAAACAACCCACCTTGATGTCATCATGTTGCCTTGTAGAGGAGGTCATCAGGGCAGAGGCAACTGGAATGCAAGAGTTGAGATGCCCCATGTGAATCAGGAATCTGAATGGGAGGATTACAACCTTGAACAACCAGTAGGTGACATCCTTCCTGATGAGATATCACCTCCACCGCCATGTGCTGTGGAGCATAAGAAACGATGACGTGATGAAGGTCTCCATCCGAGGGCAAGGAGGAATGGAAGGAACAACAATAATAACAAGAACAACAAAGAAGATGAAGATGATGATGAGGAAGAATAAGTTCAATCCATTAGGGATTTACCAGAAATAAGGGCTAACTAATCTAGATGCCCCTTTATAATTTGAAGGTTCGATGTTGTGCATTTTGAGCTAAAACCTGGAGTCATCACCATGATTCAAAATAAAACTTTCAAAGGCAATTCCATAGATGAGAACCCTTAAACCCATTTAGATGCCTTTAAGAACATCAGTGACACAATCATGATGAAGAGGGTAACTCAAGAGGTGATATACTGTAAGGGATTTGTCTTTACTCATTAAGAGGCAAAGTGTTATCTTGGTATATTAGCTTATCTCACAAGTCCATTAATGAATGTGCACCTATGGCTGATGCTTTCATCATAAAGTTTTATCCTATTGAGAAAACCATCGGGAATAGGCACAAGATCACTGGGTTCCTGCAAAATCCTAGGCTTAATCTTTATGAAGCATGGGCACAGTTTCAAGAATATTAGAGGGATTGTCCTCATCACAACTATAACAAGGGTTTTCTCATGATGACATTCTATAATGAGATAACATCTACAGAAAGGTCTTCACCCAATGTCATTACAAGAAGCGATTTCCTTGGCAAAAACTCAAAGAAGACAATGAAGATCATCGATAACATGGTTGCGCTACAAGGAGACATAAACTATGAGAGAAGTGATAGGGGTTCAGCAAATAAGATGACCTGTAATGGTCCAACTACCCAGTCAAAGGCCTTAGAGACTATGACAACCTAAAACCAAAAAATTTCGTGGATATAAACAGTTGAAAGACACCAGAGGAAAGGGGAATGCCAAGACCAAAAAGTTCATGAGTGTGTCACATGTGTGAAGGAGGGCACAATGTTAATAATTGTATCTACACTCAACTGGAGGACAATGATGAAAGTGAAGAAAATGAAGAGACCGAGAATGTTTTTATGTTAATTTTAAGAGACTGAATCACCCTAGTTTCAATTATGGCAACAAAGACATTCTTGAAAACTCCCACCATCTAAGCATTTGTCTAAAAAACTACTAGGATTTAGGAGAGGAGGAGGACCAACCACATTGACCACAACCACCAAACACTAGCAAAATGAAAATAATTACCAAAGCCAAGGTCAAGGTCAAGGTCAAATAAAAAATTCAAACTGGAAAATCAAGATCAAGGTCAAGCAAAGAGTAGAAACCAACCCAATATGATGTCTTAGCTGTTTGAATTTGCAAAAAGCCAAGCTTCAGTGAATGACCAGTTAACTCAAAGTGCTATCACCAACTCGGGTGTCTTGACCTCGATGCAGACCCAAATGACTGATAAGTAGACACGTCAAAGGCAAATTAACCAACAACTGGAACAACTATCTGAACTAATCAAGAATCCTTAGGGAAAGATTCCATCTAATACTAAGACTGCAAAGCTGGCCACCCTTCATTATGAAAGAACTCTACAAAATCTGAATGACAAAAATACCCCCAAGAAAAGGGAAAATGTAGAGTCACGACATGAACCAATTGTTGTAGAGGAAGTGACTAAGGAGGAAGAGTCCACTAAGAAGACAAGCCTAAAGAAAAAGGTAAGGGAAAGAAAGATGCAAAAGAAAGGAAGTTGGAACAGACTGAAGAAGTTTTTTAAAATAAGAATCCTTATTCTTCAAGGGTCCCTTTCCCTTACAACCTTATAAAGGCTCATCTAAAGAAGAGATATGAGAATTGTATGGAGGCCATGAAAAAGATGCACCTGGATGTTTTGTTTCTAGATTATATTGAAGAAATGCCCACGTATGCCAAATTCTCACAGATCTAATCACAAAAAGGAGAAGATGGGATCACCTCAAGACAATGCAAGTTGCCAAAATGTCTAGCACCTTTGTTCAAGCTAAGATGCCCATGAAAAGAAAGATCATGGGGCATTCACTATCCCCTTCAATGTTGGAGATAAAGAAATTAGGCAAGGACTCAAAAATCTTAGAGAAAGCATCAGTCCAATTCCTCTCACTTTATCTCAAAGGCTTGAAATCACCGACATAGTGAAAACTAGAATGAGAATTCAACTAGCAGATCACACTCTCACAAAATCGGCGCGGATCATGGAGGATGTTCCCATTCATGTTGGGTGATTCTTTATTCCTTACGATATTGTGTTGATCAACATATTTGAGGACCCAACATGTACCATGTTCTTTGGAAGACCTTTCCTCGCTGCTGGCAGAGCACTAATTGATGTCACAGAAGGAATATTCACTCTTCATATCACAAATGATCACATTTATTTTTGCGTCCAAGATGCTATGAGGGGACCCTCTCTACTTGAGTCGGTCTACTTCACGGATAGCTACACCAAGTATTGTGAATAAGTACAAGAAGACAACATTATTTTCAATCTGCTCATGGGAGCTCTTAGCAACCCCGACCCCAATGTTGAGGACCCAGAAGTAGTTGAAATTCTTGAGTATTTAAACCAATTCTAAGAGGGATGTAGTGATGACAAAGAGGAAACAATTGAGATGGTGAAGTACACATCCTTAGAACAGATGACAAAATAAAAGGAAGCACCAAATCCTAAGACATGATTGAAGCAACTCCCATAGGGCTTGAAGTATGTATTTCTTGATAATGAGGAAAGCAATCTTGTCATTATAAATTCCACCTTAACAAAAAACTAGGAAGAGAAGATGATAAATGAACTCAATATGCATAGAAAAGTGATAGGATGTTCAGTGGAAGATATCAAGGGTGTAAGCTCTTCTCTTTGTATGTATAGGATAAACCTAGAGGAAGTGGCTAACCTATTCGTTCAACCACAATGGAACCTAAACCAAATGCTCAAGAAGGCTATCAAGAAGGAAGTAAAAAAATTGCTTGACTCTGGAATTATATACCTTATCAATGACAGTAATTAGGTTAGCTCAATTCATGTCATGCCAAAGAAAGGAGGTATAAAATTTAAAGGAGAAAGTGGAGATGAGGTTGCCACCCAAACAGTGACCGGATGGAGAATGTGTATAGACTACAAGAAATTGAATGCTTCCATGAGGAAAGACCATTTTCAATTATCTTTTATTGATCAAGTTTTGGAATGATTTGTGCATCACTCATATTTCTATTTCTTGGATGGGTATTCAAGATTCTACTAAGTGCCAATTCTCCTTGATGATCATGAGACTACTACTTTCACATGTACTTACTACACTTACACTTTCTGGAGAATGTCATTTTAACTATGCAATGCACCTGCCACTTTGCAAAGATGCATGATTTCTATGTTCTCAGATTTCTTAGAGGATATAATGGAAGTCTACATGGATGATTTTTCTATATATGGTGCCAATTGTGACCAATCTCTCACAAACTTATCCAAGATCCTACAAAGGTGTGAATAAAAACAATTAGTTCTGAATTGGGAAAAGTGCCACTTCATAGTATGTGAAGATATTGTTTTGGGACACAAAATCTCTGAAAAAGGAATCAAAGTTGACCTTATCAAGATTGAAACAATTTTTAATCTCCTGCCTCCTAAATCACTGATCAGGGTAATAAGTTTTTTGGGACAAGCCGGTTACTACAGGAAGTTCATTAAGTTTTTTTTGAAAATTTCAAAACCTTTATCAAATCTTCTAGTAAAGGATGTAGAGTTTAACTTCACTGACAAGTGCCTTGAAGCTTTCAACACTTTGAAGGATGCTTTGACAAAAACAACAATATTGCAAGCTTCAGATTGGGAGTTATTATTATATGTGATGCCAATAATTATGACATTGGTGTTGTTCTGGGGCAATGAAAGGACAAGAAATACCATACAATATGATACGTTAGCAAGACACGGGAGGATGCTCAGGTCAACTACACAATGACTGAAAAGGAAATTTTAGTGATAGTGTTTGTCTTTGATAAATTCAAATCCTATTTGATAGTATCAAAAGTCATGATGTATATGGTCCATGGTTCCATTAAGTATGTAATGCAAAAGAATGATACCAAGCCCATACTTTTGAGGTGGGCTCTACTTCTGTAAGAATTTGATCACAAAATTATTGATAAAAGGGGACAAAAATGTGGTTGCAGACCACTTGTCAAGAATTGTGCATACTGAAGAAAACCTATTGTCGGTCAATGAAAACTATGTTGATGAGTCCCTGATGATGGAAAAGTCCATTGAAACCCAACCTACCATGGTTCACTGATATATGTAATTATTTAGCATGCCAACAGTTGTTTCCTAACATCACATACAACCATAATAAGAATTTATTCTCAGACATGAAAAACTACTACACATTGTATAAAAGACAGGGTGTATAGCCATCAGTTGTGGACAACTACCCCAAACTTAGGGTCTATCATGTCCTCCTGCTAACAATTAAAATTAAAGCATCAAACCATTTCAGAGGACTTTATTGAGTTATTATTTTGTGTGTGTGAAAAATGTGATAATGTCATCCTTAAGTCGAAACATATGCATCAGGGTAAGGGGTTGTAGATCTCAAGATGAACCCTCTTAGGTTGGATTTGTTGTACTCAAATTGCCTACTATGACATTCTTTATCAGAAAAATTTCCCCCTTGTGATGCACTAATGATCCTTTTCCAAGCCGTACTTGCACAAGATTCTCAATGAGGTAGATTTCACACCCAACTTTTATTTTTCTTGGATATCATAGCTATCATGCTTGGGTAGGTTTAGGCTATAGTGTTTTTTTACAATCTTTCTCAGGTTCACATCAAGCATGTCTGTAGTCATAAAAATAGAGCAACCTAGTTAGGCCCTGATGTAGTGCCAGATGGTTGTGTGAAATTTCCTTCGAAAAGTAGGTGTGTAAAAGTTTCTTCCAGAACTCACTATAGGGCACAACATATCTGCATTCACAAATGCAACAATACACTAGATGGGAAAAATCCTTCAGCATCTTTCCGGGTACAACTCTCATGATTTTATTACTCGTGGCTTTTACTTTTCTAACATGCTTCGGGATATGGGTTTTCGAGGGGATTTTGGGCCACCATGCCTCTTTTGATCATGATGTGGGGATTTTTCATTAGATGGGGTAGTTGTTTCCTCCTTGCCAGGGTTATGTTCTTTCCTACCTGTACTTTGGAAAAGGGTGATCAATTAGGAGTGTATCAGGGTGAATCCTCCATATTTTGAGTATTCATATTGGCGAACAACATCCTTGTGTGTTTTACATTATTTTGAGGTAAGGCTTATGTTAAGACATTATCATACTCAAAATTTTAAGAAATAAAATAGCCCAAATCCATCATTCTTAAATTAATTATGCTAAGTGTTAGCCTGAAGACAAGTAAGCCTAAGAGTGGGAGTTATGACAATATCTAGGAAATTGGATCCAAAAATTTCCCTTTAAGACTTGTTGTGCATCAAAAAAAAATTGAAGGAAAAAAGAGCATGCACATGTGCAAACAATTACCAAAAATTTCATTGTTCAAAACTTTTCAAAATTAAATTTAAGTGTAGAGACATACCATGTTCGCTTGTTCATACTCCCCCCCCCAAAAAAAAAAATTATCATCCACCATGTCCTCAAGGTGTTAAAGAAAGGGTTTGATCTAGAACATATGGATTATGGTTGATTTTGCAATAGAGCCCATTTGGAGTTTAAGATCCTAATTGCATATTGGCCTCAGAGGTGATGATGGGCATTGTAACGAACCCCTCCCCCTGTTATCCCGTATTAAGGCGGACCGAGAAGGTAAGGAGAATTTCCTTCATTATAGGACCGAAGGTTTAGCAAATAACCAAAATAATTAATAAATTTCATTAATCAAAATGAGTTTGGTACAAGAAGATATTACATTTTCCCCTAAGGAATTACAGGAAATGGAATTCTAAAGTTGCAACACAAAAATAAATGCTAGCTAGATATAACCTCCATGATTACACTAATGTATTTTCTTTCTCGGCCTTCTTTTCCTGGATATCTGTTATCATCATACTTGTAGAGTAGCATATTATCCTAAAACACTGACGAATAAAAACTTGGCCAGTATAAAAAAGTTATATTGGTATGTGGGTGGACCAAAATGTTTGCATCTATTTATAACAACATAACAACAACAATTATTGTTACAAAAACAAAATTTATCATTTTGTTCATAACTTCTCAACCCATTTGTACGCAACCTCTGGGATACCCTCTTTTAGGGTTTTTTCCCTTTAGTGGAATGTAGGTCACCTCTGAATATGGAGCTAAGTACCATGTTGGCCACCTCTCAATATGGATCTATGTTCCATGTTGGTCTTCCCAATCTGGGGCATGACCTCATATGACCTTTCAAATTTGGGGTATGGTCTGACCTTCCCAATTTGGGGCCTGGTCTTTAGTCATCACCATGACTTTTCATTTCTTTCCATTCTCAAACTTCCAGAGTTGGTATGCAGGCCTTGATCAAGTTATAAGCATAAATTGTGATATCCATAGTGAGTTTATTGATTGCAAGAATTAAATAAACATGCAAGCATTTAATTTTTAAGAAATCTGAAACACCTTAAAAAAATGTCATGAAACCAATTCGGTTAGTCATAGCCATAACCACATACCTTGGTCTGGTGTACTTGATGTCCAAGCAAGAGCAATCAGGAATAACCAAACAAGCAATCGAGAAATTCTCCTAAAAGTTAAAGCAATACACCCATGTATCATTATTCTATCCAAATTCATCACTAATACTGACTTGGGTCTCAAGTTAGGGTTTCACTAAGTTTTTGGTTTCATAAACCCTAATATCACTTTTCCTGAATTTTGGGTTGATAAACCCTAATCTTATAATTAATTACAATTTTAATCCCAAGGAAACCCTAATTCATCAAATCAAGGATTGATAAGTTCACATAGGTTCTAAGTTTCCATTTTATCCATAAAAGATCAATATTTTATTATCTATATCAGTTGAACATATTAAGATCATAAAAACCTAGAAATTAGGGTTCTCATGCATTAAACACATTAAAGATGGCATCTTTGGGTACTTTCAGAATTGAAGAGGAGCAGGTCTTGATTATATTTTTATTGCAATCCTCATATTTTCCTAAGCAAGATTCATATATTACATGCCATCATCAGAGTTACACATAATTCATTAGAATTATTTTAAAATTACCTTTAATGGGCCAATCGAAAGTTGTCACATAAACAGTTGGTCTCTACCCTATTACACACAGGGTTGGGCTCGACCAAATGGCTTTTGCCATGTTGAGACCCCACACACATGTGGCTCAGGTGGAAAACAAATAGAAAGGTCAGAAATGACCCTTTCTTCACAATGACAACATGAGGGAATAAATTTAATTTCCATCGCCTTCCTCTCCCTCCTACATTCTTCCCCTATTTCCCACATCCATTTTGTGCTTAGCCAGGTCAATAGCACGATTGACTCCATATGTAAGGGCTCTTGAGCATTGGATGAGGATGGGGTGACCTCTTTTGCAACCTACTGGACCCTTGGGAACCCTTAAAAACATCGAAGAGAGCTAGGGAAGAATAAATCTTGCTTGGGTTTGAGGGTGGTGGTCATGGTGTTGTACAATGAAATGCAAAGGAGAAAAGCATCGTTTTGATGGGAATCAGAGGTGAGGAGGATCTTCATTAGACCCAAGGAGTCTTGCACCCACACTAGGCGGAACTTGTGGTGCCTTATATAGGCAGGGCCAAGCAAGGCTAACCACCGAGAGGTCTATACCTCGACTTAAAAAGGGGAATGCCATTGAAGGTCTACAAACCATGATGATCTAGGGACGATCTTGTCTAGAATCATCTCTCGGATTCATTGAGTGAATTGCTAGACTCTTTCATGAACTAGAGAGAGAGAAGGGTGTGAAAGGAGAAAAGGCTTTATAGTATTCCAATTTCTTGTTTTGGCCTAAGGTAGAAGACATCATCCAGTATTGATCTGAAGATTGATGGCCAGGGAGTTGCTCGCATCAAAAGGGCCAAGTAAAAAATTCCTAATTCAAACATTGTGACATTTAATGTATATCACATAATCCTCTTCACTTTATGAAATCTTATAAAATTGATATCTCTCTCTACCTTTATCCACTTGGTCCAAAATGTTAAGGGGAGATTTTTAATGATTAAATCTTGGTGTGGGAAAGATTTGGTGTCAAAAAGACATTTCTATATGTCCCTTTTCTCTCTCCCTTAAAAGGGAATATAATTCATTTATTTCAATTAAGTCCTTCTACATTCTCAAATTTCCACTGCCTACTAGGAACATCTTATGGCTATGAAGGAAACTCATTTAGGTCTTTTCCAAACTTTATCTATTTTGTGGGATTTATCAGAATTACTTTTAAGTCGAAACTTGCTCAGTTAGCAAATTTTTATTTTAATTACCCATACCACATAATGATTCCTTTTTCTTCCAAATTTTAATGAAAAGTCTATAATGATTTTATCTAATCATGGATAAGGTTTTAGATCAAAACTCAAAAGGAACAGACACTTTTCTTAATATCCAAGTATTCCTCTTATAAGGCACATTTTATCCATTAAAGCTAATCCTTTTCTATTTCTATATTTTCCATATCTTTCATCGTAATTACTTCTCTCATTAGGAACCATGTGAAACTGAAATCTAATCATTAGTGGTCATCCGTACCACTTTCTAGAGAATTCTACATAATTCTTATAAGGAAATCACTTATTATCTGTTATTCTTTTACCTATTTGTCATTATTGGATTTTCTTCTCTCCCTTTTCCCTTATATCTTTTATTGGATTAACAAAGACAGTAGAAACCACAAAATTCACCACAAAGGGAAAATTTCAAGGGAAAACCATACTTGCAAAACAAAGCACACCAAATTTCTAATATGTCCCATTTATTCAAATAATTGCATTTGAAATATATAATTACATGGGGGAAACCATGTTATAACATCCTTCCCCTCTTATAAGATTTTTTTCCACAAAATTTGACTAATCATACTAACAATTTAGTGTGAAACTTTTCCATGTCTGTCTTTAGCTCCCATGATGCCTCCAAAGAACCTTTAACATCTCTATCTATTTATTACTGGGCTCTTTCACCTTGGTATCCAATCCTTAATAGGTGATTCATGGTAGGTCAACCTCCCTTGAAGTTTGATAGGCTCAATGCTCAGCAAATGGCTAAGATCCTTCAGATGGCGGCTCAGATTGGACACATGGAGCACGTCATGTATCATACTATTCTATAGGGGTAACACTAAATGATAAACAACTTCACCAATCCATTCTAGAATCTCAAATAGACCCATGTATGGGGACTCAATTTTCCTCTGTTCTTTGCTACAACTCGGGAGGGTCGAATTTTCCTAAACACATAGTCACATATACTGAAGTGCAAATATGTCCACTTTGCATCAACATATGACTTATGTCAATCATGGGATCTCTTTAGCCCCTACTTGACCAAAGAGACCTTATTAGCATAGAGTTGTACTTCCTATGACCTTAGCAAGGTCCTCTCACCGACATCATCCCAGTGAAGTTGTGACCAACAAAGCCTCCCATAAAGGACTTTGTACAGAGGCATCCCGATACCATCTTGTTAGGTATTATTATAAGAAAACTCAACTATGGGCAATTACTGCTCCCATGACCTACCCAAATCGAGCACACATGCTCTCAACATATCTTCTAATGTTTGGATCATTCTTTCTGATTGTCTATTATCTGGGGGCGATAAGTCTTACCAAAATATAACATCGTACTGAGTTCTTCACGTACTTGCTTTCATAACATTGAGGTGAACCTAGGGTCATGATTAGAGATAAATGAACTCAGATCACCATGCAGATGAACTATTTTTCTAACATATAATTCAGCTAGGTCTGACACCTTGGTGGTAATCTTTAAGATGAGAAAGTGTGTTTTCTTGGTTAGGTGGTTTTCCACAATGCGTATCAAAACATATCCTTTCTTTGTCTTGGGTAGACCCATCATGAAATCTATAATGATCTGGTCTTATTTCCACTAAAAAAATTCAATTAATTGCAGTAACCCACTGGGTCGTTAGTGTTCATCCTTCACCATCTAGCATGTGAGGCAATTGATTACATATACTACTATGTCCTTCTTCATTTTGGGTCTCCAAAAATAATGATGTAAGTCTTTAAACATCTTCATGGTACCAGGGTGTATTGTATACTTAGAATCATGAGCCACTTGCAAGATTTGAGTCTTCAAGGGGGAATCCTAAAGAACTCAAATGCAACTTTCATATTGGATTCCATGATTCACACCCATCAAAGGATGTGTCTGAGGTTTCTCCATCAAACCCCTACATCTCAACTAGCTCTAGATCATCTAACTGAGCGGATACATGCTCAGTCAACAAGTCAAGCTTGGTTTTTTTTATTTAGTATCTCAACTCTTGTATCCATTATTTTGATCATCACATTCTATCATACACCTATAGAATTCAAATTCCACTTGATAAACATATCCTCATTTGAAATTTCAAATTTGGAAATTACCTTTTCCTCTTGGAACTTTCAAACAATTTATTCCAAATTATCTCCTAAGGGTGTGATAATTCCTCAAGTTCTCGATTATCCTAAAAGATTTCAACTAAAATATTTACAACTCATAGCATATCCATTTCTAATATGGAATGTGTTTTTCTCATCTCTCATACTCATAAAAAGATAAAATAAGCATTTGGCTGCAATCCAAATACGAAGCTCACCTCATTCCTAGAGCAGAGATGGTGAATCACACATTGTCATTTTAATATCAACTTTAGGTTGCATCATTCTCCACATACCCTTAAATCTATGCACACATGTAGGAAAAACTTTCCTCATAACCCTTGAGTCTTATCGTAATTCATTTTTATGATCCTTAGTCATTCCCTCAAGGTCTCTAGGGTACCTATACTTTTGGAGTGATCTCACCCTTATGCATCTACAGAGCCCCTCTCATAATTACTCTTTGGGCCCCATGAACTCATGAAGGTGGACAACCTCCTAACTCATGGACCTCAAGCAAACATAGTTGTTACCTCCTGACCCTATGGTCCTATGCATGCCTAGAACAACCATCTCCTACTCCCATTGGTCTCATCCCTACTTGACCTTAGGATTGACTTAGGGTCCTATTGAGACTTCATAAACTTATATTATTGCATCACACTTTTTTCTTGAGGTTTTTTTTGATAATATCCAAAAACATTATAACATGTATAATTCTTTCACCCAAATTTCCTTCATCTCTTAGATAACCCATAGTTTTCTTTGTGTCCCTTTATTGGGATCATGGTGACCTACCCATATGGGCATGGACCCATTATACTGGTCACTTCCATAGTGACTTCTCTCCATGTCCCTTATAGGTGGTCATATATGGGTACCAAGAATCATACTCAATCTATGTGATTATGTGCTTTATGCCCTTAATCTCTCAAGTTTTAAGCAGCATTTAATGTTACATAAATTCTTAAATTGATTTTTGAATTCACCCTTTTAGTGAAGATCCAATCCAATACAAGATAAAACTAGCATATTCTACCTGGGTGTTATATTATTATACCATGTGAGTTGCCACTCAAGAATTAGATTACTATCCAAATATATTATCACCACTAGGGAACTCTTCACGAGCTTGGATATATGATAGTATGGTGATGCCAAACCAACTTGTGTGAGATTCTCATCAGATGATATCAAAATCATAGTGGAGTTTCCCTTAACCCAATTCTTGAGGGAGGTGCCAGGCTCAACCTCAATGAGCTCACTCAACTTTATGAGCATTATATGCACTAGATACCACCACTTTCCCTCTTTGGTCTAGCAAATTTGGGTTTATGTCTCTAGCATTGGTAATCCTAGCTACTCAAAACATGATATGGAATTCTCTCCTTAGATTCTTACTCATGAAAAATTCTTATCCAACTATTTCTCTTCCGTATAAAAAAAACCCTAGGGTCCTACACGGGGACTACCAACCCGAGTACGAGGCTTCAACATATTACCATTCCTGACATCTCAAGGATCTTGGGACTCCCTCTCCCTTACCTAGATGATAGGTGCTCATATCATATACATGTATATGCAAGTAGCCTCTTTTTCCATCTCTAGGGTTTGGTCCTTCCAGGGACATCTAAGGTACAACAAGCCTCTAGGGATCATGCATGTAGCAACTCAACTCATCCACATAGGGTAGTCTAGTTTAGGACGTATCGTACAAATATTTCTCATAATTCCTCATGTCTTGTAGTCTAGATTCCTGACTCCCTATGGGTCTCACTCTCTGTTATAGTTAACCTTATAACTAGTCATAACACTGGGGGTTCCCCTTCGTAGAAGAGTTTGAGGCTCCTATCGATTCACATCCTACCTTTAGAAGAAGCGCATATACTTGCATTCTCTACTCCTATGTCAAACTCTCAATCCCACTAAGGTCAACATAAACTACATCATCTTATTATGTAATACGAAAATCCTCATACCTTTGATCTAGTATGCCTATCTCATAATCCAACATGCATAAACCTTCTGGCTTATAACTGATTCCTTTCTAGACTCAATGTCACTTGCTTTCACGTAGATGCATGTCTACCTTCTACTTATTTCTGACTGGGAACACACTTCTGTTAGGATCCCTACCTAGTGAAGTTTAGACTTCTTGGTCACAAACTAACCTTCTAATTTAGGGTGTTATCTCTCTCATATATCTTTTCTCCTCTTTAGGGATGACCCAACCCAGGTCGGGTTATCAAAAATAAAAGTTGCACTAAGGGTCATGCAACCACTTATTATCTATGTTTCACATGCATACTAAAGTCCTCCATGCGTATCATGCATGTCTAGACTATGTACTTGCATGCATGAATAAACTAAGGTATCCCAACTTATTGGGTTCTCTCTTTCTCTATCCATTTTTTACTATTTATTAGGGTGGCGTTATTACTTTTTTCCTACTTTTCTCAAACCCCAGTATTAAGGTTTTGGGTTGATGTTAGGATCTACAACTTGTACAGAGGTTGTTTTCCTAACCATCCCTAGTCCATCTAGGGTTTACCTTAATAGGGGAGAAACCCCTAAAACATTTTCTCTTTATCATTATGTCCACTTTTATCATTTGGCGGAGGATGCCTTAAACCCTAATATCCATAACCCTACTACTCAAAAGGGACAAAGAGATCAGATACATGTACCTAGGGTTTAGGGAGCGAAGGGGATAAAGAAGTGATGAAATTTGATGAGAAATCCTAGAGGTATATTATTTCACATAAAGTCCTCTGACTTTAGCCAGGCTAGACGCAGGGGTCCAGGAGTCCTTTTAAGCTTACTAGCGGTGTGGAGGAAAATATTTCTAGCCCCTAGATCATGGTCCTTTCTAGACACCATCGTTTTTGGAAAACACTCTAATAATTCCCTTGGGGCTCTACATAACTCTTGAAATTTTATAACTATCAGAGGTTACATAGTAAACCAGCAATGATACCAACTGTAATGACCCCCTCATCGTGTTATCCCCTATTCAGGAGGATCAAGAGGGCAAGAGACATTACCTTCATTATAGGATGAAGGTTTAGCAAATAACCAAAAATAAATGATAAATTTCATTAATCAGAAGCGGTTTGGTACACGAAGATGTTACATTTTCCACTAAGGAATTACAAGAGATGAATGTCTAAAGATGCAACATGAAAATAAATGCTAGCTAGCTATAACCTCCATGATTACATTAATGTTTTTTTCTTTTTGTTCCTTCTTTCCCAAGATATCCATTTTCATTATACTTGTAGAGTAGCAGATTATCCTAAAATGTCGACAAAAAAAACTTAGTCAGTATATAACTTATATTGGTATGTCGAGGAACCAAAATGTTTGCATCTAGTTGTAACAACATAACTACATCAATTATTGTTACAATTTTTTTTATCATTTTCTTCATAAATTTTCAACCCATTTATACTCAACCTCTAGGGATACCATCTCTTATGGTTTTGTCCCTACAGTGTACTATAGGTCACCTCTCAACCTGGACCTAGGTGCCATGTTTGCCACCTCTCAATCTGGATCTAGGCTCCATGTTAGTCTTCCCAATTTGGGGCATGACCTCATATGACCTTCCTAATCTGGGGCATGGTCTGACCTTCTTAATATGGGGCCTGGTCTTTAGTCATCACCATGACTTTTCATTTCTTTTCATTTTCAATCTTCTAGATTTGGTATGCGGGGTTCGAGGAAATTATAAGAAAATATTTTGATAGCCATAGTAACTGATGCGATGATTTTGAGTCGCATTTATAGACTTGTTTTACTTGCGTTTTATGCGTTTATTGGTCATTTTGGTGGTTAATATTGCATAATTCACTTACTTTAGTCTATGATCCTTCTCAGTGTCAAATCTCTCTTATTTTATTGTTTTGAGCATAAATGATTACAATAATAGGTTTTATCTCGGCTAATGTGGTTTTGCTTTGCAATTTCAGGAAAAATGCATATCTGCAGCTATCGATACCATCGACAGCAGTCGATACTATCGACATAGCCACAGGAAGGCAGCCACAAGGAGCAGTGCATAGTCGATACCATCGACTGGGGAAGTCGATGGTAGCAACGTACCATCAGGTTGTTGGCGATCATTTAGTCGATACTATCGACACTACAGTCGATACTATCGACGCTTTCAGCTTCAGCGACGGAAAAGGGATAAAACGGACGCCTAAGGGTGTCAATACCATCGACCCTCGTCGATGGTATCGAGTCAGCATCAGGCGGAACAAAAAAAAGAAAGAACGCTTGCCGATATCGCGAGGGGTCGATACCATCGACCCACGTCAATGGTATCGACACCGTCAGATCAGAGTTTGCTTCAGATCGGCTCTAATCCAATAGTTGTGATATTTTTGCAACCTAACTCAGTGATTATACCTAATGACAGCGGCCAAGAGCAATCTATCACGTCATTAGCCTCTGCACACATCCCGAGAAGGCGTGGAGAGAAGAACGGAGCCCAGAAGCATGCCCCGACCATTCCGGAAGCCAAAGAAGATGTTTTCCACCGCTGAAAGGCTGTAGATCGCGCATTCTACACCGAGGAACGATTGGATCTTCTCCGTTCAGGGGTTTCATCACTTTATCCATGTTTTTATTCATGTTTCCCCTTTCTCCAATCATGTCTTGCTCTGAGATGAACATGCGGGGCTAATCCCCTTTATCTTTAGGACTGGGAGTAGCCCGGGGAAGCATTGTATGACATTTTTATCATAGTAATTCATAATTTGTCTCTTAAATCCGTGGTATGATTTCATTTTCTCAATTATATTGTTATGCTTGATCACCATAATGATAATCTAATGCCTTTAATTACTTTGAAAGAAGAATTAATGGTTGAAAAGAGACGCAATTCACATTAATCAACAAATCCCTTGAACAAGGTGATGTACGATTAATGGTGGAAACTCAGAGGTCGATTCTAATGCACCTAGTTTAGGGTATAGTTTACTACGACGGTGGAACCGACCAAGACTTAGGTAGTAAATTGTACCACGAAAGTGGGCAATTCTGACTACAAGCCACTACCCAGATTAAGAGATGAATCTGATTAACTATATGGAAATTCATACAATGAAAACCAGTGGTGAAACCGCAATCCTAAAGATATCCATTTGAATTGATTAAACTAAACACTTAATCGATTTCTTTGTTTTTTTTCGCAACAACTCTCATAACCTTTTTACTGGTCTGGCTGATTATGAGTAGTTATTAGTAGTCTACTAATAATATAGTGTCCCTGAGTTCGACTCGGGCCTCACAAGGGCCTGTACTACATTGACGCATGCACTTGCGTTATACACACGGTAAAATTGTGTCAAGTTTTTGGCACCGTTGCCGGGGACATGACAATTGTCGGCACTACGAGTGCTGCAAGCGGCCATTCTAGGCCACTTTTTATTTTTATTATTTTGTAATCATTTTTGAAATTCATAGTTTATCTTTCATATTTTGTAATCATCTAGCATGGTACTGAACTGAAATTATCATTTTGTAGGTACTGGTGCATGGTGAGGACATGTAGCACTGACTACATGCAGCAATCACCAGAGATTCCACTGCCAGGACTAGACGATGAGGAGAACTATATTCAAGACCAACCATACGAAATAGATTCCAACTCAGAACAAAAAGCCATGGTAGAAGAGTAGACAATATGGGAGAAGATAAAAGCTTCTTCATCATCCGCATCAAAGGGGACAATCAAGAAGCTGGCAGTTAACATTCTGACATATAAGATTGATCCAACATTAATAAATTTAGTCAAATCGAATGCGTTCCATGGGCTGAAGAACGAGGACCCGATCGCACACATCAATACTTTTGTGGAAAACTGCGACATGATCAAGATTGATATATTTCCACAGGAGACGCTTTACCTGAAGATGTTCCCCAGCTCTCTGGCAGGTAATGTGTGTGAATGGTTGCATAATCTGGATGATGAGACAGTGGAAACACGGGACCAGATGATCGAGGTGTTCTTTGAGAGGTTCTTTCTACCTGAGAAGACCAACGATTTGGTCCAGAAGATCCATAATTTCAGCCAGAAGGCAGGGGAGACTTACTCCGAGACCTGGGAATGGTTTCAGATCATGCTAAGGAGGTGCCCGCATCATGGGCTTGACAAGGAGAAGCATGTCAAAATCTTCTATTTTGCTCTTTCCGAGCATGATAGAAGTAACTTAGATTCTGTAGGTTCTGGTTTTTCTTAAACAACACAGGCACGAGGTGTTGGGAAATTTTGAAGAACATGGCTAAGAAGCAATCTTGGGGCGACAGAGACGCCGCAGAGCATGTTCGGGCTGCAGGAGAGTCAAAGGCCATCAAAGAGCTAAATGAGAAGATGGACCTTCTAGAAAAGAAACTGCTTGCAAAAGAAGATGCGGAATCTGATGATGAAGCTCAAGTAAAATTCATGTGCCAACAGCAGGGGTACGAAAACAACGACTATTCATGGAGGAAAGACAAGAAATTTTCATGGAAGGACCCAAATAATTTCTTGCAGGACCCCGACGCAAAACCCCAACCGTCACAAGAGGATAAGAGCAATGAGTTGCTCAATCAAGTAATAAAGTAGAATCAAGAACTAATGAACACTTTTGGCTAGAAGATCAAGCAACAAGGAGAGTTTATGAATCAATTTGGGCAGACCTTACAGAGTCATGGGGCCCAGATGAGGACTATAGAGACGTCTTTGGCGCAGATGGCAGCTGAAATAGCAACTTTGAAGAAGCCAGCACAACAAGACTTTCCTGGAAATACAAACATTCTAGGAGGAAACCAACAGGCTAAGGCAATTTTGCTACAGAGTGGCAAGCAGATTTTAAACTCCAGGGCTAAGGAACTGAGCACACCCCAATCAGAAACCACAAGTGAGACCGCAGAGGAGGTTCCGATTCCAATCACAACACCGGTAGAGGATGTGGTAGAGAATGTTGCAACAGAACCCATCATTGTTGAGGAGGAGACACAGAAGAGGATGCCATATGTGCCGCCACATCAAAGGGCACAGACATTCCCGATCCCATATCCCAATAGCGTGAAAGCCAAGAAAGTGGACGCTCAGTTCAAGAAATTTCTAGATAGCTTTAGAAAGCTTTCTGTCAACATTCCATTGTTGGAGGCAATAGAGAAGATTCCCTCTTACGACAAGTTTCTGAAAGACATAATCACAAAGAAGAGGAAAATCCCAGATACCGAGGTCATGGTTCTTAAGGAGCAGGTGAGTGCTTTCATCATGGGTACATTGCCACCTAAGAGGCAGGATCCGGGCTGCTTCAACATTTCATGTTACATTGGTAAAGTGAAATTTGGCAAAGCACTGTGTGATTCCGGGGCAAGTATAAATTTGATGCCTCTCTCTACGTTTAAAAAGTTGGGACTGAAAGAATGAAGGCCGAGCAATATGACAATTCAGTTAGCGGACAATTCCGTGGTGAAGCCATACGGCATTTGTGAGGACGTGTTGGTGAAAGTTGATCGGTTTGTGTTTCCAGCAGACTTTTTTATAATGGGAATGCAGGATGAACAAGGAAATGAGTTACTCCTTGGGCGACCCTTCCAAGCCACTGCAGATATGATACTTGAGATGGGAAGAGGCCATTTGAACTTGGGTATCGTCGATGATCGGTTTGAAATGGTCATTCCCTAAAGCACAACACAATAAAAAACAAAGGAGCAATGCCGCATAGTGAATCACTTTGATCAGAATATTTCTCTCTGTCTAGGGAAGCCATTTCTAGATATGGATCATGTAATGACTAAGGTGGAGAAGGGGACACCGGCTGTAGACATTATGGAACAAACCAAAGTTGTTTCTCTTACCAAGGCTGTGGGTTTTCCCAATGATGAAGAGGAGGACATCCCGCCTTCTACTGAAGATGAGGCCATATCAAGTTCTGTCTTCAATGCATATACAGAACTACCTCTTGAAGCCTACCTAGTTAATATAACGCATGACTGGATGAGAAGAAAGTCACTACAAGAGTGTGTCAAGATGCTTCAGGTGCTTCCGTGCTTTTATGCTATGTACTATGAAGATCTTGGAGAACTCCCACCACTACTTCAGTCAACCTTGATCGTTCCGCCAGAGTTAGACTTGAAGCCACTATCGCCTCACTTGAAATATACATTTCTAGCCGATGGTGAAAAGCTACCAGTGATTATCTCGGCATATCTGAGTGTTGAGGAGGAGGATCAACTACTGATCATGCTGAAGAACCACCGAGGTGCATTCGGGTGGTCAGTTGCGGACATCAAGGGGATCTCCCCTACACTGTGCTAGCACAAGATCTGGCTCGAGGAGGGAGCAAAACCTATAATTTAGCCACAGCGCCGACTAAATCCAAGCATGATGGAGGTCGTCAAGAAGGAGGTGATCAAGCTCCTTTCTGCAGGTATCATCTATGCTATATCTGAATCGACATGGGTGAGTCCCACACATGTAGTCCCTAAAAAGGGGGGAATTGTTGTTACTCATAATCTGTTGAAAGAGACGGTCATGACCCGCCTGGTAACCGGGTGGTGTGTGTGTATAGATTACCAGAGATTGAATTCTGCTACGTTGAAGGATCATTTTCCGCTTCCATTTATTCATCTGATTTTAGAGCGATTAGCAGGTCGATCTCATTTTTGTTTTCTCGATGGTTATTCAGGCTACAATCAGATCTCCATTGATCCTAAGGACCAAGAGAAGTCCACCTTCACTTGTCCTTATGGAACATTTGCATACCGCCGTATGCCCTTTGGTTTGTGTAACGCACCAGCAACCTTTCAACATTACATGCTTGCCATTTTCTCTGATATGGTTGAACGTTGTTTGGAGGTCTTTATGGATGATTTCTCCGTCTATGGTGCGTCGTTCGATGAATGTTTATACAATTTGGATAAAGTTTTGCAACGATGTGAGGACACTTATTTGGTTCTCAACTGGGAGAAATGCTATATGATGGTAAGTGAAGGGATCGTGCTTGGACATAAAGTGTCTAGCAAGGGGTTGGAGGTAGATCCGGTGAAGATTGAAGTTATTTCCAAATTACCCCCATTGAATTCGGTAAAAGGGGTACGGAGTTTTCTAGGTCACGCCGATTTTTATCGCCGCTTTATTAAAGATTTTTCAAAAATTGCTAAACCATTATCTGAGCTGTTGGAGAAAGATGCGGTCTTTTATTTTAATGAAAAATGTTTGCATGCATTTAATGTGCTTAAAGAAAAATTAATTTATGCACCGGTTGTGCAAACACCAGACTGGACAAAGCCGTTTGAATTGATGTGTGATGCATCATATTTTGCAGTTGGGGCAGTTTTAGGACAACGTGTGGACAACAAACCCGCTGTGATTTTCTATGCGTCCAAAACTTTAAATGAAGCACAAATGAATTACACGACAACTGAAAAAGAGCTTCTCATCGTTTTTTTTGCTTTTGAAAAATTCCGGCAATATCTTTGTAGGATCTAAAGTCATGGTATGTATGGACCACGTCGCCATAAAGTATTTGATGGAAAAGAAAGATGCCAAATCTAGATTGATTAGGTGGATCTTACTGTTATAAGAATTTGACATTGAAATTAAAGATAAGGCGGGAATAGAAAATGTGGTTGTAGACCATTTGTCTAGGTTGGAACGGGTAGATGAGACGGACATAAATATACCCATTACCGAGACGTTCCACGATGAACAACTTATTTCTATAAAATCTAAAGATCCATGGTTTTCTTATATTGTCAATTATATATCCTGCAAAATTATCCCAGACGATTGGACATATCAAGAGAAAAAGAAAATTTTCCATTCTTTGCGATATTATTTCTGGGATGACCCCATTTTGTTGAAGCAATGCAGGGATGGAGTTTTGCGCAAGTGCGTATCAGAGGTTGAGTATGAAAGTGTACTTCGTCATTGCCATACGCTACCGACTGGTGGCCATCATGCAAGTTCCAGAACTGCAGCCAAGGTACTTGAGAGTGGCCTTTACTGGCCTACATTGTTCCAGAACGCATATGATTATGTGCAGCGATGCGATTCCTGCCAACGGGGAGGTAACATTTCAATGCGATAGGAGATGCCCCTCATTGTATTTCAAGAGGTCGAGGTGTTCGATCTGTGGGGTATCGATTTTATGGGACCCTTTGTGTCCTCAAACTCTAACTTGTACATTTTATTGGCTGTTGACTATGTATCGAAGTGGGTAGAGGCAATACCCACTAGGACTAATGATGCCGCTGTAGTGTGCAGGTTTGTCAAGGACTATATTTTCTGCAGATTTGGCATACCAAGGATGATTATCAGTGATGGAGGTACCCATTTCAGAAATCAGAAGTTCGCTGCATTGTTGAGAAAGTACGGGGTAAGGAACAACATTGGTACCCCATACCACCCACAGACACAGGGGCAAGTCGAAGTCTCCAATAGAGAGATTAAGAAAATCTTGGCACGTACAGTGGCTTCGACACGCAAGAACTGGAGTACCTTGTTACCAGACGCTCTATGGGCATATAGGACGGCATATAAGACACCTATAGGCACTGCGCCTTTTAGGTTGGCTTATGGGTGGGCCTGCCATTTGTCGGTGGAATTGGAGCATAGGGCGCACTGGGCGCTAAGGAAGCTGAATTTGAACTATGATGAGGCAGGGAAGAAACGGTTGCTAGAGCTAAATGAACTCGACGAGCTAAGGATGAATGCATATGAAAGCTCGCGGATATACAAGGAGCGAACAAAGCTGATTCATGATCGACACATTCAGATGTGTGTCTTCAAGAAGGGAGATCATGTGCTCTTGTTCAACTCAAGGTTGAAGATACATCCCGAGAAATTGAAATCTCGATGGAGTGGACCTTTCACTGTAGAGGAGGTCAGGCCACATGGAGCAATCATGGTGCGTGATGGCGACACAACATTTGTGGTTAATGGACAACGATTGAAGTTGTACTTCGGTGAGGATTACATGAGGAAAGTGAATGAGGTCAAACTCATTGCACTTACGGATGCATGAGGAGCTTGATTTCATTTAGCCTAAGAAGTTAAATAAGGGCGCTTGTTGGGAGGCAACCCAACCATTGGTAGTTTCGTTTATTTTCTTTCACATTTGCAAGTTAGTTTGATTTGATTTTGTTTTTAGTGTAAAAATGATACCGTGATCGTTTGTTCAGTGTGTAGGCCTGAGGCAGGGTCGATACCATCAACCATCGAGTCGATGGTATCGACATGGGCACAGTTAGACGGCTACAAAAATTTCTCTGAGTCGATACTATCGATGGCCTCGTCGATGGTATCGACCTACCATCAGTGAATTGCCAGAACGGGGTCGATAGTATCGACATGGGTGTCGATACTCGTGAGATCCCTGAAGATTTTCAGATGCAATTTGTCTCAGTGAAGTCGATACCATCGACGGGCCTGTCGATGGTATCGACCCGGTTACAGGCAGAAAGTGGCGGCCGGGCCTCGTGAGGGTGTTATCCCTAAGAATAGTCGATACTATCGACTTGCGTCGATGGTATCGACGTGACATGTCACCGATCCGCAAGAGGAAATCAACGAAGATCGCTACATCAAGAGAATCGATCCGCGGGATGGGTCGATACCATCGACCCACGTCGATGGTATAGATGCGTCATCGATCTGGGCCCCCACATCAGGCTATCGACAACCGTCGATACTAGCGGTAGACCGGATTGTGCTACAGGTGTCGATACCATCGACACGAGTCGATGGTATCGATGGGTCCACATCAGCGACGGCCCCAGTTATAAAAGAGAGGTTTTGTTGTCAAATTGATTCACACCTTCAGAGCCTTTTTCATCCGCTTGTGCCTTGCACATTGTTGTGCGACCGAAGCCCGCCTACAAGCATCCAAGGAGCGCGATCTTCACTGAGTCTTCACCGAGCGGAGATTGTCTTCTTCAACCTTCACCAAGCTCCGTCTTCTATTCCTTCTTTCTCGGCGAAAATGGTGTGTACAACCAGTGCATCTTCTTCACGGGCGGATCCTATGGAGATCCCCGAATTCATTCCTCCACCTACTGCATCGATTCCTCGTCCAAGGATTGTCCATCCTTCCACAGAAGTCCGGAAGGTCTATGATGAAGAGAAAGATCGAGCCCACACGCTATGTTGATCGGGCGATGGTCCGTGATCTGGGGTTCGAGGCAAATCTTGCCTACGTTCTTAAGGGGCAGGAGAGACACACATGCAGGATGCCCGACGAGCTGGAATTCCACGCCAACGGCCAATCATTCTTCGGCGAGTGGCCGACTTACAAGGAACTCGTGGCGGAGTTCATGGCATCATTGGACGTCAATGTCGTGCCCAATGACTTGATCGCCACCGACAGAGAGTGGAAGAAAGGACGGGTGTCGTTCAGACTCTTCAACAACAACTACACTCCCAC
This sequence comes from Alisma plantago-aquatica, assembly GCA_963693085.1. Classification (NCBI taxonomy): domain Eukaryota; kingdom Viridiplantae; phylum Streptophyta; class Magnoliopsida; order Alismatales; family Alismataceae; genus Alisma; species Alisma plantago-aquatica. The sequence continues at coordinate 941,554,840 of OY856410.1, read as the reverse complement.
TCTTGCCCAGTTCAATTCGGTGTACAATTGGTATCATGACCCATACTAGCACCGGAGGCCAGACAACAGGACGAACTACGACGATATCTTTGCCCATCTCGTGACTGCACCTCTGGGCAAATCTGTAAGCTACCACAATACTGTAGTTGCTGATTTCGAGCATCCGTTTGTGCGGATTCTGCACCGCATGCTCTGCACCACGCTATTTGCTCGTGGTGACTTGTCTCTTAGCAAATTCCAAGAGACGGATTTGTTTTTCCTGCACAAACTGCTGAAGCGCGAGGAGTGCAATTGGGGCGCGTTCTTCTTGATGCACGTGTTGGACGTAAAGAGGAGTACGCAGAAGGCTCCTATCCACTTTGGAGGGATCATCACGCCACTGGCCCTCTACCTTGGGTTAGATTTTTCCCAGCTTACTCCCATTTCTAACAGGAGCAAGGTCAACCTCCAGTATCTGCACCGCTCCAACCTTCTCCTGCTCCATGATGGCTTGACATATGCACATTACCATGTTAATCACGAATATCAGGAGTGTTCACTTCCCGACCCCGTCTTCAACATCGAGGGAGCTCAGCATTTTCGGTGGCCTATCATAGCCATTGATGATTCTGATGAAGATGGCGGCAATGACGACAACGATAATGACGACGACGAGCATGAATAGGAAGAGGCAGCTGTTACTCCTCTTCGGGCACGAGTAGCACCCCGGAAGCATCCCCGTTTCCACCTGGGTGAATCTTCATCTTCACAGCCTCCACCACCTCAGCCCTCTCATCAAGGAGAGGATGTTTACTCAATGCTGTAGGAGATTCATCAGACCCAGCAGCAGCATACAACATCCTACGTCGGTATTCAGGATACAACAAACCAGCTGTTAGATAACTAGAGGGCCATTTTCGAGAATGAGCGCCTCCTCCTCGACAACCAAAAAAACATCCACGATAGGTTACACAGGATGGAGATGCAGCAGCAGCCCTTCTACGACAATTATTGGAGCCAAAATTATTTTGGGGGGTATCCACAACCTCCACCAATGCCCCAGTATGATCCGAGCTTTCAGGGGAAATACCCATCTTGGGATCCCACGGCTCCACAGTACCCACCTCCTCCTGAAGAATGATCGGTATCACTGTTCCACCTTTTAAGGTTGTTTTTGACTATGAGGCCATAATCGAATTCAAGCTTAGGGGGGGAGTTGGAATAGTTTATATCCTTTATTTTTCCTATTTTTTTAGTTTTTATTGCTTTGTCTTTTGTTATTTAGTTCTTGTAGTTCTTAGTTGTTGTAGGATCCACACTCTATCTAGTGTAATTGTGGATGTCTAAAGTCATGTGTCATCTCGTTGCTTGTACATGGGAATCAAGGGCAAAATTTTAAATTTTTAGTGTTTTTGCAAGCTTGTGTTGTTCAACTTTGAGCACATAACTTAAGGAAATAATTGGGCTTGTCAACTCTACAACAGGAAATCACAACTGTACATTCCTATGGTTCATGAAAAGTGGACGGAACTGGTTGTTTGAGCCTAAACTGACCAAATGATAATGAGACCTTAATTTGAAATACGAGAGAGAAACCTCTTAATTACTACACAGGTCAGTAAGGAGGGACACATAATAATTTCCAAAGGTTCAGTCAATTAATCTTGTTATCTATCCACCCCATTGTTTTCATATTCCACCATAAGAACTGGAAGTACATTATGGTTTTAATCTCTTTGATTGCATCTCATGTAGATAGGTCTTGCATTGCAACTATTTTCACATATTTTTGCATGAAAATGAAACATAAACTAGTTATACATGCACATTATCCTTAGGTGTGTGTCACTTAGTTGCATAACTATCATTTAGCTGCATTCACATTTTTGTGCATATAGTACATCATGCATCTTATGTCTTCTAAAATCGTAAAGGTGATGAACTTGTTCCATACCTTCTGAATGCTTCAAATGTATAAGTTATGCAGCAATAAGTGAGCCCGACAAGTAATTCATTGTCAGCTATGAAAATAAGGGCTAAAAAAACGAAAAAAATTGATTGAAAAAATTTTGGAAAAAAAAAGAAAAAAAAAGAGTATTGAGAAGCAAGTAGGAATGGGAGGGAGAAAGGAACATGTTCTCACTTGCATACTAAGAAGAATAAGCACATGTTGTAGTTTCTTAGATATTCCATCTCACCCGGAGATGGACTGATAGTGCATGCATCATTCCACCCAAATGTAGGCATTAGGGCATTTTCATTTGCATATGCATCATTTAGGTCATTATTGTTTTGTGCATGTTAAAACTATATAATGCTTCCATTTCTTCCACTAGCCACCCATTCCATCCACCCGTTGCTCGAATTGGTAGGCCACCGTGATTTTCTCCTCACTCGTTAATACCAGGAGAGCTGCTTCCATGTAGATGGTAGTTAGGGCGAGCAATGGAGATAGAAGATCACAAGATGCATCGAGTCTGGACCGGAGAATTTTATTATGTTAACTGCCTTATGTGATAGTGTTCATCAATTTTGAGGTAGATATCTTTTATGGATGATTATTGTTGCCTTTAGGGTAATTATAATTCTGTGGTTAGTAAGGGCTGGAATGTGAATGTCTGGCGGGGATCATATGGCACAGTTTGTTGTGATAATCTATTATTTAGTTGACCCTCACAATTCTATTCTAGAGTTGTGTTGCTCGAGGACGAGCAATGTTCAAGCTTAGGGGAGTTTGATGCGATGATTTTGAGTCACATTTATAGACTTGTTTTACTTGCGTTTTATGCATTTATTGGTCATTTTGGTGGTTAATATTGCATAATTCATTTACTTTAGTCTATGATCCTTCTCAGTGTCGAATCTCTCTTATTTTATTGTTTTTTTGCATAAATGATTACAATAATAGGTTTTATCTTGGCTGATGTGGTTTTGTTTTGCAATTTCAGGAAAAAACACATATCTACAACTGTCGATACCATCGACAACAGTCGATACTATCGACATAGCCATAGGCAGGCAGCCACAAGGAGCAGCACAGAGTCGATACCATCGAATGGGGAAGTCGATGGTAGCGACGTATGATCAGGTTGCTGGCGATCATTCAGTCGATACTATCGACACTACAATCGATACTATCGACACTTTCTGCTTCATCGACGGAAAAGGGATAAAACTGACACCTAAGGGTGTCGATACCATCGACCCTCGTCGATGGTATCGAGTCAGCATCAAGCGGAACGACAGAAAAGAAAGAAGGATTGCCGATATCACGAGGGGTCGATACCATCGACCCACGTCGATGGTATCGACACCGTCAGATTAGAGTTTTCTTCAGATCGGCTCTAATCCAACAGTTGTGATATTTTGCAACCTAACTCAGTGATTATACCTAATGACGGCGGCCAATAGCAATCTATCACATCATTAGCCACTGCACACATCCCAAGAAGGTGTGGAGAGAAGAACGAAGCCCAGAAGCACGCCCTGACTGTTCCGGAAGTCGAAGAAGACGTTTTCCACCGCTGAAAGGCTGTAGATCACACATTCTACGCCGAGGAATGATTGGATCTTCTCCGTTCAGGGGTTTCATCACTTTATCCACGTTTTTATTCATGTTTCCCCTTTCTCCAATCATGTCTTGCTCTGAGATGAACATGCGGGACTAATCCCCTTTATCTTTAGGACCGGGAGCAGCCCGGGGAAGCATTATATGACATTTTTATCATAGTAATTCATAATTTGTCTCTTAAATCTGTGGTATGATTTCATTTTCTCAATTATATTGTTATTCTTGATCACCATAATGATAATCTAATGCCTTTAATTACTTTGAAAGAAGAATTAACGGTTGAAAAGAGACGAAATTCACATTAATCAACAAATCCCTTGAACAAGGTGATGTACGATTAATGGTGGAAACCCAGAGATCGATTCTAATGCACCTAGTTTAGGGTATAGGTTACTACGACGGTGGAACCGACCTAGACTTAGGTAGTGAATTGTACCACGACAGTGGACAATTCTGACTACAGGCCACTACCCGAATTGAGAGATGAATCTGATTAACTATATGGAAATTCATACAATGAAAACCCGCGGTGAAACCGCAATCCTAAAGATATCCATTTGAATTGATTAAACTAAACAATTAATCGATTGCTTTGTTTTTTTTTTAACAACAACTCTCATAACCTTTTTACTGGTCTAGCCGATTGCGAGTAGTTATTAGTAGTCTACCGATAATTCAGTGTCCCTGAGTTCGACTCAGACCTCACACGGGCCTGTACTACATTGACGCATGCACTTGCGTTATACGCACGGTACAATCGTGTCAGTAAATTTATAGATTTCATGAATTAAATAAACATGTAAACATTTAATACTCAAGAAATTCAGAAAACCTTGGGAAAACACCATTAAACTAATGCGGTTAATCATAAGAATAACCACATACCTTGATCAGGTGTACTTGATGTCTAAGCAAGAGCAATCAGGAATAACGAAATAAGCAACCAAGCAATTATCCTAAAAGTTAAAGCAATACACCCATGTATAATTATTCTATCCTAATTCATCATTAATATTTACTTGGGTCTCAAGCTAGGGTTTCAATAGGGGTTTGCCTTCCTAAACCCTAATTATCACTTTTCATGAATTTTTGGTTGAAAAATCCTAATCTTATCATTAGTTGCACTTTTAATCCCAAGGAAACCCTAATTAATTAGATCATGTGTTGATAATTTCACATAAGTTACAAGTTTCCATTTATCCATAAAATATCAATCTTTTATTATCAATATTAGTTGAACACATAAGATCATCAAAACCTAGAAATTAGGGTTCTCATGCATTAAACACATTAAAGCTGAAATCTTTGGTTACTTTTAGAATTGGAGACAAAACTAATTCTTGATTATATTTTTATTGCAATCCTCATATTTTCCTAAGAAAGATTCATATATTACATGGCATCATTGGACTTATACATAATTTATTAGAATTATTGTAAAATCACCTTTAATGGGCCAATAGAAAGCCACCATGTGAGCCATTGGTCTATGCCCTAATCCATGTGGGTCTGGGATCGGCCAACAAGATTCTTCCATGTTGGCACCCTACACTCATGTGGCTCAGGCAGAAAATAAGAATAAAGGTCAGAAATGACCCTTTCTTCACAATGGAGACGCTGGGGTATAAATGTAATTTCAATCACCTTCATCTCCTTCCTTTGTCCTTCCCCCACTGCCTGCTTTTGTGTTGCACCTGGTTGAGTCAACAGAAAGGTTGACTCTAGACTCTAAGTCTCTAGAGCATTGGGCAAGGATGGGGTGGCCTACATCGCAACCTGCAAGACCCTTGAGCACCCTTGAAAATGCTGAAGAGAGATAGGGTAGAAGAAATCATGTTTGGGTTTGAGGGTGGTAGTCATGGTTCTTTACATAGAAACATAGAGGAGAAAAACACCACTTTGATTGGGATCAGAGGTAAGGAGGGTATCCTATAGACCCAAGGGGTCTCACACCCACACAAGACAGTCTTGTGGTGCCTTATATAGACAAGGCCATGAAAGGGTAACTATCAATAGGTATGTACCTTGATTCAAAAGGGGAAATCCATTAAAGGTCTCCAAACCACAGTGATCTAGGGATGACCTAGTCTAGAAATGCTTCTTGGATTCATCGAGAAAAATTCTAGACTCTTTCATGAACTGGAGAGAGAGAAGGGTGTGAAAGGAGAAAATACTTTACCATATAATGATTTCCTATTTAGGTCTGAGGTAGAAGACAACGTGTCCACCATTGATCTAAAGATTGATGGTCAGGGATCCAACTACATCAAAAGGTCCAAGTCCAGAATTCCTAATTCGAACATTGTGACATTTAATGTATATCTCATAATCCTCTTCACTTTATGAAATCTCATAAAGTCAGTATCTCTCTCTCCCTTTATCCACTTGGTTCCAAATTTTAAGGAGAAGTTTTGAATGATTAAATTGTAGTGTGAAAAATATTTGGTGTCAAAAAGACATTTCTAGATGTCCCTTTTATCTCTCCTCAAAAGGGAATATAATTCATTTATTTCAATTAAGTCCTTCTACATATTTCTACAGGCTACTAGGAACATGTTATGGCTATTAAATTTTGAATGAAACTCATTTCGATCTTTCCCAACCTTTATATATTTTTTGGGACATATTAGAATTACTTTTATAGTCAAAACTTTCTCATTTAGAAAGTCCTTTTCCCTTTCTATCTTTTCCATATCTTTTATCTTAATTACTTCTCTTATTAGGAACCATGTGAAACGGAAATATAACCATTAGTGGTCATCCATATCACTTTCTAGAGAATTCTACATAATTCTCATAAGGATATAACTTACTAATATTATTCATTTACCTTTATTCATTATTGGATTTTCTTCTCTCCCTTTCCCCTATATCCTTTATTGGACAAAGATAGTAGAAACCACAAAATTCACCACAAAGGAAAAATTGTTAGGGAAAACCATACTTGAAAAACAACCAACACCAAATTTCTAATATGTCCCATTTATTTAAATAATTGCACTCCAATTATATAATTACATGGGCAAAACTAGGTTATAACAGTCATCATATTGGTAGTGCTCTACCTTCTGGTCTGATGTGGCCAACATATGCATCCAGAATAGCATGTAGTTGTTGCGGTCGTTAGATTGAGGTGCTTGTTTCGGACTCATGTGGTAGAACTACAACTTCTCCAACTTCAAATTGTATAGTATTCCATGATTGTATGCTTTCATCAACTCGACGATCTTTATGGCCCCTTGAGAAGCCTTTTTTCTATGATGTTATTAGCAATTTTATGATAAGTTGTGTGTTTCAGACCAAACAGAGTGTCTGATCTATTGTAGAAAATGGTTGTCATGTTTAGAGTATCAACAGTTAGTAGTGCCCAATGACCATTATGCAGAATAGGAACAAATATCCACCTTGGGACATTGTATTGGAGATGATCGATCAAACGTTGCAGTTCTCTAGATTCCTTCTTGAGAATGATGTGCCATGTTATTTCATTATAGACCATGTATACATCTAGGAGGTCGTGTGCCTGAAGTAGTTGACATGCTACCATGACGTTTATGGTCATGTAACCTCCTGTTGTTAAGATGTCACAGAGGTCTGGTAGCAGTATTTGTACATTCTCCCTTTCAAAGATAATAACAAACTCATCTCTCTTGGTTGTAGTGCATCCATAAAAAAGACAACTCCTCAACAAATAGCCCATATCATACAAGTTTGTCGAAGTTTTTGAAGGTGGGTGTAATCACATTTGTAGGTATTGTGTTGACTCAAGGTATAAATTGACTAAACTCATGTTTTGATGATGACTAAACCATTCCAATTCTTGGTGTGTAATGCTTCTACTTGAGTGATTTTAGATAAGGTATAGACACACTCCTAATGCCCTAACTTGTGCATCTCAACTTGGAGAAAAGACAAGTCAAAGTCAATACAAGTGCATGTTTTAGGAATATGATGTGAATCCATTAGAATCATGTTGTAAATCACTTATAATGATTGTATGACTTGTAATTAAGCTTAGAAATAATTAGGAGCACTTAGATCAAATATTTAAGCACTCAAAATCCACTTTCCAAAATAATTAGGAGCACTTAGATCAAATATTTAAGCACTCAAATGATTGCCTTGGGTTCAAAAACCACTACTTGTGGTGTAGTGGAAATGGTAGGACCCTTCGTAACTTCTTTCCCCTATTCTTCTAGATCTATAACTTTGGGTGCAGAGGTTTTCTTTGCTAGTCTTTCAGGAATGTGTATGATTACTATTTTTCTTGTTGTTTGTTTTTTGGCCACCTCCTTTGGCTGTTTCTTTCTTTATTCAACTGGCCTACTGGTGTTTGCACCTTGTTTAGATATCAACCTTATGATTTCTACTTCTTGGAACACCAATTTTTCACAATCACAATTTCTTAGTTATGCGATGGGTAGAAAATATTTTGTCCTACAGACGCTATAGGCGTAGTTCTATTTTGACCTTGCCAAGACAATAGCAGAGGTAAGGTATTTTGCGTCCACCAAATAATCTCCCTTTGACCTCAGAAAGTTTTTCAACTCCTTAGGGTACCCTAATCAGTGTGCAATGTACATGATTAGTCCTCCCTTATAGAAATCACAGGGACCCTCTGGTCCCACATCAACTACTAGCTTCTCTATAAGGATTTTTCCTATGTTTATTTCTTTTCCCTCCATTAATATCCATAATATGTGGATATCTAGTGTGGTCGTGTTTCCCTTGTCTAATCTAAAAGTTAGAGAGTAGGGGAAGATCTTGTGAACTGCCCTCATGAAGCTAGAGTGCATCACGACAGCCTTTGATTGACCAAAATCGTACATGGAGTCTCCAAAATTTTTCTCCTAGGTTTTATCAGCTACGTAACCCTTTGCACCCTTGTCTCCATGCTCTATGTTGGCTAATTCAGCTTGCTCATTGTAGTTGGTGAAGATTGAGTTCAACCATCATTCTATAAGCATGTAGTCCTTCTTGATGACACAAACTTTCATTTTATATTCCCTTTCACACTCTTTTAATTTGTTAGTTGGTACTGGAAACTTCTTGATGGAGGATAAGAATTCTTGGGTGAGATCTTTGTAAGAAGTTATCTTATTGAAGAAGATTTTATAGATCCCTAATTGCTCAAAACTCCATTTCACCCTATCGTATATTCCCAGCTTCTCTAGGGTCTCAACATCACCTAACCTAGTGGATTTGTACTTCTTCCTCTAGAATATATCACACCAGATTTCAACATGTTCCTCATCTCTTGCTAAAAAGTGATTATCAGATTGTTCTCTGTTGCCCGCTGTTGATGGTTGTTGAGGAATTACTCTAGACATTCTTGTTTCCTGCATGATTCCTTATACAGTTGAACTTTCTCCATATGTCTTAGGAACCTTCTTGGGTCTTTCTTGATATGGGTTGGGTGCAACCCTTTTCTTAGGATTTTACATTTCATCCGATGGTGTGTACTTAGAGACTTCTATCCTTATTTGTTACTCATCATCTTCTAATTCCTAGGGAATGGTCTGAGCTAGTAAATTGAGCCTATCTGCCTCTAATCAGATCCTGATGCTTCCCTTAGTGGGTTATCTATGTATCTTCTGGTGGGCCTGCCACTCATCCTTTAACTTTTTAGTCTTCTCCAGCTCCTCCAGAGTCATTCATGCTTTAAGTCTTCTGATATATTTAGACTCATGGATTTTTTTGGTTCCAGTCATGCTTTCCTACAATCTTGTGCTTGTAGATACTTTGTATCTCTATCAAGATTGAATAGATAAACATTTGTAGAGTTTTGTTAGACTAATTATCAACATAGGCTAAATAATAGTTGATGGTTGTAAAATGTCTGAGGAATAGATTGATGTAAATCAGTGGTTATGTAACAAGACAACAACTAATGGGTGTAAAAAAATAGAGAATGATGGATATGAATTGATGGTTGAGAAGGGGGGTCAGAATCGATCGTTTATAAAACTTGGTTAGGCTATCAACTTATGGTGCCAATTAGTAGGGTGCCAAGTGGTGGTCAGGTTAAAAAACTGATGGGTAGGTTGTTGCCCCAAAAGGAATAGACAACAACTGGTGGCGGGATGGCATGTCAATATATGAGTCAACAATCAATGGTCAACATTTGATGGTTGTTGATTTGGGACACCAACTGATGGCTTTAGAAGGTTTGGGGCAATTGATGGTTCTAGAAATGGCCAACAATCAATGACTATATGCCCTCTTGATAGACGATGGCCAATAGGTAGTGGTTGGGGAGAGAAAGGAGAGACAACCGATTGTCGGTGGATACGAAGAGACAACCAATGGTAGGGTATCCAAGATGGAAGAACAATTGATGCCCTTCAAAACTGATGGTTAGGAGATCGTCCACTGTGGATAGTGAGGAATATGAAGTGACAACTGATGGTCAATAGTTATCATCGGTGGCTTGGACAAAGTCAGAAGAAGTGACAGAACATGTAGAATAGAAATCATGAAGATCAGATACTAGTATTTAGGTTTACCATTTTAGTCGGTGTTTGGATCCTCTTCATTTGATCATTGGTTTTCGGTTGCATGGAGGTGTTGTTCTAGCACTGAGGGGACCTTCCTTCCTCATCTCTCTTCATTCTGGTGGAGACCTTCATTCTACGCCATCATTAATTGGGAGGAAGAAAATGGCCTCTTCCGATGGTGTCCCTCGAGTGTTGGGTTTCTTTTACTGTTCTAGCTCTAGGGCATTCTAGGGTTTAGTAATCCGAGGGATTAGCAGTGGCGTAGCCACAGCCAGGCACCATTAGGCAAGTGCCCGACCCAATTTTACAAAAAAATCTGTAATTTACATTTAAGAAATCCATTTCTGTGAATTTAGATAGTCAGTGCCCACCCCAATAAATGCTCGTGCCCTATTAAATTGCCTCATTCTTTGAATTGTCCTTTATGTGTGCCTTTTCCTTTTCCTATCTAACTGATCTTCTATTCATTTGTTATTCACAACGATACAATCACATGGATTTTAATTGTGATAGCATCTTTCTGTTTTCTTAGACAAAGAATTAATGTTGACTAACTATTGAATGGTAAACAACTTTCCGTTTTGTAGTTTCCAATTAAATAGTTGTGTATATTATTAATATGTATTCTACCACAATAGTTGTGCATATTATTAATATGTATTGTGCCACATTTCTTCTAAATAAATTTTAGTTTCCTATAACTATTACCTAGTACATACATTTTCTTTCGAACAAAAAATTTATAATTATAGTATTGGCAAAGTTACTATCTCATTATTATATATACGAGATGATTCTACCATTTCTAGTATAGCAAGTTTGACTCATAAACTTCTAACTTTGATTTCTATGTTACTATTTTTGCAGTTTTATTTTTCTCCTGTGTAGAAACCAGAGACTATAAAGATGTGTGATTTATTCTTATCGGAGTAACACCAGTGTATGACACATATCTCTCGCCGTTAAATGATGTCGTTATAAAGGATCTGTGTTACAACAATAGAATTGATCCTCACACTCACAATGTTCTAGTAGCATCTAAAGACTGTGTATTGGAAGTATTGTTGTTTGTTTGAGAAGTGCACAAAGTTCTTCATACGGTAACCACTTTTCTATTTACATTTTGTTGTTTACACTTGTTTGAAGTTACTAGTTGTGCCTACTACTATACACTAAAGTTCTGTTAAAAACATTTTATTCATCAAATATTTGTAAGATGATATTTAAAAGTTTCTTAACGTGTATGCTATTTCTTATTTCTTGCATCATTCATTGTCAACATTGCAGTTATTTTAGTCTATCATGAGAAGATTTTATAAGAGAAAGTCTCCTCATGAACAACAACCAACTGAGAATTCTAATAACAGTTGTGATGTACATGCATCAATTTCTTCAAAGACCCATCAAATAGAACTAGACTTAAAAGAAATGATTTTTGATCCAGGGTTGAGGCCAAATATATCAAGTTTTGATGTCAATGTTCAGGATAATATTCGTAGGGCTTACTTATAGAATGGTCCTTGTCAACCTAAAGGCCATAAATTCCCATCTACTCAATTTGGAAATAAATCTCATCATTTTAATCCATCATGGTTTAATGAGTATCCTAACTGGTTGGAATACAATATAGATAAAAATGCTATTTTTTGTCTTTATTGTTATCTTTTTCCCCAAACTGGCCATGATCCGACATTTGTTAGCAGAGGATATATGAATTGGAAAGATAAAAAGGGATTAGATAGACATGTTGGTAACTTTTCTACTGCTCATAATAATGCAAAAACTTTTGTGAATGTCTAATGAAACAAGATCAAAACATTAAAGTTGCATTATTTAAACAAGATGAGGAAATCAAGAAAGAGTATCGTACATGATTACAAGCATCAATTGATTGTGTTCGGTATTTTTTGAATCAAGGACTAGCATTCTGTGGCCACAATGAAAGTACATATTCACTAAATAGAGGAAACTTTCTAGATCTACTGCAATTTTTGGCTTCTCACAATGAAAATATTGATAAAGTGGTTTTAGATAAGGCTCCTGGGAATATGAAGTTAACTTCGCCAGATATCCAAAAAGACATTTGTAATGTCATTTCCATTGAAATAAGAGACCAAATCATAAAGGAAATTGGAAATGATTCATTCACCATTTTGGTTGATGAAGCACGAGATGCATTCATAAAAGAACAAATGGCCATGGTTTTAAGATATGTTAATACAAGAGGAGAGGTGATTGAGAGGTTTGTTGGGATTCTACGTCTAACCGATACAAGTTCCATATCTCTTAAGACAGCAATTGATTCATTTTTTAGTACAATAAAACTTAGTATTTCACAGTTACGAGGCCAAGGATATGATGGATCTAGCAATATGAAGGGGGAATTCAATGGGTTGAAAAGTCTGATCTTGAGAGAAAACACTTCTGCATTCTATATCCATTTTTTTCTCATCAGCTTCAATTATCTCTTGTTGCTGTAGCTGAAAGTCATCCACTTGTAGCATCATTATTTGAGTCTATTTCAAACATTTTGAATATAGTGGGTGGCTCATGTAAGAGACGTGACTCTCTTCGAGTGAAAGAAGTTGAAAGATTGGATGCTGAGTTGAATTCTGGGGAGCTCAGAACTGGTACCAGATTAAACCAAGAACTTGGTATAAAAAGAGCAACTGATACACGGTGGAGCTCACATTACGCATCTTTAATCAACTTTATTCGTTTATTTTCTTCAATCATTGGGGTTTTGGATATAATTATGGATGACGGAAAAGATGCAAAACAAAGAGGCCTTGCAAATATCTTTTCTTGTTAAATTCAAAGATTTGAGTTTGTCTTTCTTTTACATTTGATGTAATTAGTTTTGGGGAAAACTCATGAATTGTCACAGGCGTTACAAAGAAAAGACCAGAATATTGTAAATGCTATTACACTGGTAAAGTTGTCAAAACAAAAATTGCATTCTTTAAGAACTGAAGATGATCAGTGGGAGATATTTATTGGAATCATTTTTGAATTTTGTAAGAAACATGAAATAGATATTCCAAACATGGATGATGTTTTTTCTCCATCTGGGAGATCAAGAAGAAAGTTAGAAAAGGTTACCAATCTGCATCATTATCGATTTGAGATCTTCAACACCATAATTGATTGGATGCTAACTGAGTTGGATGATCATTTTAATGAGACTAATACTGAGTTACTTCTATGTGTTGCATGCCTCGATCCAAGTAATGAATTCCTCTCATTTGATAAACATAAATTGTTACGGCTAGTAGAATTTTATCCTTCTAATTTTGCTGAATTTGATCTTGGGAAACTTGATACACAATTGGATACATATATTCTAGATGTTCGGTCTTCTGGTGATTTCTCACAATTGAAAGGAATTGACAAACTTGCTAAAAAATTAGTTGAGGTTAAGAAAGATAAAGATTTTCCTTTGGTGTTTAAACTTTTAAAACTAGCTCTACTTCTCCCAGTTGCAACGGCTACAGTGGAAAGAGTTTTCTCAGCTATGAAGATTATTAAAAGTTGTCTACGTAACAAGATGGAGGATACTTGGCTTAATGATTGTCTGAGTCCTTACATTGAAAAGGACATTTTTTCTACCATTGACAATGACACCATTGTCAAACATTTTCAAGGAATGTCTAGTCGTCGAGGACAACTTTAATGTATCTAGTATAGTTATTCTATTTTTATTATTTCAAATATTATTTGGTAATCTTGATTTTTTTTCTTTTTATATTGATTTTAGGATTGTGATTTTTTCATTGAAAAATGATCATATTTGGAGTATCACATTGTATGGTGCCCCCCTGATAAAAATTCCTAGCTTCGCCACTGGGGATTAGTTAGGAGATTTATTAATCCCCCCCTTTTATAGGTTTTCATCCTTTAGAGTGACCATTGGATGTTAAGAACCGATGCTCAGTAGTTAACTGTCAAACGATGGTGACTCTTAGTGTATGTCATCTGGTGGCCTTCAGGTTGATCATCCAATGGCTTCACTGGACTCCTCATTTGATGAAAGGGAAGGAAGACAACACCTGATGGTCTAGATGTGTGTAACTCATGATGGTGTTGCATGGTATCAACGCTTGATGGTTGTTCTGAATGCATCATCTAATAGTAAGACAGTAAGGCGTCATCTAATGGTTAAACTATTTTGAAGATTCAAAGTGGGTCATCCGATGACTGAACTAGATCCATCATCTGATGGTATCATCAATCAATGGTTGCATTTAATGATGATGTGATTTTAATGGCTCCATGTAAGAATCTATGGTTGTTATATATGACTCTTAAAATAAAAATGGGATCAAAATTTCTTAAATTTATTCTATGTGCACTAAGAATTACTTAAGTTCAAGATGAGATGACAAAACAAGATTAGTAAATTCCTACTACTTGGAAAAATGGAGCAAACCAGAGCTAAGACTATAATTTTTAAACTATCTAAAGTGTAAATAAAAGAAGTGAAGAACTTGAAAAATTAAATAAAGTTGGAAATCCTTGGGTTCCCTCCCAAGAAGTGCTAATTTATAGTCTTTAGCCTCACTCTCTTGTCTGTCTCTTTAGGATTTTTCAGAGGTGCATGTTAAGTCTCTTCTATTTGGAGTTCCAACCTCCTCACAAAAGCTTCATACTCATAGTACCTCTTTAGCCTATGCCCATTCACACTGAATGTACCTATACTTTCATTGGTAATTTCCATCATTCCAGATGGGTATATCTTCACAAATTTAAAGGGGACATACCATCTAAACCTGAGTTTACCTGGAAAGAACATGATGTTGGAATTGAACAAGAGGACCTTATCTCCTTCTTATACATCCTTTCTTTTTATTTGGGCATCATGCCCCACCTTGGTTCGCTTCTTGTAGATGTGGGTGTTTTCATAGGCATGCAACCTCAACTGAAGCAACACTTATGGTTGCAAAAATATCTTCCTGACTGCTTCTTTGGGGTCCATATTTATTAATTTCATAGCCCAAAAGGCTTTGTGATCTAGCTTGACAGGTAGATGGCATGATTTCCTATAAATAATCTGGTAGGGAGTAGTCCCTATCAGAGTCTTATAAGCAATTCGGTAAGCCCATAGAGCATCATTGAGCTTCATAGACCAGTCCTTCTGAGTCAACTATTTTCTCTAAGATTTGCTTGATTTGTCAGTTTGATAATTCTATTTGTTCCAACGTTTGTGGGTGGTAGGGCGTTGCAACCTTATTCCTTACTCCATATTTCTTCATCAAGGCTTCAAACTATCTCTCCCAAAAGTGGGATCCCCCATCACTGATGACGGTGCGTGGGACACCAAATCTGGGGAAAATTGTTTTCTCAAACAACATGATTACTATTTTGGAGTCATTGATCGAGGTTGCAACAACCTCTACCCATTTTGAGCCATATTCTATAGTGAAAACAATATATTGGTTTCCCCTTGAAGATGGGATTGGTCCCGTATAGTCAATTCCCTGAGTGTCAAAAATTTCCACCTCTATCCAATCAGACATTGACATGTGATTCCTCCTTGAAATGTTTCCCATTTCATTGGCATTCACCACATGCCTTAACATATGCTTGAGCATCCTTGAATAGGTTGGGCCAATAAAATCCTGACTTTAGGATTTTTGTTGCCATCCTTTCTCCTCGTAGATGTCCTCCATAAGACACATAATGGTATTTTGAAGGATTTGGGGGACTTCTTCTTTTGGAATGCATCTTCGGTACAGGTTGTCGGCACATATTTTGAACAAGAGAGGGTCATCCCAGTAGTAGGTTTTTAGGTCCGATAATAATTTCTTCTTCTATTTGTATATGATGTCAGGAAGAAACTGTTGGCATGCTTAATAGTTACATATATCAACAAATTAGGGTAGGTTTGGTTGAATGGACTTGGCCATCATTAGGGCCTCATCAACATAGTTGTCATTGAATGGCAACATGTTTTCTTCAGTAAGCACTATCCTTGAAAATTGGTTGGCAACCACATTTTCCATCCCCTTTTTATCAATAATTTTGTGAACAAATTCTTGCAACAGCAGAGCCCACCTCAAAAGACCAAGCTCGGTATCCTTCTTCTGCATTAGATACTAAATGGCACCGTAGTCCATGCACACCTTTACCTTGGATCCTATCAAATAGGATCTAAATTTATTGAAGGCAAACACTATCATTAGCATTTCCTTTATAGTTGTTGTGTAGTTGACCTAAGCATCCTCTAGTGTCTTGCTAACATATCATATCACGTGATGTTTCTTCTCCTATCTTTGCCCCAGAACAACACCAATGGCATAATCACTAACATCACACATAATTTCAATTGGTAACTCTCAATCTAGAGCTTGTAATATTGGAGTTGTTGTCAAAGCATCCTTTACAATGTTTAAAGATTCAAGGCACTTGTCAGTGAAGTTAAATCGATGTCCTTTACTAGAAGATTTGATAAAGGTTTTGCAAATTTTGAAATCTTTAATGAAATACCTATAGTACATGGCGTGTCCCAGAAAACTTCTCTCTCTGGTCATTGATTTAGGATGCGGGAGCTTAGAAGTTGCTTCAATCTTGATAAGGTTGACTATGATTTCTTTTTCATAGATTTTGTGTCCCCAACCAATACCTTTGTGTACCATGAAGTGGCATTTTTCCCAATTTGGAACTAATTTTTTTATCTTTACACCTCTATAGGATCTTGGATAAGTTCATGAGACATTGTTCAAAATAAACACCATATATAAAAAATTATCCATGAAGACTTTCATTATATCCTCCAAGAAATATGAGAACATAGAAATTATGCATCTCTAGAAAGTGACAGGTGCATTGCATTGTCCAAACAACATTCTCTAGAAAGTGTAAGTGCCATAAATACATGTGAAAGTAGTCTTCTCTTGATCATCAAAGTGAATTGGAACTTGGTAGAATCCTGAATACACATCCAAGAAATAGAAATACGAGTAATGCACCAATCTCTCCAGAACTTGATCAATAAAGGGTAATGGGAAATGATCTTTCCTCATGGTAGAATTCAATTTCCTATAGTCTATGTACACTCTCCATCCGAACCCCGCTCGGGTGGTGACCTAACCTCCACTTTTTCCTTTAATGAAAGTTATACCTCCTTTATTTGGTACAACATGAATTGGGCTAACCCAATTACTGTCATTGATAGGGTATATAAATCTGGCATCACACAGTTTTATTACTTCCTTTTTGACAACCTCCTTGAGCATTTGGTTTAGCTTCCATTTTTGTTGAATTAATAGTTTAGCCACACCCTCTAAGTTTATCATTTACATACAAAGAGCAGGTCTTAGACCCTTGATATCTTTCACTTAGTATCCTATTGCTTTTCTATGCAACCTGAGTTCATTCATCAACTTCTCTTCTTGATCTTCCATTAAGGTGGAGTTTATAATGACGGGATTTCTTTCCTCATCGTCTAGAAATTCAAACTTCAAGCCGTCTGGGAGGTGCTTCAACGCATGCTTAGTATTAGGCACTTCCTTTTCTTCTGGCATCTATTCTAGATGTGTACTTTATTGTCTCAATTGTTTCCTCTTCATCATTACTACATCCCTCTTATGATTGGTTTAAATACTCAATAATTTCAACTACTTCTGGGTCCTCGATACTGAGGTCGAGGTTATTAAGAGCTCCCATGAGTGGATCGACAATAGCATTGTATTCTTGTACTTCACAATATTGGGTGTATCTGTCCATGAAGTAGACCAACTCGATAGAGAGGGTCCCCTCATAGAATATTGGACACAAAAATCAATGTGATAATATCTGATACAAAGAGTGATTATTCCCTCTACGACATCAACTAGTGCTCTGCTAGAGCGAGGAAAGCTCTTCCAAAGATCATGGGATATGTTGGGTCCTCAAATATATTGATCACCACAATGTCGTAAGGAATAAAGAATCACCCAAGACGAATGTGAGCATCCTCCACGATTCTGTCTGATTTTGTGAAAGTGTGATCTACTAGTTGAATTCTCATTATAGTTGTCACCATGTCGGTGAATCCAAGTGTTTGAGATAAAGTGAGAGGCACTAGACTGATGCTTGCTCCATGATTTGTGATTCCTTGTCTAATTTATTTATCTTAAACATTGAATAGGATAGTGAATGCCCCCGAATATTTCTTTTTGCAGGCATCTTAGCTTGAACAAAGGCACTAGACATTATGGCAAGTTCCATTGTCTCAACATGATCCCCTCTTCTCCTTTTTGTGATTATATCCATGATTGTCTCAACATGATCCCCTCTTCTCCTTTTTGTGATTATATCCCTGAAGCATTTGGCATATGTGGGCATTTCGTCAATAGAATATAGAAATGGAACATACAGGTGTAGCTTCTTCACAACCTCCATAAACTTCTCATATATTTTCTTTAGACGAGCCTTGATCAGTTTGTAAGGGAAAGGAACCCTTGGAGAATATGGATTCTTATTGGAAAGAAGTTCTTCTATTGGTTCCAACTCCCTTTCTTT
Source organism: Alisma plantago-aquatica (assembly GCA_963693085.1). Taxonomy (NCBI): domain Eukaryota; kingdom Viridiplantae; phylum Streptophyta; class Magnoliopsida; order Alismatales; family Alismataceae; genus Alisma; species Alisma plantago-aquatica. The sequence continues at coordinate 941,536,291 of OY856410.1, read as the reverse complement.
TTTAGCTTTATTTCCCTTTCCTTTCTCTTTAGGTTTGTCCTTCTTAGTAGACTCTTCCTCCTCAAGCACTTCCTCAACAACAATTGGTTCAGGTCATGACTCTACATTTTCCCTTTACTTGGGAATATTTTTGTCGTTAAGATTTTCTAGAGTTCTTCTAGAATGAAGGGTGGCCATCTTTGTAGTCTCAGTATTAGATTGGATCTTTCCCTGAGGATTCTTGATCTATTTAGATAGTTGTGCCGGTTGTTGGTCAATTTGTCTTTAATGTGTCTGCATATTAGCCATTTGGGTCTGCCTCGAGGTCAAGACACCTGAGTTGGTAATAGCACTGTGAGTTAACTGGTTATTCACTGAATCTAGCCTTTTTGTGAATTCAAATAGCTGAGACATCATATCAGGTTGGTTGTTGCTCTTAACTTGGCCTTGATTTTGATTTTTCCGGTTTGAATTTTTGTTTTGACATTGACCTTGCCCTTGGCTTTGGTAATTATTTCCATTTTTTTGGTAGTTGGTGGTTCTAGTGGACGTGGTTGGTCCTCCTCCTCTCCCAAAATACTAGCGGGGTTCTAGACGAACCTCTGAGATGGTGGGAGTTTGTGGTAGCATCTTTGTTGCCATAATTGAAACCATGATGATATGGTCTCTCAAATCAACATAAAAAACATTTTTAGTCTCTTAATCTACTTCACTTTCATCATCATCCTCCGATTGAGTGTAGATACAGTTATCGACACCATTTCCTCCTTCACCACTGGTGACACATTTCATGACCTTCTTGGCCTTGGCTTTTACATTTCCTTTAGTGTCTTTCAACTGTTTAGCATCTAGGGCAGTCATTTGGATTTGGGCTATTATAAACTCTAGGGCCTTCTACTAGGTAGTTGAACCATCAGAGGTTGTTTTCTTGGATGCAACCCTATCACTTCTCTCATAGTCCATGCATGCTTGTAGTGCAACCATGTTATAGATGATCTTCATGGTCTTCTTTGGATTTTTTCCAAGGAAATCGCTTCCTGTAGTGGCATTCAGCAAAGTCTTTTCTATAGATGTTAGCCCATTGTAGAATGTGGTCACAAGAAAACCCTTGTTATAGTTGTGATGAGGACAATCCCTATGATATTATTGAAACCATTCCCCTAGTTCAAAAAGATTCTCCCTAAGATTTTGGAGGGACTCAGTGATCTTGTGACGTCCCCGGATTTTCTAAAACTTAATCTGATGTGTGACGTCCAAATTGAAACCCTCACCTCAGCGAGAATCCCAATTTAAACATCCCACACTAGGCTAAGAAGAAGAAAATCAGAGGAAGTCATAAAGAAACAATCAGTAGCACATGTACATGAACAATAATAAAACCATACACACATGTTCACCATTCAACATATAATTACAACATGAATTGTTACAACATTTGATATTACATATTGAACAGCAAACTATAACATATACATGTACTACATCTAAACTACAGGATCTTAAGACAACAGGTCCACCTGTACATCAGCTCGCTATACAACTCTCAACTATCCTGGATCTTCAAGAGCGTAACCACAACCTAAACAAAAGATTACATGCGGTACACGTCAGCACAATATTTCATGAATATTGTACTGAGTACGCCTACGTGTCTTTTATATACCCCTCATCATATCTTGGCAAAAAGGTAAAACTAATATACTTGGCAGTAACAGAAGAATATAAGGCAAAGTGTATACTTGCGCAAAGATATTCATTAACAAAAGAGAACACACATATTTTAAGCACATTTCCATCATATATCAAGGCCTTTATGATCACTACCAAAGAGTTAGATCATTTGTACAAGGTGACCACTACCAAAGAGTTAGGTCAGACCACTACCAAAGAGTTAGGTCATATGTACAATGTGACCACTACCAAAGAGTTAGGTCACTTCCAAGCACACTACCAAAGAGTTAGTTCTTTCATATAATGGAACAGTTATTTTATGTTTCATGTGTTCATAGACATAACTATGGAAAATCGAGCAACATATCATACAAGAACAATCATTTCAATCAATACCATATGCCAAGTCTTTACTACCATATAACACAAGCATATTGTATAATAAGCCAAGTAAGAGGTAATGGCGTACCTTCCAAAGAGACATCTTAATCACATATACTCCTGATGCCAACTATATCCTTGGTCAACCCTGATCAAGACAAGATCACACACTACTATCAGATTCTCATCATCTACATCTCACGTTAACCCTAATCGTGTTCATTAGGGCTTTACTTAGTTCATTCCCATCATTACTTGCTTTCTTGTCTTAGAATCATCTTATTGATGTCATGTTCCATATTATGGTTCTTATCTGAATCATTAACTTCCATGTCATTTTGTGCACATATATATTAACCCTAAGTTACATTATTAACCTAGATTAAGGTTTTATAACATGTATTAATATTCATCTTCATATAACATGGATTTTGTTCGTCATTATGATCTCATAATAAAAAAAAGGTTCAAAATACTGATATGAGATTTCTCTGTAAATTCGATCATTTATTGACCATGTATGCATTTATTATATATTAATTAGCGTTATAAGCCCTAATTAGCAGCATTAATCAAATTATATGCTTTCGTGCATCCACATGACCATATCTGACATCATATGCATTCTATATGTAATTATGGACTTACTAATATTCTCATTATTTTAGTCCATCGTTTACTATTTATTATTCATGAAACAATTATATAACATCTTACACGATATTGCTAAGATTACTGCAACAAAGACTAATGTGATGATTCTATTGTGTTCTACACATTTTTCCAAACGTTTTGGTATATTACTTGCATTTTTTTGATATACGTGGTAATTTCTACGAATTATATAAGATATGAGCAATTCTAAAGTTTTTACCTTTTCTAGCTAATCCGGAGCCGCCATGTGGCCTCTGTGGGCGCTGCCCTTTCATGGATCCGCCTGGTTCGTCAGATGGTTCAGTGTCAGATCGACTTGATTTCTTGGTCTGCGCAGCGTTTAGGCTTCTAGACCCGGTTTGTTTCAGTCCATCTTTCTCGTACGATCTCGCGATGGGGTTCTCTACCACTGTGTTCCTCAGAGTCAGAACCGCCGCCGCAACAAGGAACTCTAATGAGCAATCAGGCGATGCTCCTCTCCTTGTCTGGATCATTATCTAATCCATCAGGTTCGGTGCCATCTTTTGCACTTCCCCGGCCGGTCGTGTCTCTCTTTCTTTCTCCGTCTCCACGTGATGCGAGTCCTCAGGACTCTGGTGTGTGGCCGCCGCCGCTGCGAGACTCCACCATTGGTGCTGCAGGTGCTGCAGCCATGAGAGGCTGCTCTTCCTGACGCCGTGTGTGGGAACGCCGCCTCGGACCTGCTTCTCTAGCATGGTTTGGCTAGAAGTGGCTCCTCCTCTTTGCCCAAAACCTCTGAGTCCTCCGTCGTTGGGTCTCCGGCGTGCGGACAGCCTACCGCCTGGGCTAGCACCTTCGGTAAGGAACGTACACCCAAACCTCCTCCTCACTTGGCAGGGGCTCCAGGCCCTGCGGTCCTCTAGGATGCCGCCACATCTATGCTAGCTCTGCTCCAGCGAGCGGGCACGGTGCATCATCCTCCTCGTCATCTACAACACTCGATGCCGGCGTGCGTCAGCTCTCCTCCGCCCAAGCCGCTGCTGCAGAGAAGATCCATGGCATGCGATCGGCTACCTACTCCATCCTCCTGTCTACTGATGACGACCACTGGACGTCGCTCCTCCTCCACGTCTCGCACCTACGTCGTCATCCTCCTACTGCGGCCGGGGGTAGAAGAGAGAGCCTTCCTCCAAGCACTCCTCGACATCCCTCTATTCTCTACCTCCATGCTCTACTGTAAGGTTCAAGAGCAGTGTCTAAAAGACTGCCTTATCAGATCGGAGAGGTGTTGTTCGGTCAGTTTCCTCTCACCCCCACGTTGTCGTCGATGGTCAGGGTAGTAGAGGGCTTGCTTAGGTAGGCGAGGCTAACTGCCCGATCAGTCTCCCCATGAGGCCACGACCTGCGGGCACCACGATGTGGTGTGGTCGCCACTTGTAACTGTGCGATAGATGAAGAACTCTTCATGGTCAGATGTCATCCAAGGGATGAAGAAAGGACCCCTTTACTTAGTCGATCCATGGCACCTCTCTCAAACGCACAACCGTATCAAACTTATGACCGAGAATTAAGAGATTTATTTCTAAAGTCACTAAAACATGTATTATTTCAGGAACTTCAAATCACAATATCTCCTTCTAGGAACATCACGTCCGTATGAAACTTTAGACACAACTCCATCATCACTTAAGCTACATCATACTCAAATTTGGTGACAAAACTCGATTATTTGATCACTGAATAAAATACCTCAAAGGAACAAACATAGGGATCGAAATCATTATATTAACATCATCAAAACTGAATTTTACCAAAAACACAGGGAACTCTCAAAAGAACTCAACATGTGTGAAAATACTTATGTCATTGGACATTTAGGATTCCAAAAGTCCACTCTATCACATCCTACACACCTTAAAAGATATTTCGTCCTCGAAATTAAGCCCAAAAAAATCCAGTCTTTCACATCATATACATCTTAAAAGAACTTTCGTCCTCGAAAGTAAGCCATACTCATACTTACAGGAACGTATTCTCTTTCCTTCATCCACATGTAGGCACCATTCCATGTGCAACATATCCAAAAGCATAAGCTACAAAACTATACCCTGCCACTATTAGGAGGTTTTACAACCATCTTGGTGCACGAGCACTCCATTCAAGTTAAACTCAAGGTTTAGAAACTTAGGTTATGTCATTACATATCTCATATGTTAGGATTGCATCCTTATCTTTATCCATGCATTATTATTCAACACCATATTACCATGTTTTAAAGGAGTTAACTAACGTTAATCCATTATATCAAGGTGTCATCAACATATTATTGAGCTAATTATTAGAACATGTTCAACGTTACCACATTCCTTTTAGAAGGGAGTTAATTAAAGTTAACCCACTTTGTCCGTCTAGTTTATATCAAGGTGTTATAATTGTTATGTTGTTCCAGATATCAAACTATATTTTCATCTTTCTTAAGCACTAAGATTAACACCTCGTATAACATGTTTCATTTATGTGATCTTATTTCATTGCTCATAACAAATTACAACATTTACTAGTGATTTTATCACAAGATTAACCAACACTATCACATTATCATCATTATTAAAGCATAAGGTTAACCAGTTATGCATAAAGAGTTATTAAACCATCTCTAAGATTTTCATCATGTCATATCCACTATCATATCCCAAGATTGGTTCACATCCTTACGTGTATATATCATGGTTGTGCTAAACAACTTACGTGAGTGGCTTATTAAACATATATCAAAACTTTATCTAGTCCAATTGAGGTTCTCCTAACCCATACCACGAGGGTAGTTCCATGCTCAGTCTCCCTGAGCTAACTCAACTCTATGAGTATCTCATAAACAAAAACTATATCTTCCCTCTCAGTCTAGGGTTCTCAGGTATACCTCATTGGTACTAGCAAAAAGCTTCATTAGCTCTAGCCACATAAGCACAAACCAAAACATGGTATGAAATCCTCTTCGGAGGTTTCTACCCATGAGACATCTTACCCAAAACTTTCTTATACAAGCAACCACTAGATTCCTATGCGGGAAACCACCAACCCGAGCATGAGGCTGTACAAAAACTAACATACCTACCTCCTCCAGGGTCTTGGGCTCTCTCCCTCACCCAGATGGCAGGCACTCATATTCATGTTCACATATGCACATATAGCCAACCTCTCTCTGACTCTAGGGTTTGGTCCTCCCGAGGACATCTAGGGTTCAACAGAACTATAGGAATCATACATAAAGCAACTCAACTCAATCACTCAGGAGTAGTCTAGTTTAGGACATATCATATCACATATCTCATATTTCTCATATCGTGGAGTTTAGGTTCTCTGACCTTCTCCCTGTGGGTCTCACTCTCTCTGGAGTTAACCCCAAAATTGGTCCTAACACTAGAAGTCCTCCTTTGTAAAAGATATTGAGGCCCATGCTGACTCACATCCTTATCTTAACTTAACATACCTTATCTCATAAAAGCCTAGTTACTTGCATCATAAAACCTTATCTCAAATCCTCAAAACTTAACTTAAGTCCTCAAAGACAAACATAGATCATCATAAACCATCTTATATCATCTATATAAGACACACATCATATCATCAAAACTTATTTCATCTATTCTATCTATCATATATTCCAAACAAGGCTCTAGACATCTAATCTAGAACTACTCTCTCTTCTAGACTGATGTCATTCACTTTCACTTAGGTTTCATGACCACCTCCTACTCGTACATGTGTGGGGACACATTTTTGGTAATACATATACATATTAAAATATTATATAGTTTTTCTCCGATAAAACAAGCGTCAGAGGAAACTATCGAGGTTCGATCCGTTTGGAATCAAAAACCAAATCCTGAAACGAGTGTTCCACACATAGTAGAGAGTACAGTGTCATGAAAACTAAGGAAAGGGGTGAGAACATGGTGTAGACTAGTGTAGCTACTCTAGACAACGAGCGCCATATGTCTAGGGTTTCTCTTCCCTTGATGCACGTCATTTCCAAATAGTGCAACGTCCCATATCGCTGCACTACAAGGAAAGAACGACATCTAAGGACTTGCTACTCAACAAGCACCAGTCTAGACCTAGTTCTCGGACATCTAGGTGCTAACCTAGAGGCTAGGTCAGATCTAGTCTCTAAAAGACGACTAATCTAACCCTAAAAGATTATTAAGTTCAAGGTTCTTTAGTTTTGAGTTGTATAATGAACAAAGGTCAGGCTTTGCTATTGTTCATGCTCTGATACCACCTGTGACGTCCCCGGATTTTCTAAAACTTAATCTGATGTGTGACGTCCAAATTGAAACCCTCACCTCAGCGAGAATCCCAATTTAAACATCCCACACTAGGCTAAGAAGAAGAAAATCAGAGGAATTCATAAAGAAACAATCAGTAGCACATGTACATGAACAATAATAAAACCATACACACATGTTCACCATTCAACATATAATTACAACATGAATTGTTACAACATTTGATATTACATATTGAACAGCAAACTATAACATATACATGTACTACATCTAAACTACAGGATCTTAAGACAACAGGTCCACCTGTACATCAGCTCGCTATACAACTCTCAACTATCCTGGATCTTCAAGAGCGTAACCACAACCTAAACAAAAGATTACATGCGGTACACGTCAGCACAATATTTCATGAATATTGTACTGAGTACGCCTACATGTCTTTTATATACCCCTCATCATATCTTGGCAAAAAGGTAAAACTAATATACTTGGCAGTAACAGAAGAATATAAGGAAAAGTGTATACTTGCGCAAAGATATTCATTAACAAAAGAGAACACACATAATTTAAGCACATTTCCATCATATATCAAGGCCTTTATGATCACTACCAAAGAGTTAGATCATTTGTACAAGGTGACCACTACCAAAGAGTTAGGTCAGACCACTACCAAAGAGTTAGGTCATATGTACAATGTGACCACTACCAAAGAGTTAGGTCACTTCCAAGCACACTACCAAAGAGTTAGTGCTTTCATATAATGGAACAGTTATTTTATGTTTCATGTGTTCATAGACATAACTATGGAAAATCGAGCAACATATCATACAAGAACAATCATTTCAATCAATACCATATGCCAAGTCTTTACTACCATATAACACAAGCATATTGTATAATAAGCCAAGTAAGAGGTAATGGCGTACCTTCCAAAGAGACATCTTAATCACATATACTCCTGATGTCAACTATATCCTTGGTCAACCCTGATCAAGACAAGATCACACACTACTATCAGATTCTCATCATCTACATCTCATGTTAACCCTAATCGTGTTCATTAGGGCTTTACTTAGTTCATTCCCATCATTACTTGCTTTCTTGTCTTAGAATCATCTTATTGATGTCATGTTCCATATTATGGTTCTTATCTGAATCATTAACTTCCATGTCATTTTGTGCACATATATATTAACCCTAAGTTACATTATTAACCTAGATTAAGGTTTTATAACATGTATTAATATTCATCTTCATATAACATGGATTTTGTTCGTCATTATGATCTCATAATAAAAAAAAGGTTCAAAATACTGATATGAGATTTCTCTGTAAATTCGATCATTTATTGACCATGTATGCATTTATTATATATTAATTAGCGTTATAAGCCCTAATTAGCAGCATTAATCAAATTATATGCTTTCGTGCATCCACATGACCATATCTGACATCATATGCATTCTATATGTAATTATGGACTTACTAATATTCTCATTATTTTAGTCCATCGTTTACTATTTATTATTCATGAAACAATTATATAACATCTTACACAATATTGCTAAGATTACTGCAATAAAGACTAATGTGATGATTCTATTGTGTTCTACACATTTTTCCAAACGTTTTGGTATATTACTTGCATTTTTTTGATATACGTGGTAATTTCTACGAATTATATAAGATATGAGCAATTCTAAAGTTTTTACCTTTTCTAGCTAATCCGGAGCCGCCATGTGGCCTCTGTGGGCGCTTCCCTTTCATGGATCCGCCTGGTTCGTCGGATGGTTCAGTGTCGGATCGACTTGATTTCTTGGTCTGGGCAGCGTTTAGGCTTCTAGACCCGGTTCGTTTCAGTCCATCTTTCTCGTACGATCTCGCGATGGGGTTCTCTACCACTGTGTTCCTCAAAGTCAGAACCGCCGCCGCAACAAGGAACTCTAATGAGCAATCAGGCGATGCTCCTCTCCTTGTCTGGATCATTATCTAATCCATCAGGTTCGGTGCCATCTTTTGCACTTCCCCGGCCGGTCGTGTCTCTCTTTCTTTCTCCGTCTCCACGTGATGCGAGTCCTCAAGACTCTGGTGTGTGGCCGCCGCCGCTGCGAGACTTCACCATTGGTGTTGCAGGTGCCGCAGCCATGAGAGGCTGCTCTTCCTGATGCCGTGTGTGGGAACGACGCCTCGGACCTGCTTCTCTAGCATGGTTTGGCTAGAAGTGGCTCCTCCTCTTTGCCCAAAACCTCTGAGTCCTCCGTCGTTGGGTCTCCGGCGTGCGGACAGCCTACCGCCTGGGCTAGCACCTTCGGTAAGGAACGTACACCCAAACCTCCTCCTCACTTGGTAGGGGCTCCAGGCCCTGCGGTCCTCTAGGATGCCGCCACATCTACGCTAGCTCTGCTCCAGCGAGCGGGCACGGTGCATCGTCCTCCTCGTCATCTACAGCACTCGATGCCGGCGTGCGTCAGCTCTCCTCCGCCCAAGCCGCTGCTGCAGAGAAGATCCATGGCATGCGATCGGCTACCTACTCCATCCTCCTGTCTACTGATGACGACCACTGGACGTCGCTCCTCCTCCACGTCTCGCACCTACGCCGTCATCCTCCTACTGTGGCCGGGGGTAGAAGAGAGAGCCTTCCTCCAAGCACTCCTCGACATCCCTCTATTCTCTACCTCCATGCTCTACTGTAAGGTTCAAGAGCAGTGTCTAAAAGACTGCCTTATCAGATCGGAGAGGTGTTGTTCGGTTAGTTTCCTCTCACCCCCCACGTTGTCGTCGATGGTCAGGGTAGTAGAGGGCTTGCTTAGGTAGGCGAGGCTAACTGCCCGATCAGTCTCCCCATGAGGCCACGACCTGCGGGCACCACGATGTGGTGTGGTCGCCACTTGTAACTGTGCGATAGATGAAGAACTCTTCATGGTCAGATGTCATCCAAGGGCTGAAGAAAGGACCCCTTTACTTAGTTGATCCATGGCACCTCTCTCAAACGCACAACCGTATCAAACTTATGACCGAGAATTAAGAGATTTATTTCTAAAGTCACTAAAACGTGTATTATTTCAGGAACTTCAAATCACAATATCTCCTTCTAGGAACATCACGTCTGTATGAAACTTTAGACACAACTCCATCATCACTTAAGCTACATCATACGCAAATTTGGTGACAAAACTCGATTATTTGATCACTGAATAAAATACCTCAAAGGAACAAACATAGGGATCGAAATAATTATATTAACATCATCAAAACTGAATTTTACCAAAAACACAGGGAACTCTCAAATGAACTCAACATGTGTGAAAACACTTATGTCATTGGACATTTAGGATTCCAAAAGTCCACTCTATCACATCCTACACACCTTAAAAGATATTTCGTCCTCGAAATTAAGCCCAAAAAAATCCAGTCTTTGACAGATCTTTTGGCTATTCCCGATGGTTTTCTCCATAGGACAAAACTTTGTGACAAATGTGTCAGCCAAAGGTGCCCATCCATTAATGGGTCTATGAGATAAGATAAGATACCAGGATACTGCTTTGTCTCTAAATTAGAAGATGAATCCCTAACAGAATATCACCTCCTGAGGTACCCTGTTCATCTTGATTGTGTCACATATGTTCTTAAAGGCATCTAAATGGTGATAAGGGTTCTCATCTATTGAATTGCCTTTGAAAGTTTTTTCTTCAATCATAGAGATGACTCCAGGTTTTAGCTTGAAATTCACAACATCAAACCTTGGAATGATAATGGGGAATCTAGATTTGTTATCCCTTGTCACGGACAAATCCCTAAGGTATTGATCTTCTTCTTCTTCTTCATCATCTTCATCTTCTTTGTTGTCATTGTTGTTATTGTTGTTCCTTCATCATGTCATCATTTCTCATGCTTCTCATCACTTGGCGGTGGAGGAGGTATTGCACCAGGAGGGATGTCACCTAATGGTTGTTTATGGTTATAATCCTCCCATTCAGATTCCTAAATCAGTTGTTCTTCCCTCTTGGAGACCCGACCATCGGTTGTCGCTTCATATTTGTCAGCAATCAGATATATTTTTGGCCCCGTTGCTGGGGACAAGGGAATCAATATTATTAAAAACACAAATCTACTCACCATACATGGTTGTAATCCTCCCATTTATTATCATATGGTCCTTTCGTTCCATTTTTCACAAACCTCTATTCTTGATTTTCAAATCGTAAATTTATAGTACCCTACACAAGATAATAATTGGGTAAGTGGATACTACGTGACATGATATATAGACATGATTGTCAACATCCATTTGCATAAATAAGGCAATCTCTATAGTATTCATCATCATAAGTAAATAGTCTCATTTGATAATTTAAAGAATCAAATAAAAATCTCGAATTCTTTCATTCTCTTTGTAGCTATTTGAAGCGAAAACAACCCCGAACAAAAGAAAATTTGGATGAGATACGAGAAGAGTGGAAGTCAACTTTACCTTTGGTTGGTATAAAATATGAGTAATATAAATGTTGATGTCATTTTCTCTATATACATGTGATGGTTATGTGCACCTTTATTTTTGATGCAAGTGAATTATTGGGGTATATGCGAATAATGTGCGTATGTATGCATATGTGTGTGAATGAATGTTAAAAGGAATGTATACAATGAGAATTGCATTTGTATATGCGATGAGAATGGAATTGAATGTGTATTTTCTAAATTGTGTATGTGCATGAGAATGGAATAAAGTGTTGATGATAATGAAAATGTATGTGCGTGAATGTATTGTGTGGATGTGGACTCTTGTATGCATTTGTTATTGTTTATAAGTATGTTGGCATGTTGTTTAGTTGAACACATATTCTAACTTGTTGTTCTAATGAACTACATGTTCTGCATCTTGTTGAATAGATGAACATCAGGTCTATAGGCATGCTATATTAAAAACACCATACCTCTGACATCAATTAATATAAAGAAACGATGGTGTAGATATGCATTTTTCAATTTTATATAAAAATCGATGACACATATATCCTTAACAATTAAAATTTTAACTAATAAGGAAGTATAATGTCAACTACTTTAGAAAAATTAATGACTAATTATTTTTTGGTTTTCTCTATGTCATTAGTTTCTTTGATTCGAACGATGATACATATCTATTTCATCAGAGTCTTTATTTTTTAACCAATGACAATAATCCTAGAACAATCTTACACTTGTTGATATCTATTTGTGTTGTCGATTTCTATTTTTGTAGAAATCAACACTGGCTCTTTGTCGCCAACTTTAGCTTACTCTAGAGACCCGAGGAGAAGGATTTTAGTTGTAGTGTCTCCCACTTAGATGTCATTATAAAATTGACATCATAGGTATGATGTAACTGACACTATAGATGGTATATGTACTAGTAGAGGATTTATTGACATGTAACAAACCAAAATTGTATGTGTTGACTGTTGCGATGTGCACATGTAGGATTGAAATGATGCCCCATGAGCTTTAAAGGATCAATAATCCTCCAAAATTTTCCGATCTCCAAAGATTATTTGCCTTCTTTTGTTCATATTTTGATCCCAAAGGATTTGCTTCAAAAATTAACATGTACTCTGAGTTATATTAGTTAATTAAAAAAATGTGAATATATTGATAATAAAAATATAAGATGGATATGGAAAATCATAGTCTGTACTATCAATTTGTGTTGATCTTCCACTTAATACATACATTTAGTCAGCCTTTGATCACATAGATGCTAAAGTATTACTTTTTAGTTATAGAATCATGTTTCTAATGTTTCCTAATTTTTTTATTCCCTGCATAATTGATCGACATCCAAAAAAAAATATCCTTAACCACTTAATAGATTTTTTTATTGTGAAACTATGTAGTATCTCATTAAAGTGAGTCTATTTGGATAGTTAAGAAATGCATATCTATCACATGACATTATCTTGTGCTTGATTTATATGATAATGATACTATCGAAAGGTTGATCATTTGTGGATTAACCAAGTAGGACAAGACCATTTAATACACTAATGACATACATTAACCCAAAGGTGAAATTATTTATTAGTCTAATTTTTATGTTAAGTTGATCTTGTCAAGTCAATTTGACTCATATGAAGTCACGTGACTAATCATGTTTTATGTTACATTTTATTGAAAGACAAATGTGATGACTGATTAGAGTTAGTAGATAAGTATATTAAAGAAGACCTCATATTTATTTTTATGTAATGGTTGTAGTTTTGATGTGAAAAATTAATTTATTATAGTGGTTTTCTCATCTTTATATGGTGAAAATAACAATCTTAATCATAATGGTTCCAATCTCAATGAATGGAAATAATTCATGTTTAAAGTATGGTGTATGGACTTATACTTATCATTATGAGTGAAAAAACCACAACCAATAGTAAAGAAGAACACCACTACTGAAAAGGACACTTGTATGAAGTGGGAATGTTCTAGTACACTTAGTTTGTTTCTTATAGAAGCACATGGAGGAGAGCATGTTAAGAGGTCCATTATGACTAGTGAGTTAGCGAATATTTTCTGAAGGCAATGCAAGAACAATATGATTCTTCCAATAAGCCTAGAGCATGCACCTTAATCACTAAGATGTTCTCTATGAAGTACAATGGTTATAGTAGGATCCATGAACTTATCAATTAAATGAGAGATATCATTCCACAACACAATGAGACGGAGTTGGCCATGATGCAATTTATTGTTCATTTCTTTTTAACCTCATCACTAAGTCAACACAGATCATTCAAGGTTTCTTACAATACATAAAAGGAAAAAGGGTCAATATATGGTTTATTTTCCATATATGTTGAAGAAGAAGCGAGACTTGAGAATGAAGGTGTCCCTATTTCACATCTGAGAACCTACAACAAATGTGACCGCAAGGGTTAGGTAAAAAGGAAAGGAAATCCTCCTAAATTAGGTGGGGTGTACTAGCCATATGAAAACCTAGGGAAGCAATACAAATGTGAAATTCTTCATCTATCATAAGAAAGGACGTGTAAAAAGGTGTGCTTCAAGTAGAAAAAATAGTTGAAAAATAAAGGCATATTGTCTCTTGTTTCATATGAATTTCATCTTTAAAATGCTCTATAATATAGTAAGTGTCTTAACTCTAGTGTCACTATACATAGTTAAAATACATTGCAAAGATTTATGAATCAAAGGAAACCAACAAAGAGTCCTCTATTTAGGAAATGATTTGGGATTTTGTGTAAGGGATGTTGGTACATGTAGATAAATCCTTGAGTATGAAAACTTGTTCAAATTAGAAAATACATTTTAATCATCAAGTTGTAGTAGATATTTATATTTTGTTTATAAATCAAATAAGTTAGATTAAACTTTCATTCTTTAAGGTGGACAGTGTAGAAACTCTAACATAATTGGTACTCATATTTTAATAAATGATTTTGTCAAGTTAAAGTAAATTCCTATTTTGGATAATGTTTTACAATCTAGTAGGAGTTGCTTGGTAATAAAAATAGATTGTTAGAAAATATTCACTTCTTTAGCACCATGGTTGGGGTATATCACCAAAAGAATCTAAATATTAATAATGAAAGGCATTTTAGGACTATTGTACTTTACTACTTTTAGAATATATGTTAAATAATTAGGATCAATGGAGAATTATAAATAATTCATATGGATGTTTGTTGACCTTTTCCACCTTGTTTTATAGGGAAGAAGTATTTTGTAACCTTTATGGATTACTGTTCATGATGTATGTCTCTCCACTTGTTAAATTTTAGAACTGAGGATTTACGATCCTTTAAATATTTTAAGCTTGAAGTAGTGAAACAATTAGATATAGTGAAAAGATAGTTAGGTCAGGTTGATGAGGCAAATACATTGGATAATTCACTGATGTGAGATAATGGAAATGATCATTTGCACATTTCCTTCAAGAAGCATACATTGTAACCTCAATGTATAATATTAGGAACACTAAGCCAAAATGGTGTATCTAAAAAAAGGATTCATACGTTAAAGGAAATGATTCATGTAATTCTTCATAATATGTTCCTTCATTGTACAATATGGAGTAAGCCTTTAAAGACAACAATGGATGTAATGAACAAGGTTCCTAGAAAGTCTATCTAGAAAGCCCCATATGAATTATGGATAGGAAGGAAACCATTCTTGTATTATATGCACATATGGGATGCCATGCAAGATCTTGGATTTGTGGTGCCCATGAGAATGCATTTGACCCAAGAACCACTAGTGGTTTCTTCATTGATTATACAAAAAAGTTAAAGGTATATAGATATTAATATCCATCTCATCCACATAAGATAGTTGAGACATGTAAGGCTAGATTATTTAAGGATCATCAAATCATTGGGAATGATCTGCTTCAGGATATTTACTTTGATGAGATGCATGGTAGTTATCCTACAATTGCACCTAGTAAAAGCCATATGGGATATCCACTTATTGTTCCCTTCAGCAATTGTCATGTGGATGAGTTACTAGAAGTAGATTAGTTACCTAGCCATGTTGAAATTAAACAAGTTGAACATGTTCATAATGAAGACCAACCAGAGTTGAAAAAATGAACATGTTCATAATGAAGACCAACTAGAAGAGCCTGTAGAAAATGCAGATCATAGTCTTTAATTAACAAGATCCACCAGACCAAGGATGCTACAACTCCAATTTGACTAAGCAGTATACCTTAAAGGACCAAATGTAGACTTTATAGATATTGATCCCTTATCTTTTCTGCAAACAATAGATTCAAAAAAAATTATAAATGTTTTATGTCATGAAATAAGAACAAATGTTTAAGAATTTCCATCATGTTTGGGACCTTGTACCTTTTTCAAAGATTATTATACTTATGGGTTGCAGATGGGTTTTACAACCAAAAGAAATAAAATGGTAAAACTAATAGGTACAAGGGTAGGTTAGGTTTGAATAATATTAGACAGTAATTATAAATAGACCTTTGATATAGTCTCATCGAAAGAGTCCTTCATAGTAATCATGGCCTTAATTACTCATTTTGATCTTGAGCTACACCAAATAGATGCGAAAATGACATCTTTTGAATTGGGATTTATCTAAAGAATTCTATATGGAACAATAGAAGGTTACAATGATGAAATTTGAAGTCATTTGATTTCTAAACTAAATAAATCTATTTATATATTTAAATAAGCATCCCTAGAATAGTATACAAAATGTAACACAATCATATCATCGTTTGGGCTTAAACATAACATTGTTGATCGATGTACATACTTAAAGTGTTAGTGGGAATATGTTCATAATATTGATTCTTTATATGGATGACATTCTACTTTCAAGTAATAACTTTGGCAATTACATGGCACTTAGAGATCTTTGTTACAATTTTAAGAGAAAGATATAAATGAAGTTTCATATGCATTGGACATGGAGATTCATCGAGAGGGAAAACATGGAATATCTCAAAAGACATGTATAGCTCAAGTTCTAGAGAAATATGAAATGAAAAGTTTTTCACTTGGGCCTCCACCTATAATTAAAGGAGATATGTGTAACTCCATTTAGTGTCCAACAATGATAATGAAAGGAACAAGATGAGTACGATGTTGTACAAAGGATCAAATGGGATCCTACAATATCTCTAGATATGCAAATATGCATGCTGCCCAAAATTTCCTTTTCTATTGGAATGATTGGATGTTACCAAGATAACACATACATTGACCATTAGAGAGCCATGAAGAAGGTGATGCATGAATGCAAGGAACAAAGGATTACATATTTACATATAGAAGCACCAACTACTTAGACCTTAATGATATTTAGATACATATTTTGTTTGGTGTCTAGACAGCAGGAATTCTACAACATACTATATCTTCTTACTAGTTAGTGGAATGTCATGGAGGAGTGTCAAGAAAAAGAAAAAGACCTCATATACCACGGAAGTTGAGCTTATATCCTGCCATGAAGCATCATCACAAAAATTACAAATTATATCATATGATATAAGATCTTAAATTAGTTGATTCAATTCCACAAGCCAATATATACATACTATGACAATCAAGTTGCATACTTTTTATAGTAATGATAAAACCACCACTACATACAAGAATATACATTTGTTGAGTTAGATCCTATTATAAAAGAGGCTAGCTCAAGGATTGTATACATGCAAGGAGTGGGACCCAAGAGAAGGGCCACTCAACTTACTCAAATGCAGTAATAAAAAATCATACAAATGCCAATTATCACAAGTGATCTTTTTGCAAAGGATGATATCTATAATTCAAGTATGTAATGTATCAAATACAAAAAGTGTAGCACCAAAAGAAAAAATCCAACTGTTACAATATTCATGTAAAACATTGCTCTTCACTATACATGGTTTACATAAAAGAAATATAGGAAACTAATCTATAACATGGGATCCATAGAGGGCAAACCAACCACTTCAATCTACCTCCCTAGGAAACTCAACTCACCCTTGGATAAGTCATGGTCAACATTTCTCAACTGCTCCTCACTCTCTACCTAAGGGGCTGGAAGCATACCCCACAAGAGAAGACAAAGTGGCTGTTTTCAACATAAAATCAGGTATATTAATAGTGATTGAGCAATTAAATGGGAAAAAGGACATTAAAATATTAAGGATTCCTAGAGAAATAGGGAAAGGAAACATCCAAATGGACATCAAAAGAAAACATTCCAATATGATGAAAATAAAAATATTTATGTGCCATTAATTAATATAATAATTCCTTATGAGCATACACATAGCAATTAGGGCACATGACTCATCAACAAAAATGAAATAACCAGCATGTAGTTGAGATAAGCATAGTACTAGTAAAATATAATAAACAATGGCAGCTAGAGTGCATTAACCCTAACCTGATAGAGCATAGTGCATATCCATACTCCCAAATATATATAAAAGTGGGCACAAAACCCAGGTATGTGGCTCATAACCTCCATTCCAGAATAACATAAATGCACATTACCTCAAAATCTAGAGCATATTATAAGACCATAGTACTATTGAATCAACAAGCATGCAATGTAGAGTCAAGTAAATTTTAGTCATGATATTCAAAAATATTGTCCAACTAAAAGTGGGACATCAGACCATAAAAATCCATCATGAATAAGTTAGGGTTTCAGTGCAAAAATAGCACAATATAAAGCAATTCCACCAATTAGGGTTCAACTAGATATAGTACGAACAAGAGTACAAATTTTAGATTCCAAAGTCCAATATCAGTAGAGAAGAGTCAAAATATATTGATTTCAATATTAGAGTCTCAAAAGAATTTAATAGATTTCAAATAAGAGATTTCACATATATCCTTCAAATTTGGTCAAAAGAGATTGAAAGTAGAATTTTCGCTCAAAATAGACTCACAAGGATATGCAACATACCTCACAAGTGTGTGGACAAAGTTAAGGTCCAACCCTAGATCCAATTAAGGTATATCTTCACCTAATATAACATTCAATGTACATCATTAATTAATAATTATAGTTCAAACCATAGAAATATCAACTTTACCCATATTGGATTCAAATAGAGAAACCTATACCATCAGAATGAGTTTATTTTTTTTATTCTAAAACATATATTTTTTAAATGGATAACCATAGAATTAGTTATGTTTTTTTAGAAATTTAAACAAATTAAAAATAAAGAAAATCCACGAAAGCGGCCAATTGGAAGTGGGGTCGCACTATCCTGCCAACCAAGGTCAGCCACTTGGCCAGACCTATTCTCATGACAACACGACAAGGGAGAACCATAAATGATTTTTGAAATTCCTAAAATACCCTTTTTGAGTGTGACACATATAAATAGATGTGATGGCAAAGTCGTGAAATGAAGGGTAATCATCTTATTTGTATGTTCTGTATACGTGAGAAATACATAGTTGCTCAAGCCTCAATAGTAGGAACTTGAAGCCCAATCTCCAACCACCAGGGCACACTGGAGAAATTCCATAGCATCTGTGAGACCCCAGTGGACTTAGAGACCTCAAAACAAGTGCCCAAGCTTGGTAGTCCCTCACTTGTGACCTTCTCAATTGCTGGAAGAAGCAAGAAGCTTACCAGAAATGAGTGCAGGAAGTAGCATGGTGAAAGAGGATAGTATCAAAAACTTGGAAAGACCATAATGGGTCCAAAGTAAGAGAAAATGCAGTGAAGATAAGCTAGACGACAAAGTCCATGGCTGAATTGCAGAAACTGTAATGCAAAAAAAAGAGGGAAACTTTTGAAAGTACCTTGAAGGTATAAATTGGGGGCACAAGTAGCTTTATAGGGCCCCAGGAGTTGAAGCAAACCGTCTTTCCAAGATCCTGGGGTTGGAACCCCCCGTTTGGACCCTGTGTGGCTACTACCAATAAATTGACTAGGATGACAGATTTTGGTGAGATTGGGGAAAATGAGGAAAATTAAAGCTGGAGAGAGATTGTAGTAGATATATTGGAGGAGGTGGTGTGGGTCTATATAGGAGAGATGACCTATGTCAGCTAGGAAACCAATAGCTTGTGGTGAACATTGCAGTGCAGATTCAAAAGTCAAATTTGACTCTAGGAAATCCAAACCCAGGTAAAAGTCAAGCTCGTTCGACTCAACTGCATGTGAATACCAGAGGAAGAGATGGAATTAGAAGCAAGGAGGAGGAAAAAGATGGAAGAGGAGAAGGTGCAGAACCAAGCAGACTGTATAGTATGTGGTGTTGTGATCTCGAGGTAACCGAGAATCTCCTCATCATCGGATGCAGATAAATAGTTCCTAAAGAGCCCAACAAACATAAAGTATGAAACCCCAATATGTGACATTGACTTTAGGGAAAATCAAGAAATAAGAATGTAATGGATAAATCATGATGTCATGATCTAAATTAAAGTGTGATTCGAGTTAGGATTTTAAAATTAAAGTATTTTCTTCTCTTCTTAAATTGAGATAACTAGGATTATGTAATTAGTTTGACACTTAACACCTTACCTAACTAGGACCCAAAGAATCCAATTTTTGGATTAGGTTTAGGTTTTGAGGTTATCTAGTATGAGTTTAAGTAAAATTAGGGTTTAACTCAATTATCTCAAAATACATTATATACTTTAGCATTATCCTCCAAATTTAGGATTTAGAGCCCTAATGCCCTCTTATTATCACCATATGGGGTTATAAGAGGTAATCTTGCTTGAAATACATTCTTTTTTCCTAATTTCTTATTAAGTCCTTCAATGTAATCATCAAATTGAATAATGTATTAATAATCTCAACTTATATTAAACATCCAATGATTGTTACATTATATAAATTAGTTCAATTATTGTCCATATGAATCATTTATTCATATTTACTCACTTGTTTTTAATAAATAACACATTTAACCCCACAATAGACATTTATTAATATTTATGTAAATCAAATTTCTCATTAACCATATTTGAGACATCTAATGCATATCAATGAACAACATGAAACATATTACCTATTGATGAATTTATTTTCATATCAAGCCACGTAGGTGACTGTTACAACCCCAAATTTTGGGTTCCTTTGCCGAGAAATGTAGTTTCTCATATTATATATATTTGGAACGAATAATGATATAATTTGTTTTGAATGAATGAGTTTCATTTACAATTGCCTTGATGTTTGTGTTGTGGGCTTTATTGGCTATTGGGCCCAATAACAAGGAAATTCGATTAGTAAATGAATAATTAAGTTTTTGAGAAAAGAAAGATGTGGAAACCTCTAGAAGGTAAAATAATATAATCCAAAGTTGGATTTCGTGCCTCTTGGGTTCCTTGGGTTCCAAGGAGTCCAAAGTTGTAAAGGAAAGGCAATAAGGAAATAAAAGATTAAATAAGCATTTCTTTACTATGAAAGAAATTGAAAACAATGATAAAATGTGAAAAATAAGTGGAAAGAGGTGTAATTGAGTTATCCTTAGTGGAATTTCGTATCTTAAGGATTCCTAATAATAAAAGGAATACCAATGAGGAAAATAAAATAGAAATAAAGAGAAATTCTCAAAAAGAACTATTTTAATAAGAAATAAACAAGATAATGAGAAATAATGAAGAATAATGCATTTAGATGCATCTAGAAGGATAATAAGTATCCTTATAAAGGAATTTCGAAATTTTAGAGTTTATTGGGGTCCAAGGAGCCCCAATGAAGAAAGAAGAAAGAGAAAATACCAAAATTGCAAAATAAGAGGATAATGTGATGCATTACTAATGAATTATGTGGCATTGCTAAAAAGGAAGTATTTTCTATTAAATGAAAATAGAATTTCGTGCCAATGGGATAAAAGTCAAGCAATAAAGAGAATAAGTGAGAGGAATATCAAATTCCTAATATATAAAGAACAAAGTATTTTCAAAGGGATATGAATATATCTAAGGAAAATATGTTTCCTTTTGGGAAAAGGACGAGTCCTTTTGGATGCACATCCTGGGGTGCGAATACCATCCCCTATTTATAGGGTAGAGCCCTGTTTCAAGTCCAAGGGAGAGAGAGATCCCACACTCTCCTCCTTGTACAAACCCTAATCGAAAGTAGGAATCTATTCCTGGAGCAGCGAAGGTTCGTTTGGTGGTCTTGATGGAAGCAGGACGCTCCCACGACAACCAAAGAGTGATCAACCACCCTCCCCTTACTCTCATGCTTGCACATCGCTTGCAAAAGGACTGTCAACTCATAGGAAGCAAGGGATGGACACTCATGGAGTTGGCCGTATCGGCCGTTCTTTGCATCCTGGTTGACTGCGACGGAGGGGGGCAGAGGCATGGAAGGAGATTCTGGCTAGATCCGAGCCTCATGGTGGTGGGAGGCAGCCCGTGAAGCTTTGTAGGTCGACGGCTAGGGCGACAACCTATGGTTTGCGCGAGGAAGAAGAACATGGGTGGTTTTAGACCGTTTTACCCTCCGGGGTAAGAAGCGCCCACAACTTAACTGAGGGAACTTTCGTCAAATCATTATGTTTTCAAACCCACCGAGCAACGTTGCATGGAGATGGCTACGTGGCAGCTCCTGATTGGTCCAAGTAAGATTTTATTGCAAAATTCGTATTTAAATATCGGTAGCTCGGATGGATACACATAAAATATGAAAAGTGCTAAGAAAAACTAGAGGAATCCAATAAAAATATAATTGGAGCCTGATTCTACTTGCAATTTAAATAGTATATAAAGATGCTATCTTTAATAGTTCAATCAATGAAAAACCCTAATCTTTGATGATTAATGAATTAGAAAAGGGTTATATGGGTGTTTAAAATAGATATTAACCTATTGTTAATAAAAGGGCATATTATATCTAAAAGGATGATCTTCATGAGTAATTTAATTAATTTAGGCTTCCATAAGATTTAATGAACCTTGAACCCTAACGTCGGTAATTATGATACTTAATGATTTTAATTAGTCAAATCCATGTACAAAGCTGAGATATGATGGTTATAATCTATTTCGAGCATTAAAGTTCCTAATTTGTGGATAAATAACCTTAATATAGAAATTAGGGTTTTTGAATGAATAAAGGCAGAATTAATGATAAATAATGTTCATAGGTGAATTAGACCATAATGAACTATGAAATGAGGATAAATGGGTATAATTACTTTGTCATGGATTAAAAGGATAAAAATGGTAGCTTTAATGGAAAACATGCTTAATGGACTTAATTGATGATTAGTTGTGTTGTTTCTGAAATTAAAGTTATGAGTTGTTAAAAGGTAACGTTAATAACTTTCGTGAAGGATAGATGAGAAAATTAGGGTTTAAAAGAGTAAGATGAAGAAAAACCCTAATTGCGAAATAAACCCTAAAATGAGGTAGAAATCCTAAAAAGGAATAGAAACCATAAGTAGCAAGATGGTTTGGATAGATTTTTATAAAAAGGCATTGCATGTAATTTCAGGATTCTTGTACTTGCTTGATTGGATGTCTTGATTGATTGGACTACTTTGTCTCAAATCTGCATGTACAAGTATTTGGTTATGCTTATGAATAACCACTTTAGTTTCACGACGATTTCCAAATATTTCCTCGCATTGAATGCAACCTAAATAGTTGGATGTTCATATTGCAATCATAAAGTCACTATGATTATCACATTAATAATAGAAGTATGTATTCTCGCACCTACATGCCACCCTGATGGATGATGCCAAAGGTCAGGCCCAAGAGGGTAGACCCATGGGCACCATGAGTGGTGACCCCAGGCACCAAGCTCGGGACTGAGAAGGTGGCCTATGATATTGGTTGACTAGAGGGCACCATGAGTGGTGACCCCAGGCACCAAGCTCGGGATTGAGAAGGTAGCATTAAGTCATTGGCAAAAGAAACCCTAAGGTGGGTATGCTAGGGTTAGGGCAAAAGCGGTGGAGAATGTCATACTGGAAAGTGTAAATTGTCTTTCTAATTAACTTGATTGTGATAATTAGATTGTTATCCATATGTGCGAACTTTTAGTTGTCTCCACATACTAGTATATTTCGATACACAGACCGATGTTTTGTTTGTCGTCATTTTAGGTGCAACCCTGAAAAGCACAAATAGTAAAGTGACACATTGTGAAACCAAGAAATAAAGTGCAAGGAGGATTAGATAGAGTAATTCAAGATGTGGATATATAGTTTTCCAAAGTTTTATAAAGGTAAGCAAAGTATTTAAATTTCAATTTTCAGTTTAGTTGGTAAAATTTATTAATTGTTATTGATTAGTTGTCGAACCTTTGATCCGGGTTATTGGTTAACGACTCTGACCTTTCGGTCTCCCTTAATTGGGGGTTATCGGGAGGCGGGGTCTTTACAATTGGTATCAGAGTGAAGGTTCCTCATTTAATCTTTAATAATTAGTAAATTTTACAAACTCCATAGAACCCAAGGGAGTTATTAGAGGATTGTCTGAAGGACTGAGATGTCTAGAAAAGGATCACGTATGGGGGCTGGCAATATTTTCCTCCGCACCGCTATTCAGAATATGAGGACTCCCAGATTGTGTGACTGCCTGGCCGATGTCTTAGGATATGACTCAAAATAAGATACCTTTAGGACTCTCTCATCTTGTTCATCATTTCTCAACTCAAATTCTCTAAGGACCTTAAGGATTAGGGTTTCTCTCTTTTCCTCACCCTCTTGAGGTATGGGTAAGGTTGATAGGGATTAAGGAATCCTCCACCAAATTAATAAAAAACATGTAAATAAGAAGTCAAGGAAATAAGCTTCATAGAGTAAGCATAAAAGAATAGATACATGCTTAGGTCGTATGACACGAGTTGTCATTGCCCTCAGGAGAGATCTGAGGATAGACCTCCTTGTCAGGAGGATGAGTAGAGAGAGTTAGTCTTGGAGGTAGAGACCTCCATTAAAAGTAGAGACCTAGCACATCCTCTGAGGATGATGTTAACCCTAACCCTAAGTGGAGGTTAGAGAGAGAGATGACATGCTAAGTTAGATATAAACTAGACGTTTAGATAGACATGCCTTGGATGTCTTATGAGCCATGAGAGGTTGGATGATCAAGTACCTTTGGTAACCCAACCCTGGGAAGGGTCGTGCATGTTTGAGCGAAAGATAGCTCCTTCATGGATGAGGTTAGAGAAGAACCTATAGAAACCTTATGGTTTGTTGTATGTAGGATATAGCTTGCACCCAGAGTACATCAGTAGTATGAGAAGTAAGTTAAAACTGAGGCCAGAAGGATGGGATAGATGGCTTATGAGATAAGCATAAGGGGCTATGGATAATCATGAGAAAACATAAGTTTGAGCATAGGCTTCACCCGCGTAGAGGTATACCTGTGAGATTGATCCTTCATGGAGAGAAGACCTCTAGTAGTATGGCTGGATGTGGAGTTATCTCTAGAGAGAGGAAGGAGGACCCCAACATGGAGGATGGAAGCCTAAAACCCTGAGATTTGAGGAACAATGGGGAGTCGAGAATGATGCGACCTAAGTAGATGGTAGTGGTTGCCTCATGCATGAACCCTAGAGGCTGATGATATCTTGGTTGCCTTTAGAGGAACCAAACCCTAGAGAGAGGATGATGCTTCTGGTACCTATGTGCCTATGGTATAGATGTTTACCTTATGAGATAGGAAGAAGAGTTCGTTAGACCTAGAAAAGGTTTAGTAACAGGTTGTGAGGCCTTATACCTAGTTGGTTGTCCTTGAGGAGGACTCAACTCTGAGGTGTTTCTCATATAAAAGGGATCATGGGAGTACATGACATACCTTGGACATGCATGATTCATGGTAAGGGATTGAGCATGCAGTTGGATACCCAAAGGAGAACCTAGGGTTCGTAGGCCTAAGA
The DNA here is from genome assembly GCA_963693085.1 of Alisma plantago-aquatica. Taxonomy (NCBI): domain Eukaryota; kingdom Viridiplantae; phylum Streptophyta; class Magnoliopsida; order Alismatales; family Alismataceae; genus Alisma; species Alisma plantago-aquatica. The sequence continues at coordinate 941,511,026 of OY856410.1, read as the reverse complement.
GGCGAAGTAGTGTATCTGATGCTCATGAGGAGATTTGAGTCTCTATAGTTTTGAGCATGGTACTCCTCATGTGTAGAGGTAAAGGAAAACCCTTAAGTTAAGGGTATGTTTAATGAACCCCTCACAACTAAGTTGATTTATTGTTGAGGAAAGAGAACAAGTATGACCTAGTATGGTTTAATAGGTGGTCTTCTTGTGCCTTAGTAGCTACTGGGTTAGGCATGCTCATGTGGATGCAAACCCTAAACATAAGGACAGTTGTGACCTTGTTGTCAAGAGTTGTAGTTTCCTCCCATCCTAGGAGAGGGACCCTTCGGTTGGGTGTTTACCGGTTTTGTGGGTTTTGAGGAAACCTAAAGAGGTCTCATAGGATCTTGAGAAGCTAAATGAAGAGTACATGATAAGAGAATGAACTTGTAGACCCATAGTTAACCATCTCCGAGTGCATGTGGATGTGTTACCATGAAGGTAACCGGTATGGGGCCTGACCAAGGTAGGCAGGTCGCCATGACCCCTATGAAAGGATGAAAGACATCCCATGAATGCAAGAGAGAGATGATGGATATTGAGTAAGGTTCTAAGTTGGAAAAGTACTATAATAGAATCCTAAGTCTATCCTAGGGTCAGGTAGTAATAAGACCGATGAAAGTAGGAGTTTCCTAATTCCCTAGTTGCACATGACCGTAGGGTCAGGAGGTAATAGCTATCATTGTCTGAGGGCCATGGGTTAGGAGATTAATCACCTTCATGAACTCATGGGACCCGAAGGGCAGATGAGTAGGGCACTCTCTAGGTGCATATGGGAAGAGGGATGGCCCCAAAAGTGTAGGCACCCTATAGAACTAGAGGAGATGACAGAGGATTGTGAGTGGACCCAAGAAGGTTCGAAACCAGTTTTCCATGGAAGTAACTTTTATATCAAGATGATCGTGATGTAGAGTCACATGTTGCACATTTCAACTTAGATTTGAAGGTGTACTGGAAAGGTGGGATGTACCATCTCTACTCTTGGAACAGGAAGAACTTTGTGTTTGGATGGCCGCCAAATGCTTATTTCCTCTTGTTATGGGGATGAGAGATAGGACAGCACGCGTGCCATACACCAAGGATAAAGGATGATGTGAGTAGGAACATGGCTATGAGGTATGAGAACAGAGACGATAGCATACCCTTGTGGAGTAAATTATGTGTAGATGGTATATAAATCTCAAGAAAATTAAGGTAATCATCTTGTGAGGATGCTTTTATCATGAGCTATGTGGAATTTGCAAGTTATGCAAGGTTGAGCTTAACCATCATGAGGATGAGCTTAGAGTGTTCTTGATGAAGATAGACTTAGAGTCTGAGATGAGATGATAAGTGGAATATACAGAGGTGTATGTCTTGAACATTACCTAACACCTAAGGTTGTGAAGTGGTAATGGATGCTCTGGTCGAGATGCAGCTGCCTAGTTTAGCTAGAGGCTAGAAGAGGTTGTTAAGTTAACCTTAAGTTGAAAGAGGAGATATGATTGGCTAACACCCGAATCTATTGAACAAGTTAGTGGTTGTTGGGTTAGCCAGCCTAGGCCTTGATGCAATAAAAGGATGGCTGTAGGACCTCATATACACTTCTTTGGATAGGAAGGTGATAAAACCCTGATGAGAGTGGTTTAGGGTTTCTGAGGCATCAATCTTGAAGAATCATGACATACATGAGATCATGGTTTTAAGAGAACCATACACCATGGTACTACTAATATAATAAGTGGCAGTAGTACTTGATATGCCAGAGATGAAGTTGCATGTGGTATGTTGCCATGCATGATAGGAGGTGAAGGACGAACACCAGCAACCCAGTGTATTGTTATAGAGGATAAAGAGTTCCCGATAGGGAATGGGAGTTCATCACTATGGATGTTGTGGTAAGTATCCCCTTGACCAAGGAAGGTCAAGATGCAATGTGGGTTATGGTAGATCGCCTTACCTAGATGTCATGAGAAAGAAAGAGTACTATTAAGGGACAGATCAGGTTGAACTACTTATAAGAGAAAGAGATGGTTCAACTACACCATGATGTGAGTTCAAAAGTTCTTGAAGTATAAGCTAAGGGTTCACTTCCATGAGGTGGAAGTAGATACATGAAGGACTCAATGTTAGTACAGTTTACCACCCCCTATACTAATGGTTAGTATGATCCGGACTAGAGGGTCTGATGAGAGCATGTGTGCTCATTCAGGGTGATACAAGAGACAGTTCTTAAGATGTGATATTAACCACCATAGCCTTTATCGGGATGCAAGAACTTCTAGAAGGAGGTTATGTCGGTCACCACTTCTTTTAGAATGATGTTGGTGCAGGAGGCCTCACGAAGTTCAGAAAAGAACCACAGTGTTTGTAGATGAAGTCGCTTTGATCGTTCTATGGCTGAGAGAGAGAGCCCAAGGGTGACTTGAGTTATGAGCTGATGCAAAGTAGACTGACATGCAGTTCACTGTGGGAGAATATAATGTGAAAATCCGACCCCTCTAAGCTACAACTGAGAAAGATGAGTCCCCGATATATGAGTCCATTTGAGATGGATTGGTGGAGAAGGTTGTGTTTAGCCTTACCCCTTAGGATAACATGATGCATAATGTGTTCCATGAGTCTGATCTAGAGAACTATGTGAGGTACCCACGCCATGTGTTGAGCCCTGATCCTATTCAGCTTTTGAGAAGCTGAAATGTCCTGAGTCACCTATGAGGGTATGATATACCAAGGTAAGAAAGAACTCAAATGGAAGAATATGAGATGATGAAGGTTCTTGGGAAGCACCACGCAAAGGGTGAAGCCACATGGGAGCCCTCATGGACATAAGAAAGGCTTATCATGAATTTTTTATTTGCTTATTGGAATTTTGAGGACAAAATTCTTATAAGAGGGGAAGGATGTTACAACCCCAAATTTTGGGTTCCTTTTCCGAGAACTGTAATTTATCATATTATATATATTTGGAACAAATAATGATATAATTTTTTTTGAATGAATGAGTTTCATTTACAATAGCATTGATGTTTGTGTTGTGGGCTTTATTGGCTATTGGGCCCAATAACAAGGAAATTCGATCAGTAAATGAATAATTGAGTTTTTGAGAAAAGAAAGATGTGGAAACCTCTAGAAGGTAAAATAATATAATCCAAAGTTGGATTTCGTGCCTCTTGGGTTCCAAGGAGTCCAAAGTTGCAAAGGAAAGGCAATAAGGAAAGAAAAAATTAAATAAACATTTCTTTATAATGAAAGAAATTGAAAACAATGGTGAAATGTGGAAAATAAGTGGAAAGAGGTGTAATTGAGTTATCCTTAGTGGAATTTCGTATCTTAAGGATTCCTAATAATAAAAGGAATACCAACGAGGAAAATAAAAGAGAAATAAAGAGAAATTCTCAAAAAGAGAAATTTTAATAAGAAATAAACAAGATAATGAGAAATAATGAAGAATAATGCATTTAGATGCATCTAGAAGGATAATAAGTATCCTTATAAAGGAATTTCGAAATATTAGAGTTTCTTGGGGTCCAAGGAGCCCCAATGAAGAAAGAAGAAAGAGAAAATACCAAAATTGCAAAATAAGAGGATAATGTGATGCATTACTAATGAATTATGTGGTATTGCTAAAAAGGAAGTATTTTCTATTAAATGAAAATAGAATTTCGTGCCAATGGGATAAAAGTCAAGCAATAAAGAGAATAAGTGAGAGGAATTTCGAATTCCTAATATCTAAAGAACAAAGTATTTTCAAAGGGATATGAAGAGAGAGAAGTTGCTTCATATCTAAGGAAAATATGTTTCCTTTTGGGAAAAAGACTTGAGTCCTTTTGGATGCACATCCTGGGGTGCGAATACCATTCCCTATTTATAGGGTAGAGCCCTATTTCAAGTCCGAGAGAGAGAGAGAGATCCCACGCTCTCCTCCTTGTGCAAACCCTAATCGAAAGTAGGAATCTATTCCTACAGCAGCAAAGGTTCGTTTGGTGGTCTTAATGGAAGCAGGACGCTCCCACGACAAACAAAGAGTGATCAACCACCCTCCCCTTGCTCTCGTCCTCACACAACGCTTGCAAAAGGACTGTAAACTCGTAGAAAGAACGGGTTGGACACTCATGGAGCTGGCCGTCTCGACTGTTCTTTGTAGCCTGGTTGACTACGACGGGGGGGGGGGGGGGGGGGCAAAGGCAGGGAAGGAGATTCTGGCTAGATCTGAGCCTGAGGGTGGTGGGAGGCAGCCCGTGAAGCTCTATAGGCTGACGGCTAGGGCGAAAGCCTATGGTTTGCGCTAGGAAAAAGAACAGGGGTGGTTTTAGACCGTTTTAACCCTCCGGGGTAAGAAGCGCCTACAACTTAACTGAGGGCACTTTCGTTAAATCATTATGTTTTCAAACCCACCGAGCAACATTGCATGGAGATGGCTACGTGGCAGCTCCTGATTGGTCCAAGTAAGATTTTATTGCAAAAATCATATTTAAATATCGGTAGCTCGGACGGATACACATAAAATATGAAAATTGCTCATAAAAATGAGAGGAATCCAATAAAAATAAAATTGGAGCCTAATTATGCTTGAAATTCAAAAATTATATAAAGATGCTATCTTTAATAGTTTAATCAATGAAAAACCCTAACCTTTGATTATTAATGAATTAGAAAAGGGTTATATGGGTGTTTAAAATAGATATTAACCTGTTGCTAATAAAAGGGAATATTAGATCTAAAAGGATGATCTTCATGCATAATTTAATTAATTTAGGGTTCCATATGATTTAATGAACCTTGAACCTTAACATTTGTAATTATGATACTTAATGATTTTAATTGGTCAAATCCATGTACAAAGCTGAGATATGATGGTTCTAATCTATTTCGAGCATTAAAGTTCCTAATTTGTGGATAAATAACTTTAATATAGAAATTAGGGTTTTTGAATGAATAAAGGCAAAATTAATGATAAATAACGTTCATAGGTGAATTAGACCATAATGAACTATGAAATGAGGATAAATGGGTATAATTACTTTGTCATGGATTAAAAGGATAAAAATGGTAGCTTTAATGGAAAAGAGGCTTAATGGAATTGATTGACGATTAATTGTGCTATTTCTGAAATTAAAGTTATGAGTTGTTAAAAGGTAACTTTAATAACTTTCGTGAAGGATAGATAAGAAAATTAGGGTTTAAAAGAGTAAGATGAAGAAAACCCTAATTGCGAAATAAACCCTAAAAAGAGGTAGAAATCCTAAAAAGGAATAGAAACCATAAGTAGCAAGATGGTTTGGATAGATTTTGATAAAAAGGCATTTCATGTAATTTCAGGATTCTTGTACTTGCTTGATTGGATGTCTTGATTGATTGGACTACTTTGTCTCAAAAATGCATGTACAGGTATGTGGTTACACTTATGAATAACCGCTTTAGTTTCACGACAATTTCCGAATGTTTCCTCGCATTGAATGCAACCTAAACAGTTGGATGTTCATATTGCAATCATAAAGTCACTATGACTATCACATTAATAATAGAAGTATGTATTCTCGCACCTACATGCCACCCTGATGGATGATGCCAAAGGTCAGGCCCAAGAGGGTAGACCCATGGGCACCATGAGTGGTGACCCCAGGAACCAAGCTCGGGAATGAGAAGGTGGCCTATGATATTGGATGACTAGAGGGCACCATGAGTGGTGACCCCAGGCACCAAGCTCAGGATTGAGAAGGTGGCCTTAAGTCATTGGCAAAAGAAACCCTAAGGTGGGTATGCCAGGGTTAGGGCAAAAGTGGTGGAGAATGTCATACTGGAAAGTGTAAATTGGCTTGCTAATTCACTTGATTGTGATAATTAGATTTTTATCCATATGTGCCAAGTTTTGGTTATCCCCACATACCAGTATATTTCGATATACTGACCGATGTTTTGTTTGTCGACATTTTAGGTGCAACCCTGAAAAGCACAAATAGTAAAGTGACACATTGTGAAACCGAGAAATAAAGTGCAAGGAGGATTAGATAGAGTAATTCAAGCTATGGATAGATAGTTTTCCAAAGTTTTATAAAGGTAAGAAAAGTATTTAAATTTTCTACCAGTTTTTAGTTTAGTTGATACAATTTATTAATTGTTATTGATTATTTTTGGAACCTTTGACCCGGGTTATTGGTTAACGGCTCTGATCTTTTAGTTTTCCTTAATTGGGGGTTACCGGGAGGTGGGGTCGTTACAGTGACTAAGTCAAGTCCTTATATACTATTACATGACATATGATTATGGCATAAAATGTCACAATGTACCATGAAAGTCACCAAGGATGTACATGTTAGGGATACAGAATCACAACTTAGGGTTTAGGACAACATAATAAATATACAACATGATACACACCCTCAGCATGCACAAACACCAGGGTTAGGTTCCATATATCCCACTCACCATAGCATCACAGCTTATGTAACATCCCTGACCTGGGGTATGGACTAACCCTAGAAGTTTTGCTTAAGTAATTTATTTACAAACTTGTTTTAATCCTCTGAATAGTAATTAAGACTCTTTGTGAAGTTTCTTTTCAAGTTTGAGCTTATTTGCAAACTATTTGTGCATTATATGATAGTCTGGGTGTAAAGTGAAATTTACCCAAGGTGAGGGGTTATATTTCAAAATGTCACATGTTTAATGTACCTTAAGTGTTTAACATCATGAGAGAGAAAGAATGAGATACCATGTTTGAATCATCTTAGAGTGGTACCATTCTTGGTGATGAAAAGACCAAGAAAGTTGTATAGTTGAAATCCTTGCATAAGTTATATCGAGTTGAAGACTTGAAATGAGAGTCCCTATTAGCCAAGGAGCCATAGAGGGAGTCTCCTATTAGTTTTTTGACTCTTGGTTTTGTCCATGATGAGCTAAGAACCTCAAGGAAGTCATGTTTATCGGTTTGCATCTTTCCTTAGAAATGTGTATCAGTTTGTAAGATAAAGAGTTGTTGAGATGGAATACCTTGCTCAACAAGATAAGTAAGGGCTGAGATATTATCCATAGATTATCCACAAGTGTTTTGCATGTCAAGATAAATAATAATGCATGCATGTACACATGTCAACCATGCATAAACACGTGGCACATAGTATCTTAAGGTAATGACACCTTATATTCATTCCTCTACATGAACCACAACTATACATACCATTCCCTTCACCTATTAGTAAAATTTTCGAATCATACTATCATATTTCCTTTAGATATCGTGCATACCATCTTAGTATCATGCATAAGTGAAGGATTGTCAAGTATAAAGCCTTGGTATCATCCACTGAGAAGTATCGACCTAGCAAGGTGATATAAGCCTAGCAAGGTGATATCGGCCACAAGTGGTGAAGATATCGTGCAAAGTGATGAGGAGCTCAACTCATGGACCTTGGATAAGCTCATATTCAAACTTGGGAATGTGAATATTTAGAGCTTGAATCTTGTAAGTTGTTCTTGAGGTGGGTTATATAACTTGAATCCAACTATGCTATTATTCACCTTCAATATTGTTGAACTTGTTGATCCACTTTCAATTTCAAATTCCTTTGATTAATTGATGTTCCTTTGAGTTACAAAAGTTGTTAGGACTGATTGTCCATGAATTATAATAATAAGAATAATAGTCTAGAGGTTGGGGATGATGACATCATCATGGTACAACTCAATATAGGGTTGAAGTACCTTAAACCCGATATGAAACCCAATACGATAGGTAACTCGATATAGTGATGAGTGATACCTTAGGAACGATATGAGTGATACCTCATGAACAATATGGGTGGTACCCACTTACACCTTATATACAATATGAGGTTAAGTCCATACCTCATGCACGATATGGTGTCAATTGAACACTCTAACCGATATAGTGTCGAAACCCTAGATGATGAAGTGAAACCTGACATGCTTTTGAACCCACACCCCTATCAATTTGTAAAGGGTTGTTTATGAAAGAGATCTACCAGATATCCATATTGTCATTCAAATATATGATAAGAACCCAAGCATGATGATGATAAGTGATTGAGATTCTAAGTGTTATATATGTCCCAAAGAATCATGAAAGTACCCGATAAACATATTTACCTTTCTTTGAAGCATTTGATATAATTATTGCTTGCAACTTGATTGATGATAAAAGATACTATAATACACTTAATTAATCAAGTTGAATGTTATCATGTAGTTGCCAACACCATAGATTCATTCAGAGTCAGGATTTGCTGAATGGTGAAATGAGTTTAACTCGGTATACATATATTGAATATGTAATTTTAATATATCATAGTTGCTCAGTGGACTCCCCAATTAAATTGGGGTTGCTCAGTGGACTCCCCAACTAAACTAGGATCGCTCAATGGACTTCCTGATGAAACATAATCTGGGAAAGCTTAGTGGTCTTCTCCCGAAGAGAGTACATGCTGCGGATGTAACTCTATAGTGAAGATACCAGTATACCCTGGTAAGCTAATAGTAGTAGACACAAGATGTCCTACCAGTTATCTCGTACTGACTGAGATAGGTGACGTCTTGATAGACAGATCTGCCATTGACCTTCTATGGTATCGATTTTGACTTAGTAGTGGTTGGTTGGAGCATGAGCGGTATATCTCATCTCCTCTGGGAATAAGTAAGAATGTGAACATGTAATCAGCCGTGTAGCGTATTTGCTTAAGAATCGAATATGAAAAACATTGGTCGATGCTTCATTACTTTTATACATCTTAGTTGATATATGTTATATATGTTCTTCATATTCCTTATTAAGAAAATAGATGATTTCTAATTCTTCTAAGAATAGTTGAGCTATCTTATCAATGTTATTGCTTTATACTGTAAATAAACCTGCTTACTTGCATAAAGTATCCTCTGCTCAGTTTGATACTATTTCCTGTGGAAATAATATTGTTGGTAGAGAGTTATCACTCTCACTAGGACAATAGTCTCACCCCGTGGGATCCACAATTTTTAGGTAGACGAGGGTGAGCAAGTAGAAATCAGACTACAGAGGAAAGATCATATCAGTAGGGACATCATTAATAGCTCAGGTTGAGTGTAATGTCTGTCGTGTCTTATAGATAGAAGTCCTATGTGTCATCTCTGTACTCTAATGTCCTTTGGAGGAAGTACTTAGTGGTTTTTGTGAATGACTTAAGATTTTTGCTTGTTTGCCTCAAGGTTTTATGTTGCTGATGTATATGTTTAAGTAGAGCAACTAGTGTTTATTCGAGATGGGATGGTACAATGTATGTACAATATGAACCACGATGTATATAAATTTTTGGTTCTTTCTGTAAGAGTTTCCTGGAAGAGGATCTCTTTGCAAAATGACTTTAAATTTTTAGTGATTTTGTCAATTTCGTTGCTTATGGTTATTCTGTGATTATTACTGGTGATGGCTTGATTTGTTATCAGGTCATCACAAAGTTTTGGTATTAGAGACTAAGGTTCACTGAGTCTACAGAGACATAGGATTAAGTTTCTTGAGTCTATTCTAATGTCCTCCATTTTACCTTATAGTGACTTCTCCTCACACATGAGAAGAAGTAAAACAGAAAGATGGCTGGAGCGCACGAAGAACATGTTGCTGAGAGCAGTGTTGTTGCACCAGGAGGTGGTGCAAGGGATCAGACTAGAGAAGAACCAGTTCCTGAGAATCCCCAATTTGACCAAGCTATGCTAGAAAACCCATCCTTTCATGCTCTTTTTAGGTAGATCATGACCACGATGACGCATATGGAGGATCGGATACCAGCACCAGCATGTAGGGTACCAGTTCCTAACGAGGGACATGGATCTGGTAAGACCTTTGAGCGGTTATGCCGGGTAGGAGCCACTGAATATGATGGTACAACTATCCCAACAGACACAGATTTATGTCTTACTAAGCTAGAGAAACCCTTTAGGATCCTTAAAATTCCATAGGCTGATAAAGTTACGCATGATGTGTACCTTCTGAAAGGAAGCACTGGCCATTGGTGGGCCATTGAAGAAGAGAAAAGACCTGGTGTTAAGGTCAGATGGTAGGAATTTTGACGAGAGTTTGTCAGTAGATACTTTCCCAAGAAATATCTAGATGAGAAGATCTCATATTTTGAGCAGATTAGACAAGGACCGATGAAGATTAGCGAGTATGGAACTAAGTTTATGGAGCTTCTGCGGTTTTGTCCACATATGGCAACTACAGATGAGGAAAGAATTCAACATTTTAAGAAGGGTTTGAATGCTGAATTAACCACCCTTGTATCTGCTCTAGAGAATAGAGAGAGGTTTGCCTCCTTTATGGAGTCAATTAGGCGGATAGAGAGGTCTGTGACTGAGAAACGTGAGGCAAATAGTAGGAAGGAACCTGCACAATTCTAGGGACAGAGGTCTAGAAGTTTTAAGAAACCAAGGTTTACTGCACTGGTAGAACCACAGAGGTTCAGTGCTCAGACACAGTGGACATCCAACAGAGGTAGAGGTCGAAGTTTTTTGCCAAGTGGAGCCCATAGCTCAACATCGATGTTAGTGACAGGACCATGTAGGTTGCAATGGGAGGACAGAGTCTGCTACAAGTGTAGGCATACATGACATATGATAAAGGATTGTCCAGTTAGAGACATGGAAGTAACCCAACCACTAAGGCAGAGCCAACAAGGCTCTAAGAGACAATAGTTCAATAGTGGTACATGAGGACGTGGACCAGCATCCCAAGCAGGATCATCTGCACCAGCCAACAGAGCACGAGGTCGACAACAGGAAACAGTGAGATTCCATGCTATGAATCAGCCAGAGGTAGTGGTCAATCCACGAGTTGTGACTGGTCAGATGGAATTGTTTCATTCTTATATGTCTTCATCTTGTTTCGTATCTGTTTTGATTGATCCAGGTGCTACGCATCCCTTTATCACTAGAGAAGTGATTCATGACTGCAATATGACTATCAATTGTAGAATGGATAATCTGTTATTAGAAACTCCGTTAGTAGATTTGCAATGTTACGGGAGGTATGCTCTCCCTGTATTCTTTCTTTGTCAGAACACAACATTCAGATGGATCTTATACCACTCGAAATGCATGGGTTTGATGTAATTCTCGGGATGGATACCCTAGAAAAGTATAAGGTTGTCTTGGATTGCAGTTCCAAGTAGGCTATGTTCACAAACGGTGATAAGACATGGGTCTTTCAGGGGGATAGGAAGATTCTTCTAACTTATCTAGTGTCAGCAATGGTAGCTGAGAGACTGATGCGACAAGGATGTGAAGCATTCTTGGAACATGTGGTAGACACCAAAGCAGAGAGTCCTAGACTTTCTGAAGTTCCTATTGTCGAGAAATTTGAGGAACTGTTTCCTAAAGAATTTCCAGACATTCCTCCACCCCGAGAGATTGATTTTGATATTAATCTAATCCCAGGTATGAAACCCATAGCCAAAACACCTTATAGGATGGCACCTGGTGAGATGGTAGAACACAAGAAATAGTTACAGGAGTTGCTTGAGAAAGGTTTCATTCGACCAAGTACTTCTCCATGGGGTGCTCCAGTTCTTTTTGTTAAAAAGAAAGATGGGTCTATGAGATTATGCATAGACTATAGACAGCTTAATAAGGTGACTATAAAGAACAAATATCCTCTACCAAGGATAGATGATTTGTTTGACTAGCTGTGTGGTGCAATAGTGTTTTCTAAGATAGATCTAAGGTCAAGATATCATCATTTACATATCAAGGAGATTGACATACCTAAGTCAGCATTTAGAGCGAGGTATGGTCATTATGAGTTTTTAGTTATGTCTTTTGGACTAACTAATGCACCAGCTACATTCATGGAGCTGATGAATAGAATCCTCCGGCCATTCCTTGATCAGTTCATAGTAGTTTTCATAGATGACAAACTGATTTACAGTAGAAATGGTCAACAACATGAACAACACCTTCATCCAGCCTTGACTTTGTTGGACAACACAAGTTATATGGTAAGTTTAGTAAGTGTGAATTCTGGTTGTCAGAAGTGTCTTTTCTTGGACACGTTATATCTACCTCATGTATACGTGTTGATCCTAAGAAAGTGGAGTCAGTTGTAGAGTGGGAACAGCCCAAGATACCGACTGAGATTCACAGTTTCCTAGGTTTGGTACGTTATTACAGAAGGTTTATCAAAGACTTCAGTTCTGTAGCATTAGCCCTAACTAGGTTGACCAGAAAGGAGGTTCCTTTTGTCTAGAATGACAAGTGTCAGCATTCTTTTTAGTTATTGAAAAAAAGATTGACTAGTGCACTTGTGTTGGTTTTACCTGAGTAGGGAAAGGGATACATTGTTTTCTATGACACTTCTAAGAATGGTCTAGGATGTGTGCTGATGCAGAGTGATCATGTAGTTTCTTTTCCTTCTCGAAAACTTAAGAAACACGAGGATAATTATCTGACACATGATCTAGAATTAGCAGCGATGGTTCACGCACTGAAAATCTGGAGGCATTATCTCTATGGAGAAACATGTCAGACCATAAGAACTTAAAATACATTTTCTCACAACATGAGTCGAGCATGAGACAACGTCTCTGGATGGAATTAATCAAGGACTACAATTGTATAGTTGATTATCATCCAGGGAAAGTCAATGTAGTGGCAGATGCACTCAGTAGAAAATCCTCATCTCAACCATCAGATAAAGCACAATTGAACTCTTTAGTATGCTTTAACTGGGATATATTTGTCTCTTTGAGACATATGAATGTACAGTTAGAAGTATCTTTGTTAGCTAGATTGTTAGCTAATATGTATGTGAAACCTACTCTAAAGGAACAGATCAAAGAAGCACAATAGGCTGATACTGTGATTCAGCAGATTAGGTCAGAGTATGGTAGTGATAAATGGGACAATTTCCATGAATCAGAGGATGGGATAGTCTGTTACCATGGTAGGATGATAGTACCTGATGTCAATGAATTAAGAAAGATAGTTATGGAGGAAGCTCACTCATCCATGTATGCAATGCATCCAGGGAGTACCAAAATGTATCATAACTTAAAAGATATGTATTGGTGGCCCAGTTTGAAGAAAGATGTAGCTGAGTTTGTTATACAGTGTTCGGTGTGTCAGCAAGTTAAAGCAGAACACCAGAAGCTTGCAGGAATATTGCAACCCTTACCGATACCACAGTGGAAATGGGATCACGTGACGATGGACTTTGTGGATGCTCTACCCAGAGTAGCCAAAAGTCATGATTTCATTTGGGTGATAGTTGATAGGTTGACCAAGATAGCACATTTTCTTCCTGTCAAAACAACCTATACTACTGAAAAACTTGCACAGATCTACATAGATGAGATAGTGTGGTTGCATAGAGTTCCAGGTATGATTGTGTCTGATAGAGGTCCCCAATTTATGAGTTGTTTTTGGGAACGACTGCATAAAGCCTTGGGTACACAGTTGAAATTTAGTACAACTTTTCACCCTCAGACAGATGGGCAGTCTGAAAGGACTATATAGACTTTGGAAGACTTGCTTAAAGCATGTGTTCTTCAGTTTGTAGGAAGTCAGAACTTACATTTGAACCTAATAGAGTTTGCCTACAACAATAGTTATCAGGCTAGTATTGATATGGCACCATATGAGGCATTATATGGTAGATGTTTTAGATCTCTATTATTGTAGTTTGAGATAGGAGAATACCAACTTCTGGGTCTTGAGTTAGTGCAACAAACCACTAAAAAGATTAAAGTAATACAACAACAGTTGAAGGTTGCACAAGATAGATAGAAGTCTTATGCCGATAAATGTCGTAGACCTTTAGAATTCCAAGTTGGAGATAAAGTGTATCTCAAAGTCTCTCCTTGGAAAGGTGTTCTCAAATTTGGGAAGAAGGGTAAGTTAGCTCCCAGATTTATGGGACCTTACCCATTGATAGCACGGATTGGAAAGGTAGATTATAGGTTGGAATTGCCACCTGAGCTACATAGACTACATCTAGTGTTTCATATATCTATGCTGAGAAAGTGTCATCCCGATATAGAGTTGGTGTTGCAACCTGTAGAGGTAGAATTGAATGAATATATATCCTATGTGGAAGGTCCTATGATGATTCTTGACCAAAGAGTCAAGAAGTTGAAGAAGAAAGACATAGTTCTTGTAAAAGTTCTCTAGCATCACTATGGCATTGAAGAATCCACATGGGAGCTAGAAGAAGAGATGAGGAGGAAGTACCCTTCTCTTTTCTGTTGAGATTTCAGGGACAAAATTCTTTTTAGGGGTTGATAATTGTAACATACTTAACCTGGGTTATGGCCTAACCCTAGAAGTTTTGCTTAAGTAAGTTATTTACAAACTTTTTTTAATCCTATGAATAGTAATTAAGACTCTTTCTAAAGTTTATTTTCAAGTTTGAGCTTATTTGCAAACTATTTGTGCATTATAAGATAGTCTAAGTGTAAAGTGCAATTTACCTAAGGTGAGGGGTTATATTGCAAAATGTCATATGTTGAATGTACCTTAAGTGTTTTAACATCATGAGAGAGAAATGAGGAGATACCATATTTGAATCACTTGGAGTGATAGCATTCTTGGTGATGAAAAGACTAAGGAAGTTGTATAGTTGAAATCCTTGCATAAGTTATATCGAGCTGGAGACTTGAAATGGGAGTCCCTATCGGCCAAGGAGCCATAGAGGGAGTCTCCTATAGGTTTGTTGACTCTTGGTTTTGTCCATGATGAGCTAAGCACCTCATGGAAGTCATATGTATCGGTTTGCATCTTTCCTTAGAAAAGTGTATCGTTTTGTAAGATAAAGAGTTGTTGAGATGGAATACCTTGCTCAACAAGATAACTAAGGGCTGAGATATTATCCATAGATTATCCACAAGTGTTTTGCATGTCAAGATAAATAGGAATGAATGCATGTACAGGTGTCAATTATGCATGAACACGTGGCACATAGTATCTTAAGGTAATGACACCTTATATTCATTCCTCTACATGAACCACAACTATAAATACCATTCCCATCACCTATTAGTAAACTTTTTGAATATTACTATCATCTTTCCCTTATATATCATGCATACCATCTTAGTATCGTGCATAAGTGAAGGAGTGTCAAGTATAGAGCCTTGGTATCAGCCATTGAGAAGGGATATCGACCTAGCAAGGTTATATCAGCCTAGCAAGGTGATATCGGCCACAAGTGGTGAAGATATCGTGCAATGTGTTGAGGATCTCAAGTCTTGGACCTTGGATAAGTTCATCTTCAACCTTGGGAACGTGAAGATTTGGAGCTTTAAACTTGGAATTTGTTCTTTAGGTGGGTTATATAACTTGAATCCAACTATTTTATTATTCACCTTTAATATTATTGGACTTGTTGATCCACTTTCAATTTTGAATTCCTTTGATTAATTGATGTTCCTTTGAGTTCAAAAAGTTGTTAGAACTGATTTTCCATGAACTAGAATAGTAATCGTAATAGTCTTGAGGTTGATGATGATGACATCATCATGGTACAACCCGATATAGGGTTGAAGTACCTTAAACCCGATATGAAACCCAATTTCATAGTTAACTCGATATAGTGATGAGTGATACCTTAGTAATGATATGAGTGATACCTCATGAGCAATATGGGTGATACCCACTTACACCTTATACACGATATGAGGTTAAGTCCATACCTCATGCACGATATGGTGTCAATTGAACACTCTAACCGATATAGTGTTGAAACCCTAGATGATGAAGTGAAACCGGACATGCTTTTGAACCCACACCCCTATCGATTTGTAAAGGGTTGTTTGTGAAAGAGCTCTACCATATATCTAGCTTGTCGTTCAAATATATGATAAGAACTGATCCTTTGGAGGCATGAAAAGTTATGAGCATAATTATCTAACCAATATGCTAACCCGATATGTTAACCAACATGGTATCCCGATATCCCAATCCAACATGGTAACCCGATATATCATTGTGTATATACTACTAAAATGATACCATGATGAAGCATATACCCTATGCCTGATATGATGAACACCATGTTCATGATAGGTTATCAAGTATACCCGTATATCCGATATGAGGTCAAGTATTTAGCTCATACACGATATGAAGATAAGTATCCCTAACTTGAGATGATAATAGACAACCCGATATGGGTACACGTTATGGTATAGGGGATACACCCGAAACATGATATAAGGATGAGGTTACACTACATGCCCGATATGGATACACGATATGATGATAAGGTTGTATCGCAAGCACGTTATGATAACATACACACACTTTGATACCCAATATAGTGGGAATACCTCAATCCAATGAATTCAAATGAGTGATACATGTTGTGTGTTGTGTCAAATGCTACATTAATATATAATGAGTCTAATGCAATTTGATAATTGTAAGATAATGTACCTTAAGAGGAGAGTTGAGCCAACTTAATAAAAGTATGGTGCAATCAACATACTAATGAAGATGAGAGAGAAACTAAGATTTGAATGTTAACCATGTAATAAGTATATGATGATACTCCTACGGAGTATGAATTAGGGCTTAATCTTTTATGATGAGATCTTATAACCCTAATTGGTTAATAAGGGTAAATCTTAACACTAATAATGGGTGATGAGATTATTTGAATCCCTAATCAGTTAATGAAGGGAAATCCTAACCCTAAATAATGGGGAGGATGTATCTCTTTTGCATTGCATGGTAATGACATGTATTTGATATTGTTGTTAGCATGATATACTAACCATGCAGGTATCATGAGGTGATGAACATAGCTAAGTAAGAGCTATGATATTTATATGATACAGATTTAACGAGCTTTGCAAACTATGTGAATTATTTGTGCAATAAGTATAGTGAATACCTTGGTCCGATGACCTAGAGGTAATGGTTACCTGATAAGTGCTAACAATACTCAGTGATGAACTAAGGGTTTGAATTCCCAAGCATGATGATGATAAGAGATCGAGATTCTAAGTGTTATATGTGTCCCAAAGAATCATTAAAGTACCTGATAAACATATTTACCTTTCTTTAAAGCATTTGATATAATTCTTGCTTGCAACTTGATTGATGCTAAAAGATAATGTAATACACTTAATTAATCAAGTGGAATGTTATCATGTAGTTTCCCAGACCATAGATCCATTCAGAGTTAGGATTTACTGAATTGTGAACCGATTTTAACTCAGTATACATATTATTGAATATGTAATTTTAATATACCGAGGTTGCTCAGTGGACTCCCCAATTAAACTGGGGTTGCTCAATGGACTCGCCAACTAAACAAGGTTCACTCAGTGGACTTCCTGATGAGACATAATCCAAAAAATCTTAGTGGTCTTCTCCCGAAGAGAGTACATGTTGCAGCTATAACTCTATAGAGAAGATACCAGTATACCCTAGTAAGCTAATTGCAGTAGATACAAGATGTCCTGCCAGTTATCTCATACTGATAGAGACATGTGAGGTCTTGACATTCAGCTCTACCATTGACCTTGTATGGTACCGATTTTGACTTAGTAGTGGTCGGTTGGAGCATTAGCGGTATACTTCATCTCCTCTGGGCATAAGTATGAATGTGAACATGTATTCAGCCGTGTAGCGTATTTTCTTAAGGATCGAATACAGAAAACATTGGTTGATGCTTCATTACTTTTATGCATCTTAGTTGATAGATGTTATATATGTTCTTCATATTCCTTAAAAATCAAATAGACGATTTATAATTATGCTAAGAATAGTTGAGCTATCTTATCAATGTTATTGCTTTATATTGTAAATAAACATGCTTACTTGCATAAAGTATCCTCTGCTTAGTTTTATATTATTTTCTATGAAATAATATTGTTGGCTGAGAGTTATATCTCTCATTGGGAGAATAGTCTCACCCCGTGGGATCCACAATTTTTAGGTGGATGAGGACAAGGAAGTAGAAACCGAACTGCAGAGAAAGGACCATATCAGTAGGGACAGTAGTAATAGCTCAGGTTGAGTGTACTGTCTATCGTGTTTTGTAGATAGAAGTCCTATGTGTTGTCTCTATACTCTTAGGTACTTGGGAGAAAATACTTAGTGGTTTTTATGAACGACTTGAGATTTTAGCTTGTTTGCCTTGAGGTCTTATGTTTCTAATGTATATGTTTGAGTAGAGCAACTGGTGTTTGTTATCCTCGAGATGAGATGGTACAATGTATGTACAATATGAACCACGATATATATAAAGTTTTTGTTCATTTTGTAATAGTTTCCTAGAAGAGGATCTCTTTGCAAAATGACTTTAAATTTTTAGTGAATTTGTTAATTTCGCTGCTTATGGTTATTCTTTGATTATTACTGATGATGGCTTGATTTGTTATCAGGTCGTTACAGCTTAAAGGTCCATTACATGGTCAGGATTACCGCATTTAGGGTTAAGAGGTAAGTTACTCATATTGTGTACATGAAATGATCCTTAGGGTATTAAAAATCATGTTAGGGTATCACTCTAACCTCATTTGGTGAAATCTTAATATCTAAGCACACTATCCTTCTATTCATAGAATTAGGGTTTTCCAATACAGGATGAGCAAATCTCGGTATGTTATAGGACTCCACACCTTAAAGAGGATTTCATCTTTAAAATTAGCAAATTCGTATTCTATAAATTAGTACTCGTCCACCCCTTAAAAAGGTTTGACCTACCAAGTCAAACTAAACTAGAGGTACAAGGGTGAGTCTAAATGAACCATGCATATAATCTATTACTTTGTCACATGATCTACGATATCACTGTACATCAAAGTCTATGATCCAAGGGTAATATACCCAACCATGTGATTCTACTTTGGGTATCACAACTTACTACCTACTTCATTACATAGTTATAATCTTAAATCGTATCTTATGGCTTCAAAACTCAAACCTGGGTATCACCCCTAATACCATAATGGAATATGTACATGGTGTCCAAACTAGCCACACAAGGTTAACTCACTTAAGAACTTAATAATACTTCCTTAGATTCTATATCCTTCTATCATGCTAACATGCAAAACATGGAAAGATTATAGTGTAGGCATCTCATATAGTGAGTTTACATATAAGTAAGGCTCCTATAAAAAACTTATACAATGAGTAAAAACTAAGGGAGATAAAGGTTGAAATAGTTAGTTAAATTGACTTCTCTAGCTTGGATACCATACTTGTAAGGAGTGGGACCCAAGAGGGGAGTCACTAAACTTACTTTAAGGGAGTAATAGAAAACCATCAAATGACAATTATTACAAGTATTTTTTTGCAAATGATTATAACTATAATTCAAGTATGTAATGTATCTGGATCCAAAAGTGTAAAAGTGAATGATAAAATCTAAGTATTACAATATTCATGTATAAAAGTTCTCTTCACCATGCAAGGCGTACATAAAAGAAACTATAAGAAACTAATCTATAAAATAGGATCAATAGAGGGTAAACCAACCACTTCAATCTACCTCCCCAGACAGCTCAGGTCACCCTTGTATAAGTCATGGTCAACTTTACTCAACTCCTCCTCGCTCTCTACCTAAGGGGTTGGAAGCATACCCTTCACGATAAGACAAAGTGGATATTTTCACCATAAAATATGGTATATGCATATTAATAGTGATTGAGCAATTAAATGGGAAAAAGGACATGAATAATAACAAGGCTTCCTAAAAAAAAGAGGGAAAGGAACCATCCAAGTGGATATCAAAATAAAAAATTACAATATGAAGAAAATAAATAGATGTACTTTCAATGAATTAAAATAAAGTATACCTCGTAAGCATATACAAAGCAATTAGGGCACATGATCCATCAACATAAATGAAATAATCAACATGTAGTTTTTTTTTTGTGGTTAAGCCAGGGGTCACTTTTATTCATCCCACCCCCCTCTTGTGGGCACCATCATCCAGAAATTACAGCTCCTGCTTATAACAGTGCAGATAAAGAGCAACAAAAACCAGAAACATCATAACAACCTAACCAACAACACTTCGCAAAACAATGTAAGGGGCTCTATGTTTCTCTAAAGCCGCCATACCTCTTACTCTACGCGGTATATTCAGTGTATCTGAAGCAATGAAAGGCTCATTCAACCTGCTGCCCCACTTCCCTAGTTCACGAGGTATCGAATTGATGACCTTGTGAACCAAGGACCCATATATCATAGCAGAATCAAGCTCCCCTCGCAGCTCCTTAACGAACGGTGACGTCTTCCATGGTTCCATCCCGTTGTTCCATAATATGTCATGCATGTACGCCTCATCAATCTCAATGCACGAAATGCCCAATGCATGGTCTCTCACTATCTTCATCCCGATAGAACACACTTGCATATATGCAAGAATGTAATCCGTACTCCTGAGCCAAGATCTGAATACAAGGCAAATATTTTTTTTTCCGGAAACTCCTTCCATATCAACTCATCCCTATCAAGCCTATCTTGTATCTCTTCTTCGAAAATTCCTATCATATCATGTCTCCCCTATCAATCCTATCATGTCTGTCACAAGGACTAGTAAGGATCAACCAGCTTCCTTAGCAAGCAGCACCACAGAACTTCCAGAAAAGGTGAGGTTAGGTCATTAGAAAATGAAGGAGATGAGAAATCACAAAAAACGTCCATCTGTATCCTTAGTGGCTATCACTTCTGCTGCGAAAATCCTCGTTGCCATCCTAGAAATCATATTCAGGGAAATCATCTCCTTTAGAGTAACGATATTCTCTATCTCTATGCCTGTGAGATCTTCTCTTAATCTGAGGTGGGACTCGGTCATGTAGTAAATGGCTAGCATGTCCTCTCATGGCACTTCTACTTCTTCTGTGTGATCGACTCTGTTGATGAATTCGGTCATCGATAAAGATGAAATCTTCTATGTTTCTGTGGGGTAACACCTCTCTGTTCCCTTCACGATCTAGGACAGCTCGTTTCGGCGGTTCTTTCATAACCGGTGACCGCGGTCTACTATGAGGGTGATCATCATTAGGAAAGAAATCATCTAAACTTTGATGTGGAAGAACAGTTCTATATCCCTCTTTGTCAATAATGACTCTGTCATCGATATTTCTGCCCTCAATCCTCTCGTGAGACCTTCTAACTCTCTCATGGGAGGAGGACCGCAAAGTTCCATTGTTCAGTGTAGGGGGCTCGTCACGTTGATGTTGTGATAGAGGTTGTGTATCTGTTCCTCCATGTCCCATGTGTTCCTCGTCGGGGCTATGTAAAAGATCAGCAGGGATGTTGAGTTCACGCCCAAACTCAGAAAGCTGGAAAGAATGATCTCCGAGACCGGTTCTAGCAACTAGCTGTAGCTTGATATTCATTCTGTCAGTCCCATGAGATAAAATGACAAATTGAGGAATGTCTTCCTTGAAAGCCTCCACAAGCAAAAGGATGCCCGACAGATCATCATCACTTATCTGCCATTTGGAGATGAACTTGAGATAGCCGAACGGTTGTGTAATCTGTCGAATGGTGGCTTCATCTCTAAAAACAATAGGTAGGTCGGTGAGCCAAAACCAGAACTGTTCTTTATGTGCCCCGTCATCACCCACCGTCATCACTTTCACAGTAAGCCGATGATGAAGGTACTCGATATGATCAGATCTTATAGCTGTAATCGTGTCCTGCTTGTCCTCAAAGAAAACCACCGCTTTTCTATGAGCATGTCTGTAAATATCAATAGCTTGTGACCATTGTCTTCTAAGGAATTCACTGAGTGGCTGCCAAGGTATGTTGTCATCCCAAGAAACCTCAACGGCGTAGGAGAGAGACTCAATCCTTTTGAGTCGTTCAGCGTCCCGAGTGTCAAGAGATACGAAAACCCTCTTGGGAATGTGTTGTGGACTTCCTCGAGCAGGAACGCATGAAGTCATATAAGGGAAGGTCTGTCGAGAGAAAACGTCTGGCGGCTTCGTGGGCCAAGGAGTCGGCGGAAGACGTGGCCATTGAAAGCATCGAGCAGCAAGATGTCCAGGTTGTCGACATTTATAACATACTTTCTCAGCCACGCACTGGGCTTGCCAATGACCACGCCTCATGCACCTAAAGCAGGTGTCGTGAGGGATCCCGTAAAGAGGAGCATGTCTGGGAGGAGCAGTTACGTGTTGATCAGCGATATATAGAGGAGGTGGATTGATAGTCTCATCAGGTGAAGGCTGCGGTGCTTCCGGAGCCAGCGGTGAGCCTGCATCCTTAAGTCGTTGGTTCTGATGAGGAAACGGAGGTGGATGTGCACCCATATCACTTATCACTTCCATGGCAGGTGGCTGATGGATCATCTGTTGTGATGTGGGAATCAATGGCGTGTCTTGTGGTGGAGCGATCTCCGGTTGAGATGTGGGGATCGTTGGCAAAACGTCGACCAATGCCGGAGGAGGAAGAGGGTCCACTACCACGTCTAGAGAAGGGATCGGCATGATCACATGCCTCTCTATCTCGATCATCGTCTCAGGCGAAGGTGCTTGCAGGAGGTGTTGTATATCTGGGAGCACGTCGTCAGCTGGCGTGGAGGATGAAACGAAACCATTCCGTCTCTCAGCAACGCTCTTCTGTGCTCGTCTGCCTCGCTGACTTTGGCGTGTTACCCTGCGAAGTAGAGGAGAGGGCAACATCCGGACCGCCTAGGAAGGCGATCCTTTGACTCCTGCACGATCACAAAACTCCACCTGATGCCACCAGGCTAGAGATAGGGAATCAGGGTGGACTCGGCGGACACCAAATCACCACAGGACTGACCCTGACGGCTTTGCAGGTGTGCAACCTAGCTGCAGGCGATGGCGCTACAGGTAGGCGGCCTAACAGCGGGCGGTGGTGCACAGGGAATCTTCAGGAGATGCTGAAGGAGGGGGAGCGCCCGGCTGCATCGTTCGACTGTTGGAGAACGGCGGACCCGAAACCCTAGAAGATGACAGAGATCTTCGTCGCTCATCCACCTTCACCTGATTACGCGAGCGAGTAGACCAGAAGAGGAAGGAGGGGGAGGGGCGGGGGGTGGACTCCGGAGGGCGGAGTGCCCTTCCGGAGAAAGGTGACGGCGGGTGCCGCCAGCGGAGATGGATATCCCTAATGCCGTTGTAACCTAGCTGCAGATGGATTTTTCAACCTGATCTCCTAGTTGGTATTTCAACAAGATATAAGCATATTACTAGTGAAATATAATAAACAATGGAAGCTAGAGCGCATAACCCTAACCATATAGATCATATCACATAACTATACTCCCAAATATTTATAAAAGTGGGCAAAAAACCAGGGTATGGGGTTCATAACCTCCATCCCAAAATAACATCAAGGCACATTACCTCAAATACCAAAGCATATTGTAAAACCATAGTACTACTAGATAGACAACATGCAATGTAAAGGAAAGTAAAGTTTGGTCATGATATTCAACAAGATTCTCCAACTAAAAGTGGGACATCAGACAAACAGATCCATCATGAACAAATTAGGGTTTCAGTGCACAAATAGCACAATATTGAGTAATTCCAACAATTAGGATTTCACAAGATATAGCATGAAGAAGAGTACACATCTTTGATTCTGAAGTACAATATCAGAAGAGAAGAGTCAAAATATATTGATTTCAATATTAGCGTCTCAAAAGAATTTAAATAGATATCAAATAAGATATTTCACATATATCCTTGAAATTAGGTCAAAAGAGAGAGAAAGTAGATTTGTTGCTCAATATAGACTCAGAGGGATGCAACAAACATCAAAAATGTGTATCCAAAGTCAATGTTCAACTCTATATCCAATGAAGGTATATCTTCACCTAATATCACAATATATGTACATTATTAATTAATGAGTATGTGTTAAACCCTATAAATATCAACTTTTAACCGGATTAGATTTAGGTAGTGAAACCTATAACTCAGATAAAGTTTATTTTCAAATTCTAAAACATATTTTTAAATAATTTTTGGATAACCATAGGATTAGTTATGATTTTAGAAGTTTAGACCAATTAAAAAATAAAGAAAATCCAGGAAAGCACCTAGTTGACAGTGGGGTCGCACTGGCCTCCCAACCAAGGTTGACCACCTGGCTACACCCCTTCTCATGATAACACAACTAGGGAGAACCAAAAATAATTAAAATCCCTAATATACCCTTTTTGAACGTGACACATATAAATAGATGTCAGGGAAAAGTCGGGAAATAAGAGGTCATCATCTTCTTCGTATCTTTTGTATAAGAAAGAAACACATAACTACACAAGCCTTGATGGAGGGAACTCAAAACCGGATCTTTAATCACCAAAACACCCTAGAGAAAACTCCATTACATCTATGAGACGTTAGCGGACTCAGAGACCTTGAAAAGAAGTGTCCATGCTCGATAACCCCTCATATGTGACCTCCGCCACTACTAGCTGGAGCAATAATCTTGTTAAAAACCAACATGGGAAGCAACATGACCAATAAGGATGGTATCAAAAACTCAGCAAGACCTTAATAGATACAAAGCAAGAGAAAATGCAGTGAAGACAAGCTAGATGGCGAAATCCATGGCTGAATTGCAAAAATTGTAACACAACATGAAAAGAGGGAAACTTGTGAAAGTACCTTGAAGGTATAAATTGGGGGCGCGAGTAGATTCCTAGTGACCCAAGGAGTTTAAGAAGACCATATTTCCAAGATCCTAGGGCCAAAATTCCCTAGTTAGACCATGTGTGGCCACTATCGATAAACTGACTAGGACGACAGGTTCTAGTGAGATCGTAGCAAAATGAGGAAAACCAAAGCTAGGGAGATATTATGGTAGATGTATCAGAGGAGGCAGTTTAGGTCTATATAAGCGTGACGGCCTATGGAAAATAGGAGAGTGCATAATCCATAGTCGACTAGGACTCTAGGAAATCCAAACCCCGATAAAGTTAGGCTCGTTTGACTCAGCTACAAGGAAGGATCATGGGAAGAGATAGATTAAGAAGAAAGGAGGAGCAAAAACTAGGATGAGGAGAAGGTGTAGGATCAAGTAGATTCTAGATTCTGTGGTGTCACAATCTGGAGGTGACAAAATCTCCTTATCACTTGATGTAGATCAAATAGTTCCTAAAGAGACTGACAAATGTAAAGTCTAAAACCCAGTGTGTCAAGATGACTTTAGGGAAAATTGACAAACAAGCATGTAATGCATAAATCATGATGTCACAATTTAAAACAAAGTCTGATTCACATTAGGATTTTAATATTTATGAATTTTCTTCTCTACTTAAATTGTGATACCTAGGATTATCCAATTAGGTTGAAACTTGACACCTAACCTAATGAGGACCCCAAGAATCTGATTTTGGGATTAGATTTAGTCTTTGAGATTAATTAGTATTTTTTTGTACAATTAGTGTTTAATTAAATTATCAAAAATTTATTAATATATTTTTTCATTATCCTCCAAGTTTAGGATTTAGAGTTCTAATGCCTTCTTATTATCGCTGTATGGGGTTATAAGAGGTTATCTTGCTCGAAATACATTCTTTTACTTCATTTCTCATGAACTCCTTCTATATAATCATTAAATAAATAATGGTACATCAATAATCTCCACTTATATTAAACATCCAATTATTGGCACATTTCATAAATTAGTCATATTATTGTCTATATGAATCAGATATTCATATTTACTCACTTATTTTCTACTAAATATGTACATCTAACCCCACATTATCCATTTATTAATATTTATGTAAATCAAATTACTTACTAACCATATTTGAGGCATATGATGTATATTAGTGAACAAGGTTAAACATATTACCTATTGATGTATTAATTTTCATATTAAGCCACAATCAGGTGATTAAGTCAAGTTCTTGTATATTATTACAAGACATATGATTTTAGCACCTAACCCCGCTAGTGTACTATGAAATTCACCAAGGATGTACATGTTAGGGTTAGATGATCACACCTTAGGGTTTAGGATTACATGATCACTATACAACTTGATACACACCCTTGCCATGCATAGGAACCAGGGTTAGCTTCCATACATCTCACTCTCCGTAACATCAGAGTTTAAAGGTCCATTACATGGTCAGGATCATATGTATTCACATTCAGGGTTAAGAGGGCAGTTACTCATATTATGTGCATTATTCCTTAATATAGAAAAAAGCATATTAGTGTATCACTCTAAACTCATTTGGTCAAAACCAAATATCTAAGCATGATCTATCCTTCTACTTAGGGGTGCCAATGGGGAGGGTAAGGTATTACCCTTACCCTTACCCACCAAGAGTGACAGGTAAGGGTATGGGTAATTCCCCACTCCACCAATATCCTTACCCTCCCCTTACCCTTACCCTCTTACCCATAGGGTAAACGGGGAGGGTAAGGGTGAGGCGGGGAAGTTATATGTCTTCCCAAACTATTTGCTAATATTAATAATAATACACTTCCCAATATATTTATATATTTAAGTGAGATATGAATATGCTCAATAATGACTATAATTATTCACAATGATGCTAAGTAATGATCTAAAACATTATGTCAAATGGTATATAAACTAGAAAATAGTTCATACATGTTGGTTTTACACCTTCAAACTGATGTATACATGACCAAATTAGCTACATGAAAAGTAAATAAGAAAACTATGTATTATATTAAATGATGACCACATAATATTAAATATTTAATAGACATAAACAATAAATTACAATATATTTAATTTATTATATATAAATATTGGTGGGTAGAGGGTAAGAGGGTATGGGTAATGCCTTACCCTTACCCTTACCCACTAAGGTAGTGGGTTAGAGGGTAGCAGGTAGGTGGGTAAAGGGTAAGAAAATATTTTACCCTTACCTTTCCCCTACGGGGTATGGGTAAAGGGTAAACGGGTTAACCCTTACCCATTGACAACCCTACTTCTATTCTTGGAATTAGGGTTTTCCAAGATAGGATGGGAAAATCTCGATAGTTTAGAGGACATCACCCCTTAAATTGGATTTTGTCCCCCCAAATGAGCATATCCATAATCTATCAAGTACTACCTTTACACCCCTTAAAAAGGTTTAACCTACCAAGTCAAACTGAACTAGAGGTACAAGGGTGAGTCTAACCAAACCATGTATAGAATCTATCACTTCATCACATACTCTACAATATCATTGTACATCAATGTCTATGATCTAAGAGTAATATAACCATGTGATTCTAATCTGGGTATCACAACTTACTACCTACTTCATTACATATTTTTAGTCATAAATTAGATTTTATGGCCTCAAAACTAAAGCATGGGAATGACCCCTAATACCAGAAAGAAAAAGGCACATGTTGTCCCGACTAACCACATAAGGTTCACTCATTTAAGAAAATTTATAATAGTTCCTTAGATTATATCTCTTTCTATCACCATAACTTCAATCCCCACATAACATTAAAAACCAAAGAATATTATAAACCATAGTACTACTAAATCAACAATAACTCAATGTAGAAGAAATTAAAGTTTAGTCATGATATTCAACAAGATTGTCCAACTAAAAGTGGGACATCGAACCATAAAAACCCATCATGAAGAAATTAGGGTTCTTGTGCACAAATATAACAATATAGAGCAATTCCACCAATTAGGGTTCAACTAGATATTGCATGAATAAGAGTACAAATCTTAGATTCCAAAGTACAATATCAGTAGAGAAACGTCAAAATATAATGATTTAAATATATGAGTCTCAAAAGAATTTAAATAGATCTCAAATAATAGATTACACATTATCCTTCAAACTAGGTTAAAAGTGAGTGAGAGGAGGATTATTACACAATATAGACTAAAAGGGATGTAGTATACCTCAAAACCTATCCAAAGTCAAGGTCCAACCCTATATCCAATAAGAGTACATATTCACCCAATATCACATTAGATGTACATCATTAATTAATGGTATTATTTCAAACCCTAGAAATATCAACTTTTACCCAAACTGGATTTAGGTAGTGAAACCTATACCATTAGATGGAGTTTTCTTTTTATTCTAAAATATATTTTTAAATTTTTTTATAACCACGGAATTAGTTATGATTTTTAGAAGTTTAAACCAATTAAAAATAAATAATGAAAATTCACAAAAGTGCCCAATTGGCGGTGGAGTCACATTGGCCACCCAACCAGGGTCGTCCACCTGGTTAGACTTGTTCTCATGAAAACACAACTAGGGAGAACCAAAAATGATTATCAAAATCCCAAAAATACCCTTTTTGAGTGTGACACGTATAAATAGATGTAAAGGCAAAGTCATGAAAGGAGGGGGTCATCATCTTCTTCGTATGATCTGTATATGTGAGAAAGATATAGATACTCAAGCCTCAATGGTAGGAACTCAAAACCTAATCTTTGATCACCAAAATAACTTGGAGAAAATTCCATTTCATATACGACACCCCAATGGACTCAGAGACCTCGAAAGAGAGTGCCCAAGCTCAAAAGTCCCTAACCTGTGACCTCTTCCACTACTAGAAAGAGCATGACACTTATTGGAAACCAGCATGTGAAGTAGTGGGATGAAAGAGGATGGTATTGAAAACTTGGCCACACCACAACTGATCCAAACCAAGGAAATCACAGTGAAAAAAAACTAGATGACGGAGTTCATGGCTAAATTACAGAAACTGTAACATAGGATGAAAAGAGGGAAACTTTTGAAAGTACCTTGAAGGTATAAATTTGGAGTACGAGTAGATTTGTAATGACCAAACAAGTTGAAGCAGACCGTCTTTCCAAGACCCTGGGGCCAAAATCCCCCGGTTGGACCCTATGTGGCCACCATAAGTAAACTGACTAGGATGACAGTTCTGGTGAGATTGGGGCAACATGAGGAAAACCAAAGTTGGTGAGTGATTGTGGTTGATGCATTGAAGGAGGTGGTATGGGTCTATATAGGCGCGACGGACTGTGGCGGCTGGGAACCAAAAGCATGTGAGAAACATGGGAGCACAAAATCCATAGTCGATTGGGACTCTTGAAAATCCAAACCCGGGTAAAGTCGGGCTCGTTCAACTCAATCGCACACAAGGATTGTGGGAAGATATAGAGTTAGAAGCAAAAAGGATAGAAAAGAATAAGAGGAGAAGGCACAGAACCAAGTAAATTATAGAGTCAATGATTTCACAGTCTGAAGGTAGGAGAGAATATCCCCATCACCACGACTAAATTGAACAATTCCTAAAGAGTTTAAGAATCATAAAGTCTGAAACCATAATTTGTCACAGAGACTTTAGGGGAAATCGAGAAACAAGCATGTAACAAATAAATCATGATGTCATTATTTAAATCAAAGTTTCATTCACGTTAGGATTTTAATTAGATATTTTCTTCTCTACTTAAATTGAGATGCCTACGATAAATAAATTAGGTTGAAACTTGGCACCTAACCTAAGTAGGACCCAAGGAATCCGATTTTGGGATTAGATTTAGGTTTTGAGGTTATATACTATGAGTTTTTGTACAATTAGGGTTTAAGTCAATTATCTCAAAATCTATTAATATTTTAGCATTATCCTCCAAATTTAGGATTGGAGTTTTAATGCCCTCTTATTATCATCTTATGGGGTTATAAGAGGATATCTTTCTAGAAATACATTGTTCTACTTAGTTTCTCATTATGTCCTTCAATGTAATCATCAATTTAAATAATAGCACATTAATAACCTCCACTTACATTAAACATCCAATTATTGTAATGTTATATAATTTGTCATTTTATTGTCCATATGAATCAGTTATTCATATTTACTCATTTATTTTAACTAAGTATGCACATTTAACCTCACATTAGCAAATTCTGCATTTTTATATAAATCAAATTGCTTTTTAACCATATTTGAGGCATATGATGTATATTACAGAACAAGTAAAACATATTACCTATTTATGTATTGATTTTCATATCAATCCGCGATTAGGTGATTACATCAAGTCGATGTATATTATTACAAGACATACGATTATGGAACCTAATGTCACTAATATACCAAGAAAGTCACCACAGATATACATGATAGGGTTAGATGATCACTACTTAGGGTTTAGGACAACATGATCACTATACAACCTGATAAACACCCTCTACATGCACAAAGACTATGGTTAGGTTCTATATAACTCACTCACCATGACATTAGGGTTTAAAGGTCCATTACATGTGTGAGAACCTGTTACACTAAATGATATTACTCAAAACATAAAACACAATCAATCACTAATTAATCACATACCAAAAAATATGGGTAAATTAAAATTGATTTCAATGTCAGCACCCGCTCATAAACATTTTCATAAGAGCCCAAAATCTTTCTTATATCCATACTATGCCAAGAATTTGATACAAATTGTTCTATTGCCTTAGCCACAACATATATACACAGGAGAACAATATTCGTATATGCCACAAAAACAAGCATTAATATGATACCAAAAGTCTGATTCGTTTGAAACACCATATACAAACTTTTCCTACCCGGACCTGAGAGTACAAGGATGACTCTAGGACACACTAGACGTCTAATCAACTTTCTCAAGGATTCATTACTACAACTCCTCTTTGCTGCCACATGTTTATTTTCATCACTTCTGATTACCTAAAAAGAAGTGGTGAACCACAAGTGTGATACCCATGTCCCAGTAAGAGATATAACCTCTCGCAATGTTTATTGATTACATCATTTTAAGTAATTAAATATTTAAGTAGTTTAATCAGATATAACAAATAAGATCAGCAGTACTGATGATTAACAAAATACATAACGAAGCACATAATAACTATCATCATTATCCATACTATCATCCTTTATCTTGTTGACAATATAAGCAATTCAATAGCGTATGCATATCTAGCATCATGATCAAGTCTAGTAACATAGAATAGCTAACAACATGAGCATGTCTAACTGGTTGAACATATCAACATCATAAGAAGAGCTAACAACATAAGCACAACTATCTGGAAAAGCATGATTAGCTATATATGCATCTCTAGTTACAAAGGCATGGCTAGCATGCTAAACATAACTAACAACATAAGATAGCCAGCATCATGATTATAATCAACAATAGTAGTATAGTTATCAACATAATCATGGCTACTATATGTACGCATCTACAATCTTAAGCATATCTACAACATAAGTATATCTACTATCTCTTAATTACACTAAGCGTCATATTTATGTAAAGAGAACAAACAAGGGTTATCATCCAATGTGAAGCGTCATGTATAACCCAAAATAGATATGCTATATGGCTGTATTACATCTTTTATTATGCCCTGACGGATTTGATGATACCACTCAAAATCCAACTGACCACTGCCAAGCTAAAATTAGTGCCATACAAGATCTAGGAAGCGTCGGACTCCTAAGATATTCTCTGCCCTCGGTTAGTATGGGTTCGCCACAACAACACATAAGGTCAAGCTGCTAAAAACCTAGTACGTCCTTGGTACAGGTCACGACACTAGTGAAAGGAGGTGGGTACGCATACCCTACCATTCGAGGTACAACCGCAGTTGTCCTCCAATCTTGTCACATATATAATCATCGAGACATGACCGCAGTCATTCTCAATCAAATTATATGTATGAGGCATGACCATAGCGAACCTCCACAATCTACATTGTGGATGACAAGAATGTATCCTCGACTTGCCACCCCCACATACTCAATAGTATGCGCTCCGAGTTTCCCTTAAGAATACTCATTTCACCAACTGGAAAATTTTGACACTCAAATGGATCTATGGCACATGACACTACATGATTAGAGTTTCACTTGATTAGTTATGCCAATTGGGTGAATTAAGGCTGCATCAAACAAGTGGACATACAAACCCTAATTCACTTCTAACAAGCACATAAATATCACAACTTTAAACACTATAGCAAAAATGCCCATTAGTGGCTTTTATTCTAGTGGCTTTTCGAAAAAAAAAGCCACTATCTATCTAATGTACATGCATTTGTAATTAAAATGCCACTAAACCACCTATTATAGAGTTTATAAAAAAGACTTAACATTAAAGGCATTCTTATATTTAATTAGTGGCAATTTTAAATTGCCAAACCAAATGATGAAGTAGTTGTAATATATTATCTATCTGAAATTTTCGTTCACTTCTCCCGCTTTTCCTTCGCACTCCAACGCAATAGCTAGTATCACGGTTGACTGTGGCGATTGATCTCCCTAATCCCTCATCCATATTCTTTCGAAACTGACAACACGTGGAGGAGATATAGCCCGGACGATCGTCGCTCACCCTAACAACGTCTTAGAGGATTGCGCACATCGATTGACTGGTGGCCGCGTGTTGATCGCAATGTGGAGGATTGCTTTTGACTACTGATCGGTGAAGTGCCACATTGCCGGTGTCGAGGAAGCCAGGAGTACACTTTGCCGACACCGAGGAAGCCAGGAGTCCACTTTGCCGACACTGAGGATGCCATTACTACATTGGCCGCAGGTGATTAGTCCCAACCAAATTACAAATAGATTCACTTCCCCAACCATTATCACCATCACAATCGACTGCTTTGTCTTGATTCACACTTGTAGAGGAAGAACCGTCTCTGTAAGATATATTCCTACCTCTACGATTTACTTGCCCCTCCCATAATTTTTCTATATTCTTGCTTTATTTTGGATTGATTTCAGTTTCACATTGAAAAATGGTATGTCGATGTATTACATGTTTTAATTCTCTTATTCGAGTAAGATCTGTGCAGAAGCTGGAGTTCCTTGTTTACTCGTTATTCCTAATCCCATGACTGACTTGGTTAATTACACTAGCAAGGAGAATCACTGTTTGGCAATGTGCATCTTGTACTGGTTATGGAGGGAGAGGAATAATAGAGTTCATGAGAATGTGGAGATGCAATCATGGGTTTGATGATGGGTATCTAATCACCACTTTCTTTAGTGGTCTAACTCTTACTAACAGACTGTCCATCAATGTAGATTTTGATATCAAGGAGGAACGACAAACAAGATAAGGTCAGAAATAACTCAAATTGTAGCCAGCATCAACTTCAATAGTTATAAACATAAGATAGAAAAGTAACCAAATAATCAAATCTCATTACTTCCATTAATTTAGGGGACTAAGACTTGAAGAAGTATAGGATAATGGAAATTTGATCGTGGACATTACAACTGAGTCGACGTTTCAGTTGCAACCAGTAAAGCTAAGATCATGCAACAAGTGATAGGTGAGTCTGTATCTATTCCAGAGTTGGTAAACTCGGATTAAGCAGGCTCAATTTCTATTTGGAAGGAAGAGGAATTTCATTTATTTCCACCAAGTAAGAGGCAAGCCCAACAACTTATAATTTAAAAGCTCTATTTTAGTTAGTTCAGGCGAAAGAGTTCAAAATGTTATATCAAATAGAGTGTTGTCACCATGGGCATGGTGATGGGTATCCAATCACCACTTTCTTTAGTTGTCTAACTCTTAATAACATGTTGTCCGTCAATGTAGATTTTGATGGCAACTTCTTAGGTTTAGCTGTTGAAAACTTGGTTATGATAACTAACAATATGGAATCCCATCAATTTGGGTGGGACTAAATAAGAGGAATGGTTGGAAATAGATCTTCATTACCAACTGCTAATCACAAAACAATGATTGAACTTCTTACAACAAAGATAGATATGATAGCCATAGATTTTTTTGAAGTAAAACAGACAAATTTCATTATGGAGGGGCCATACGGCATCTACATGAGGAGAAAAACAAACTAAAAGACCACACAAAGATCAAGAACAGATACAAACCACCACAAAAACTCATATCGGAATCTGATAAGGATAATGATGTATAGATTCCTCTTCTCCTTCACTGGCTAAGGCAGCTTTTTATGAGGAATATCTTCAACCTGAGTATGTATATGTGGTAGAGTACCTGCACCAAATTGGTGTTCCAAAAGGATATTTTTCCCGCACCTGCTGCCATACAAACTCCACAACAAAATTGACCGAGAAAGAAAAATCTACCACGAGAAGAGAAAGCAACGCCGATTAACAACGAGATAGACAAAACAAGAGAACAATCTAAACAGAAAGCCCATAAAAGAGAAAGGGATAGGAAACTCGTCACAGCCGGGCTCAACGACAGAGAGGAAGAAGATCGCTGCCTCCAAAGACACCATGTCCACACACCTCCTGAAGAAGAGACTCTGCTGATGACGGGCGAGAAGAGGCCGAGGGGGAGCGGGGCACCGCTTTACGGCGGCCAAACCCCCTCCCCCCAGTCGTCCGCCTATGCAAGAAGAAACCCTAGCGGCGCTAGGGTGAGAGATAGATGTTAGAACTTTGAAGGAACATAGTACCAAGGCTAAGAACCACATGTAAACTACCACGACTTGTGTCACATGTTATGAACAAGGTCACACATCAAAGCATTGCATATATACTTATGTTACCAAGGAATCAGACGAAGATAGAGTCGAGAATTTTTTTTGCTAGTTAAGGCTAGGTCATGTTGGATTCTCTTATGGGAACACTACAATTGTAGAAAGCTATCACCTTTTTAGCACACCTCTAAGACACATGGATATTAATGAGGCCAAGAATCACTAAGATTTATGCATAACAACTTCCAACAAAGTACAAATTAAGATTTTATAATCGTTGGAATGGTTTTGAGACAAGGAACCTCCCTGATATTAGACTTGGTATGCCATCCTGATTCCCATGTTCTAATTAGAATCTAATTTTAATGAAGTGTAATTATTCATGGTTATGGTATATACATGAAATTAGGTTTGATTAGGCTTAGCTATTTTTAGTATACACTGTGATATGTCATTACCCACATCAATTTTCTTCTATGTTTTTAGATTAGTGTATATAAATAGGTTACGAAACAATGTCATTTTATTGTTATATGTTTCCCTTTAATAAAAGTGAGAAATCTAATATGTTCTCAAAAGTAGAGAGGCCAAGAATGATTAAGCATCTCATCTTCATCACAGTTAGTTTGTATACCAAAATACTTGGGTTGATCCTGCTATATAGTAGAAACTATACTTCAAATGAAATTTTTAAAAAGTAGGGGCTTACTGAGCAACACTGACTTGTAAAGGGGGGGTGCTAGTCTGAAGATGATACAACTAAGAAATAGCAAAGAAAAATACACCATTTCCCTTCACCATGAATTAGTTACATGTGAGCACAATTATATTCAGTTCATTCGATTCCCCTTGTCAAAGGGGGGGTGGTTGCTCCTCTTGTCATATTCTGTTCATTCTGATTCTGGACTTTTGGATGCTATGCTGCTATTCTTATGCTTGGCCAGGGTTTAGTCCTTTTCTCCCACCTCTTGTCAGGCTCTGCTGGTTGAAGCTTCTGTTGGTTTTGATTGGAAGGTCTTGTATGTTGTTTTCTTTTGAATCCTTTTTTCCGATGTGGTTTTGAGTGATGTTCTACTTTTTCCTTCTATTGGTTATCACTGGTTGAAGGATATGTGATATATCCTTGGGTTGGTTTGTCTTTTCCCTATTTGATGTCATCCAAGGATGGGATTCTATGCTGGCTCTTTCCTATGGAAGTGCTTCATGAAATGGCTTCGTATGGTTCTCCTTTTCTTAAGGCTCTTTTGGGAATCTTTGAAATGATATCCCTATCCTTTGAAAATAGGAGTTTTGGCCGACCAAAAAAGGAATATAGCCATGATTGAGTACCATGTTATGAAGAACATACACCTTGGTGTTCAGCTTCATATCAGGGAGTGTATCTTTGGTATTTTTTTGTATAGATTCCTACTTTCTGGCTGTATATGTTCTAAAGGTTTGTAGAAGGTGAGCTTGTAGAAGCTGAGGTTGTAGGTTTGGAAACCATGTTGGTGTTTTTGAGGTTTATGAATTCTCCTTTGATACTAGCGGATAGGACCCAGGCTCCTGTTCATTTTCTGATTCAGTTCAAAATGATTAGAATGTGCCTGGGTCCTTATTATAAGTATGTTCTTTTATCCTTTTAAAAAGTATTTCAAACATAGTGTCATGTACTCATAAAACTAAAGATGCAGGAATCTATCCCATTTACATATAGGTTAGAGAATAATAACCTCACATAACTCATTTAGAAAATTTACAATTTTTGGATGAATCCTTCTTGTAACTCATTTAGACAATTTACAATTTTTAGATGAATCCTTCTTGTCATAAAAATTGTGGTACTATCAAAATAATAAGATGATAAGATATCTTGTAGTAGTGTTTTGATACACACAGAAGTACAAGACTGTAGTAAAAATTTGGAAAGACACCAGTAACCTCTTTAAATAGGTCTCACACCTTATATAGTTGTGCATCGATACTCCAAATTAAATAGGTCTCACACCTGTACAAAATAAGCCAGAAAGCATTAAACTCTTTGATAATCTAAAATATGAGTCTTGATTCAAAAAATAGATAATAAGTGTCACCTCATTGTATGAAATACCAAGATACATCAAATTGTAGAAAATAGAAGTTACTTCTTTGAAATTCTCAAAGAAGGATTAGTGAACATTGGACCAATTGCAAAGATATAGGACATGATCTCCTCTATTAGATTTCTTTTCAAGATATCATGTATACCACAATAAAGTTGGTTATGATAAGAAATAA
Organism: Alisma plantago-aquatica; assembly: GCA_963693085.1. Taxonomy (NCBI): domain Eukaryota; kingdom Viridiplantae; phylum Streptophyta; class Magnoliopsida; order Alismatales; family Alismataceae; genus Alisma; species Alisma plantago-aquatica. The sequence continues at coordinate 941,474,380 of OY856410.1, read as the reverse complement.
AAGGTTAACTGATGTTATACAACTTTTTCTAAAAATATATAACATCGTTATATGTACTTACAATTTGTTAATACTAATATTTTGTAGACATTGTCCACCCACAACAATCACTATGACCTGGGCCTCTATGCCAATGTTAATGTTCCCTATTGAAGAACAATTGGACATAATCCTAGATGATTGTTCCTTAAACCAACTAACCATACCCAAACATTGGCATTCTTTAAAAGGAAGACACTACAGGCCTGGTGAAGTGACCCTAAATTTTGGCAATTATTCACATGTTATCGAGGTTGAGTATGATTTAGCAGGAAATTTTGTATCAAAATCCAATTGGTGTGATTGGATTAGAAAGATACTAGTGGGCCATAGCAACAAACTTTTTCTCCATCTAGTTGGCCATAATACCATCAAAGTTTGGATAACTAACATCAACTGCGAGAACCCCGATCATCTACGGCAGTATGAACGCACGATGGAGGATATCAGCTTGGACGAATTTGATGATGAGGCCCCTCTCAGTTCAGATATGTCTAAATACAGTGAGGAGCTCCAAGACACAGCAAAATCATCAAAAAGACCACTGTAGGTCCAATTAACAAATATAATTGTCAAGACAAAAAATTTGTGTTTACACTTTTTGTCTTAAAGCAATCAATCCTCATAGCTACTTTCTTTTCTAAACTTCAGGAGAAGATCACCACAATGAAAAGTCCTTGAAGTTACTGATGTGCGACCATGTTGGTGTAGTATTTAGTTGTCTATCTATCTAGAATTGTATGTATTAATAGTTATTTTAATTATGTGCATGTTTAGGGGTACACCAACCCCTTTGTTTAGTTACTATTTAGGGGTACACCCCTGTGTGTGGATGTAAAAATAGATTAATGAATGGAACTAAAAGTTGCTATATGAATGCTTATAAATCAAGTGTGTGTTCCCATGAATGTTCCAAATTCATAAATCCATCCTATATAATGACACATTCGAAACCCAACAATAAAAAGAAATATGCATATCCTATTATCTTACAAATTACTGATAAATTTCATTATAGATGTTCTTTTATCCTTATTATAACTATGTTCTTTTATCCTTATTATAAGTATTTCAAAAAATGCTGGGGCGCCCGCCTAGTCGGATAGGCTCACGTGAACTTCATTTGCATGATTACACTAGTATTTTCTCATATTGTATAGTCTTTTTTAATATGACATACTTACTCATATGTTATATGTTTTACTATTTTTATACAATGGATAAGTCTTGGATAGTAAAGGATGACTGAACGAGCAGTAAATACTTATGTGGAGTATCTAATTTTTGGATCTCTCTTTTGAACATTCATCAATTGGAGATAAGATTGTATGCCCATGTAGAAAGTGTGCTAATGTATACCAGATCACCAGAAAGACTGCATTGAGCCATCTACTGTGGCATGGCTTCTTACCAAGCTATATTTCTTGGTCTTTTCATGGTGAAGATGTTGATGTTCAAATGGATGCTCCTACTGATTAGGGAGATTTCCTTGATGCTGGAAATTTGCAAGATATGTTGCATGATACTTTTACGAGTTTCAGTGAAGATGGAAATACAAAAGGAGTGGAGCCATCTAGTGATCAACATTTCAATATTGACAAATTTTATATCTTGTTAAAGGATTCTGAGACAAAATTATATCCAAGATGTAAGAAATATAACAAACTTGCTTGCATCATAGAATTCTATCACCTGGTTTGTCTTAATGGCTTGAGTAAGAAAGCATCATTTATGTTTCTTACGTTCTTTAAGAAGATGCTACTAGAAGGAGAACAGTTACATAATTCATTTTATGAGCTAAAAAAGATGATTACGGGGTTGGGATTAGATTATGTGAAGATTCATGTTTGTAAAAATGGTTGCATGTTGTTTTGGAAGGATTTTGCTGATAAAGACATCTGTGATACATGTGGAGCATCAAGATGGAAACTGAGTACAATCCCATATGATGATGGCGAGCTTGCAAAAAAAACCAAGAGAATACCTGTCAAAGTGCTCAGACACATTTCACTTATACCCTGCCTAATGCGATTGTTCATGTCATCAAAAAACTCTTCCTTAATGAGGTGGCATGTAGAAGAATATGAAAAAGATGACAAGTTAAGACACCCGGTTGATTCACTTGCATAGAAAACATTTAATGTGATGCATCCAGAGTTTGCTACAGACACTAGAAACATTCGATTGGGACTTGCAACTGACGGATTTAATCCTTTTGGGGCAATGAGTACTTCTTACAGTACATGGCCTATTGTGATTATTCCATATAATTTACCTCCTTAGTTGTGCATGAAGCAACCATATTTTATGTTGTCCCTACTCATTCCCGGACCAGCTTCACCCAAAAATATAGATGTGTACTTGCGTCCATTGATTGATGAGTTGAAAGAACTATGGGATACTGGTGTACACACATACGACGCTGGAACCAATGAATTCTTTTTGATGTGTGCTTCTTTATTATGGACTATTAGTGATTTTCCAGGATATGCACATCTATCTGGTTGGAGTACTAAAGGCTACAAAGCATGTCCCTATTGTAATAAAGATATTGTCTCACATTGGTTGCCACATAATCGTAAAGTTTGCTACAGAGGACACCGTAGATTTTTGCCAACTAGCCGTAGATTCTGAAAAGAAGAAAAGGCATTTGACGGTGAGCAAGAATTTAGGTGTCCACCAAAACCTCCTTCTGGAGCTCAAATCTTGTCACAATTGGAGGACGGAAGAATTGTAATTGGTAAGAAAAGGCCAAGAGGTAAGGATTGAACACACAATTAGGAAAGGAAAAGCATCTTTTTTGAGCTACCATATCAGAAAACTAACATTGTAAGGCACAATCTCGATGTCATGCACATTGAGAAGAATATATGTGAGAGTATTGTTGGAACATTGCTAGGTTTGAAGGATAAAAGTAAGGACAACTTGAATGCAAGGAAGGATTTGGAGGATATGGGAATCAAATTTCCGCTTCATCCAAAAACTATTGGTAAATATACCATCCTACCTCCAGCTTGCTATACAATGAAAAAAGATGAAAACATATTATTTTGCAACCTCATAAATCTTTCAAAGTTCCATACGGGTATGCATCTAAAATATCTAGATGTGCACGGCCGAAGGATCAGAAGATGCTACCAATGAAAAGTCACGATTACCACGTGCTGATGCAACAACTTCTGCCATTAGCTATCACTGTGTCCTTGCCCAGTAAGAATGCTAAGTCGTGTATTATTAATCTTTGTCGCTATTTTCAAAGGTTGTGTAATAAAGTCATAGATCCAAATGAATTTGCTGCATTGGAAAATGCAATAGCTGTGACACTTTGTGAGATGGAGAAGATATTCCCTCCATGTTTTTTTGACATAATGGTGCATCTATTAGTCCATATCGCTTATGAAGCTAAGATAGCCGACCCTGTTTAGTATCGTTGGATGTATCCAATAGAAAGGTAACTTTTCATACGTCGTGATGACTTTACCTATTGGAAAGTAATTTGTCATAATATTTTCCTCAACTTTTTTATCAGGTATCTGATGACCCTAAAAGGATATGTTCGTAATAAAAGATATCCATAAGGATCAATAATAGAAGGATATATAGCCAATGAGTGTCTAACTTTTTATTCAAGATACTTGGATGGAGTTGAAACAAAATTAAATCGGACAAATAGAAACGATACTGACGAAGCAAATTTGGAAAACGAGCCAACACTTGACAGTGATGATTGGTCTATTTTCTCGACAGTAGGTGGTATTGGTTAAATGGTAACATGTGTCTTGGATGAACATACATTACAAGCCCATAAGTATGTACTATTCAACTGTGAAGCAATTGAACCCTACATTAAGTAAGTTAGTGTCAAGTGTCTTCTATTAATAAAATGCTATAACATATTCCAATGACATATTGCACATATTTTGTATTCAGGGAGCACTATGATATCATTAGGCAAAAACATCCTTAGAAGTCCTTAAAGGAGGTTCAGAGAATACATAGTAACTCATTTGATGGATGGTTTAAGGAACAAGTTTAGTTGTGGTAATTAAATTTGTGATGCTTCATGAAAAAAGTCTAACAAAGTTTTCTTTTGTTAGATTGAGACAGTCCTAAGAACAGAGATGGTGGATGATAAAATCAAGTTTCTTTCTCAAGGTCCACATCAATTGGCCATTAAGTACAAGGGCTATGTTGTCAATGGTCACATATTTCATACCAAGGCAAAAGATGCAAATCGAACAACACAAAATAGTGGAGTCTTTCTGGTAGCTAAGATTGATTGTTATTCTAAAACCACTGACCGCAATCCAATTACTAGAGATGTTACCTACTATGGTGCTTTGAAGGATGTTATTATGCTCAATTATTATGAACACTTTAAGGTGTCATTATTTAAGTGTGGTTGGGTGGACATCTACTCAAAGAGGGGAATCAAGCATGATGAACATGGGTTGACTCTTGTTAATTTCAGACGACTTCAAACTACAGGAGAACCGTTTGTAGTGGCATCTCAAGTTGGACAAGTATTTTATGTAGAAGATGTCACTACAAAAGGGTGGCATTTTGCTATAAAGATTGCCCCACGGGATATGTTCAACATGGAAGAACAATCTTGTATTGAGAATGTCAAAGCTTATGTGCAAGGTGAAACTAGAGATGGGCCATCAATGAAATCATTGGATGAAGATACTGATTGTGACATAGTTAGATTGGATATGGAAGGAATTACTGTTGATAGTTCAACAATTGAAAAAGACCAATCCCGAATTCAGGAGGATTATGAAAGTGTATCTCAAAGTGATGATGATGAAAGTTTTGAATGAGAAGATTACAAAATAGCAGCCAATGTTTCTTTTAGTTTGTGATTAATATTTGACTTAAATAAGCCTTTTTTGGCTCGATGTATCTCTTTAATTTTCTGTCTCACATTATGCTCTAGCTAGGTTTATGCATTTTGCATGTCTGACATTCTTCTTAATCATATTTATCCTTGTCTGTACTGTTGTTTATAATTATATTCAATTAAATATCTATTTTTCATTTTTAATTAGTAATTATAAAATTGTTATTATAATGTTCAATATTTTTGTAAATGTCTTCATTTTTATGTGACTTGATATACTCATGATGAGAGAACAGTACAATGACAATCGCCATAACATGACAACCACAATGAATGATAAGAACAACAACAATGAATCTTGTACGACGACTCATTTACCTAGCATTACTCGACATGGTTGTTGGAAATCTTTGAACCTATCATCCTCAAATCGCTCCAAAAAATTTTTAGCTTCCCTTCCAACTAAAATTTGTAATGATAGAGCAAAAAAAATCAGTAAAATTGTTGCTAGCTCTGCAAAAAATATCCAATCAGCTGCGTCTCCCCAAAACTCTAATATGGTTGGTGGTTTGAAATCCTCTCAAACATGCACATCTAAAAAGGAGATGGGAACAAGGTTCCAAAATCAGCACAACAAAAAAAGTGGTGATAAAGTTACAAGATCAAGAAATTTGCAGCTATCACGTGTGCCTAATGTCAATGCTTCTATGTCTATTCATTCAAGAATTGTAGAGAATAGATCTGCCAGTAACCAAAACAACAATGTATTTCCTGATAACATGGACCAAAGTGACATCTCTGATCACCATGTTGAGTCATTGAATGTTACAACAACACCTTCAGATGGGCTAGGTAATCATTTCATTCATATCATTGCATTTATAGTGCTGCATTTAATGATATATAATTTTGCATATGTAATTTATCCTTTATGAATGAATGCTTAGGTCAAAAACACCGAGGATGTGGCCGAACAAAATGTTTGAAAGTTTGGAAAAGAAAGCCCGACTATCCAATCCCCATTGAGAAAAATCAATATGGACAACCTGTAGGTGAAAACCAATGTCACTTATCAAGTTTTCTGATAACCATTGCAAGAGATCCCAATCTTTGTCCACTAAACTATGAGGATTGGAGACAATTTATAGAAAATAAAAAAGATTCTATATGGAATTTTGTGAAGGTATATTATTAAATTTTATTTTTAAATGGTTAAATGAAGCTTCTAATTGATATCCTTTATGTCGGTAGAGTAAATTCACAATGGATTCAGATATGAAGGAGTGGACAATGAAGAGACTAGGAAAGAAATGGAAGGACCACAAGTGGGAGTTAACGAGACTATACTTCCTAGAAAATAGTCCATACGAACAACAAATTGAACAAGTTGTTCCCCGCGTGGGCAAGTCGCATTGGAAATTTCTTGTCGATTATTGGAGGAGTAATAAAGGAAAGGTAATATTATTATTTGTATTTGTTGATACATACAGTACCATACAGATAATTACTATGTACAATACTGCAATGTTTTCCACAGAGGAAGTCTATAACTAACAAGACAAGCAGAAAATTTCAAAAGGTTAGCCACACAACAGGAACCAAGTCATTTGCATGTCTGAAATATGATGTAAGCTAGTAATTTTTGTGATCCATTTAGACAATTTGATGGCATCCGTTTATTTGATGTTTACAATAACCTTGTTTGAATGATAAAAATGGAGAAGGAAACAGGCGGAGAAGTGGATCCCATAATGTTTTTTGAGAAAACTCATCGTAAAAAAGATGGGAGCATAGTTGATGTTGAATCCGCCAAAATTTTGGTACAACACATAATATCCTATAGTATTATGTTACATATACTAATTTCAAAGAGCTATATATTTGGTATAAAATGCATCTCGTATGATTTGTTGTATGTAGGAAAATTTTTCTGAGGTAGGAGAAGAGCTGTGAAGAAAACAACCTGATGTTACTTCGGATGAAATTTATAGGCATGTTATGGGAGAAGAGAGACCATGATATGTTCGTGGTTATGGACTTGTACCATCTCCTTCGGATATATGGGGAAAGAACCATAAATACTGAGAATCTGAAGAAGTGCAAAGGAAGCATTTCCAGGATAAGCTTGAAGAACAACGGTTGGAATTTGATGCAAAACTTCAACAACAAAAAGATGAATTCAACCAAAAATTAGGAGTTACTTGCCTTAATTGGAGCAGGAAACAGTCAAGCACAACATGTTGGCACTGGCCAAGTATGAATACATTTTATACAAGATGTGTGTTATCAATTATTTTCCATGTTGACTTTAATGGACTTATGACAAAAATAAAATAATTGTGCAGACAAACTTATCAATGCAAACTCCACTCCATATAAGACATTCATCATTTAAGAAGGGACAAGTATGTTTGTATTTGTGTAAATTGCACTTGATTTTACATTTATATAAATTTGTTATGTAAACTATATTTTGTTTCTAGGATATGTATCTGCTGAGTTTTACAGATCCAGATGCTAGAATTGCATTCGGTCGAGTCTCTGAGGTTAACCCCATGAAAAGGGTGGGAGGTGCAATTTTAGACTCATCATTTGTTTCTATTTATGTAGAGGTTGCTTTGTTGGGAAACGATCCTATAGTGAGACCTTATGATCAATATCAATCTATTGAGGATGTTGTTGGCAACGTCATAACATGGCCGAAAACACATATGTTGCCAAGGTGAGCATAAAGTATTGCTTATACTGTTACATAATTGAAAACAAAAGTAGTATTTAAAGTCATTTCCATTTATTGCAGGACATGGAGTTTAAAGTTAATTACATTCTTAGATACTATCTAAAGAGAGGAGAGCTATAGTTGTTTTTATTTAATCCAATTTTTTATTTGTACATGTCGATCCAAAGAATGGTGTTTCATGTCCATTGTCGTAGACAATGTTGCCAAATAACAATCCTATTTTATTTTGACCTGCTTTTAATTTTGTTATGGATAATCTTAGTATTATGGATGATACACGCACTACGATTGGTTTGTGGTTTTTAGCTATGAGCAGTGTTTTAGCTTCTTGTTTGTGGGTACGGATGAAACATTTAGTTGCAAATGAGTTACGATTATTTGATCCATTTCTTTTCATTTTGTAATTACTCAACTAGTAAATGGATTATTATGGTTTGTATATGCAAAAGTTACAACTAATGTGGATGGGTGATGTGGACTGAATAATTCTTTTTCAATGTAAAAACTACTTTAGTAAAAGGGTAATTGTCCCTTTTGTATGACAGCCACACATCGTATACCACGATTTTTTGTTTCCCAACCTATGCAGGTTTGATTCTATTTGATAATATCTTGGAATGCAATTGCTTATATAAGCAGGAATGCATATAATTTCTTATGGCTAACAGGTCGTGTGTCTTTGAGGTCTGATTTTTGAAGACTTGTGAATTTTGTGCCTTCCACAACAAACAACATGTCACCGCATAATTGATGAACCAGTCCTCAGAGCCATGTATGTTGTCGGCTTTAGGTACTTTCTTACTTAATTGGTTATGGGAATTTAAATTTATTGCATGTGCTTGCCTTGTATTGATATTGCCTATGAAGTGAAAACAATGAACTACTAAGGCTTGCAGGTGATGTATTGAAGAAGATGTTGGAAGTTTTTGACGTTGATGCTATCTATGTCAGAGTCGTTATCTCACAAAGACTGTGCATGGCATCATGACCATAGCCAACAGGCATTTGCAGATATGAACATTTTTAGAGGTTTTTTGAGTATTGTGTCTTTTGTTTTAGAGCTCTTCATCTGTCTAAAGCAGCATCTCATATCTCTGAAAAGAACAGCAAGGCGTATCATGTTATTCCTTATGTAGGCGACATCGATGTTTATCTTGAGGTCTCACATCACTTGAGGTCTCATATCTTACCTTCTGGGTAATACATTTGAATTGTGCTTGTATGTGGATGAGACACGACTATATATATGTAAAGGAAAATGAGTTGTTAGAATGAAATAAGTAATATCCCGACACTACTTGTCTCTGATTATTTCAGAAAACATCATCAGATAGTGCTCAAGTATTCAGACCCTCTGCCTTGCATTAATGTAGGGAGGCCCAAGTGACCCACTTATGTACCTATTGAGGTGCGTTACTGCTACGAGAGCTATTCTGTTTTCTCACTGCATTGTTTTTGAAAGCTTTGTTTTTGGTACTAAGTATAATATATCATGCGTTTGTTTTTTAATCTTTTTTCCTTTACCCCCTCCATCTAAAATAATACCCTTTCTATAACATGTGGTGGTGATGTAGGCCCTAAAAGCCAATAACTATGGTAATGATCCTCTACTAACTGCATCTCTGTACTTGGAGATTAAAGGCCAATCTCGAGATCTGACAACCTAAGACACAAGCAGAGCAACATAGAACACCCTAGATAAGAAAAATGAACACAGCGACATATAGATTTGAGCCCAACAAAAATAATGGGACGAAATATACGCTAAGGAGTCAAATTTCAAAACTTACAGCAGTTATTGATCGCTTGTCCGACTGCCCATGGCTCCCATGGGACACATCCATTCCTAGTATAATAGTTGGCACTTGGGAGATCTTTGGCATGGATGGAGGATGCTCAGCTGTGGTGAACTTCTCTGCGCAATGTGACACCCGCAAGCATATTCAAGATCTCATTCACTGTGGAAACATGAAGGGCATTGTAAGTAAAACCTTTAATGTATTTCATTTAAATTAGTTAAACGAAATACATAAAAATATTTTACTGACAACGTTCTTCATGTTTCCACAACGAATGAGATCCTAAATAAGCATGCGGGTGTCACAACGCGGAAAGGAGTTCACCACAGCTGAGCATCCTCCATCTATGCCAAAGATCTCCCAAGAGCCAACTATTATACTAGGAAAGGATGTGTCCCATTAGAGCCCTAGGTAGTCGAACAATCCATCAATAACTGTTGTAAGTTTTGAATTTTGACTCCTTATCATATATATGAGTTTTTCATCCCATTATTTTTGTTGGGCTCAAATCTATATGTCACTGTGTTAATTTTTCTTATCTGGGGTGTTCTATGTTGCTCTACTTGTGTCTTAGGTGTGCTTGTACAAATGCATAAAAACTATAGTTCACCCGTTATTGGAGTGTGGTTGTACAAGGTGTAGTTGTATAAATGCAGAGGATTGAAATATGGATTTGGATTAAATGAAGCACAAACATCGAGTGCTCATTTTACTGTATACATGCCATACATTCTACCTTGAAGAAAGGAATGAAGGTGAATGATATTCTCCATCAAGATCAATTATTTGTTTCCTACTTAAAGTTCATAAAATTGTTTGATATGGTACCATTAAAGATTGAAACTCTTCTAAACTCACTACATCATGAATTTTATGTTTTTAATAGGAAGATAATGAAGCCAGTTTCAGCGTGAGTCCTTTAACTATATATGTTTGTTTTGTTTACCAGACATGTTTTCAAGTTGGTTGAGATGAATTTAAAGATCATTCACATTAATTTTCCAATTGCTTAAAATCTAGCCTTTTCCCCTATATTCTCTATTTGACACAGTATATATTGGAAGGATAGGATTTCCTATCTAACTTCTCAAAATGTTGTGCAATGTAGGTACATGATCTAGCTAATTCTCATCAGGTGATTGGTGAAAATAGTCAAAGTACTAAGTACCAATATATGAGATTTGAATTTAACCATTTTATCAAATGTGGTAACATTCTCCCTATATCATGAGTGCTACCATTCCATTATGGACGAATTACATATTAGTAACCATTATATCAAATGTGGTAATATTCTCCCTAATTATTTGTGTCTTTACTCTCCAGGGTTCAGGAAATACAAATATTATTCAGCAATGATCTTTCAAGTGATATTCACTTCCAGAGCTTTCCCAAGTTCCTAGATCATTGCTCAAGCTAAAATTCAAGCTATGCTCAATGCCATCTGAAATGTAGTGTCCTTCAGATTCCAAAATGTGATATTTATATTGGATGCATTCAATTCTAGAAATTGGATTAAATTTGTTTTGAGGACTTTGTGCCCCTCATTTTTAAAGTATTATACCATGCTTGCAAAGGTGAAAGGCTTGGAACATGCACATCATTCAACTGAATTCGATCAGGTATGTTCTTCCATTATTTCTCAACACCTTAAAGTCCTACATTACACGATTTACTAGTTACTTACATTTTAGAAGACATATGAAACAACATATGCACATGCCCCATATTTAATTTTTGCCTAATTCACTGATGTCAATACATATTTTACAAACTATTTGTTGTATATTGTAGGAACTACAATAATATACTTAGACATTTCAGTTAAGGTGTCTATTTCACACATGTTTTTATTTAATCTTCCAGGAGGCTACTTCTACTTATCCTACCCTATAGTTTCAGGTTTTTAAACCTATTTGCTTATTGTGAGTAGACTCTATTCAGAGTTGTGATGGTGTTTCTAAACGTGGTATCTTCCATGACCCAATTGCATAAAATTTGCCATTTTCTTGTTTAAATTTATCAACATATATATTTTGGAGTTTGAGCTTACATGACAAGGAATGTACCCTAATGTACTATCTTTGTTCCTTGTACTTGGTCTCATGTAGATATTGTATGCAAAGTCCTTGTTGTTGCAAGTTGAAAGAGCTTGTTCCTCTGTTTATCGCTCCTTATTCATCTTACAATATGACTAACATAATTACATAATTATGTCACAATACATTGAGATGCAACAACACTATGGCCAGGTCACTGAGTCTAACCTAGCTTCACTTAATGATCATGGATGTGTAGACTCTTTGCCGGTTACATCCATGTGTGCCATCATTCTCTTGCATATCTAAATTATACATTCTAAAATCTTGGTTTTCTGTAGATGAAACCCCAACTTTCTTACTGAGATTGAGCTATCGTATAGAAGTGAAGCCCAAGATTTGCTTATGATGAAAAGAAATGATAAATGTTAGTGTGAAATTATGAATTTTGAAATGGCCCCATCCTTGTACCAAGGTTGAAAAGGGTAGAGGAGCTAACAACCCTACCTATCCTAATGCAGAACTGAACCTGTGTTTATCTTAGGTTTATCAGCTACAACCCATGGTTTGGATGTTGTGATCGTGCATATGATCATTTTGTGATTATATCTATCTGATTAGATAAAAATAAGATATATCTGGGGAAAAGTAATATAGAAAAATGATGTGATTGGCTGACAAATTCCTTACACCTTCATATATAGATTGTTGTTTTAATTCCTATTCTAATGTAGTTGTTTGATTGCTAATGCAGTGTATATAAATATGAATGGTGTGCTTATTATCGACCTTGTTATATTGTTCACTTAGACATTGGATAATGAACCAATGACAAAAGAATTATGTTCTGCAAGCTAGGAAAAAGCCAACCAACCATCCACTCTACACATCTGAGTTGTATAGATAGGTAAATATCTGTTCTGCTATGTCTAGCTTTGATGGTTCATATACTAGAGTTGGAATGTAACATGAACATTGCTTTGATAGAGATGGAATGTAAATTTCTTTTTTGATGAACCAATGTACTGTCATGCTAACTGTAATCATGTTACTAGTGAGATATTTTGATTGATGATCTTTGAATGATAAAATGAGCTCATGATTATGTTCTGCAAGCTAGGAAAAAGCCAACCAACCATCCACGCTACACATCTGAGTTGTATAGATAGGTAAATCTATGTTCTGCTATGTCTAGCTTTGATGGTTCATATACTAGAGTTGGAATGTAACATGAACATTGTTCTGATAGAGATGGAATGTAAATTTATTTTTTGATGAACCAATTTATTGTCATGCTAACTGTAATCATGTTACTAGTGAGATATTTTGATTGATGATCTTTGAATGATAAAATGAGCTCATGATTAAGAAAACTCTTCTAAAGCTTTAGATATATTTTGAGTTAATATTGCTTAAGATTTATCTCAGTTTATAGATCTTTTGTAGCCTCCCTAAAGCTGCATATCTGTAGGATGATCCCTTTAAAGCTAAATTTTGCCATTTTCTTGTTTAAACATATTTATCAACATATATATTTTGGAGTTTGAGCTTTGATGACAATGAATGTACCCTACTCTACTATCTGCATTTGATGTTCCTTCATCTTTTGACATCTCGAAGAAATATTATTTCCTTGATTATTGTTTCATTAATTTCTAAAGAATTTCTTATTCATGAGCCATTACATGTGGAATAGATGATGTTAGTAAAATAACAGTGCATAATACGTTGCACATAATATGTTGCAGAAATATTAATTGCTCATATGGTGTTACTGCAATGGATATATTTTATTAATCTTTATGTTGTTTACTGATGTCTCACTTGAATTGCAGACCGTCAACCTCCTAGCTGAAGCATGCTATTCTACAGACCGTCAACCTCCTTGCTGAAGCATGCTATTCTATGATACATTTGTATGAAAGATAGTGATTGCGACATCTGAAGCAAGGTAGATTGCAGAGGATGGCCAATCGGTGCTTTGTCCAAGAAGATGCAAAAAGAGCTCCGAAACAGGCTAGTTTCTACGGTGGGGATATGAGTGAAAGGTTGGGAACATCCTCCATCAACCTTGAAAGTATAGAGTCATATCAGGGAAGAGACAAATCCAATGATGTAGAAGTTATTGTATTGAACAGAAAAATTTTATATGAAAGTATATCATTGGTGTTGTATTCAATCTAAGGGGCAAGGTAAAATGTCCTCCCCATGTAATTGTCATTTGATTATAAATAAAAAATATTCATACTTTTGGAAAAATGAGTTCGGCTGCAATTGGCATTCAATTAGAAAACCTGAAATTGAACTGAAAATTGAATGACTAAAAGCCATAAAAATGAAGTAATGCATAAATAGTATGTCATTAGTGGCTTTTTTTTATGCCATTACACTCCAAAAAAATTGTTTCATACACCAACATAATACAAAATAGTGGCATTTGTATAAAATCCAATTGATGGATAATGGCTTTTTTATAAATGCCAAATGATGTTTTAGTGGCCTTCATTTGGCATTTATCGGAAGCCACTAAAACCAAACATTTAGTGGAGTTTACAACTTATGCCACTATCTTTCTAGTGGCATTGGTACTAGAGGCATTTTTTAAGTATCAACAAATGCCACTAAACATGTTTAGTGGCATTTATTTTTTTTCAGTGGCATTTCTAAAAGGACACTAATGTGAGTGTTTTCTGTAGTGAAAAGATATAAAATGTGTGAAACATAATTTCTCATCTCATCATCACATGGTACTATTCAGTTGCCATTCATGATACCACACTAGTCATCATACTATCACAAGATATAAATCCTTTTCACAAAATAATAGGGTATCAACCCTTATCAACACAAGAGGATTACACCTCAGTCAGGGCTCAACCATGCCCAAAGGTCATTAAGACCATCATAATATCACAGGATATAATTCCTTTTCACAATATCACAGGGTATCAACCCTTATCAACACAAGAGGATTACACCTCATTCAGGGCTCAACCATGCCCAAAGGTCATTAAGACCATCGTACTATTCCCGGCAAGATCATCATTATCTTTCCATGCCTTATAACATGGCTCAGCAACATCACTTACATATAATACACCAGATCAACACAATATTGCATTAATGAGCTCGGAGATATTCATAAAAAATCATAGCAGGGTTATATTAACATTAAGAACATTCCTTCATTACATAAACATACAAGGAATCTAGATATGATTAACCCTCATCATATTCATAATGCACATGTTTAGCATAAGAAATATCAACCATGTGGCTATGATAACTACAAATTAACACATTAAGGTTATGATCATGTTAAGGATGTTATTCCACCATCATTCCATCATATAATAATGTTAAACATGAATACTCATTTTTATCTATTTTCATTAGAGTTAATTTCACAAATGTTACTAATCGACACTCATATCCAAACCCTAACTCACGGCATCCCCCATTGAATCATGGATGCATAAGGTGAAGCATCACCATCACATTCCATACTATTCTCAAGTATGAATCCACACAGAAATCAAGGTGTAACCATTGGGTTATAGCATACTAGGGTTTCAAAAACAGTAGCAAAGTACTCCATGATTGCATTACTCATTCAAGGACTATTCATACCCAATTACCATCATGTAGTTATATTAAAGCTACGTATAACACGCTATACCCCATTAGGGTTACATATCAACACAATATGATTATCATCCCTTCTATTAATATGAGTGAATAGGTAAGACTACCTTATTAAGGGTAACCCTCCATTTGTTCCATCATCATTCAACCAATATCACCATACCACAATGTCACCCATAACCATTGGATGTTTAAAAGGTAATACCATTGGTTTTTTACATAAGTAAACACCTTGGATAAACCACCTATGAAGTCATTGATTTGTTCTCTAGATAGAGTCACCATATAACCCTATACATCCCTTGATTAACAACACAAAAACTTCCATTGAGAGTAGGGTAAAACCCACAATCGACTGTTCATTTAAAACAAGCCATTCATTGTCAACAAGTAAGCTCCTTAAGTTGATCATATAAAGGAAACCATCTAAATCACATTATTAAGACCAAAATATTACATTAGTCACCATTCCACTTTATTGGAGGAATAAATAGTAGGTCTTGACCATTTTGTCAAGTTCATATGTTAAAACCATCAATTACAGTATATGTCCGACCATTGCATCAAGTGACCTAAGAAACCATCCGTCTAAGGCTTAATTGATGCTACAACTATGTGATTAACTCATCATAGGTTGTGGAGACCTGATACACTATCATTAGTGACCATTAAGTCAGCATAGGTTGTTAGATCAGTACTATATTCATTAATCAACATCAAATATTAAGTTATTGTCATCATTGATTGATAACATTAGTAGGGTACTTAATGGTTGATCATTAAACTTCTAATTGATCCAAAACCTGACCTAAGTGGTGAACGTCAGTTGACACCCTTGGTCACCATAATAAGTTGTCATGAAGACAGCACTACCGTTAGTTGCAATGGTACCACCAATGGGTCATGTGTTTATAGAAGAAATCAACTTAAGACCCTAAAATTGACCATTGGTTGATAGGTGCTTAGCACCATAGGTTGTCAAAACAACCTGATGCAAGTCATGTTATGCCTTAGAAATAATGTACACATTATCACAGGTTCATCTAGAACTGAAATCAGAATAGGGAACATTATAAAAATCAAAATCCAAGTCAAGCATAGCTTTTTAGTGCATGGATCATCATTTTCAAGCAAGAACATGAGCTAGCAAGCTTACAGTAAGCAATAAACGTGGAGCAAGTTATAAAACTTGCCTCTAATGAAAAGATGAAATCTCAAACAGAAGAAAACTCGAGCAGGTAGGGTAGGAAATCCAATCATAAGTTGTAAACTCATCCATCTAGCATCTTTCTTCATCAAATGAGCAAACCCTAAGCATAAGTAGCATAAGGAGCTAGGAAGGTAGGGTTTTAGAGCTTTAGAGCAATTTCTACCATGGAAAAGCAAGGTTCCAACCTAGAGAAAGGTAGGAGGAAGGATAAAAAAATAAATAAATGGAGGAAAGAAGGGGATTCTTACTCTTTCAAGTCAAGATAACTAGAAGGAACCTTTTTAAACCCAAAAAGGAAGTCAATTGCAGCCCTAGATCCTTTTTCCAAGAAGGTCCCCACTTTCTTCTTCCTTGGACAGGAAAATTCACAGAAGCACAGAGGTAGAACGAGGTTGGGAGAAGGAGGGAAGTGGTGAAGAGAAAATGGCTCGTTTTGGTGCTTAGGGATAAGTATATGAAACTTTAAGATAAAGAAAAAGAAAAAGTTGAAGTTCTAGTATGTTTCCAACTGTCCATGGCCTTAAACCATTAAATATAAACAAGAACACATACAAGAATATCTTCCACCATACATAGATACATGCTTATCCCTTGTTTCTTCAATTTACAAGCAAAACAAATAACTCATTATTGGACAACTACTAAAGGTAGCTCATTCATGAAGGGGTAAACCCTAAAATACCCTTGCAGAAAACATCTTCAAACCAAGGTTTAAATAGGTTCCCCATGTCTCAATAAGATCAATAATTATGATATAATATCTAAGGAACATAATGCAAGTGATAAATTGCAAATAAAACCTCTCAATTGGGTAAATTATAGAAAAGTCCAAAATGTGCATAAAATTGCATAACTTGCTCAAACAGTGTCCAAATTGGACCGAATTTGAAACTTAAGCTTGTCTTATGATTTAAAAGCATATCACAAGGTTATATGAGGGTTATAAGAATTCAATTATGATAATTAAGCTTATTCAACTCATGAAGCAAGTTTAGGGGCCTTACAACTATAAACCCCTAACAGGGATTTCACTCCCGAAATCCAAGTTAAACAAAGATGGGTACTTCCTTTGCACCTCATCCTATAACCTTCACATGGTTACTTACATATGATGGTGATGTCACATCATTAATACATATCTCATCTTGGGTCAGCACAAAAACCTCACCTAAGAAGACATTCTCAATATGGAATGTAGAAACTTGTTGTGTCATCTGTACAACTCTAGTAGTAATGTTCAACTTTAAATTCTAGCTATCATCATAAAATTATATCTATTGTATCAACACATTACTCAAAAATAATACTTGCTATCTTTTTACCAATCATGCCATGTGTCTCATACCATTCATTGAAGCATAAAAAAGATGATGTATCCATCCTCTTTTTTTTTTAGATACACCGACACTGGAACACTTGTCAATTCTTTTTCAGCATTAAAAGAAATGCTGACGCTGGCACCTGTCATTCCATACAAGGAAACATCATTCCTAGTCAACCTTGTTAGGGGTGAAACAAAAACATTATCTTCACCTTACTAGGATTTATACAACCTACTTAGAATACATATCAGGATCCCATAAAGACATTTAATTAGCCCCATCTCACTCTTATTCAACTTGTCTCATAGCTATTGTTGCTTCAGAAACCCTAAGGTTTTTGAAGAAATATTGATCAAAATTTTGACCATATTTGAAATACTTTGACATGTCATCATTCAAAGCTTGATATAACTTATATGACATGACTGGAACACTCTGTTCCTCCTATTCATAAATTCTATTTGTACATTGGTTTGTCTAAAGGACATAACTCTAAACTCATCATGGTCATGTAACTTATGTCATCCATTCTAACTCTTATGTCTAAGAATATTTTATCTTAAAGAAATATGGTAGCACATGTCTACTGATCAACAAACTATCTATCCTTGATAGTGGTCTTCCCAACTATCACTGAACCATACACAACATTATAGAATCACTTTTGTTTTTCCTTCCAAAAAACATTTAGAGGGTCATCATCAACACACACTCTCTCTCTATAAGGGAGAGGAATACTAGGGATGTTCATTTAATAAACATCTCCAACCTTCACATACTTCCATACTATTGATACATCTTGGATACTAGGATTTATTACCTTGGTATCCACTTCATGTGCTATAAGGAACTCACATCCTTATCTCATACACTTTTATCAACATAATCAAATCTCAATACATATAAGAGGAGTCCTCCTAATTATTTGAAGGCTCAAAAGTAAACTCATTACAAAATTTATAATCTTGGAACCATATTCCAAGCAACCTTATGCTATAATAAGCTATCCACCCTCATGTTTACAATGAATCCACATGTATCAAGTGACAATAATCCACTTGAAAGTAGTGCACTAGAAAGGAAAGACACAAAGGGAAACACACTTCCCACATCATAGAAGCATTTAACAAGGGTCACTAGCAAAAAGGTAACCAATTCTATTTCATTATGCAGGTTACATCTTCTTATGTATCATTTTACCTTTTTCATTTTGGGTTCCTTGCCATTAGCATAGGAATCATCATGATTAACATATCTCATTACTCCTTCCTTTATGACTATTTATCACACTTGGATATGTTCTCTTTTTTTATTATGTTTTTCAACCACTTATCAACATGTAAATTATCATATTCCACATTTTCTTCATTAAACATGGATCATCTGCCTTAATTTGTTTCAAACTCCATGCTTATTTTACAATACCAATTTATTACACACATAGGTTGGTCTGAGATTAACTCAGGTTTCACCTTATTCCTTTGTCATTGTTCTCATTTATCTTCTCATTTTATACTTATCATTGGAGTTCTCTCCATCTTGTGTGGATTTCATACCTTGAATCACTTTATAAGCATAGACTTATCTATCTTTCACTTTATTATCTTCTTGAATCACGTCTTCAAGAACTCCTCTTTTCCTCATTTGTATTTAGATTTAGATTTCATGGTGTTGTATCTTTCTCTTATAGTTACCAAACATTCAAGTTTTGATAGATAATGATGCAATTCTCATCTTCTTTAAGGTAGGATTGTGATATTCACACCATGATTTCTTATTTGCTATGATCTTTATATTGTCTCAAAATGACTACTTGATCAGAGTAATCAGAAAGATAACAATATAAGAGTTCCATACTTACCTTTTCTTCAATAATTGAATACCTGGCCAGGACACCTAAATACTGAGAATAGGTAGTATGGACCATATTTTTATGTCATATTCCTGATTTTGACATCATCCTAGTCCTAAGTCCTAGTATCCATGTAGACTCAATGAACCTAAAGCTCTGATACCAACTTGTGAGAACCCATTACACTAAATGAGATTATTCAAAACATAAAACACGATCAATCACTAATTAATCACATACCCAAAAATATGGGTAAATTAAAACCAATTTAAACGTCAGGACCCACTCATAAACATTTGCATAAGAGCCCAAAATCTTTCTTATAACCATACTATGCCAATAATTTGATACAAATTGTTCTATTGCCTTAGCCACAACATATATACATAGGAGAACAATATTTGTATATGCCACACAAATAAGCATTAATATGCTAACAAAAGTCTAATTTGTTTGAAACACCATATACAAATTTTTCCTGCCCGGACTTGAGAGTAAAGGGATGACTCTAGGACACACTAGACATCTAATCAACTTTCTCAAGGGTTCATTACTATAGATCCTCTTTGCTGCCACATGTTTTTTTTTCATCACTTCCGATTAGCTAAAAAGATACACTAGACATCTAATCAACTTTCTAAATGATTCATTACTATAGCTCCTCTTTGCTGCCACATGTTTTTTTTCATCACTTTCGATTACCTAAAAAGATGTGGCGAACCACAAGGGTGAGACCCATGTCCCAGCAAGAGATATAACCTCCATCAACGTTTATTGATTACAACATTTTTAAGTAATTAAACAGTTAAGTATTTTAATCAGATATAACAAATAAGATTAGTAGTATTGATGATTAACAAAATACATAAAGGAGCAGATAATAACTATTATCATTATCCAGACAATCATCCTTTATCTTGTTGACAATACAAGCAATTCAGTAGCATATGCATATCTAGCATCATAAGCAAGTATAGTAACATAGCATAGCTAACAACATGAGCATGTCTAATTGGATGAACATATCAACATCATAAGAAGAGCTAACAACATAAGCACAACTATCTGGATAAGCATCATTAGCAGTATATGCATCTCTAGTTACAAAGGTATGGCTAGCATGCTAAACATAACTAACAACATGAGATAGCTAGCATCATGATTATAATCAGTAGTAGTAGTATAGTTATCAACATATTCATGGATACTTTACGTGCACATCTACAATCTTAAGCATATCCACAACATAAGTATATCTACTATCTCTTAATTGCACTAAGCATCATATTTATGTAAAGAGAACAAACAAGGATTATCATCCAATGTGAAGCATCATGTATAACCCTAAACAGATATGCTATACGGCTGTATTACATCTTTTATTATGCCCTAAGGAATTTGAGGATACCACTCAAAATCCAATTGTCCACTGCTAAGTCGAAATCAGTTCCATAGAAGATCTAGGAAGAGTCGGACTCCTAAGATCTTCTCCGCCCCCGGTCAGTACGGGTCCGCCACATCGACACATAAGGTCAAGCTGCTAACAGCCTAGTCCGTCCTTAGTATAGGTCACGACACTAGTGAAAGGAGGTGGGTATGCATATCCTACCATCCGAGGTACAACCACAGTTGTCCTCCAATCTTGTCACATATATAATCACCGAGACACAACCGCAGCCATTCTCAATCACATCAGATGTATGAGGCATGACCATAGCCAACCTCTAAAATCTTCATTGTGGATGAAAAGGATATATCCTCAACTTGCCACCACCACATACTCAACAGTATGGCTCTGAGTTTCCCTTAGGAATACTCATTTCACCATCTGTCAAATTCTAACACTCAGATGGATCTATGGAACAAGGCACTACATGATTAGAGTTTCACTTCATTAATTATGCCAATTGGGTGAATTAAGGCTGCATCAAACAAGTGGACATACAAACCCTAATTCACTTCTAACAAGCACATAAATATCACAACTTCTAAAGACATAAAATGTGTGAAACATAATTTCTCATCTCATCATCACATTGTACTATTCACTTGCCATTCATGAGACCACACTAGTCATCATACTATCACAAGATATAAACCCTTTTCACAATATCACAGGGTATCAACCCTTATCAACACAAGAGGATTACACCTCATTAAGGGATCAACCATGCCCAAAGGTCATTAAGACCATCATACTATCACAGGATATAAATCCTTTTCACAATATCATAGGGTATCAACCCTTATCAAAACAAGAGGATTACACCTCATTCAGAGCTCAACCATGCCTAAAGGTCATTAAGATCATCATACTATTCCCTGCAAGATCATCATTATCTTTCCATGCATTATAACAAGGATCAACAACATCACTTACATATAACACACTAGATCAGCACAATACTGCATTAATGAGCTAGGAGATATTCATAAACAATCATAGCAGGGTTATATTAACATTAAGAACATTCCTTTATTACATCAACATGCATGGAATCCAGATATGATTAACCCTCACCATATTCATAATGCACATGTTTAGCATAAGAAATATCAACCATGTGGCTATGATAACCACCAATTAACACATTAAGGTTATGATCATGTTAAGGAGTTTATTCCACCATCATTACATCATATAAGAATGTTAAACATGAATAATCATCTTTATCTATTTTCATTAGAGTCAATTTCACAAGATAAATTATATTAATGTTACTAATCAACATTCATACTCAAACCCTAGCTCACTGCATCCCCATTGGATCATTGATGCATAAGGTGAAGCATCACCATCACATTCCATACTATTCTCAAGTATGAACCCACACATAAATCGAGGTGTAACCATCGAGTTATAGCATAGTAGGGTTTCAACTCAGTAATAGAGTACTCTATGATTGCATTGGCCATTCAAGGACTATTCATACCCAATTACCATCATTTAGTTATATTAAAGCTAGGTATAACAAGCTATACCTCATTAGGGTTACATATCAACACAATATGATTATCATCCCTTATATTAATATGAGTGAATAGGTAATACTACCTTATTAAGGGTAACCCTCCATTTGTTCCATCATCATTCAACCAATATCACCATACCACAATGTCACCCAGAACCATTGGATGTTTAAAAGGTAAGACCATTGGTTGTTTACAAAACTAAATACCTTGGATAAACCACCTACGAAGTCCTTGATTTGTGCTCTATAAAGCACCATATAACCCTATACATCCCTTGACTAACAACACAAAAAGTTCTACTGAGAGTAAGGTAAAACCCACAATCGACTGTTCATTTAAAACAAGCCATCCATTGTCAACAAGTAAGATCCTTAATTTGATCATATAAAGGAAACCATCTAAATAACATTATTAGGACCAACATATTACATGTACATTAGCCATCATTCCACTTTATTGGAGGAATAAATAATAGATCTTGACCATTTGGTCAAGTTAATATGTCAAAACCATCAATTACAGTATAGGTCCGACCATTGCATCAAGTGACCCAAGAAACCATTGGTCTAAGAATTAATTGATGCTACAACTATATGATTAACTCACCATAGGTTTTGGAGACCTGATCCACTATCATTAGTGACCACTAAGTCACAATGGGTTGTTCGATCAGCACTATATTCATTAATTCAACATCAAATATTAAGCTAATGTCATCATTGATTGATAACATCAATAGGGTACTTAATGGTTGATCATTAAACTTCTAATTGATCCAAAACCTGACCTAAGGGGTGAACTTCAGTTGACACCCTTGGTAACCATAATCAGTCGTAATGAAGACAACACTATCCTTTGTTACAATGATACCACCAATGGGTCATGTGTTTATAGAAGAAATCAACTTAAAACCCAAAAATTGACCATTGGTTAATAGGTTCTTAGCACCATAGGTTGTCAAACCAACCTGTTCCAAGTCATATTATACCTTAGGAATAATGTAAGTATGATCACAGGTTCATCTAGAACTGAAATCAGAACATGGAACATTATAAAAATCGAAATCCAAGTCAAGCATAGCTTTTTAGTGCATGGATCATCATTTTCAAGCAAGAACATGAGCTAGCAACCTTATGGTAAGCAATAAACATGGAGCAAGTTATAAAACTTGCCTGTAATGAGAAGATGAAATCCCAAACAGAAGAAAACTTGAGAATGTAGGGTAGGGAATCCAATCATAAGTTGTAAACTCGTCCATCTAGCACCTTTCTTCATCAAATGAGCAAACCCTAAGCATAAGGAGCAAGAAAGGTAGGGTTTTAGAGCTTTAGAGAAATTTCTACCATGGAATAGTAAGGTTATGACCTAGAGAAAGGTAGGAGTAAGGATAAAAAAGAAATAAACGGATGAAAGAAGGGGATTCTTACTCTTTTAGGTCAAGATCACTATAAGGAAGCTTTTTAAACCCAAAAAGGAAGTCAATTGCAACCCTAGATCCTTTTTCCAAGAAGGACCCTACTTTATTATTCCTTGGATAGGAAAATTAACAGAAACACAGAGGGAGAATGAAGTTGGGAGAATGAGGGAAGTGGTGAATAGAAAATGGCTCGTTTTGGTTCTTATGGATAAGTATATGAAACTTTAAGATAAAGAAAAAGAAAAGGTTGAAGTTCTAGTATCTTTCCAACTGTCTATGGCCTTAAACCGTTAAGAATATACAAGAACACATACAAGAAGCTCCCCCACCATCCATAGAGACATGTTTATCCCTCGTTTCTTGAATTTACAAGCAAAACAAATAACTCATTAGTTGATAGCTACTAAAGGTAGCTCATCCATGAAGGGGTAAACCCTAAAATACCCTTGGAGAAAACACCTTCAAACCAAGGTTTAAATAGTCTCCCCATGTCTCTATAATCTCAATAATGATGATAGAATATCCAAGGAACCTAATGCAAGTGATAAATTGCAAAGAAAACCTCTCAATTGGGTAAATTGTAGAAAAGTCCAAAATGTGCATAAAATTGCATAACTTGCTCAAACAGTGTCCAAATTGGACCAAATTTGAAACTTAAGCTTGTATTATGATTTCAAAGAATATCACAAGGTTATATTAGGGCTATAATAATTCAATTATGATAATTAAGCCTATTCAACTCATTAAGCAAGTTTAGGGGCCTTACAACATGGTCAGGATCATATGCATCCACAATTAGGGTTAAGAGGTAAGCTACTACATTATTTGCACTAAATGTTCCTTGGGGATAAAAAAGCATGTCA
This sequence comes from Alisma plantago-aquatica, assembly GCA_963693085.1. NCBI lineage: Eukaryota > Viridiplantae > Streptophyta > Magnoliopsida > Alismatales > Alismataceae > Alisma > Alisma plantago-aquatica. The sequence goes on along the minus strand of OY856410.1, from coordinate 941,449,638 downwards.
TGGTATCACTCTGACCTCAATTGGTCAAATCTAAAGATCTAAGCACACTATCCTTCTATTCATTGAATTAGGATTTTCTAAGACAGGATAGGAAAATCTCGGTATGCTACAGGACTCCACCCCTTAAAAAGGATTCCTCCCCCCAAATGAGAATATCCACATTCTATCAAGTACTACCCCTCTACCCCTTAAAAAGGTTTGACCTACCAAGTGAGACTAAACAAGAGGTATAAGGGTGAGTTTAACTAAACCATTTATATAACTTATCACTTCATCACATACTCTAAAATATCACCATACATCAAAGTCTATGATCCAAGGGTGATTTAGCCAACCATGTGATTCTACTCTAGGTATCAAAACTTAACTCCTTCAACACATAGCTCCAATATTTAGGCACATCTTATGGATTCAAAACTCAAACATGGGTATCGCCCCTAATATCACAAGGAAAAGGGAACATGGTGTCTCAACTAACCACATAACGTTAACTCACTTAAGAACATCATAATACTTCCTTAGAATCTATATCCTTATATCACCCTAAAATGGGAAACATGGAAAGATTCTAGTGTAGGCACCTCATCTAGTGAGTTTACATATAAGTAAGTCTCCTATAAAGAACTTATGGAAGGGGTAAAACCTAAGGGAGATAGAGATTGAAAAAGTCAATTAAATCAAATGCTCTGGCTCTAATACCATACTTGTAAGGATTGGGTCCTAAAAGGGGAGCCACTCAACTTAGTCAAAGGGAGCAATTGAAAACCACCCAATTCCAATTATCAGAATTAATATTTTTGGCAAAGGATGATAACTATAGTTCAAGTATGTAAGTATCAAATACCAAAAGTATAGAAGCGGAAGATAAAATATAACCATTACAGTATTCATGTATAACATTTCTCTTCACCACATAGGGTGTACATAAAAGAAACTATAGGAAACTAATCTATAACATAGGATCAGTAGAGGGTAAACCAACCACTTCAATCTACCTCCCTAAAAAGCTCAGCTCACCCTTGGATAAGTCTTGGTGAACTTTACTCAACTCCTCCTTAATCTCTACCTAAGGGGTTGGAAGCATACCCCCCCAATTGAAGAAAAAGTAGATGTTGTCAGCATAAAATCTAGTATGTGTGTTTAATAGTGATTGAGTGACTAAATGGCAAAAAGGATATCAATAATAACAAGGCTTCTTATAGAAAGAGGGAAAGGAACCATCCAAGTGGATATCAAAAGAAAACATTCCAATATTATAAAAATAAATAGATGTAATTGACACTAATTAAAACAAAATATGTCCCATGATCATACACATAGAAATTAGGGGACATAACCCATGAACATAAATGAAATAATCAGCATGCAATTGAGATAAGCATAATACTAGTGAAATATAATAAACAATGGCAGCTATAGCACATAACCCTAAACTGATATCGCATAATACACAACCATACTCCCAAATATATATAAAAGTGGGTAAAAAACCCTAGTATGGGGCTCATAACCTCTATCCTAAAATAACATAAAGGCACATAACCTCAAAAATCAAAGCGTATTATAAAACCATAGTACTACTAAATCAACAAGCATGCAATGTAGAGGAAAGTAAAGTTTAGTCCTAATATTCAACAAGATTATCCAACTAAAAGTGGGACATCGGACCATAAAAATCCATCATGAACAAATTAGGATTTCAGTGCACAAATAGCAAGATATAGAGAAATTCCACCAATTAGGGTTCAACTAGATATATCATGAATAAGAGTACACATGTTAGATTCCAAAGTGCAATACCAGCAGAGAAGAGTGAAAATAATTGATTTCAATACTAGAGTCTGAAAAGAACTGAAATCGATCTCAAATAAAAAGATTTCTCATATATCCTTCTAATTAGGTCAAAAGAGAGTTAAAATAGAATTATTAGTTAATATAGACTCTAAGGGATGCAACATACCTCAAAAATGTGTATCCAAAGTCAAGGTTCAACCCTAGATCCAATCAGGGTATATCTTCACCTAATATCACATTATATGTACATCATTAATTAATAATTATATTTCAAATCTGAGAAATATCAACTTTTACCCAAATTGGATTTAGGTCGTGAAACCTATACCATCAGATAGAGTATGTTTCTCGTTCTAAAACATATTTTTAGATAATTTTTGGATAACTATAGCATTAGTTATGATTTTTATAAGTTTCAACCAATTAAAAAATAAAGAAAATCCAAGAAAGCACCCAGTTGGTGGTGGGGTCGCACTGGCCGCCCAACCAAGGCCAGCCTCCTGGCAATAATCGTTATCACAACAAAGTGACCTATGAGAACTGAAAATTAAGATCGAAATCCCTAAATACCTTTTTTTAGCATGACACATATAAATATATGTGAGGGCAAAGTCATGAAACGAGGGGTCATCATCTTCTACATATGTTTGTATATGTAAGAAACACATAGTTCGTCAAGCCTCAATGAAAAGAACTCAAAACTAAATCTCTAATCACCAAAACACCTTTGAGAAAAATCCATTGCATCTGTGAGACCCCAGTAGAATTGTAGACCTTGAAAATAAGTGCCCAGGCTCCACAGTCCCTAACATGTGACCTCCACCACTGTAAGCTAGAGAAAGAAGTTTATCAAAAACCAACATAGGAAACAACACAATGAAAGAGGATGGTATCAAAAACTTGGCGAGACGATAATAGATCCAAAGCAAGAGAAAACACAGTGAAGACAAGCAAGACAAAAAAGTCCATGGCTGAATTGTAGAAATTGTAACACAACAAGAAGATAGGCAAACTTGTGAAAGTACCTAGAAGGTATAAATTGAGGGCATGAGTAGCTTATCAGGGACCCAAGGAGTTGAATAACACTGTCTTTCTAAGATCCTAGGGCCAAAATCCCCCAGTTGGACCATGTGTCGTCACTACCGATAAACTAACTAGGATGGTAAGTTCTGGTGAGATCAGGGCTAAACAAGGAAAACTAAATCCAGAGAGCGATTGTGGTAGATGTATAAAAGGAGGTGGTGTGGGTCTATATAGGCGGGATGGCATGTGGCGGTTGGGAAAATAAAAGCCAATGGGAAGTAGGGGAGCTCAGAATCCACAGTCATCTCGGACTCTAGGAAATTCAAACTTAGGTAAAGTCAGATTAGTTCATCTCAACTACGCTTGAGGATTGTAGGTAGAAAAATATTTAGAAGCAAGGAGGAGGGAAATGTGGGAAGAGAAAAAGGCACAAGACCAAGCAGACTGTAGAGTCTGTGGTGTCGTGATCTCAAGGTTGGAGAGAATATCCTCATCACTGGAGGTAGATCAAACTATTTCTAATGAGTCTAAGAAACATAAAGTCTAAAATTGTTCAAAATGAAGGGTTTCATTTTTGTAATTTTCTAATTGTTCCAAACTCTCAGAAGAACTACTTTTGTATAAAATTTTATCTATATAAATACAATATATATCTAATCCCAGCGTGTCACGATGACTTTAGGGGAAAGCAAGAAACAATCATGTAAAGAATAAATCATGATGTGATTATTTAAATCTAAGTCTGATTCGCTTAGGATTTCATATTTAGGTATTTTTTCTCTACTTAAATTGAGATACCTAGGATTATCCTATAAGGTTAAAACTTGACACCTACCCTAATTAGCACACAAAGCATTTGATTTTTGGATTAGATTTAGGTTTTGAGGTTATCTAGTATGAGTTTTAGTACAATTACAGTTTAAGTCAATTATCTCAAAATCTATTAATATATTTTTGTATTATCTTCCAAATTTAGTATTTAGAGTTCTAATGCCCTCTTACTATCACCATATGGGGTTATAAGAGGTTATTTTGCTAGAAATACTTTCTTATTAATTTATCATTCAGTCCTTCAATGCAATCATTAACTTAAATAATGGCACATTAATAATATATGCTTACGTTAAACAACCAGTTGTTGTCACTTTATGTAAATTAGTAATATTATTCTCTAATGAATTAGTTGTTCAAATTTACTCACTTATTTTTACTAAATATGCACATTTAACCCCACATTAGCCATTTATGCATATTTATGTAAATCAAATTACTTATTAACCATATTTGAGGCATCTGATGTATAATAGTGAACAAAGCAAAATATATTACCTTTTGATGTATTGACTTTCATATCAAGCAATGGTTAGGTGATTAAGTCAAGTATCTGTATATTACATGACATATGATTATGGCAACGAATGTCACTAATGTACCATGAAAGTCACCAAGGATGTACATGTTAGGGTTAGATGATCACAACTAAGGATTTAGGTCAATATGATTACTATACAACCTGAAGCACACCCCCATCATGCACAATGACCAGGGTTAGGTTTCATATATCTCACTCACCATCAGAGTTTAGAGGTCCATTACATGGTCAAGATCATATGTATCCACATTTAGGGTTAAGAGATAAGTTACTCATATTATGTGCATTAAATATTTCTTAGGGTATAAAAAAGCATGTCAGGGTATCACTCTAACCTCATTTTGTGAAATCTAAATATCTAAGCATTGTATCCTTCTATTCATGGAATTAGGGTTTTCTAAGTCAAGATAGGAAGATCACAGTATGTTATAATACATATCATGTAAAAAACCTTAAAAAAACATATCATGTAAAAAATATGGATCTGAGAAAGTCATTTGATGTATAATGATTAATGTGATTTGGTAATGTAATATTTGTTGTGTAATCACATACTCTCTCGTTGTCTCTATTTTAACACTAGTTATAATAGAAAGTCAATTTTGTCATAAAATTGGACCAATTAATAAGTTTGAGATCAACATATTTATTAATTTTATACCACTATATATAAAATGTTTAGATATTGTTGTGCATAGAAGGGTGTACTCATGTATTGGGTATGAACTATTGTTATTTGTATCTTATTCTTATATATGGAAGTGTTTACCCTAATGGAAATTTTCAAAATATTTTTGTAATGATATTTTGGGAGAAGTGGAAAAATGTTAAATGCGTACTTAGGTGTGGTCCAAAATAAATATGTTATATATTTTAGTATATAGTTTTTCAGAAGAGATGCATCTATTGGATGGGTGGGTTCTCATAACCGTTGGGTCTCTCCATGATGAAAAGAGAGATTATAAATATAATATAAATAAAGACTTGATCCTCTCTCCATGAATTCAACAATAACTGGCATCCATCATTGGAGACCCTATAGGAGAGAGAAACCAACGCTAGTCAAAAAGTGTACATTGTTTGTCCAACATATCCCACTTCCGCTTTGGGCATCATCTTCGTTGTCGTGATTGCCTTTGTCGCTATCACCGTCGCCATCACTAGTGACATCATTGGTGGCGTTCTAGAGAAGATACAATTGTGGCCATGGAGGCTTTGTTGAAGTCGAATATGATCTATCTTACACTATCATCCTCTGCAACAGTTATAGCTACATCATACGTTCAACATATTAATGCATCTTATTCCTGGTCAAAATGGTAAATTAAGTAAACTATTTTGTCCATGTTGAATCATGAATAAACTCTTTTTCAGTTCAGTATTATATAAGGACGTAACATAACACGACTCCTTCAATCACGTAAGTGTTATGTACGGTCCAGGTTCCCCCTTCAATTTTCTTGTCTAAAACAAACTAACCTGATTGATCGATAACAATCTCCAAATAAATTTTACCCAATTCTTGGGAATCCATTTCTTCTTTGCGTCCTTGTATGTCAACTGCGCAAATGCTTTTCATGTGATTTAGTAAGAGCATCTTTTTTATATAAATATGCATATATTAGTAACAATTATATAATTATCTGAAATGTAATGGCAACAGAATATTCTTTTCTTTTATAATGTGCTGACCATATATGCGCGTGCGTATTACACCGTTGGATGAGTGGCCATCTAGATACTTAATCCTTGATAACAAAGAATTTCAGAAAAATTAACTACTGGCAGGCATCGACATCGTGAACAAGTACCTTAAGAACAACCAGAGCACGACTATCTCCTTAATATCAGACAAGTATGGAAAGTATCGCCCTTATCAAATTTTAAAGACTTCTCGCAGCTATACGAGTACAAAAATAGAAAGTGGACCAGCCGGCCTCTAGTTTTTCCCGCTGATATCTATAAGGAAACAAGCAAGAAATGTAGATCCCAATAGCTCTTTAGTTTTGTACATCCTGTTATTAAGTATATATAGGCCACAAGAGAAGGACAACTCAACCAAAGCCGAAGGGTTAAAGATAGCTTCAGTTCGAAACAAACAATCAAAATGGCCATGTCAACTCCAATGTTAATGGTTGTGCTTATGATAGCAGTGACACTGATCTTGCCTGGTACAGAGGGCAAACGTTTTTCGTGTAAGTTCCTCAACTAATAGTGGAACTAACTTGTTACTCATATATACTCTAGACTGAGTAATTTCAAATAGAGGGCAAATGTTTTCCATGTAAGTTTCTTAACGTCTTATTCTTCATCGTTACTGCAACATGTAGTTAATGCAGCAGTTGGAACGCCAACCCCATTTCTGAAGCCACTCTGCGTCCTTGTGCACGGTGTGCTGCCTAGTGAGACATGCTTTGAAATGATCCAGACCTTTAAGATTACACCTTCGGCGTTCAGCTCACTCAATCCTAATCTGGATTGTGACAAGCTCTTTGTCGGGCAGTGGTTGTGCGTCAAGGGAAACACCGCGTTTGGATTCAGGCATTGAATTTTCGTAAATCCAACCCTATAATGAAACTGTCGATTTTCTATTCCGGTGTGATGTGCAATCATAAATGTTTTGTAAGCCATGATCGATACTTGAATAAATAAGTAGTTCTATTTAGTACACTAGACGGGGCCCACCATCTTCGTGAAGAGACCTCTCAGATCAATTTGCATGGTCTAAATAAGTACTGATGATTGGTATTTAAAAGATGAAACTTTTTGAATATAAATGAAACAACAAGAATTGACATGTAAAGTGCATATGTATATAGAATGAAGTCAGACATTTATGGTTGGGATGCCAGTAAAGTTTATAAAAGATGTACAACAAAATATCAAAAAGTCATAGTAGTTGAGAACTGAACCCACAACCACTACTCTGAGAAGCATTACAAAGCCTTTTGTATTTCACTAGGCTACCCAATCATCCACAACATTAAGTTCATATTGTGTTCTTCTTGATTCTCTTTCTGATTTCATCGGGAACAGTAGCATGATCGAAAAAACGATGATCATAAACCCAAATGAATGAGCCACCCATCAAGAGTTATCTTTGAAACAACATCATTATATATATATATATATATATATATATATATATATATATATATATATATATATATATATATATATATACACACACTACTATAAAAAGAGCAAGTTCATATTGTGTTCTTTTTTATTCTCTCTCTTCTCACAAATTTTTTCAACCTTTTTTTTATAGTTGCTCTATTTTTTCTTTTTTTCTTTCATGATAAAATCAGTTACACTAAACATCTCAACTTCTCTGTCACATTCCTTCCTTCAAATGTGCGTTTCAGAGTCAATAAACAACACATTTCTAAATTTTCTACAAAACAGTTATGAGAATTACCATTATCCTTTTAACAAAATTTATTTTTCAAATATTAAATATAAAATAAACATGTTCAATGGGGCACGTGCATATGCACGTGTGTGTGTGTGTGTTAACTAGTATATTTATATATGTATGTGCTTATGCTTTTTTTCCCACATTCTCGTATTTATATTCAATAACACATCTATGTCAAGAATGAATTAGGACCACACCTCATCCGCCTATAGCAGTTTGAAAAGCAAGAAATGGTAGGTATATCGAGTGCAACAACAAAGCTAGAAGAAAGGTTCCGCTCGGATATCACGTCGCTGCATAGCAAATAAGGTTAACAAAATAAGTATGCTGCCTTAACTATGTTGGTTGCTTATTTAAGAACCCAATCAAAACCCTAAATACGTTTCAACACATTCACTCGTGCTATGAGAAGCACCGACGAAATTAATAGGCACAATTGGTAATCGTATCGACTGGATATACACATTTTCTAATTATTTTCATCTGTTGTATATATATGAATGTGACTTGTATCCAATAGGTATTTGCTCGCGTTCACGACTCATCTGACCATTTGTTAGTTTGAATACCTTTCTTAAATGACCATGTGACCTAATTTATTTAACAGGTACAAGTATAACACTTGTGTATATGGATGCAAATCCTATTTTATCCAATAAAAAATGTTTCCCATCGAGTATAGTTTTAACTGAGCACAATTTCATTTTACATTTTTGTAGTGTAACAGAGTTTGAGGACCGCGTACCAATTCCAAGAATTGGTGACGCGAGTCCTGCTTTCCGAGACCGGCCATTATAGTCTGCCTACACGTATGTGGTCTCCATGCCCTCCTATAGTCGTTGTGAATACAAAGTCATTAGCTTTCTTAAATTTAAGGGATGGCCCTAACTTAGAGGTATGCAAGTAAGGGAACATCACTCATGCATTTAATTTCCTATGTTTCAACCCTAGAATGAAATCCTCGATTTTTACTATAGTTTGATGTGCATACAATATATGGAATATATGTTGTGCATACTTGAGTAAATAAGTAGACTTATTTTTAAAAAAATGGTGATTCATTGAACCCGTGTCTCCAGGGGTTTTGAACTTGTGGCCTCTCCGGATGTCACTACTTCGTCAATAAGTATACTTATTGGATGTTCGTCAAGGTGTACATTTGCTTTATGAGAAGACTTGTGAGATCATTTTGCATGGATTAATAAGTACGATCATATATGTCAATGACTGGTATCTAAAAGGTGAAAATATTTAGAACGTTTTAACTTGCTTTTATAATATAAATTCAACGATGAGAGTTAACATGTAGGGGCATGTGAAACACATTTTCAAACCAAATCATAACAATCATACAACAGTTCATTCAAAACAACACAAACGGTGATCAGAGACACATATGAAAGAGATACCATTAAGACATGTCTTAGAAAAGAAAGTTTACCCTACTAAAGGTCCAAGTAGGTTCTTAAAGAACACACAATTATGATATTTTCTATTTTCATTTTAGTGTGCATTTATTAGTGGATTGGTCATTATTGCATATCTTTGCATTCATATGTCACCAAACAGAGAGATACTTTCTTGTGCATCAATTTCATCACCTTCAAGAAGTAATATTGAGAGTATTCAATTATATATACTTTGTTCAATAATAGATATATGATAGAATACAACATATGAATATAATACATGAATGCTTCAGGAGATTTGTAAAAGTTTGGTGCAATCCATTTATGTGGAAAAAATGATGGCATTCTTTTCCAAGAGTATTCTTCATAATGTAAGAAGAAGAGTGTGACGAATTTGTAGGTTTTAGGTTACCAGTGATCTAGAGTAGTACGTAGGTGTCCCTATCATTCATTCTAGATTCAATATGAACACATATTTTAACATTCTAGATCAATCAAGTAGTAGAATAAATGCTTGGGCAGCTCGTAGTCTTTCATTGGCTTGAAAATTGTGTATGTCAAGGAAACTCTAATGGGCATTCTGACCTGTGACATGTAGACAGCAAGGCTCCCTATAAAACTTCGTGATAGGACCGATAGATCCATTTTTAACTTCATCTAGGTGATAACCACAAAGCACACCCCAATGGCTCTGGTCGCTTGGAACAAGGTTACTAGCATTAAAGCTAAAGGAGGTTTGGACATTAAAACTATATGGTAATGGAACCAAGCTCTACTTATGAAGAATGCATGGGATGTGTGTACAGAGAGAGAAGCTCTATGGTATTAGAGAATCAAGGGTCATTACAACCAGTATGATATGATGAAGAGTGTAACTCTATCTAGGCTGAGATAAGCAATATTGGAAGGAAAAAATAATATTTTCCCATTTATATATGTCACCTATTAGTAGAGGCACAACTAATGTTTGGTATGATAATTAGTGGAAAGATAAGCAAGTCCTCAAGGCTTATGTTGTAAATACCATCCCTGAAGAACTGAGGGACATCCAACTTTACGACCTTGTCAACTTGGAAGGCAGGTGGGATGCCCACTTCTTAGAAGATTGGCATCCAACTAATATCATATCTGACAACAGAAGGTGGAAATACCTATTGGTAGGGATCACAAGGATGTTAGTGTTGAATCTATGATTGGCTCTATAGGGGGTTGAATAGAGCTAAAAACACTTAAATAAAATTCATTAGACCTTCAAGTTATATTCTAAGATAATATTGCATATATGAACTTTGAGTGCAACTAAATGTATGTGCAAGGAAGAGAGATTGAACAAGCACAAGATAACACAACCTATGTATAGTGGTTCCAACCTCTAAAATAGGATATGTACATCAACTACCGAGAGAGGTCAACCTATATGATTTTCAGCCATGTCTCACTCTTTATATTTTATCATAAGAGTTACAACATAAGACCTCCCTATTCAAGGTTAAGGGTACCTAACATTCCCTTTGATGGCAAGGGAGCCAATAACCTTACAAAGGACTTACCTATACATCACCAAGAGTCTTCTACCTTGTCAAAGACTTATCTACTCTTGCAACGAGTCTTTTGTCTTTTACAAGGACCTTCCCACTCTTGCAACAAGTCTTCCACGTTCAAGGAGTTACCCAATCTTAACTTGGATCTTTCGTCTTTGACTTCACCTTCACCAAGGAGAAGCTTTCACCAAGGGAATCCTTCCCTTCTTCTTCACCTCTCTTAGCCAAGAGAGAGAACTTTTATCTTCATGGTAGAAAGAGAAATTGGGAGGTGGAGGAAGTGAGTGCCTCACAAGAAATACATATAGGACTAGCTTTCTTACAAATCTCCTACTCACTCTAATGGATGTAGCAAGTGATTAAGATCATGAGAATGAACGGAGACCCTTGGAGGAAAAACTCTTTCAATTATAATATAGGGACCATAGTGCTTGGATAACTCTGGGATGAAGCCCAAGGGGTCATATTTATAGTTGAGGTTGCTTACTAGCCAGTAGAGACACTTAGGATCAAATTATAGCCATTTTAGGTGTTCTAACAGATATATTTTCAAGTTTTGCAACACTCCAATGGCTAGAAATACTTTTCTGCACTTTTTTGTATAGTGTTGTCGAATGAGTTGTCTTTTAGAGAACTTGATACATGGCACTTTATGACAAGACAAAGTGCAGGTGTCGGTCGAGTTGTCACCAGGACAAACTCGGCCGACCCTGGGCCTTTCCCAAAATTCAAATAGGTTGTTGGCTAAGTTTCCACTAGGACAAACACGGTCAACAGGACAACCTGTAATCACTTTCGACAAGTATCTGAAAAGTACTTAAACATTAAAATTTTATGATTTTTTTATTTTTATCTAATTTTAATTGCAAGTCATACAATCATTACAAGTGATTTACATCAAAGACATATGGGGGAAAATATCTAATCTTCAGTCTTGATCTTTAGACATGTATGACTTGATTTCTCCAAGTTCAGATGCACAAGTTTAGGCATTTGGAGTGTGTCTATCAATCTTAAATGGATCAAGTAGAAGCATTATACACAAATTATTGGAATTGTAGTCATCATCAAAACAAGGGTTTAGTCAATTTAAACCTTGAATCAACAATTATAGTTTGGAGATACATAGGAAATCAAAACGATCAACTAAATACGCCTACACGGTCCTGAAGGAGACTAGGGATTCACAGGTTAATGATAAATGAGACCTTATCTAGAAAATGAAAGTGGCTAGAAAAATATATATGTTTCTTTGGCTGGTGGGTCATGAAGTTATTCTAACAAATGTACAAAGAAAAATTAGGCATGTTTTAGATGATAATCGGTATGGAAGATGCATTGAACATGAGGAAACCTTACTCCATGTTCTTAGAAACTACAAATGGGTCAAAGGTGTTCATGAAGGTGTGCTAAAGGGAGGCAATTTGAGGATTTTATTCAAGTTAACTAATGTCAAGAGTGGGTTTACATATCATATATAAGGAAATACATAAAATGTCACTCTCTTCATAGTGGATTCATGATATATATGGTAATGCATGAGCATGAATATATTTGAAAAACATATTATATTTGAATTGTGGCACATAAAATTAGGTACATTAACAAGGAAGCCAACCATAATGTCACGACTTGGTTTAAACTTGGAAATCGAGATGCAACAACTACTGTCAAAACCTGAAGTCCACCTATACCAAACTACTAGGAAATAAACATTGATGAAGCGACAGGGAGATAGGAATCAATTGTTGCAGTGCTAGTATGTGATAGTAAAGTATAGTGGCTTGCGGGATATGGTGAAATAACTAACATGAGAAATTCTACTAAAGATGAATTGGTGGGTATCTATTTTGCATTCAGAAATGTAGTGGAGAAGGAATCGTACAAGTTTGTGGTAGAGTTGAACTACCTAGTTGCCACCCAAACAGTTTCCCAGAAGCACACCCTTAACCCAAGGTTTGTCAATTGGATCCTAAAAATACAACAACTAATGAGGACTAAGGGACGTGTCATCCATGCCTATAGAGAGAACTATAAGGTTACTTATAATTGGATAAACACCACATAAAAAACAATCCTAGGACCCATGGTTATCCTAGTCATCCTACCAAGGTCCAAGACCTTGTCATATCTAATATGTGTAATGGTAGGTGTCCTACCATGTTTAACATGTCGTGTTCAATTAATGAGTGTAATTTTAGTTAATATTTGCTTACAAGAGGCAAGCGAGCTGGAAAAAAATGTCAGGACTTTCTCCTAAAAGATGTAGATTCTCTACATAAAATGGATATTAATTATTAGATAGTTAATGCTATCAACCACAGATATTGCAATCTGACCCATAAGTCACCATAGTCGAAACATAAACCATGTGTTTTATACATCAACCCTAGTCATGAAATTCAGATCGAATCTTCTAATTATTTAATGCATCAACCATAAAGTCGACACATCAACTCTGTGTAGTAATATCTATTAAAATTTCGTTATTTAATCTTAAAGTTGGGATCTAAAGTTGCAAAACATCCCACTTAAGACCTAAGAACGTGGTTCATATTGAGTATATCATTCTAGATGTTCTTTGATGGCCTATAGGAAGAAAGGAGGAGAGAAGAAAAGAGATACTTTGTTACTCGCAGGCATCCAAATCTAGAATTAGATGATAGAAATCACACGTGAGGGTCATGTGACATGCTTCTTGAGTCTACTATGAATTTATTACTTCTACTCATACTCTTATGTTTATTTTTTCTCTCTATTGTGTGGAAATAACTTGATAATGAGGAATCAATCCTCTATTACTAAGATTTAGAGTATCCCAACATCATGTTATTTATAAGCATATGCTTTTCCTTAATATATCAAGCATTTCTTTATATTTTACATTTAAATGAGTTATTTGTGATAATCTTTAGTGATATCCATAATTATCTTCTCATATAGAATATGTGGTTTTCAAATGTAGTTTTTATCAGATTTCTTGCATGAACGCAATATACAATCTCATGGAAGCATCCTAGTGATTGCAAAGCTTTATTACTATAGGTTGAGACTGATTGGTCTAGCTAAGTTAAAAATACCACTGATGTAGGGTTTTATTTAGTTCTATATAGCTACATGATCCAGAAGGAGATGTAGATAAAGTGTAACGCTTATCAAATATATATATATATATATATATATATATGTATGTATGTATATATACACATATATATATATATATATGTATATATGTATACATGTATATATGTATATATATACATATATATATATATATTAACAAATTAACTTGGTTAACAATACTTCATTGTCGTGATGAATCCAACATACTAAGGATCTTTATATGTGAAAGATGATCAAACATTCATTAAATTTTTAGGTTATTTCCTTTCATAAATAGTCAGACAAACTGAATCCCCTGTTTACCGATTTACCTGGTCAGTCATAGGTGCTAGAAGTTTCTAGTGGACCAACTATGCGAGGTATGATATCTTGGGGAAGAAACACCTTATATTATTTAATGGTACACTTACATGTGCAAATCTATTTTTGGTGTGTAATCTTATATAGTGTTGTTGGGGAGCTGGTGAATGGAACCACTAGCATTGTAGAGATACAGCTCACCACTCTAGACCATTGTATTTTAATTTTGTTACTTATGCATTTTTCATTGCTATATAATTCCTCCATAAATAAGGCATCAAGTAAATATTCCATAGAGTTGGTTTTTATTTTATTGTCAAATTTCTTTCCTTTAGGAAATTATGCATATGCATGTCAAAGATGCAAGAATTCACCTTCTGAGTTGCCATCCACCACCAATGTGTTGCATGAGCCTCTTTCTCCTCCATTTAACATGAAAACCCTAAGAAAATTCACTATGGGAGTTTTGAACAATGGTTCAAACCATTTCAAATTACTAGAGTCCTCTTAGAGATGAAGGCTTGGTAGAAGTTTATAAAATAGAGGAAGATGACGTTGAGGAAGAGAAAATAAATAATTATGTGACCACGAGAAGGATATTTTATAAGAATTAGATCCAAAGGTGGAATATTATCATGAAGAAGAGATTATGTTAGAATATGAACGACCTATACGACCTCCTACCATTTAAATACAATCACACTCTCACCTATTAGATTGATTTTGAATATAATTGGGAATTTGAAGAGAAAGATGAGGTAAGTGTTGAAGCAATTAAGGTGGAATCCAAATTTCATACATGTGTTCTGGACCTAAGTGAATAAGAAGATGATAAAAAATGTTATTTGTTTTGATATTTTGATAATATAGAAAAGGAAGAGAGTGAAGTAGATGATATTCAATACGTACGAGTTGGAGGCATTTCAAGAAGAGAGTGAAGTAGATGTTATTCATACATTGAGTCACCTATTTCTACATTGCTAGAATATCATGAGTTGAGTGTCATCCATTTTCATGATTACATTAATCATTCATATGTGAGATGGAATGTTTAATATACACTCGGGCCTCCTAAATAATAAAAAATCATTATTTTTTCTATGAACTAGATGTTTAGAATGAACAGATGGAGAGACCATGTGATCACTTAGAATTTTCACCCTTTTATTTAGATATTACAAATGAATCTTTAAAATAATCCTAATCATATGGTTACATATATTTACTATTGACTCCTTTGGAACACCAATTAAAGAACTAGTGGTTCAATTGAGTAATTATAAATTTGTTGTGATCCTTTTTGGCTATAATACTTCCTTTTGTAAGTTATATCCAAATTTAGAGCACTATAACACCCTGGTTTTCATGTCACATGAGCGAAAGAACTTTACTCAAGGGGGTGTCAAAAAATGCTATTCTTTGCAATTTAAGTAAATAAACACCATGAATTTATTTAAAACTGATTCATACATAGTTCTTGGCATAAAGGGAACTATATCATAAAATCTAATATGTCTAGTAACATGACAAAACATAATTTAAAACTCTAGATCGACTTGGTAAATGGAACCCCACCAAGCTAATCTTGAAGTTATCCTAGTCCTTGATTGTCCTTATCCTACACTTGCTCCAAATCCTATAGTCATTGTGTCCCCAGCCATGCAAAACAAACAACACATCAGTAAGTGATATTTGGCACTTTATATGATAGAAAATAGTAAACAAACTTGACATGAAATCATTTGACATAACATTGAACATGAATTATCTTAATCATTCATTAAAATACTTTAAACATAATGAATTGGAAAAGTAGATATATGCCACCTCTCTTATTGCCCCATAGGAGCCCATGATTTCTAGGAAAGCCCAAGATTCTACGAAAGCCCATAACAACCTTTTCAGGTCCATAAATGAGGCACATATAAAAACTTAGCCAATTCCTTAATTTTCATCATTAACATAGCTCTTGACTTAAACATTAGATTTCCTTTATCTTAATCTTAAACATCATGGGATTGCTCCCTCTTAATGCCGTGATGGGATTTCTCCCTCCTAAACCTTAATAGAGTTTTCTCTTTTTGAACATGTTTCATTAAATCTTTATTCATAATCATAATCATAATTAGGGCTAGAGTATAGACTATAAGAAAATAATCAATCAATCAATGATAATTATACATGATGTCTTCTTGAGAAAGCATTCATACTTCATGAAATCAAGTAATGTGCATAATCATAAATAAATATTCAATCAACCAAAATTGCTTGTGTCAAATATGCATGGCCCTCTTACCTATAGCAAATCACCTTAAAGTCAAGTCCCCTGACTTGATGGAGCCTCTATTCACTTGTAATTTGACTAAAAACATGATATGTATATGAGTTTATAGTCATTAAACCCTAACTTCTTTCATTGAATAATTGAAGTATTTGAATATGGAAATCAACATTTGAAAACAAGTCAAATTGATAGAAAATAAAAAGAGCTTCCCAATGAATATTTTTCCATCATTTTCTAAGGTCATATGAAAAAATTATCCAATTTGCAAAATGGACCAATCAGAGTCAGGAAACCTATAATGTGACATCATTGAAATCTCAATTAAAGACGATTTAAATAAAATATACAATGTTAGAAATGACCAAGGCATGCGTCAAACATGAATTAAAACTGCGGCGGCAATCTGGTCAACTAGACCCAATTATAAATCATGCGTGAGAATCTAAATCAAAAGTTGAAATACCAACGCTGCCCTTGCAACATTAATCGGTTGATCAAATCATAGGGGTCCCAGGGTTATTAATTGACCAGGGTTCTTCCCATGCGAGCCATGGCTCTCGCATAGCAACCTAGAGCTTCAAGCTCTAACTCTAGCGGCCAGAGATCAGAAACTCCTAGATGATAGTAGGCTCCATTGAGTTCCTTGTTTTAAGCCAAAGACTTTGAGCTAAACCTCAGGCTTCACGACATAGGGAACTGACCAGATTCACGGCTACCTACCGTCGGGGACAGTAAAGCCTCAAACCGAAGGAACCAAGTAAACCAATCAAGCATGAAACTTGATTGGAGTCATTCTAAGTTAGAGGGTGAGATACAAGGTGGGAGTATCTTGGTGTCGTGATATACACCAATGAAGCAGCGAGAAGTAGGGGAAGGAGGAAGGTAAAACCATCCCTCTAGGCTGAAGTAAGATCCTCAAGGCTGGCCTATAGGGTACATAGTTTGGGGGAAAGCTCACGGACAACAGTGGTAGGAAAAGCAAACCTAGGGTCCATAGATGCTTACAGGTCCTTTATTTGCAGAGAAAGTGTTGGAGGACAGTGTGGCAAGGTGGAGGTTTGCAAAGAAGAAGGTAGACATGTCCAGTAGGTTTGGGGTAGCAGGCGTTCAATTGAGGGCGGAGGAGTTGAAGGTGAGAGGTGACAAATCTTTTGGGATAGTTACATAGGCTTGGGGGGTTCTAAGTGTCCTTTGTAACACAATGGTGGAGTGGAGGTGTAAGCCCTAAATTGGGATTCTTGTGTATAGACCATGAGAGAGGGTGTGTTATGTCTTGCCTGATTGGGAAACATCTTACAGACATGATGGAGAAAGAATCGTGATGTGAGGGGGAAAGATGATGGAGAGAGGATTCAGGAAAAGAAATCGTAGGTGATGTGTTTAGAATGTGAGAAAATTGGGAGGTAAGGGATATTGTAGATGTCGTTGGATCTTGATCTAAAGGAAGGAAATGTATGCAAAAAAAAAAAGAAATTAAAACCAGGGCGTGACAGTGAGATATTGTCGAAACTTTAGGATAATAGATGCATTGAATGCATTTATTAATTAAACTATATTCCAACCTTTCCTAATTGATTTGAAGGGTCAAACATAGTCAAAACGTAATCAAATTTGGATCACATTTTCCAATAAGGAATCCATATTCTTCCCATATAAAGTTAAGACTATTTGCAAATATTTGAGTTTGGGATATCAATGTTTATTACTCCTAAATGCACACTTGTATGCACTCACTTACTTAGCATAAATATGTGCTAACAACATTTTATTTTTTTACATTTTCAGTTAGGATTGTTGGCTTGAAGTTGTGATTCATATTGCAAGAAAAATAATTATAATGCTTAATAAGGAAACAAAGAGGATTTTTATAGTTATATTTATGTCTTTAATTTTCACGAAATTTAGTCTTTCCCCCATTCAAAATATTGTAGTTCCCAATAAGGAAAGTTATCTTCCTACTTTTTATTAACAATACTTTTTTTTTAATTTATTATTGGTTACTTATTTTGAATCTAGATCCTTGCAGTTATATGGATAATGACTCTTGCCTACCCAATCTATCTTAATGGGGATAACGAGAGGATAGGTTCATTACGATTGGTATCATATATAAATCATTTTTAATTATTGATGCATTTTCGGGCGCATTGGCCTAAAGATTAGCCACATAACAGTAAATTAGGCTCAAACTTTCACTCCTAACAAGTATGTGCATAACCCCATGTTTTGGCATTTTAACCCACCTTTTGAAACTTCAACCCCATTTTAGACTATAAACTAGGAAATACACTAACAAGTAGATGGATTGACCCCATACAACCACAAAGAAATTAATAGGATATTTATTAGAGGAAATGGTGTTTACAATGGTTTTCAACATGTAGGATGGAAATATTTTCCTCTACACCACTAGTTGGTTGGCGTGGACTCCAAATGCCAATGTGACTCTTTCCTAGAAAAAGCCTGAGGGTTTATCCAACATAACATATCTTCTAAGTCTTCTCATCTGAACTTTGTCTCTCTCTCATCTTGATTCTCTTCAACCCTAAGAGTGCTTCTTTCCAAACATTAGAATGTACTTCTATCCTCATCTAAGAGAAGATTCCAGGAATCTCAGGATTATGACATCCTCTTCCAACTCTAGCATATGAAAAGCTAATTTGAAAGCTAAAAATATACGAGAAACACATTTTATATTTGCTTCCCCTGTGAGGAGAATCCTAGAAACTTCTAGGAACCAAGATAAACTAGGTATATGAACATTGTTGAGTAAGGTAGATGAATAGAAAATCTTTTGATAAGAAAGTAGTCCTTAAGAACCATGTCCTTGTTATACATGATTAATGAAGTAAATCCCACATGTGAGCAACTCCAATAAGAGTTGGAAAAATATATGTAAGTTATATTTAAACCCTAGTCAGGACAAATAAAGTATGATGTAAAGTGGTACATGCAGTCCCTAATAGTAGGTGGAGCTAGTTGTCTTCCACCTTGAGTTCCAAGGAGGAACCAAGATTTTTGAGGCTGATAGAACCTAGATTTATGCCTGCCAAGAATAGGATCATGCCCTCCCATCTCACTTTTACTCAAACTAGAATAGATTAGATGAAGATAATATGGGAATGCTTCAAGAAATTTCAAAAAGTATCAAGGAAATCTATGGAAAAAGTGTGGTTATTCTTTAATAGGACTATTCCTCAGACACTAAGTATAAGAGTGGGTCGAGTTTGTGGTTTTCAGGTTACCAATGATCCAGGGAAGTACATAAGCATCCTTATCAACCATCCCAAGGTCAATAGAACACATTTTTTAAAATTCTAGATAATGTTAGTGGCAGAATTAATGGTTGGATAGCTCATAGTCTTTCATTGGATGGAATTGAGTGTAATGTCAAGGCAACATTGACGTCCATTCTGTCCTATGTCATGCATATGTCAAGGCTCCCTTTAAAACTTTTTGATAGGATTGACATTTCCATATATGTCTTAATATGGGGTGGAAACCACAAAGAACAACTAGTGGATGGGGTCACTTGGAACAAGGTTACTAGCATGAAAGCTAAATGTGGTTTGGGCATTAACACTATGAGGGATTCGAACCAATCTCTAATTATGGAGAATGCATGGGATGTGAGCACAAGGAGAGAATATATATAGTAAAATAGCCTCAAGGGTTGTTACGACCAACATGATGGGTTGAGGGGTTGAAGAGTGTACTCTATCCAGGATGTGGAAAGCAACATTGAAAGGAAAAAAATCTACCAATTCATATATGACACCTACTAGCAAAGACACATCTATTTGTATAGCATGAAATTGATGAAGGATGCCCACTTCCTAGAAGATTGTCAACTTACACATATGATAGGATGCCCACTTCCTAGAAGATTGTCTTCTAGATAATATTGTATATGACATACTGAAGATGGAAATTCCTACAATTGAGGATCACAAGGATGTTAGATTTGGAAATACATAGACAATGGAAACCACTCAACTAAAATTGTCTATATGGTCTTGTGGGAGACAAGGGACATATAGGTTGATGGTGATTGGGTCTTTATCTTGAAAAAGTGACCAAAAAATTCTATATGTTTCTCAGGATGGTAGATCATGAATCTATTCTAACAACTACATGACAAAAATTAGGCATCTAACGATGATAATCGGTGTTGAAGATGCAATGAAAATGAGGAAATCTTACCCCCATGCTCGCAGGGCCTGCAATTAGGTCAAATGTATTTGGGAAGTCACCATACCTCTGAGGAAGCCATTTCTTTGGGATTATATGAAAACAACCTAGACTTACAAGCCAATCCTAACAATCCAACTAATGATGATCAAGCTTATTGTGATGAAGATAATGGAGATTTATCAATTGTTCAATCAACCATCAGTCCCAGACTTCTAGATCTCATCTTCCTAGAACCACCTTTACCTTTTCCACCCCAACTCCCTTGGAAAATGCATGATTTGGGTTCAAACTACTTACAAAGAATGTCAATTTGAGATATCTTTATTTTGCAGGACATTCTGCATATTTTCTAGATGGACAACAAATCATCTATAACAACGGGGCACACTTTTTTTCTAGGAATGTATTTTGTCGCATGTTCTGTAGCCCATATAGAATCAACAACATCTTTTTATAGTACTAGTATCTACTATATTCGAATATGTGATGCCAAGTGACAAAGAATGGTTGTTCTACAATGCCACGCCATTTCTTGTTGATTGCTTGTTCAAAAATTGTTTCAACATTCCATCTATAGAGACACTCCTCACAAAAATCAAGAGGTGGAAAACACAAGTAATTATTCTTCATTTTCACTTCAGAGGATATTGGATTCTTTGTTTTGCGAATCTCATTAAAAGGCAAATTGCCTTGTTCAATACTTGTTGCACCGGTCTACGAAGTGCAAACATGCAATTTCATTATCTAGCAAGCATAAAGGAACTTATCACTGACACTTGTGCCAAAGCACTCATTCCTCTTATTTGTCAAAATGATTACTACTACTTCTCTCAATAGACAAAGCAATGGACTTTGCCCCAATTTTCCATCACTATCCGCAGTAGCGACGTCTTTCAAACAATTGTGAATTTTACATTCTCCACTAGATGTACAACATTTCATTCAAACATTATCATGGGGATAATTACCATTGCTTTTGCGGCAAATATGTCATGATGCTTCTGAATTCTTAATGCGCAACCGAAGATCATTGTCATCCAAGACAATCTCACGTGCTTACATTCTTCACACTGAGGATAGTGTATGTTAGTTTTGGGGGGTTCAATCCTCTGAGATAGGTATCCATAGTATCAAACAATCTTCATTTTCTTTCTCCTTAATCATTTTATGTTTTCCTTCATTTCATGTGTTTTCAACATCTTTTTGAATTTTTTTATGTACAAAAACAATGAAGATGAGTAGGATAAGAAAACCCTATCTGGAGAACTTGTCCCTTGTTCTTCAAGCTATGTTTTCTCAAAACAATTGTGAGGAAACAACAATCATGGCATTTCATCAATTTTTTGTCAATATTGATGTTGTTTTTATATCTTTCTCTCAACAAAATACTACTTATTCCTCTAACTTGTCTATAACCTTAGAAAATCACCAAAATATTCTTGTAAAAAATACCAACTAAAAAATACTCATATTAAGAAGGAACATTCTCATAAAAGAATAAAGAGTTCCACCATCTTATGTTCCATCTCCACATCGTTCAAAATCCCAAAAAGAGTGAGGAATAAAAGCATAGAGTCAAAAAATCAGAGATTTGTCCCTACTTTTAGTCAAAGGAGATACCACAATGGTGTATTGTTGTGCTCATGAATGCACATATGTCATTTTTAATAAACTCTGAGACCTAATATACAAACTCCCATTTCCAATGGTATTCATTAAAGGTATAGTAACATGGGGAAGTGGTACCTAGAATGTACAATTACTGCTCGACAACCAACTAGTTTGGAATGTAGTGACCACTTTCTCATCTAATAGGCCTATATTTGAATGACCCAAAAGAAAAAAAGGGATACCCATAAGCCTTTTTTTTGCTACCCATTCCATCCACCACTCACCAACAATGTGATGAGAGTGAAATCCACTTTGAAAGGTGAAATGTGTGTCGGGGATCATTTATGATCAATTATAACCAATTAACAAGCAAACAAGGATCTTTGGAATGTTGATGTTTTTACAAGGCAAGATCATATTATGAATTAGTAAAGACTTTTGATAAGAGGTTGACATAAAACTTTCTATCAGATATCAATAGAATCATCTTGCTCACCTTGTTTCACTCAATGATTCTATTAACTCAAGTACAAGCTAATTGTACGTTTGGGGGAGTTGATAACATCAGTTTTTATGCATATTTCAAGACTTACTCATAATAAAGAATCATCCAATTAGTTGATTATGGATCATAATTTTCTTTATTCTACACTTAAATACCAAATACTTAGTTTTGACTAAGTTCTATTGCAAATTGTAGAAATTGAACTCAAATTCATGAAGATAGATGGCTAACCCATCGACCTCTTAGATTGATCACTATACATAACAAAGATGTTGATCACAATAGAGAACCATAGTCCATGGACCCATTAGGTTGACAATTGAGCCTTGATCAAGAGACCAATGAGTCAATCCATCGAGCTTAAAGAATCATGAAATCTATCGATCAATAAGGATTATGGATCCAAGATCAATACAAAGGCATCGATCTTATAGATCGACAATGTTTTATCGAGATACACATCCACAATATGCCATTGATATGATAGTAGGAAAACTATTTGTCGAACTTAAGGTTGATAATTTGCCAAAGTCAGCATGTTGATGTCAAAGAGATTGACCTCCACAAGGTTGATGAATCCAACCAAAGATGCATCGATCCACCCAGGTCATGGTAGGAAGATCAAGGATCAGTGCAATGTTCCAATCATAGACCAACAAGGCACAAGCCAAACCCTATAAATAGGCCCTAAGGACATCAATTCAAGGATCTCATATTTTGGAGATGAATAGGCCAAAAGGATAGCACCAAGATCAAAGCCAAAGTATAGAGACCATTGACCTATCCAGACCATCGACCTCTAGACTTGGATACCACCAAGATCAAAGCCAAAGTCTAGAGACCATTGTCCTATCCAGACCATCGACCTCTAGACTTGGCATCCAACCACTTCTATCGGTAGGTTGAAAAAACTACTTGCTCTAGTTCTACCATGAGAAAGAATGGAAACTAATAACCCTTCTTGGGTTGTCAACCTCCTTGTCTGGTCCAAATAAAATGTGGATGGATAGATCATTCAATCTCCGATCGTATCAGCTTTTTTCCTCACCAGTTCTTACTATGACTACTTCAAGTTGTAATTTGTTTCATATTTGTACCTTGAGTGGATAAACTCAATAACATGGGTCGGGAGTAGCTGTAAGACTCTCCCAACCATGTTTTAAAAGTTTCGTTTCTATACTCTTGTTTATAATGCATCGCTTGTTTGATTATCTACCTTCTTGTGATATTTGATATCAATTTTTTTGAGAGAATTATTTCATTAAGATATGGAGTATAGATTAGTAACAAGACATGAGAGGGAGGAGTTACTATAGCAAAAGTCATACTTTTGTCCTTGATTTATGGGTTATCATCTCGAGAGAGAGGTACTTTAGATAGAAATCTACTCAGAACTTAAGAGACAGAAGGTATAGATATCTTTTATGACCGCTTGCAAAATATGTCAGAAACTCTTATAAATTAGAACAGAAGGTTTTGCATGGTTCAAACTGGTTTGACTGGTGATACGTGTTACAAATTCTATTTTAGTATTATTATTATCTTCATTGTATTGTATCGTTCAAAAACTGGAATTACTGTTTGATTAGATCAATATGTTCCTTAACCTAAGTACCAAAATTCACTCAATTTGATTTGACTAAACTAAGCAAGGATTTTCATTTTTTTCTTATCCCTGTGTTTGACCGAATATTACTACAATAGACTCTGTATTGAGTTACGTCGGGTATAAACTTAAGTTTGATATCTTTGACTAGGTGGTTGTGTTTACACTTTTAATCCATGAAAAAAAGCGATCAGTCACCCACATAGAAGTATTTTTTGATATGTATGCCCAGACAGCCAGTCATATGATGATTGTAATGATGAATCATTTAATAAATTTTGATTAATAATAAAGGTAATCTTTAGTCTGTACGTTTGTTTAATAATGAGATGATGGCATAACATGATAAATGTCTAAAATGATGATATTACTAAATGACATATGTCTTCAAGTTAAGGACCATAATAATGAGATAATATGATGATAAGAGTATATACATTCTTATTGTGTTCCTATTCATATATTATTGTGAAAATAATATATATAGCAATAATACATAAAACTAAAATGTGTGTTGACTGATCACAGAATCTCATTTATCATGAATGTGATATCAAACTAAACACATAGGTACTGGTTAGAGAACAGTGTATCGGACAGACCCACCTTGATAATTATACATAGAAACCATTGAATGGTAGTCAAAATCAGCTTTAATAGTGATAGTGATGATTCTGGTTCTTAGACCTAAAGTCACTACGCTATCACATGTTGTTCGATGTACTTTGACACCATCCAAGATGACCTTGAATAAGGGTTACCATACATGTGATGTTTGGGTATGTTGTGACACATGAGGATTGATTGTGAGTGATATAGATGGGATTTTTCCCTCCTACCGGAGTTGATATCATGTCCACTTGATAAATGAGACAAATAAACATATGACCATGCTCATCTGAATCAACATGTGATATCAGAGCTCACATGCATCTCACACAGTCTGTTCTAGTTCAAGGAACATGGATTGAATACTAAGAGGATGACGATTCTATGCCTTGAGTTCAATCTAGATATCAGAGACAATGGAACTATACGATCACTATAACTCTATTTTAGGTTGAAATTGTTTCAACAACTTTCCAATCACTTGGGTACCAATGATATGTTGCTAGATACATCTCATTATTTGTGATGTCATAATCTAGGTATGGTCATTCACTACCGACATAATTTGGGACCTATAGGGTCACACACATAGGATGCACCTGGAATAGGAGTTACTCATGAACAAGGTATGAATCTATTACTAAAGTGTTTAGGTAATCAACTTAAACAATATTGGTTGATAGTTGGTTGACTAGGAATGTGAGTCAACTGACTGGAAATATAAGTTGACTGACTAGAGTGTCCAGTCAACCAATTGAAAAGTCTACTCGACTGACTAGACGATCAGTAAGACTAGATCAAAAATTGATGTTGATGGCATGTTGTACATTGATCTTCGCATTGAAAGCCAATATGTTTGTGAATATGAAAACATTCCAATCAACTGACTAGATGTTACAATTGACTAACTAGGGTGCATGCTGACTAATTGAGAGTCCATTCAATCGAGTTGTGATTCGCATTAGCTAAAAATGAATAAAATGCATCTCCTCATGTCCCTAGGTTTGTGGAAACCCTGACCCATTTACTCTTATGTAAAGGGGTGGTGGTCAAGGCTCTCACAAAAGGTCTCCTAATATCAATGTTGTGGTGATGTGAGAGCTAGAGGCATCTTACCCGTAAAAGGGAGAGATAACCGAAGGGGAGAAATTTGATGGTAGCACATTGACAACACGAGGGACAACTCCTTTAGGAATTTTTGTGGTGGTCTGCATGGACTATGTAGAGGCATGGAAGCCGTTGTGTAACACCTAGTCCCACTATCCATGACTCTAGTATAGTTTTAGGAATGATGACTGGCCCCATAGACCACCACTAGCCTTAAATGCATGCTTTGTCCTCACTCACGTGCAAGATAGGATACAATTCTGACTGGTCACCCATCCTAGTACTACTCTGGGTTGAGCATGTTTAACCGTAGAGTTATTTAGTAATGGGCTCCCTGAAAAGGAGGAGCACCTTGATGATATGGATAGTTCAATCATCCCTTTTAAGATCATTTTATTTGAGACCAAAAATACTGGGACATTACAATGCCCCCACTTAGACACTTGGCATCCTCATCAAGTCTTAGCTATATGGCCTCATAATATCACCTCGTTTAAGTACATACCAAGAATTTTCCATGGACAATCGGCTCTCGATCATGCAATCCCAACACGAGGGTGGCTACATCGCACGGGTGGCTACATCACCATGGACATCCCTTTCCAACTTCCTTGAACCGCATGGCTCCAGACTGGCATGCCACGTGCCCATGTGGGCCCCACCTACTCGAGGGGTTATGGTTCTGATACCATATGTAACACCCAACCCCACTGCCCAAGGATCTAGTAGAGTTTCAGGAATGACATCTGGCCCCACATACCACAATTATCCTTTACTGTGTGCTTTATAACCACTCACATGCAAGCTAGGATAAACTTCTCGACTGGCCACCCTCTTAGTAGTACTCCAGGATAAGCATGCTTAACCATAGAGTTCATTAGTAATGGGTGTTGGGAAGTTAGGGCAACAAATAAGGAAGCTAAAATAAAAATAAATTACTTCCTAAGACCTGAATCAATAGATCATGTGGACGACAATGTATCTATGAAAGAGGGTTTCAAGAGATATACCTAGTCTTAGAGCAAGATCAACAATACAACAACATGCTTCTTCTTCAAGAAACACTCAAGTAGCCATCAGCAACAACCTCGTGGTGCAATACCATAAATGACAATTGGTGGTGTCCTCCAAATAGGGAAAACACCTTCTCATCTCTAGAGTAGTCCACGCGGAGCACCATGTGCTCCATGTTGTTCTCCTAGAGTGAATGGGAAGGAGTTGTCCCTTCAAACATCAGCATGCTAGCGATGACTTCA
Organism: Alisma plantago-aquatica; assembly: GCA_963693085.1. Taxonomy (NCBI): domain Eukaryota; kingdom Viridiplantae; phylum Streptophyta; class Magnoliopsida; order Alismatales; family Alismataceae; genus Alisma; species Alisma plantago-aquatica. The sequence continues at coordinate 941,422,483 of OY856410.1, read as the reverse complement.
TCTCCCAATTGTCTGTCCCTTGTTATCCCTCCCTTTTTCAGATATGACTTACTTGAGCTCTCTTGGTTACCACAACCAGAGAGGACAAATATTGGTAGAGCTTATTGTTGTCTCTCTGAAAGCCTAGACTGTCCCCCTTTATATAGGATGGCTACAGTCAAGATTTCCAATTCATCTGGGAGTCAAAGAGATGAAATTTCAATTATTTTGGAAGCTACGAATAGTGAATCGGTAGATTCACTATTGAACCGGTCAATTCTAGGTGAACCAATCGGTTCAAACCTTGAACTAGTCAGTTCACAAGCTTTCCTATTTTCAATCACATTAGCATTCATTATTCGGTTAATGCACAACATGATATTAGCATCAATCCTTGATCCAATCATATTGATCATTGAACTGGATGACCCTAATGATGAATCAATTGTTTCACTTTTGAATTGGTTGTTTCATTTCATGAAACTATCCTATTACTTGTGAAATGGTCGATTAATTTGAGAAATGGTCATTTCATTTTCCATATCAACCAATATACAACCAATGTTGTTCAAATTGAATAACTAAACACTTTGGTAATCAAGTGAAATCTTACTCATGATTAAAATCATTTTCTAGGTGCATCCTATGTGTGTGACCCTATAGGTCCCGAATTATGTTGGTAGTAGATGTCCATAATGAACTTATGACATCACAAGCAATGAGAGATATCTAGCAACACATCATTTCTACCCAAGTAAATTTAGAAAATTAGAGAACAACTTCAACCTACACTCTGTTATTCGTGTTACCATGATCTTATAGTTCATTTGTATCTAATATCTGGGTTTAACTCAAGGCATGGAATCATCATCCTCTCAACGTTCAATCCATGTTCCTTGAACTATAGAAGATGCATGTCAGATCACATATCACATTTGAATCACATGAGTATGGCCATACATTTCTTAGTCTCTCTTATCAAGTGGCTGTGATAGCCATCGACGTCACTCTCACTCAATCCCCATGTGTTATAATGTATTTGATTATCACCTTTATGGAAACCATTATTCAAGGTCATGTTTGATGATGTCAAAGTACATCAAGCAACATGTGATGAGTGTAGTGATTTCAAGTCTAAGAACCACAATCACCACTATCAGTCTGAGAATTGATTCTAGTTACCATTCCATGGTATCCATGTATCACTCTCAAGGTGGGTCTATCTGATACACTATTATCTAACATTTACTTGTGTGCTTGACATGATATCACATATCATGACTAATGAGACTCTATCATCAGTCAATACAAACTCTAGTCTTATGTATTATTATCGTCTATTTTGCTTCCATAGTAATATCTGACTAGGGGCATAAAACAAATGTATGTATTCTTATCATACATATGATCTCATTATTAAGGTCCTCAGCCTAAAGAAATATATCGAGTAACATCATTATTCATACATCTATTATATATGTGTCATCATCTCATGATTGCGATAAACATAATAGATGGAATTACCTTTATCATTATCAAACCAAGTGTATGGTACCCATTACAATCATCACATGATTGGCTCTATGGGCATATATACCTACAAACTCCCAATTTCACTTGGATATAATCATTCATGAATCCTATTCCAAGTGATAATAACATATCCATCATGTTTCTACTGTGCAAACACTTTTATAGCACGTTAGAAACATTTTCTTCTAGTTGGTACTTTTTCATGTTTCACATCTCCTCATTATACAAATTATCATATGTGATGGAAGTGTTGCACTATACTATCTGAGATTCCTTGCCTAACCAATAGCTCCACTATTATCATAGTATCTCTACTACCTCATTAATGGTTGGAACATCCCACAAGTTCATCTATATGAACTTCTAGATCCATACAGTATCTTGTGTTGTTCTCGTAACACTAAGATACTCAGCTTCTAATTGTAGAATTTAAACAACTATGTCTTGCTTGGAACTTTTCCAACTTACAATTCTCATTTTAAGGTCAAACACAAATTTAGATTGTGTTCATTAATTTTATTTTTCATTTTGAAAGTTTTCATCAGTGGAACTTTTTACACCCAACTCTTCCTTATTACCATAATTAAGGAACTAATTTTTTGTGTGCTTGTCAAGTACTTAAGTATGTTCTTTATGGAAGTCCAGTGACTTTCATTGGGATCTGACATATATCTACTCATTAAACCCAATACATATGAGACAATAGGTTGAGTACATCACATTGCATACCTGATGGACCAATTGTGAATGCATACAACATCTCACTCATGTTTTTTCCATTCTTCACAAGAACTAGGACATTGGAGTTTTGAGAGACTAATCCCATGGAACAAGGATAGAATTTCTCTCATTAAGTCATGCATGCTAAAACCCTTCAACATCTTTCCAATGTATCTGCTCTTTCTTAGGCTAAGAAGCTCTCCAGATCTATCGCTATAGGTCTTCATTCCTATCACATAGGATGTTTTGCCTAAACCCTTCATAAGAAGGCACTTTCTAGGCTAGGTTTTAACTTTTGTAGTTTAAGGATATTATTATCCATCATTATGTGGAATATAAACATTCTCCTGCTAATTTTTTTGTAATCACATATTTCATCTTCATTTTGACTAAGTCAAACTCTTTGACAATCTTATCAAATTAAAGACTCCAAATTTGAGATGCTTGTTTCAATCCAAATATTGACCTTTGTAGCTTACAGACTTTATTTGCAATAATGGAATTATAAAACCTTCAGGAAGTGTCATGAATACATCCTCATAATTATTCCCTTTATGGAATGTGCATCCATATGCCAAATCTCGTAGTCATAATAAGTTGTGAAAGTAAGCATGATCCTTATGGATTTAACCATGGCAACTGGTGAAGAGATTTCATCATGTACCCCTTGAACTAGATTGAAACCATTTACAACCAATTTTCTCTTATAGATTTGTATACCACCATCTATGTTGGTCTTTTATCAAAGACCCAAATGCACCCTATGGGTCTTACCCCTTCAGGTGGATCCACCAATGTCATACCTCATTGGTTTACATGGACTCCATCTTAGATCTTGTGGGCTCAAGCTGTTTCTCAAACTTTGGTCCCTCAATGGCTTCTAGGTAGGTTGTTGTCTCATCATATATGAAAAACTAACCTCATTCTTGAGTTATAAGATATCATAATATTTCAAATTCAAGGCATGTTCTACTATATTTATGAGGTTTTATGTTACATAAGGAACTTGAGATTCCACAGTAGCTTGTGAATCTCCTTGTTCCTATTGTGCCTATTCTGGTTCAATGTTTTCTTATTTGTCTTGAACTTTTCAAGTTCTACTTTACTCCCATAGATTCCTTTGGAATTAAGTCCCTCTTTAGGAATTCATCCATCCTAGCAACAAACATTTTGTTGTCGGATTGGAATATATAAGTAGTATTTAACAAAATAACAACTATGTAATTTGTGTACAAATGTTTTTAAGAAACTATTTTCTTACACAATATTTCAATTTTAATCCTTATAAAATACATATCAGAACACTTCCCATGACATATCTCATATGTTGTCTTCTGAACCATTTTAGACAATACATTCTTTAGTGTAAAGCATGTGCCCAAAAACAAAATTGGAAGGTTAGCTAGATTTTATTGATAATTGCACCATGTCTAACATGGTGTGATTCCTTGTTTTTGACATCATTATGTTTGAGGTGGATTTCATTGTGATACACTATCACATCTCATACAAGGTCCTCAAACTCTTGGTTTAAAATATTTCAACATTGATCATATTGAAGTGTGTTAATACTTTTACCAAGCTAGTTAAGTACTTTATCCATGCTCTCCTTCAACACTTTAAGAGATTTACACATGTATTTCATTAAATACAATCTACCATATTTATTGAGAACATCAGAAAATATAATGACGTATTATTAATAACCACCTTTAGCATTTATTCCAAAAGGTCTATATACATCATTATGTATAAGCTCTAATAGAATACTACATTTAGTGAAAGGTGTTTTGTCATATTTCCCAACAAATAAGATTTGCATGTCTCTATTGGTTCAATAAGCAATAGAGTCTAGCTAGCCATCACATGGATTCTCAAAATGTATTTCTCATTTATGTTCTCTAGATGACAATGTTGTATGTATTCATTGTTTGAGAGATTGAGCCATTCAGTATATGTATTATACATATTTTTATCTACAACTATCAAGTATAGATCATGAGACATAGGGCATTTCCATACAAAATCTCATCTTTGAAATGAAACATCAATATATTAATAGTATTCTTGTCCATACAAGATACATGATGTTTTCATCAATGGAAGGTATATAATAGCAGTTCCCAAATTCTTTTATATGCCCATCAGGTTGAATGATAGATTCCAACTATAGTGGTAGAAACCCTTGCTCCGCACTATTCTAGCATACTTCTTCTCAGGTCTTGAAATGGAGATCTCTAGCTCTTTCTTCTTCCATAGTTTCTTTATGTGAAAAGGATAGATTCCTTTTGCACTTACCCTTTCTCCTCATTTTGACTGCAAAAGACTTGGAATTCATCTTAGCCTTAGAACTCTTATTGGCCCTGATTTTTTCATTGGACCTCATTCTATTAATCATAATCATAGGTTTGTCCTTTTTCATTCTTGCTTCAACATTTATCAACATGCCAAGTAATTCTGAAAAAAGTTTGGCCAAGTTACTCAAGTAGTAACACTCGATAACTAGCTATATAATTCAAGTAACGATTGTAGAATCATACCCTAGGCCAACTCTTGACCTAAAGGAAATCCCAATCTCTCTAGATGTTCCACATGACCAATCATATTTAGTACATGGGACTATACTGGGTCTCCCTTTGTCAATTTGCACTGAACCAGCACTTTAGAGACATTATACCTTTCTTTCTTTACTTTATTCTTAAAATGTGTCAACATCTCGAGAATTTCCATGTTTTCATCTTGTTTATGCAACTTGTTGTTCAAACATCTCAACATAAGGTGATTAATGTCTAAGGCATTGTTCGCATGCTTCCAATAATCATCCACCTCAAACCTAGGCACTATAGGAGCAGGTTCCTCTAGAACTGGTGTATCTAGGACATAGAGATTATGCTCATCATTGAGAATCCTTCTCAAAGTCTACAACCAATCATGGAAGTTTGTCCCATTTAGTTTGTCCTTATTAAGAACTGATCACAATGATGATATGTTTTTCATTTGTTTCTACAAAAGAAATTTGCAACTTTAGTCAATAAACTTGATTTGATTTGATATTATTTTATAAGTTTGATGATATTAATTAGGCATTTAATTAATTATAGCTTCATTCAAATTGATATCCCTCACATACTAATTCGAAAGATTGCATTGTATAACGTTCTAGTGAGCCAAGATCCATATTTCATCTAATCATGAGTTAACTTTGGTTGATTTCCTTCAACTTGACTATTTAGGTAGACAACATTTGTTAATTGCATCTCATGCAACTCTTGGATAGATGGTGTGCACAACTCCTTGTCAAAATCCATCTTCATGCTTCTAGGTGCTTAATTTCATAAAGGCCACCTAGTTAAGCCTGACCCAAAAGCCAACATGATAAAATATGCACCCTGCTTGGGAAGAACCTACATATCTACCATCACACTTCCATGAGGTGGGCGACACACCATGCTTTAGCGTAACCTACGCTTGATCGATCAAGTTTTTCATGTGTGCTTCTTGTGAAAAGCATCTAAAACATAATATTTATTGATGGATTTTATGTAAGTGCATATACATATCCAATCACCACATATGTATGCATCATATACATGTTATAACCACAAAACAAAAACATTCAATCAAAAATATATGAACGATGGTTATGGCCATACTATTGTAATTCATTGGAACCATAAGGAATTACTACCACATAAGGTATACATCATATGTACAACCTATTCTTGTAGTAATTTTTGTTGGAATCTGTTAGAGTCAATTGGTTCAACACTTGATCCTATCTGCTGGCCTCCTGGTCGGTCGGTTGGTCTCTTAAATCGGTAATTTGGTTTTTTGGTTCAAGTAATGTCTTGACTCCTCCAGCCGGTCGGTTGGACCACCAACCAATCAGTTCCTCCTATCGTCTGGCCTCCTCAGACATATGAGTCAGTCGGTTCATCTGGTGTGGAACATATTCTTTGCCAAAATAAGAAGTAAAACTATCTAATCCTATTTAACATAATACATTGTAATAGGGAAACCTTGAGTTACATTCGAGGGGATCATAGGAAGGAAAATGTAATACTTTTACATATGAAAAGGAGAGAGAGGCTTAGTATGCAAACTAAGATAACAAAAAGAAATAAATAAAACAACAAAGCACAAATATCTAAGGTTTTTTTGTCATAACCATGCTAACATCCACCATTAAAACTAATTTTAGGGCGATGCATATAAACTATATACTATATATATATATATATATATATATATATATATATATATATATATATATATATATATATATATATATATATATATATATATATATATTGTAGGATTTTATTTGGTATTTTAATTGGATATGCATATTAATCATTTAATATTTGTATTGTAAGTAATAAAATAAAATAATGATCATATCTATTGAAATCCATATACACCATAAATTGATGCGGCTCTAATACCACTATTGGGAAGTCAGGGGCAACATATAAGACAACATAAACCAAAAATTTACTGCCCAATTCCCATACCAGGAGATCGCATCAACAAAAATGTATCTACAAAATAGGGTTGTAAGAAATATAACTAGTCTTGGAGCAAGTCCAGTTACTTATCCTTGTAGAAGTGTGATTCTTCTTCAAGTAGCACTCCAGCAGTCTTCAGCAACGGCCTCTTGGTGAAACACTATGGATGACATTTGATGATGTCCTCCTAGCTGGGAAAATGCCTCTTTTCCTCTAGAGTAGTCCACAAGGATCACCAAAAACTCCACTTGTGCTGCCAGAGTCAATGGAAAGGAGTTGTATGTTTGAACGTTAGTGTCCTAGAACTGACTTGTTCTCCCAATTGTCTCTCCCTTGCTAATCCCTCCCTTTTATGGGTAGGACTTTCTCGGGCTCACTTGGTTATCACAAATCGAGAGGACAACACTTGTTAGAGCTTATTATTACTTCTCTGAAAGCCTAGAGTGTCCCCATTTATATAGGATGTCCAAGTTTAGGGTTTCAAGTTCATCTACGAGTCGAAGAGACGGAATTTTATGAATTTTTTGGAAGCTACAAATGGTGAAACTAATTGGTTCACTATTGTACTGGTCAGTTCACAAGTGGACCAGTCACTTCAACCCTTGAACCAGTCGGTTCACTAGCTTTCCTATTTTCAATCACATTGTCAGTCATTATTTGATTCATGCACAACATTATGTCAGCATCAATCCTTGATTCAATCATATGGATCATTGAACTGGGTGACCCAGATGATGAACCAATCATTTCACTTTTGAAATGGTTGTTTCATTCTATGAAATAGTCATTCAATTATGAAATTGTCGTTTCATTTTCTAGCTCATCTGATATACAACCAATGTTGTTCAAATTGAATGCATAAATACTTTACTGATCAAGTTAAACCTTATTCATGAGTAAACCCCTTTTCCAGGTGCATCCTATGCATGTGACCATATAGGTCCCAGATGATGTTGACAGTGAATGTCTATGACTAACTTATGACATCACAAGCAATGAGCAGTTTCTAGAAACACATCATTGCTACCCAAGTAATTCAAAAAGTTGGAAAATAAATTCAACCTACAATCCATGACCAGTGTTACCGTGATCGTATAGTTCCTTTGTCTCTGATATTTGGCTTGAACTCAAGGCATGAAATCTTCATACTTGAAACGTTTAATCCATGTTCCTTCAACTAGAGCATAATGTTAGAGATGCATGTGAGTTCACATATCACATATTAAATCACATAAGTATGGCCATACATTTCTCAGTCTTGCTTATCATGTAGCCAAGATATCAATCTCCTATAGGAGGGAAAAATCCCATCTACATCACTTCACTCAATCCCCATGTTCTATAATGTATTTGAGTATCACCTTTATGATAACCCTTATTCAAGGTCATGTATGATGATGTCAAAGTACATCAAACAACATGTGATGAGTGCAGTAATTTTAGGTCTAAGAACTACAATCACCACTATCACTATGAGAGTTGATGCTAACTACCATTCCATGCTCTCCATGTATCTCTTTCAAGGTGGGTCTATTTGATGCACGGTTCTCTAACATGTACCTATGTGCTTGACTTGATGCCACATATCATGACTAATGAGACTACGTCATTAGTCAACACACACTCTAGTCTTATGTATTACTATCATGTATTTTGCTTCCATCGTAATATCTGATTAGGGACATAACAAGAATTTATGTACTCTTATCATACATATGATCTCATTGTTCATGTCCTCAACCTAAAGACATATATGATTGAGTAACATCATTCTTTAGAGATATATTATATTTGTGTCATCATCCCATGATTGAGACAAACATAATAGATGAGATTAAATTTATCATTTTCAAATCAAGTATATGATGCCCCATTACAATCATCATATGATTGACTCCTTGAAAATAAGGTGCATATATACCAACAATGGGCATATATACCAACAATGGGCTCCTTGAAAATGAGGTGCACTTTGATGATATGGGTAGTACAATCATTCCTTTTAAGATCATTTTATCTGAGGCCTCAGTTCTTTGGATGTTACACGCTACCACCATGCTAAGAGGATGTTGTAAACTGTCATTTGTGGTGCTACATCAGGAGGCCGCCACCATCAACCATCTGGGTGTTTCTTGAGAAAGAAGTGTGTCACTGTAAGGATAGTCACCGGACTTGCTACTAGACCAGGTATATGCCTTGAAACCTTCTTTTCCATTCATATATATTGATGCCATCCACTAGTTTATGGGGAACATGGAAATAAATTTTTGTTTCCTCTTCCATCTCTGATGACATATTTCCCTATAATGGTATCAGAGCCACGTCAATTTACTATCCTTGGGATTTAATCAATATGATCGGTTTTTGGTTTTATCATTTATTTAATTACATGCAATGTGAATATTTAAATGATTACTGTGAATATCTAATTAAATGCCACATATGATAGGGAATATCCCATAGATTCATTACATATATGATACGATATATATGCAATTTATATGTGTTGCCCTTAAATCAATTTTGATGGTGGATGTAAGTGTGATTATGGCCAATACCCCTAAATATGTTCATGGTTGAATGGTTTATTTTCTACTCTTTTAAATTTGGTTTACATGTCGAGCCTCACTCTCTTTCTTAAAATTTAAGTTAATGTTGTCCTCCCTATACTCCCCTCACATGTAACTCGAGGTTTCACTTGTACAATGTAGTACTTTAATATGATTGTTTTAATTCCTATTTTAGGAAAAGAGAAGACGGTCTACACTAGATCAGTCGGTTGATTGGGAGTCGAGTCGATCAACTAGAGGACCGAAGAGGCTACTGATCGAAGGAGTTGATTGATCGATTGGAGGCCCAATTGCCGACTGGAGGATTTCATACGACACTTGAGCTAGGATCTAGTCAACCAACAGGCAGACAATTTGATCTACTAAAAGAGTCCTATCGATCAAATGGCTTGTTTCTAGCATATTTTTTAGTTGTAGCATGTGAAGTTTGACATTAGGTGGATAGAAATTATGTGTGGCTCCAAATAATTGCATTAGTGTGTCCATAACCATCGCTCATATTTTATGATTGCATGTTTCCTTTATGGACAGAGTATGCATATGATTCCTATTATAAGTATGTCGAAGTTGGATGTTTATATGTATTTATATATAAATAAGACCCATGAATAAAATATTAAGTCTTAGATGATTTCCTAAGAAACACGCATGAAAAACTTGATTGAGCAAGCGTGGTCATGCCAAGTGTAGTGTGTTCTCTATCTCATGGAAGTGTGATGGTAGTTATGTGGAATTGTCAAACAGGATGCATTGCTATCACGTTGGCTTTTAGGATAGCCTTAACTAGGTGACCTCAATGAGATTAAGTGCCTAGAAACATACATATTGAATATGACAAATAGTTTTGCATATCATCTATCCAAAAATTGCATAAGATGTAATTGGCATATGTTGCCTACCTTAATAATTGGTTATGGATGCCAACATTGGATAGGTACACTAGTACATTTCTGACCTCTAATGTCACTTTTTGTGACGTCAGTTATACTAAAAAGCTGACACTAGATACCAAACAACATCGTTTGTTTAGCACAAATGTCACAATAGATGAAGTTTGTCCGATTAAGAAAACATCAATTGTATTCCAAGAAAACTGACGTCTAAACTAACCCGTGAAATACAACTTTTTGAGAGAAAATAATTTCCTCCAAAAGTTTTGAGATGGGTGTTGGTTTTTAGTGAACCGACGATAACCATCATCATGTGTAATAAATTTTTCCTTCAAAATACTTCTGGCGTTGGTTTCTTCTCCACAAAAACAAAATTAATTCACACGAAAACCACAAAAATTTGCACAATTTGTAACGGTTTTTCGTCAAAAAACTGACGTCTTAGTATTCGCGCCACGTCCCCATGAAAAAACTTCCCCCAAAGTTACACTCTAGTGTCAATTTTTTCATACACAACCGACGACTATCGCCATTATTGAGGCTGATTTTTTTTCATTCAGATTATTGCCTCTTCCATCCGTTTTTGGAACAAATCGACGTTTAAGTCACGATGTGTGGTGTCGGCTTTATGAATGTAACCGACGACTTTAGCCATTATTGAGGATGATTTTTTTGCATCGGGAGGCCTCTTGCATCCGTTTTTTGGAACAAAATTGGGCTTAAGTCACTATGTGTGGTGTCAGTTTTACTCATTCAATCGATGACTAGCATCTTAGCTATCAGTTTTCTTACAACTGACAACTATATCCCACTTAAGACCCGTGAAATTTATTTTGCCTTCCCATTCTCAGTTTCATTGCTGCTTGATACCTAGCTCTAGTGATTTGTGAGCTCTCTGCCTCTATTGCCTAAGCTGTTGGTCTGCTCATCGCTACTTCTGCTACATGCCACCACCTCCAGTGCTTGTTGTGCTCACCGTAGCTGCTATTGGATGAACCATTTTCAGAGCTTGCCACCACGGTCACTGCTAGACCTCTTGAAGATCTCCATTGCAGCTAGCCACCTGGAGCTCGCTGCCCACATCACCGCTGGACCTTGTTGCTGATCGTGCTTCCGTTGGACCTTGCTACTGATCGTGCTAATGTCGCCTACAGACCAAGGTGATTTTTTTAATTTAAACTACAATAGTTCCCTTTCTTGCATCCTAAATATTAATAAGTAGGATCCCTAAATGATGAACTAAAATCTAGGGTTTGTGATACATCTGAGATAATCAAATTGAGTTATGTTCTCTATTAAGTTGCATAACTAGTATGAAATAGAGTGACCAATTATCTTATGTCATCTCTAATAGTCTGTACCTTATTGGTTGTTATTTATATACATGTTGCTTGATTAATGTTTCTGTTATTAATAACCCATATATTATTAGAACCATGTTTTTTAGTGAGAAACATGAATTATAAGGTGAATATATAAACCAAATACATGTACAAAATTAATAAAGTGTGAGAGATCAATTCTCAATAAGCATAGAAAACATGAATGTGAATTTCAGTATGAACATGCATGAATAAGGATATTGGATGTTGTTTGATGCAATGATGATACAGTGTGTGCTGATATGTGACTTATGTATTTATAGGTTTATATTTACATAGAATGGTATGAATTGTAAACCTTAATTTTGGTCATATATATATATATATATGTTCGCCTAGAAACTCGTCTGAGATTTACTCATTAGGAGTAATGTTGGATAGTCCCCAGTTTGGGACTATTCTTAAACAATTAATCTTAATTAGGATGTAAGTGTATAATGTATAATGGTTACCAAGATGTTTCGTCAACTTTTGCCCATATGTTCACTAAGTAAATATGTTGGTGGACATTTCCCCATATACATCAGTGTACTTGGAGAACTATGGGGAAATGCTACCAATTTTTTTTTGAAAATTGAATACACATTATACACTTACTAGTGAGAGTAGATGTTCAAGAATGGGATTGGTGGTACACACATTCATTACTGAACCCTAAACCCTAATCTATAAAACATAACCCCTAATTTGTAAACCATAAACCCTAATCTAGCTAACCCTTATCCCTAAATCAAAAATAAATAAATAAAACCTAATATATTTGTAAATCCTAAACCCTAATCATGTAAAACCTAAACCCTAATCATGTAAACCCTAAATCCTAATACTTGCTTTTTCTTTTATTATAGAATGGATAGATCATGGATGTCCATTCTAAATCACTGCATCCCAAAGTTTATTGTTGGTCTTGACTAGCTTATAAGATTTGTACATGAACATAGGAAACAACCTAGAGATAGGTTCTACTATCCATGTAGGTGTTGTGGTAACAACTTGAAAGTCAACATTGTTGATGAAATCAAAAGTCATGTCATGTGCAATGGGATTATATAGGGATATACCGAATGGTACTGGCATGGAGAGAATCTAATGGTGAGATCAGTAGATGTTGATAACAGTACTTGGTTGAAGGAGAAATTTCTGGTGATGATGAAGATGTGAATGAACTGACTCTAATAAACATTGTTGATGGGATGCTAGTTAGTTGTGGGGTAGAGCATGCCGATCCACCTTCCTTATTTAGAAACATTGTGTGTGATGCTAAGAGACCGTTATACTTAGGTTGTACTAAGTTTACGAAGCTGAGCATTGTGTTGAGATTGTATATACTTTGAAGGATAACAATACATGGAGAAACAAAAGCTTCACGTCATTGTTGTCTTTGTTGAAAGAAATTCTTCCTAAAGGCAATGTGCTTCCGATTTCAACATACAAATTAAATAAAAAAAATTTCCCAATGGGAATGAAGGCTAAGAAGATACATGCATGCCCGAATGACTACGTTATTTAAAAAGGACTATGTTGATTTGAAAGATTGTCTGAAATGTGGGGCATCAAGGTATAAAATGACGACTTCGGGGAAGTCCAAAACTGGCTCTCCTGCCAAGGTGGATGTGGTATGTACCTATAATTCCATGGTTTCAATGCTTGTTTTCTAATCCCATAGATGCTAAAAATTTAAGGTGGCATGTAGAGGTAAAGAAAAATAATGATGGGATCCTATGACACGCCTCTGATTCCCCACAGTTGAAGAATATTGATTTATTGTACCCTAAATTTGGTGAAGAAGTCAGGAGTCTATGACTTGGGGTTGTATAGATGGGATGAATCCATATAGCTCATTGAGCAACCAACATAAAACTTGGCCTATTATAATTGTTATATACAATATTCCACCCCGGTTGGTATGAAAAATAAGTCAACCATGTTGTTGTTGTTGATATCGAACCCTAAACAACCTGATGATTATATTGATGTTTATCTTAAACCTCTGATTGATGACTTAAATAAACTCTAGGGAGAACATGTGATGACCTATGATGCTTCGTGTAGAGAGACATTTTGTTTGCATGCTATGTTATTTTGTACTATTAATGACTTTCCAGCATATGGAAATTTGTCTGGATATAGTGTAAAAGGATCCAAAGAATGCCCTATATGTGAAGCTAACATTGATTCAATATGAATAAAATATGGCGGCAAGATTGTATATCTTGGTTATTGAAGGTTTCTTCTAACAGTTCATCCTTACGAAGGTTGCACAAATCGTTCAATGGGTCGAATGAGGAACAGAGTACTCTAAAACCTATATCAAGGGAGGTTGTTTATGAAAGGTTAAATAATTTGTCAATGCATTTGGTAAGAGATCACAATGTACCATTCCCACACAGACTGACAAATCTCTATACAAGAAGAGTCCAATATTTTGGGATCCTCCTTATTGGAGTTCTATGCTAGTTAGGCATTGTATCGTTGTTTCATGTTGAGAAAAATGTTTGTGATATCATCTTTGGTACTCTTTTGAATATACTAGGTAAGACTAAAGATGGCATCAAATCCAGAATGGACCTACGTGAAATGGAAATAATGAAAAAATTAATAAAAAAGTTAGCAGTGATCTGAAAACATATTTACCTCCTACTTGTTACATGTTGTCTACAAAGCAGAAGAAAACTTTTTTTGAGTGCTTTCTTGATGTTAAGGTACCATAGGGATACTCTTGCAATATCCATAGACTGGTATAAATGAAAGATCTAAAGTTGATAGATCTAAAATCTAATGATTGTCACACTCTAATGCAATAAATATTGCTTGTGGAATTTTGACCTATATTGTCGAAGCATGTAAGTTTTGCAATCACCATACTTTGTTTCTTCTTCCACACTCTATGCATCAAAGTTAGTGATCCTAAAAATCTTGATATGTTACAAAGAGACGTGGTTGTTACCCTATGCTAGCTTGAGATGTATTTTCATACTTCATTCTTTTATATCATGGTACATCTTGTTGTTCATTTGACTAGGGAAGTGAAAATGTTGGGACCAGTTTTCTTGCATTGGATGTATCCTTTTGAACAGTACATGATTGTTTATAAAGGTGATGTTCAAAACCATTATTGGCCTGAAGGGAGTATTATTGAGGATTATGTGACCAGGGAGGTTATGGACTTTTGTAGTGACTTTTTGAGTTGTAATAAAGCTCCTGTAAATGACAAGAATATTGAGGACTATTCTGGCAAAGGAACTTTAGGAGCACAAGTGCAAGTAATCAGTCATGAGCTGTGGGAACAAGATCACTTGTATATTTTACACAACATCGATGGAGTGAGTGTTTATATCACCGAACATACCAATTTCATCAAGAAATAATATCCTCAAGCCAATTCAATGTGGCTTGCTAGAGAGCATAACAAGACATTTATTAGGTGGTTTAAAGATAAAGTATTACATCAACTATATCAAACACCAAATAATGTTGCTAAAAATATCAAATGCCTCACCTTCAACCAAAAATGAATGGTCTTTCGTATGAAGGGCTTGACATAAATGGGTTTTCATATTACACAAAGCGTTAAGATGATAAGATCGTCATCTAAAATAGTGGTGTCACCCTCCAAGCGTCCTCATTATTTTTTTCTAGTGTGAAGGATAAGAGTCCATGTGAAGCTAAAATTTCATATTATAGTGTCATTGAAGACATATGGGAGTTTGACTATGTAGATTTCAAAATTCTGATCTTTAAGTGTAATTGAGTTGATAACACCAAAGAAGTTGTAGTGGATGAATTGGGTTTCACGTTAGTGAATTTTGAAAAGATTGGAAATATGGGTGAACCATTCATAATGGCATCACAGGTGAAGCAAGTATTTTATATCGATGATCCTGCAAAGAAAAATGGTCAGTTGTTCTTCGTGGTAAAAGACAGTTCATTGAAGATCCTATAGATGAAGAAGAGTACTATGACAAGTATGATGACTCCAGTCCATTCTCATTTGGCTTGCCAACACCAAATATTAAAACTAATGTTTCTTATATGTGAGTGGATAGCACACTGATGGAATGATAATTGATAAAAGATCTCAATATCAGAGGCATGTTTTTATTTTTTTAAATGTTAGATGTGCATTTTATAATCTTATATTTCATTATTTGACTATTTTTATATGACATACATCCAGATGGTGTATGACCATGGGTATGATGATCGTGATGATGATTACCGTGAGGATGCGTAGCATCATGATGTGCACCTTGACACTGGTGTAAGTTGTGTATTGTTTTATTAACACTCTATGCATTTTACAATATGTCTGTCTAGTTGTATTCTTATATTGTTTTATCGTATTTATAAGGTATATCTTCTTATGATATATATGTATTTTTTTGAAATTTTAGGTTGAGGATGTACGCCCTGAGGATCTTGCTCAGCTTGATGAGAATCATAGTAAAAAAGAAAAAATAAGGGGCATCACCATGATGAAAAAGTTGATACAACAAAGGGGTAACAAATCGAAGTTGGTCGTTGAGTTAGATCATGCAGGAAATCTTGTTGGAAAGAACCACAACTCTTTTGTGGCATATCTAGGGGTTCTTACTCATAGCCATTGTAGTGTTGTAGTAGAATCTTGGCATAAAATTGATAAAAAGCAAGAAAGACCATATGGAGAGAAGTATGTGTGAGATATTATCATTTGCAATTCTATTTTTAAATCTATTTACAATTCTATTTTTAAAAATATTCCATTAAGTACATGAACTTTTGCAGAGCATATATGACTTGGATGAAAATATGCATCGTAAAAGGGTGATGCAACACTGTGGGAGGGTACTAGGAATTATAGGACAACTCTAACAAGACTATACATACGAGACACTGAGAAGAGGAAGAAGTCATCCACTAAGAAATGGGGCTATCTTGACCCAGAGACTTGGGGGGTGTTTGTTTCTATGAAAAATATCGATAAATTCAAGGTATTAAGCCTCGTTTCCCATTATGAATACATTATTATGAATTCATTATTTCACCTTGACCTTGATTGTTATGTTTTACTTACCAATTACTATTTCATATTGTTACTAACTAGACTGCAAGTGATGCTCAAAGACAAAGGCGTGCAAAGAATGTGCATAACCACATGATGGATCCAGCTGTCTATGCACATCTTTGCGAAAAGCTACTGCAAACGTCTTCTCTGCAGCCTACTCCTGGGACTGCTGAATCCTCTACTACTACTGATCTTCTACTTTGCCATGATCTATGGATAGCTGGGAGGCAACACAAATCTAAAGATATACCCAACCTCGCAAATGCTGAGTTGGCTAAAAAATGGTAAAATTCAACTCTCAAAGTGATTAGTATTTATTATTGTTATGTTTTACTTACCAATTAATATTGATGATGATTAGTGGGAACTTATGAGCAAAGGAAATAAGGCAAATTCATCCCTGAGGGCACAAGGGATGAATTGACAGTTGTTCTAGGTAACCCAGAGCATCATGGGCATGTTAAGGTTGCAAGCACTGGTGTCGATATAAGAAAATTCTTTGGGCCATCATAGCATAAACACAAATATATCAAAGGGGGATGTAGAAGAGTTAATTTCAAAGGGAATTCAAGAAGCAATGATCCAACATTTATGTTGTCAATCAGCAGCTACCCCGACAGTACATGTGTCAACCCACTCTTCAGATGAGGTGGACCCCTCACGATATAGTTGGTTGGGAGTAATCATGTGGACCTGCAACTTGGCACCTTTGCACAAGTATTTATATGACATAGTAGTCTTTCATAATGATTTATATAATATATATCACACTCTATGCAAATTTCTAAGAGTTGAGGCCATGACATCTTAAATTACAAGAATATGATGTTGATGTGGGTGTGGCTTACCCACACCTTGAAGGTGACATGATTCATGGATCACTGTTTCCCACCAATGTGGTTCATGTGTCGCCAAACCTTGTCTACGCCAACCCCTTAGAAGAAGACTCCACTTCCATATGCGTACCCCGACCACGACACAATAGGTGATGCAGAAGGCGGCATGGTTGCATGGCCCAAAGCTGGAGTTATCTATATTGATGTATGGCAAATTTACATTGTGTTTGTATCTTTATATACATGAAACCATTGATATAAGATTATATATGTGCAGGACATAGCACCTAAGAAAACCCCTTACATCTCATCCTCCACCTCCACCTCCACCTCCTCCTCAAATACCTAATCGGTTTGAAAAGGACCTATTCAACTCGATAGGTTCTCAGTGAAGGGGTATGTCACTATGGATAAGAAAACGTGACGTATGGTCGCCTATGATGGTTTCTATTAAAGAGGATGTTGTAGGTAAACCTCATGATACTAGTATATTTCTACAAGATGTTTTGGAGTTGTTTGATTATACTTAGTTGAATACATTTGTGATCAAACTTTGGATATGGTGAGATTTTATATATCTATATACCTCATTTTATATATGTTGATCTATTTTCTTATGTATTAATGCATATATAATATATGTTTTGCAGCCACTTACATAGGGTCAGTAAAGAGTTTTCACTGCCCCATGTGGCATTTCAAGTTCCATCCTTGATTATCCGTATAATTAAAAACCCTACATCAGTTACCTAATATTGCTCTATCGCATTTAAATACTTCGGTAAAAATAAAGAGTGTGATGTTAGCTCCATACAATGTTGAGTAAGTTTACTTATTTTGCTTATAATTTTGAATTAACAAATTACATTTTAGTATGGATATTTGAGTTATATTTTGTTTTCCTTCTTATTACTCAAGAGTAAACATTTGGTTTTGTTGGTTATTGTCCCCGCGACACTATCTGTGTATTATCTAGATCCTAAGGGTGACAAAATAGACAGTGGGGGACACGATTTGAATAGGGCATGTCTACGTGAGCAAATTTTTATATTTATATATGTTAACATATATTTTACATGGCTATTTACTAATGCAATTCAATGTGTTACATTAATGTATAGGGCTATAAAAGAATTCAAAAAATATGGAGGAAAGGTGGATGAGAAAAAGAAAGTAATAGTTTGAGAGAATGCTAAGGTAGTTTTCTGACTCCAATGCATATTTATGACAACTATGCTTAATTTTATTTATTAACATTTTGTATGTTGAAATTTATAGTGTTCTGTATAAGACAACAATTGGGTATGCAGATACTATGTGACGTGATATATGGACATGATTGTGAGATATGCAATAGTAGAAATTGATGAGATACATAATGTAATCCATATATATAGTCTTGATCAACATAAGTATATAGTCTGATTAGATAATATGAAAATATCAAACTTATTAAATATATACATCATTATTTTTACTGGTGTGAAAGACTTCAATACACAAGAAAAGCTAGAAGACATAGAAATGCCCTATACGATAGAACAACTAGACTAGACACAAGAATAATGGGCAGAAGCCTTCAAATGGGAAGTGAACTTTGAATTTTATTGGGATAAGGAATGACTTTTCTAAAGTTTGATGTCATTATTTGTATCTCAAACATGTGGTGCTTATGTTGCAACTTTAATTTTGATGTGAAATTATTGGTGCATATGTGAATGATGATCTATATACATGTGTATGAATGTGAAGATGAACTAATGAAAGAATTGTGTTTCTAAATGTCATTAGAATGGAATTTGTGTATATATAAATGAATTATCATGTGTGTGAATGAATGTGAAGATTTATGTTTACACATGTGATTGAAATCAAATTGGAGAATGAAAAGAATTATATGCATATATTATGTTTGTTATTGCAGGTATGTCGGCCAGTTGTTAAGTTGATGTTGTTAACCTACAGTTTAGAACTGTAGGTTCTACATCCTAATGACCAGTCGGGAAGTAGGTCTATAGGCCTGGTATTTAAAGAAAACCCAAAATTTAGGCATCAATTGTATATAAAAAATCAACACTATAGACCTAAGTCATCGTTTTGAATAAAATAACTAACATTAAAGGACAAAATCAAAACGGTCGTGCTAGACAGCACAGTCTCACTGGATAGTATGTAATAATCATTCATTTTGTAGATTTAACTATCAATGTACATCATAGTCATTAGTTATTTGTGTTTGTAACCGACACTGTACATCAAGATAGGTGTCAGTTGTTACCAAAACTGATGATGCAAGGTCCTTTTCCAGTTACAAATGTGACTTGGTATGGCTCTTGCGATGTTGGTTTTTGGAATGCAGCCAACGCCTAAGACTCCTATCTATGTCATTTTCTTTTATCAACACAATCGAGGTTGGATCTATGGCGTCGATTTTTTCATCCCCAAAGAATAGACATCATAGACTTGTGGTTGTAGTGTCGCTCACTTAGGTTTTAGTTTATAACCGGCATTATAGGGTTGTTTTAGCCAATACTAGAGATAGTTTATGTACTAGTGGTAATAGCATAATTATTTTGGATCTTTGCTCACTAGAAGGTAGTACATTATAGTCTTCCAAATTGATAAGTGAGGGCTATCAATTTGAATAAATTAGTGGGAGAGATAATTAATTAAATGCCTAATTATTATCATAAATTTTTCTTTTAATCACAAATCAAATTAAAAGGATTTTGACAAATGCAAATTTCTTTTATATGAATAAATAGAAAACAACAACATGTTTTCCTTGTGATCGGACATTGAGAAGGACAAACTTAATGGGAACAACTTCCAATATTGGTTAAGGACTTTGAGAAATGTTCTCACCAATAAGAGAAATCTCTATATCCTTGATAGACCAATGCTAGAGGAACCCACTTCAAATGTGCCTAAAGATGAAATGAATGCTTACATGAAGCATGCCAATGATGTCGCAAACATAAAAAACTTTATGCTGACTTATATGATCTATAAGTTGCATAAATAACATGAAAACATAGACATTCTTGAGATAGTAACACATCTTAAGAATCCTACAAAGAAGGAAATGTATAATGTCTCCAAAGTGATATTTGAGTGCAACCTGATAGAGGGAGATCTATTAGAGCCCCTTGTACTCTATATGATTGGGCATCTGGAGCATCAAGAGAGATTGGGATTTCCTTTAAGTCAAGAGTTAGCCATGGATATGATTCTACAATCATTTCCTAAATCATATAGTCTTATGGAATGTTATTACTTGAGTAACTTAGCCAAACTACTATATGAATTTCTTATCATGTTAATAAATGTCGAAGCACGAATGAAGATGGATAAACCCATGATGCTAATCAGTAGAGGGGAGTTCAAATCTTTTACACTCAAATATTTTGCATTCAAGATAAGGAGAAGGGAAAGTGTAAAAGGAATCATTCCTTTTCACTTAAAGGAATTAATAAGAAGAAGTTGGAGATATAGATCTCCATTTCAAGTTTATACATTATTGAGATAAATATGTCAACTTTTAAATCTTGGGTACTGGATACCAGATGTGGATCTCACATATGTTCAAATATGCATCATCTGAAAAGAAGTAAACATTTAAGAAAGGGTGAGGTTGAACTATGAGTTGCAAATGAAGCAAGAGTTCTTGCAACCGTTGTTAGAACCTATCATCTATCTCTACCTATTGGGCTTGTAATAGAGTTAGAAATCTATTATTTTGTACATTTCATTAATAGAAACATCATTTCTACATCATGTATGGACAAGAATGGATTCGAATTTCATATAAAGAATGGTCTATGTTCTATTTCTAAAGATGAGATATTTTATGGTAGTACCCCAATGTCCTCTGGTCTTTAGTTATTTTGTTGGATAAGATGATAAAATTTCCTTTCGTTGGTAATAGTGAGAGAGCAAGTGATCTATTAGGACTCATACATACTAATGTATGTGGGCCTTTTAGAACAAATGCTAGAGGTGGTTTCTAGTACTTTATTTATTACCTTTACTGATGACTTCAGTAGGTATGTCTACGTGTACTTGATGAAACATAACTTAGAAACCCTTGAAAACTTATAGGATTTCATCAATGATGTATAGAACCAACTTGGTAAAATTATTAAAGAACTTCATTCTGATCAAGGTGGGGCATAATTAAGACAAGAGTTTGAGGACCTTCTGTGAGACTGTGATGTCATATTACAATGGAGTCCACCTTGAACACCACGACATAATGGTGTATCACAAAAAGAAGGAACCATACATTAATAAATATGTTGCGGTCAATGATGAATTTTTCTAGTCTTATGACTTCCTTCTGGGGATATGCTCTAGAAACTATAACATTTACAGTTAACTGCATACCATCTCAATCGATTTAAAAGACACCATATGAGATATGGTATGGGAAGTGTACCAATGTCTTTGTTATGAAGATTTGAGGATGTGAAGCTTATGTGAGAAAGCATATTCTCAAAAATCTTGGACCCTAATCGGATAAATATTATTTTCTTGGATATCCTAGGGAAACCAAAGAATACTACTTTTTATACTTTAGCTGACAACAAATTGTGCATTGCCAGGGATGTTGTATTCCTAGAAAATGGATTTATTTCCAAAGGAAACAATGGGAAGAAATTAGAACTCGAAGAGTTTTGATACCAACAAGAAAACATTAACCCTATAGAGGTATAAAAGGAACATGAAGAGTCACAAACTATTGTGGAATCTCAACTTTATGTAACACATGAACCTCACAGATCTTGTAGGACATGCCTTGAGCGTGACAAATTTGGTTATCTTGTGACTCAAGAAGGAAATGAGTTGGTAATTAATTATGAGCCAACAACCTACCTAGAAGTTATTATGGGACCAAAGTCTGATAAGTGGCTTGAGGCCATGATATCTGAGATGGAATCCATGTACACCAACAAGGTAAGGACCTTGGTGGATCCACCTAAAGGGGTAAAACCCATAGGGTGCAAATGAGTCTTGTAAAGGGTTTTAGAAAAGTTCAACGTGTTGATTGTGACAAAAGATTCTCTCTGATTGCCATGGTTAAGTCTATTAGGATCATGATCATCCTTACAACTTATTATGACTATTATATTTGGAAGATGGATGTTTAAACCACATTCCTTAATGGGAATCTGCTTGAGGATGTGTACATGACACAATATGAGGGTTTTATAAATCCAAAGGAATCCAATAGAGTATGTAAGTTACAAAGGTCAATCCATGGATTGAAACAAGCATCTCAGATCTGGAATATTTGATTTGACAAAATAGTTAAAGAGTTTGGCTTTAGTCAAAATGAAGATGAACCATGTGTTTACAAGAAGGTTAGTGGGAGCATGATTGTATTCCTTATATTGTATTTGATGACATACTATTGATTGAGAATGACATGACTACCTTACAAATGGTAAAACCTAGCTAAGAAATACATTCTCCATGAAGGACTTATGTGAAGCATTTTATATCTTAGGAATCAAGATCTATATAGATAGATCTAGAAGGCTTGTTGGCCTAAGTCAGAGGACATACATTGACAAAGTGTTGAAAAGGTTTAGAATGGAGAACCCAAAGAGAGAACACTTACCCATATTTTATGGAGTTAGTATCTCTAGAGATCAATGTTCCTATTCTGATGAAGAATTGGAACACATGAGTGAGATTCCATATGCATCTACAATTGGATCTATAATGAAAACAATGTTATGCATTCTTCTTGATGCATCATATGCCTTGAGAATAATGAGCAGGATATTAGTCAGGTCCTGGTGAAAATCACTTAACTGTCATAAAGAACATCCTTAAGTACTTGAGAAGAACTAAGGATCAATTCCTTGTCTACAGTGGAGAGGAAGAGTTGGTGGTTGTAACATTCCTGACCTGGGTTATGGCTTCACCCAAGAAGTTTTGCTTAAGTAAGTTGTTAATAAACTTTTTTTACTCTTTTTAAAAGTAATTAAGACTCTTGTAGATTTTAATTTTCAAGTTTGAGCTTATTTGCAAACTGTTTGAGCATTATATGATAGTTTGAGCTTAGAGTGCAATTTACCCAAGATGAGGGGTTATATTGCAAAATGTCACATGTTGAATGTACCTCATGTGTTTTATCATCTTAAGAGAGAGAATGATATTAAAAGATGGCTTTTGGAAAGCCTAAATTTCAAGTTGCAACCTATTTGAATAATGTTAGTGCATTGTGCACCAATTTTGGTACAAATTGTAATTTACCCAAAATGTAGGGTTGATATGAAAATTACCACCTCTAGAGTGTCCCTACTCCCTCCTAGTATCAAATATATGAGAGATAAAGGAGGATACACCATGTTAGAATCCATTTTGAGTGATGGAATACTTGGTGATGAAATGACCAAGAAAGGGGTTGAATATGAAACCCTAACTTGAGTTGTATCAAGTTGAAAAGCTTATATATGAGTGCCTATCGGCCAAGGAGCCATAGGAGGAGTTCCATATCGTTTTGTGAATGCTTGGAAAAGCCCATGGCGTGCAAAGAACCTCAAGGAGGTGAAGAGTATCGGTTTACAACTTCCTTAGAAAAGTTGTATCGGGTTGTGAATAAAGTGGTGATTTAGTTGATATATTTTATTCAAAGAGATAATTAATGGACGAAAATTCATCCCTAGATTATCCTCAAGTGTTTTGCATGTCAAGATAAATTTTAATTCATGCATGTACATGTGTCAACCATGCATGGACACGTGGCACCTAGTAGCTCAAATTGATGACACCTCATTTTCACACTTCTTCATGAACAACAAGTATATATACTCCTTCTTTCACCCGTTAGTCAAATTTTTCGAATCTTACCACCCTCCTTCCCTAATTTATCGTGAATAGGTTCCTTTTATCGTGCATGAGTGAAGTGGTATCGTGCATAGGGCCTTGGGTATCGCCCATAGCAAGATCATATCGGCAAAGTAGGGTGATATCGGCCTAGTAAGGTGATATCGGCCATAGTGAAGTGTTTTGATCACAATTGAGTGGCATATCGTGCATGGGTGGTGGCATATCATGCATGGGTGGTGGCATATCATTCAAGAGTAGTAAGGTATCATGCAAAGGTGCTAAGGAGCAAGAAGGAGCTCATACTTAACCCTAAGGTGAGGTCGTGATCATCTTCAACCTCAGATTGAAGCATGATTTTAGGGTTATGATCTTCCTTTCTTTTCTTCTTCACCAATTGCTTATCCACAGTGATTCTTTGCATATAGAGAAGTTGTGAATTTCATCTTCAAAACATGAAGCTTTGGAGCTTGGATCTTTGAATCTGTTCTTGAGCGGGTTATATAACTTGAAGCCAATTATATTATTATGCACCTTCAATTTTGTCATACTTGTTGATCTACTTCCAATTTCTTCAATAATTGATGATCCTTTTAGTTCTAAAATCTTAATTGGATTGTTTCCCATGACTTAGAATAGTAAGAACAAAGGTCTAGAGGTTGATGGTGATGACATCATCAAAGGTAAAGTGATATGGTGTGAAGCACACACACCTCTCTGCCCGATATGGTGTGAAGCACACACACACCTGTCTGCCCGATATGGTGTGAAGCACACACACACCTCTCTACCCGATATGGTGTGAAGAACACACACACCTCTCTGCCTGATATGGTGTGAAACACACACACACCTCTGCCTGATATGGTGTGAAGCGCACACACACACCTCTCTGCCCGATATGTGTGAAGCACACACACTCCTCTCTGTCCGATATGGTGTGAAGCACACACACACACCTCTCTGCCCGATATGGTGTGAAGCACAGACACACCTCTCTGCCCAATAGGTTGAAGTAACCCTAAATGACTTGGAAACTGATAGGGTTGTGCATTGGTTTGTACAATGGGTTGACAAAGGTTTAACCAGTTGTCTATCCTGTCACTTAATCCATGGTGAAGGGTAGGTCGATGCCATGAAGGTTTGAAGAGGCATGAGCATAAGGGTCTAACCTGATATGGTGTGAAGCACACACACACCTCAAACTTGTATGGGTAGTAAGCACACACCTCATACCCGATATGGTGGAAGCACCTCAAAACCCATATGAAGGAAAGCACTTTAAATGCAATATACTTGATGGAGTAACACATGAAGTGTTTTATATCATGTCTTACATTAAGAGGTATGGAGTGTAATGAATAATGCTAAAGTAGGCTAATGTACCTTGAAGGGAAGGTTGAGACAACTTAATAAAGTATGGAGTAATCAACATCCTAGTAAGGATGAGAGAGAAACACCTACTTTTGTGATAAACATGCAATGGGCATACATTAATACTCCTAGTCTGTGTAGGGTATGAATTAGGGTTTGATCCTTGATAATGTGATCTTGAAACCCTAAATGGTTAATAAGGGAAACCCTAACCCTAATGTAGGGTGATGATATGATTTTGAATCCCTAATCGATAAGAAAGGGAAACCCTAACCCTTATGAGGGAATAGTGGTATTACCCTTGTATGGCATGGTGTTGATATGTATTTGATATGGCTCTTATCATGTATACTAACCATGCAGGTATCATGAGATGATGAGCATAGCCAGGTATGAGCTATGATGTTTTATATGATAAAGAATTAAAATGGGCCTTGTGATCCATGTGAGATGCTTGTGTAACAAGTATCATGTATACCTTGGTCTGAGGACCTAGAGGTAATAGTTACCTGATAAGTGGTAACAGTATTTAGTTATGAATTAAGGGTTTGAATACCCAGATCTAGTAATCATGATGATGATAATGTTGAGGAATGAGAATTCCCAGTAATGAGATAAGGGATTGAAATCCTAAAAGTTATATGTGTTCTCAAGATTTGAAAGATACTTGATAGATGTATTATACCTTTCTTTGTAGCATTTGTCATAATAATTCATATTTGAAAACTTGACTGATGCTAAAAAATACGATAATGCACTTAACTAATCAAGTGGAATCTTATCATGTAGACCCCTGACCATAGATCCATCATCATCAACAGCTGGTGATGGTGAAACAGGTTTTCCCACGGGATCTCCTGGAGGTGCATATTCTTGAATATGTGGGGGTGATGGGTGTGAATATCCTTACGCCCTAATGCAGGATTGACGTGAGATAAACACGAGATCTCTCAATCCTTCATTATATGTGCCAGGATGTATGTATCACAAATTTCCTGATGATGAAGAATGTCGGGATCGTTGTGGAGATAAACATGAAATATCTCGATTCTGAAGAGAGTGCAGCCACCGCTATAGCTCTATAGTGAAGTTGGTAGTATACCCTGGAAAGCTATGAAGCAGTTGACATGGTCCTTCTTGTGGTCTTGCACTGACCGAGATGGTATAGGTCATGGCAGCAGGATCTTCCATTGACCTTGTATGGTACCGATTTTGACTTCGCAGTGGTCGGTTGGAGTATGAGCGGAATACCTCATCTCCTCAGGTCATAAGTGTGATTGTAAAATGTAATCAGCTGTGTAGCGTATTTGTTTAAGGATGGAATATGGAAATCATTGGTTGATATTATATTTCTTAATGCATCTTAAATGGATAGATGTTATACATGTTCTTTGTATTCCTTATAAAATGAATAGATGAATTACTACTTTATCAAATATAGTTGCAACGTTTCATGAGATGATATTGCTCAATCCTACTTATCAATATAAAAGAATCCTCTACTCTATTTATTGTTGTTTATCTGCAATGATAATATTGTTGGCAGAGAGTTATATCTCTCACTGGGACATGGGTCTCACTCTGTTGGTCACCAACATTTTTAGGTGGACGCGGACGAGGAGGTAGGGACCATACAGTAGACGGAGGACAACATCATCAGGGGAAGCAGTAACACCTCAGGTTGAGTGTATTGTCTGTCGTGTGTTGTAGATATAAGTCCTATGTGTCATCTCTGTACTCTCAGGTCCTTGGAGTCAAGTACTTAGTGGTTTTATGATCGATCTAAGATTTTGGCTTGTATGCCTCGAGTTTTTATGTTGCTTATGTATAGTTTTCACAAAGCAACTGTTATATGTAACCCTCGAGATGAGATGGTACATGGTATGTACAATATGAACCATGATGTAGTACTTTGGTTCTTTTCTTAAGAGTTTCCTGAAACTGGATCTCTTTTCAAATGGTTTTAAGTTTTAGTAATTTTTGTTAATCCGCTGCTTATGGTTATTCTACAATTATTTACTGGTGACAGTTTAATTTGTATGGATTGTATCATCACAATGTTTTGGTATTAGAGACTAAGTTTCACTGGGTCTACAGAGACATAGGATTAAGGTTGTTGAGTCTATTCTAAGTGTTATCCAGATTATTTGATAATGACTTCTACTCATATAGGAGAAGAAGTAAAGCTTAGAGATGGTTGGATCACACGAAGAACATGATGTTGAAAGCAGTGTTGTTGCACCAGGAGGAGGTGCAAGGGATCAGGCTAGAGAGGAACTAGTACCTGAGAATCCCCAGCTTGACCAAGCTTCGATAGAAAACCCAGATTTTCATGCTTTGTTTGGATAGTTCATGAATACAACGACGCATATGGCAGATCGAATGTCAGCACTAGCACCTAGGGTACCAGCTCCCAATGAGGGGCATGGATCTGGTAAGATGTTTGAATGGTTATGCCGAGTAGGAGCCACCAAATATGCCGGTACGGTTGACCCACCAGTCGTAGATTCATGGCTCACTGAGTTGGAGAAAGCATTTAGAATCCTCAGCATTCCAGAAACTGAGAAAGTTAAGCATGTTGTGTACATGTTAAAAGGGAGTGCTGGCTACTGGTGGGCCATTGAGGAGGAGAAACAACTAGGCGTTGATGTCGAATGGAGAGAGTTCTGACGTGAGTTTGTCAGTAGATACTTTCCCAAGACTTATATGGATGAGAAAATCTCACAGTTTGAGTGGATTAAGCAAGGACCAATGAGCATTAGTGTGTACAAAGCTAAATTTATGGAGCTTCTACGGTTTTGTCCAGACATGGCTACTACATATGAGGAGAAGACTCAGCATTTTGAGAAGGGTTTGAACGTTGATTTCACCACACCTGCATCTGCTCTAGAGAATAGAGAGAGGTTTTCCACCTTTGTGGAGTCAGTTAGGAGGATAGAAAGGTCCGTGGCTGAGAAACGTGAAGCGGAATACCTCATCTCCTTAGGTCATAAGTGTGATTGTAAAATGTAATCAGCTGTGTAGCGTATTTGTTTAAGGATGGAATATGGAAATCATTGGTTGATATTATATTTCTTAATGCATCTTAAATGGATAGATGTTATACATGTTCTTCATATTACTTATAAAATGAATAGATGAATTACTACTTTATCAAATATAGCTGCAACGTTTCATGAGATGATATTGCTCAATCCTACTTATCAATATAAAAGAATCCTCTACTCTGTTTATTACTATTTATCTGCTATGATAATATTATTGGCAGAGAGTTATATCTCTCACTGGGACATGGGTCTCACTCTGTTGGTCACCAACATTTTTAGGTGGACACGGATGAGGAGGTAGGGACCATACAGTAGAGGGAGGATAACATCATCAGGGGAAGCAGTAACACCTCAGGTTGAGTGTATTGTCTGTCGTGTGTTGTAAATATAAGTCCTATGTGTCATCTCTGTACTCTCAGGTTCTTGGAGTCAAGTACTTAGTGGTTTTATGATCGATCTAAGATTTTGGCTTGTATGCCTTGAGTTTTTATGTTGCTTATGTATAGTTTTGACAAATCAATTGTTATATGTAACCCTTGAGACGAGATGGTACATGGTATGTATAATATGAACCATGATGTAGTACTTTGGTTCTTTTCTTAAGAGTTTCCTGAAACTGGATCTCTTTTCAAATGGTTTTAAGTTTTAGTAATTTTTTTTAATCCGCTGCTTATGGTTATTCCGCAATTATTTACTAGTGACAGTTTAATTCGTATGGATTGTATCATCACAAAGTTTTGGTATTAGAGACTAAGTTTTGCTGGGTCTACAGAGACATAGGATTAAGGTTGTTGAGTTTGTTCTAAGTGTTATCCAGATTATTTGATAGTGACTTCTACTCATATAGGAGAAGAAGTAAAGCTTAGAGATGGTTGGATCACACGAAGAACATGTTGTTGAAAGCAGTGTTGTTGCACCCGGATGAGGTGCAAGGGATCAGGCTAGAGAGGAACTAGTACCTGAGAATCCCCAACTTGACCAAGCTTCGATAGAACACCCATCTTTTCATGCTTTATTTGGATAGTTCATGAATACAACGACGCATATGGCAGATCGAATGTCAGCACCAGCACCTAGGGTACCAGCTCCCAATGAGGGGCATGGATCTGGTAAGATCTTTGAACGGTTATGCCGAGTAGGAGCCACCAAATATGCCAGTACGGTTGACCCACCATACATAGATTCATGGATCACTGAGTTGGAGAAAACATTTAGAATCCTCAGCATTCCAGAAACTGAGAAAGTTAAGCATGTTGTGTACCTGTTAAAAGGGAGTGCTGGCTACTGGTGGGCCATTGAAGAGGAGAAACAACTAGGCGTTGAGGTCGAATGGAGAGAGTTCTGACGTGAGTTTTTCAATAGATACTTTCCCAAGACTTATCTGGATGAGAAAATCTCACAGTTTGAGTGGATTAAGCAAGGACTAATGAGCATTAGTGTGTACAAAGCTAAATTTATGGAGCTTCTACGATTTTGTCCACACATGGCTACTACAGATGAGGAGAAGACTCGGCATTTTGAGAAGGGTTTGAATGTTGATTTCACCACACCTACATCTGCTCTAGAGAATAGAGAGAGGTTTTCCACCTTTGTGGAGTCAGTTAGGAGGATAGAAAGGTCTGTGGCTGAGAAATGTGAAGCGGAATACCTCATCTCCTCAGGTCATAAGTGTGATTGTAAAATGTAATCAGCTGTGTAGCGTATTTGTTTAAGGATGGAATATGGAAATAATTGGTTGATATTATATTTCTTAATGCATATTAAATGAATAGATGTTATACATGTTCTTCATATTCCTTATAAAATGAATAGATGAATTAATACTTTATCAAATATAGCTGCAACGTTTCATGAGATGATATTGCTCAATCCTACTTATCAATATAAAAGAATCCTCTACTCTGTTTATTGCTATTTATCTGCTATGATAATATTGTTGGCAGAGAGTTATATCTCTCACTGGGACATGGGTCTCACTCTGTTGGTCACCAACATTTTTAGGTGGACGCAGACGAGGAGGTAGGGACCATATAGTAGAGGGAGGACAACATCATCAGGGGAAGCAGTAACACCTCAGGTTGAGTGTATTGTCTGTCGTGTGTTGTAGATATAAGTCATATGTGTCATCTCTGTACTCTTAGGTCCTTGGAGTCAAGTACTTAGTGGTTTTATGATCCATCTAAGATTTTGGCTTGTATGCCTCGAGTTTTTATGTTGCTTATGTATAGTTTTGACAAAGCAACTATTATATGTAACCCTCGAGATGAGATGGTACATGGTATGTACAATATGAACCATGATGTAGTACTTTGGTTCTTTTCTTAAGAGTTTCCTAAAACTGGATCTCTTTTCAAATGGTTTTAAGTTTTAGTAATTTTGTTAATCCGCTGCTTATGGTTATTCCGCAATTATTTACTGGTGACAATTTAATTCGTATGGATTGTATCATCACAAAGTTTTGGTATTAGAGACTAAGTTTCGCTGGGTCCACAGAGACATAGGATTAAGGTTGTTGAGTCTGTTCTAAGTGTTATCCAGATTATTTGATAGTGACTTCTACTCATATAGGAGAAGAAGTAAAGCTTAGAGATGGTTGGATCACACGAAGAACATGCTGTTGAAAGCAGTGTTGTTGCACCAGGAGGAGGTGGAAGGGATCAGGCTAGAGAGGAACTAGTACATGAGAATCCCCAGCTTGACCAAGCTTCGATAGAAAACCCAGCTTTTCATGCTTTATTTGGATAGTTCATGAATACAACGACGCATATGGAAGATTGAATGTCAGCACCAACACCTAGGGTACCAGCTCCCAATGAGGGGCATGGATCTGGTAAGATCTTTGAACGGTTATGCCGAGTAGGAGCCACCAAATATGCCAGTACGTTTGACCCACCAGACGTAGATTCATGGCTCACTGAGTTGGAGAAAGCATTTAGAATCCTCAGCATTCCAGAAACTGAGAAAGTTAAGCATGTTGTGTACCTGTTAAAAGGGAGTGCTGGCTACTGGTGGGCCATTGAGGAGGAGAAACAACTAGGCGTTGAGGTCGAATGGAGAGAGTTCTGACATGAGTTTGTCAGTAGATACTTTCCCAAGACTTATCTGGATGAGAAAATCTCACAGTTTGAGTGGATTAAGCAAGGACCAATGAGCATTAGTGTGTACAAAGATAAATTCATGGAGCTTCTATAGTTTTGTCCACACATGGCTACTACAGATGAGGAGAAGACTCGGCATTTTGAGAAGGGTTTGAACGTTGATTTCACCACACCTGCATCTGCTCTAGAGAATAGAGAGAGGTTTTCCACCTTTGTGGAGTCAGTTAGGAGGATAGAAAGTTCCGTGGCTGAGAAACGTGAAGCGGAATACCTCATCTCCTCAGGTCATAAGTGTGATTGTAAAATGTAATCAGCTGTGTAGCGTATTTGTTTAAGGATGGAATATGGAAATCATCGGTTGATATTATATTTCTTAATGCATCTTAAATGGATAGATGTTATACATGTTCTTCATATTCCTTATAAAATGAATAGATGAATTACTACTTTATCAAATATAGCTGCAACGTTTCATGAGATGATATTTCTCAATCCTACTTATCAATATAAAAGAATCCTCTACTATGTTTATTGTTGTTTATCTGCTATGATAATATTCTTGGCAGAGAGTTATATCTCTCACTGGGACATGGGTCTCACTCTGTTGGTCACCAACATTTTTAGGTGGACACGGATGAGGAGGTAGGGACCATACAGTAGAGGGAGGACAACATCATCAGGGGAAGTAGGAACACCTCAGGTTGAGTGTATTGTCTGTCGTGTGTTGTAGATATAAGTCCTATGTGTCATCTCTGTACTCTCAGGTCCTTGGAGTCAAGTACTTAGTGGTTTTATGATCGATCTAAGATTTTGGCTTGTATGCCTCGAGTTTTTATGTTGCTTATGTATAGTTTTGACAAAGAAACTGTTATATGTAACCCTCGAGATGAGATGGTACATGGTATGTACAATATGAACCATGATGTAGTACTTTGGTTCTTTTCTTAAGAGTTTCCTGAAACTTGATCTCTTTTCAAATGGTTTTAAGTTTTAGTAATTTTTGTTAATCTGCTGCTTATGGTTATTTTGCAATTATTTATTGGTGAAAGTTTAATTCGTATGGATTGTATCATCACAAAGTTTTGGTATTAGAGACTAAGTTTCGCTGGGTCTACAGAGACATAGGATTAAGGTTGTTGAGTCTGTTCTAAGTGTTATCTAGATTATTTGATAGTGACTTCTACTCATATAGGAGAAGAAGTAAAGCTTAGAGATGGTTGGATCACATGAAGAACATGCTGTTGAAAGCAGTGTTGTTGCACCAGGAGGAGGTGCAAGGGATCAGACTAGAGAGGAACTAGTACCTGAGAATCCCCAGCTTGACCAAGCTTTGATAGAAAACCCAGCTTTTCATGCTTTGTTTGGATAGTTCATGAATACAACGACGCATATGGCAGATCGAATGTCAGCACCAACACCTAGGGTACCAGCTCCCAATGAGGGGCATGGATCTGGTAAGATCTTTGAACGGTTATGCCGAGTAGGAGCCACCAAATATGCCAGTACGGTTGACCCACCAGACGTAGATTCATGGCTCACTGAGTTGGAGAAAGCATTTAGAATCCTCAGCATTCCAGAAACTGAGAAAGTTAAGCATGTTGTGTACCTGTTAAAAGGGAGTGCTGGCTACTGGTGGGCCATTGAGGAGGAGAAACAACTAGGCGTTGATGTCGAATGGAGAGAGTTCTGACGTGAGTTTTTCAGTAGATACTTTCCCAAGACTTATCTAGATGAGAAAATCTCACAGTTTGAGTGGATTAAGCAAGGACCAATGAGCATTAGTGTGTACAAAGCTAAATTTATGGAGCTTCTATGGTTTTGTCCACACATGGCTACTACAGATGAGGAGAAGACTCGGCGTTTTGAGAAGGGTTTGAACGTTGATTTCACCACACCTGCATCTTCTCTAGAGAATAGAGAGAGGTTTTCCACCTTTGTGGATTCAGTTAGGAGGATAGAAAGGTCTGTGGCTGAGAAACGTGAAACCAACAGTAGGAAACTACATGCACAATCCCAAGGACAGAGGTCTGAAAGTTTTAAGAAACCGAGGTTCTCTGCACCAATAACACCACCGAGGTTCAGTACTCCGAAACAGTGGACATCTAGCAAGGGTAGAGGTTGTATTCTACCGCCAGATGGAGCCCACAGCTCAGCATCAATGTTAGTAACAGGACCATTAGGGCATAGTGGGGGAACAGAGGCTGTTATAAGTGTGGGAAGATAGGACATATGATGAGGGATTGTCTTGATAGAGGCAGGAATGTAACCCAACCACCAAGGCTGAGTCAACAAGGCTCTCAGAGGCAACAGTTTAGCAGTGGCACATGAGGATGTGGACAGGCGTCCCAAGCTGGTTCATCTACACTCAACAACAGGACGCGTGACCGGTAACCAACAACGACAAGATTCTATGCTATGAATCACTTGGAGGCAGTGGTCAACCCACGAGTCATGACATGTCAGATGGAATTATTTCATTCTGATATGTCTTCATCCTACTTCGTATCTATTTTGATTGATTCGGGTGCTACACATTCCTTTATCACTCAAGAAGTGATTCATGATTGCAATATGTCTGTCAATCGTAGAGCAGATAATTTGTTATTACAAACTCCGTTAGTCACATCTGTAGTGTTGCGGGAGGTATGTTCTCCCTGTTTTCTTTCCTTTTCAAAACACAACATTCAGGTGGATCTTATACCACTTGAGATGCACGGGTTTGACATAATTCTTGGGATGGACACCCTAGAAAAGTATAAGATTGTCTTGGATTGTGGTTCTGTAACATCCCTGACCTGGGTTATGAGTTAACCCTAGGTGTTTTGCCTAATTATGTAATTAAGATACTGGTGATTATCTTTTTGCATGTAATTAAGCTCCTGAGGAACATACTTTTCCTTTTCTGTCCCTTTTAAACAATGTTGAATTGATTGTTTTGTAATACATGGACCTATGTGCATTTTACCCAATTAGAAGGGTTAACTTGCAATTTGCACATGTTGATATGTTCCTCTGATGTTGAGACATCATAAGAATGATTATGGTAAAGTTTGAGGGATTTCCCAAGCTTGAGCACCAAGGTGCAGCTGTGGAAGCAATCTGTGTGCTTGAAACCCTAAATTGGAGTAAAGTGCAATTTACCCAATTTGAGGGGTGCAACTTGTAAAATACACCATCTAAAATATCTTGTAAGACTCTTGTCATCATTTAGAGAAGAAATGACGAAGAAGTCACTTCAATTGAATAATCATATAATGAAAAACACCTTTGTGATTGAATAATCAAGGTGTAAGTACTATAGCCCTTTTATGTGTGTGCTTTAGTAATAAGTTGATCTTCTTGCCTTCATTTCTTGACCTTAGAAGAAGTTTGTCCTTAGAAATAAGATGAAGGGACGAGCATAGAAGAAAGGGAGGACTTGGAAGAAAATAAGGGAAACCTATGTGCCTATGTTGAAATTCCACCTAAGTATATAAGCCTTTTCCCCCTCTTTACAAGGGAACATTTCTTTCATTTCCTTCACTGTTCCCCCTTGATCAACCGACTAAGGAGAGCTCTGGAGCTCAGGAGGACGACCAGGGGAGTTCAAGGTAGGTTTGGATCCTTCCTTTTTCTTAAATTCTTGGATGAAACTCGAATTCAAGGTCAAATTCATGGCTAGCTCACTTAGCTCTATCTTTCTAGCCATCTCTTCTCAACTTTTCTTGGAGGATTCACCTTGGCCGACCTATGGAGCTTCTAGGAAGCCATTAAAGGCTTGAAGCTCGAAAGCTTGGAGCTCAAGGAGCAAGCTTTAGGCGGGTTTTATAACTCTAAACCTATGCTTTGTTATATACATCTTTTCTATGCTTTTAGTTGTTAGTTCTTCTTCTTCCCTATCTTCCCTTGCTTCCTTGCAAGCAAATCCGTGAGGAACTGTTGCTGTTCTTGAGGAAGAAGATGAGGGCGTTATTTCCTATGCTTATCCACAGTTTTCCACTTTACCATACGACCTCAACCAATTGCCCATACGGTTTGCAAAACCGTTTGATGGGAAAACGGTTTCAAGGTCGTATGAAGGCATACAGTCTCAAGACCGTATGGCCGCATTGAACAAGCATGGACCGTATGGGAATCCTGTTCATAATTATGTTTATTAATAACCCTCCAAATTTGAGGGATTAACTCCAAAGGAATCGTGAGTTGAAGCCTAATCAATTAGGGAAACCTAATTGGATTAAGTGCTGATTTTCAATCTGATTCAATTGAGCTTTTTGGGCAAACGGTCTCAAGACCGTTTGAGTGCATTGACCAAGCATTGAACATTTGGTATTACTGTTACTAATGATGTTATCTAATGACTCACCAAATTTGAGGGATTAACTCCCAAGGAATCATGAGTTGAAGGCTATTCAATTAGGCAAACCCTAATTGAAATCAGTGCTGAAATCACAATGAGCTAATTTGAGATTTTGGGTTGATTAGCCCAAACGGTCTCAAGACCGTTTGGGGAATCATCCAAACGGTCTCAAGACCGTTTGGGGATCACCCAAGACCGTATGGAGGTCTGGGGTCAAGTATAGTTGACCAATTGAAGGTACAAAGATACCAAATTACATTGCAATTAAGTATTGATGTAATGATCAACTCAATAAATCAAACCTTGATGAATTTTCACTAGAGTCCAAAGGATGGATGGGCAAACGGTCTCAAGACCGTTTGGTGACAACCCAAGACCGTTTGGAGGTCTAGGGTTAAGGTAATTTGATCAATTGAGGGCCCAATTACAATGGGTTATTGAAATAATCAAATTTCTGATTTGTGACTTAATTAAGGTTCAACCCCTATCAAATCAATCTAGATTTTGATGAATTCTTGGGCAAACGGTCTCAAGACCATTTGGAGGATATCCAAATGATCCCAAGACCGTTTGGGCCAAGTTTGAGCCCAATTGGAGGTCAATTGATGGGTTCAACTTTGATTTGATTCACATTGTTGAGTGTTGATGGTTGAACGTTTATAGACCTTAATTGAACCAACTCCAACCCTAATTGGATATCAATTGAGGGTCAATTGAGTGATCAATTGGTTAAGGCTAACCCTAATTGTCTCAATTGGTAAGTGGTTAGCAAGCTTGAGACCAATTGATGGCTTCAACATAGGAAACCCTAATCGAGTTTACCCTTTGAACCACCTTGGAGGTCCATACGATCTTGAGCTTTTGAGGTCATTCGACCTCAAGACCGTATAAGGTCATTCGACCTCAAGACCGTATAAGGTCATTCGACCTCAAGACCGTATAAGGTCATTCGGCCTCAAGATTGAATGAGGGCATACAACCTCAAGATCGAATGAGAGCATTCGACCTCAAGATCGTATGAAGGTTGAAGGTGTGAAACCTATTGGAGACTTTTGAAGTTAAGTCTGCCTAATGCCTTGAAGGCTTAAATGGTTTAATAGTTGTTCAACCTAAACCCTAATGATACCAAAAGACATTAAGGGTCAAGTGGTTAGTAAATTAAACCATGATGATGATCAATGTGTAATTTACCATAATACCCTTGAAAGGTTCAATTGAGTGAAACCTTGTTCTAATCAAACCCTAATCACTCAATAGTGGTGATTTGGTCTATGTTAATCAAAGTGGACTTAACCCAACCTGATCTAGATTGGTGTTATCACCATCTACAAGTATGAGGAGAGAGAAAGTATCTTAAGAAAGAGAAAGTACCCTTTTATGATGGAAATTCAAGTAAAGTACCTTCAATACACATGAATGTGCATGATTAGGGTATGATCCACCTATGTGAGATCATGGAACCCTAATTATGATAAATGATGAATCTTAAACTAATCTGAGAGCATAAATGATGATGTTCCTCATGCATGATGATGTTATGAGTTCAATTCACCATAATGTGAATAGTAAACCCTAATTCAAGGGTGATGACATGTGAATAGTAAACCCTAATTCAAGGGTGATGACATGCAATATGAGTAGCAAACTCTAATTGATGAGAATCAGAGAACTTAGCTCTTATGACAAGAGTGGAAAGTATATTCTTGTTTTGAATTACCTTTATCAGTTGAATTAACCATGCAGGTTCTGATATGAAGGTGATCATATCCAGGTATGAATGATGATACTATATTCATTGAAAGCATGTTGTTAGCTTTATGAATAGTAAAATATCTTGATGCCTTGTCAATGGCATCCTATGTTTTAATGGGTTGTAAGAGCCATGAATACCATCAAGGTCATGCTTTAGAGATGACTTGTGATGAGTATACTGAGAAATGATGATTGATGTGAGTTAGGTTTGTTGCATTTAGTATTCTACTTTCATAGATGTTATGCTATTGTTATTGTTTGAAGAACAATGTATGATATTAAAAGAATACTGAATGTACCTAACTAATCAAGTGTAATGTAGAAGCCCTGATCATAGATCCATCATTGTCAGAGATCAAATGATGGTGAAACAGGTTTTCCTACGGGAACTCCTGGATCACATAATGTTGAGTATGTGGGGTATATGGATATGTAGAACCTTACATCCTAGTGTAGGAATTTGATGTAGATGTATAATCCGTCAATCCTTCACTACAAAACTCATACCGTATCAGTGGATGGTAAACATGAAACCTCCTGATGACGAAGAAAACATAGATATCCGTATCAGTGAAGATAAACATGAAATCTCCTGATGACGAAGAGAGTATAGAATGCCACTGTAACTCTAAAATAGCGAAGGACCAGATTACCCTGGTGAGCTATAATAGTAGAGACACAAGATGTCCTACAAGTGATCCTCTTACTGACTGAGGAAGGTGAAGGTCATGAGAATCCGGCTCTTTCGATGACCTATTATGATACTAAGGCACTTAACAGTGATTGGTTGGGGTATGAGTGGTAAACCGCATCTCCACAGGGCATAATAATAAAAATGTTTGAAAAACATAATCTACAGCGTAGTATACCTCTATTAAAGGTAACTATGAGCTAATTGATTGATGTTACACTGTATTGTGCATATGTTCTTTATGCTTTATAAATGTTGAGCTCTTGTTTACAACTGCAATTGCTATTGAATACTTTGAAAGTTTTTATTGCTTAAGTTATTCTTTAATGTTATAATAAAGCTTCTGGCGGAGAGTTATTGATGAGTGCATACTCATCATAATTTTCAATTACCTTTTTGGAACAATTTAATATCTTTTCCACATCTTTTCACCCTAATATGAATCATAATGCACAAAACTACTAAGCAATTCAATAATCAAGGTTTTAACTAAATATCTTTCATTTTATGCAGGTACAGCAGGCAACTCCATGCAAACGGTCTCAAGATCGTTTGGATCCATGCGGTCTCAAGATCGTTTGCTGGAATACACAAAGAAACAAGACGAAACCAGTTGTCCAAGAAGTCCATGCGGTCTCAAGACCATTTGGTCCCATGCGGTCTCAAGACCGTTTGGTCCCATGCGGTCCCAATACCGTTTGGTCCCACGCGGTCCCAAGACCGTTTGGTCCCATGCGGTCTCAAGACCGTTTGGTCCCATGCGGTCCCAAGACCGTTTGGTCCCATGCGGTCTCAAGACCGTTTGGTCCCATACGGTCCCAAGACCGTTTGGTCCCATGCGGTCCCAAGACCGTTTGGTCCCATGCGGTCCCAAGACCGTTTGGTCCCATGCGGTCCCAAGACCGTTTGGTCCCATGCGGTCCCAAGACCGTTTGGTCCCATGCGGTCTCAAGACCGTTTGGTCCCATGCGGTCCCAAGACCGTTTGGTCCCATGCGGTCCCAAGACCGTTTGGTCTCGCGCGGTCCCAAGACCGTTCGATGCAAGCACAAGGATCGTTTGAAGAACTAAAGCCGCGCGACCACACCAAAGCCAGACTGATCAAAGCAAGACCGTTTGGCGCTCAAACGACCTCCAAACCGTTTGATGCCCAAACGGTCTCAAGACCGTTTGGCGCCCAAACGGTCCCCAGACCATTTGGCGTCAGATCTAAAACTATAAATAGACCCCCAGGGTCCCCATTTGAGGCATCGGTTCCGGACGCCGAAAGGCTGCCAGAGCACCATCCCGATCAAGTTCCACTCCACCTACAGCTGGTGTTGCGTCCAAGGAGGCTAAGAAGAAGAAGAAGACGGAGCAAAGAGCGCATCTTCTTCATCGGGCTGCGTCCACCTTCTGCACCGAGCTCATGGCGGATCTATCTTCTTCTTCTATCTTTCTTGTACCTCGCATCATGAGCGAGTAGTCCTCTTTCGCTGGGGTGCGTGGACTAGCCCCGCTGCCCATGCAAACCATGTTCTCTTGTTAAACTTTCCTTGGCAATGTATATAACTCTTCATTTTGTCGTTTATCGTTAAGCTTGTGAGTTGGTTATGTGCGTGTTTCCATCTTTGTGCTCCCTATGTTGCGAGAACTTCAATGCATAGGTATGAATGTCGTTTAGCATGTTAGACTCCTTGACGAGAACTTCCGATAGGATTCCTTGAGGTAGTAGGTGTAGGATCCGCGAGGGGACGGTCCGCCTAACCTTCGGTGACACTTGTGTGCGCCTGACGCCCGTAAGGGGGGTTCACAGCCTTAGTTGGATTTTGTATCTTCGTGCTTTTCGTCGATGTTTACACGTACAATAGTCTCTTGTTTGCTTTGCGGTTTGCGCGGTTGACTCCCAGATTAGAAATAGGATGGGATTTCATCGAGGTCGTAAGTGTATGATCCGCGAGGGGACGGTCCGCCTAACCTTCGGTGACACTTCTGTGCGCCTAACGCCCGAAAGGGGGGTTCACAGCTTCCGTGGATTTCTGTATCTTCAGAGCCGTAAGACGTATGATCCGGATGGCGATGAGAAATCGGCTGCCTATGGTGACGCTTACGCGGACCTGACGCCCGTAAGGGGGGTTCTGCAGCAGCTCTACTTGGAGTGTTATTTCGTGCCTGGATTGTTCGCGAGAGAGTATGATTGTGTGTGTAGCGGTGGTCAAACCCGGTACCATCCCAGCGATTTCGTATCATTAATCTAAACCCATCTTTTATTCCACGTTTACTTTCTTGCAATTAGTTTAATCAAACCAAAATCAACCTATTGTTCTAAATATTAGTTTTACTTGAGTTAGATCTAACTGACAAGGATTCTTAAAAACGTTGTCCTTTGGGTTCGATCCTAAACTATACTGCGATAAGATCCGTCCGCTTGCGGGTGGTATTGTTGCACTTGGTTTTGGTAAAAGCTCGGGGATATAAACCCCGAGTGAATTTGTTAGTGCATTCAAAAGCCACATCAAATTCTGGCGCCGTTGCCGGGGACAACGGAATCAGTCAGTCAAATCAAGTTCTTTTAAGACTAATCTAGGATTTTGTTTTTTCTTTTTGAAACTATCGCTTATCTACTTGATCTTTATTCTACTCCAAGGATCTCACTTTCAAACCTTTTTAAGTTTCAGGTGCTCTTGACGATTAGTGTATGCACCGTTCGGATAGTCTCGGACTGACTGCGAGCTTTGATCCCGAGATCGATAGAACCTTCCATCGTCAGATCCGAGAGAATCAAGCCAGAATGGCGCAAGAAGAAGAAGTAGCCCGTAGGGTAGCTCAAGCCATCAATGCGCAGAGAGAGAGGTTCATGCAAGAAGCTAGAGCTGCGGTTCAACAGGAGATTTTAGCAGCACAAGCAGCAGCGCAGGCAGTGGAACTTCAGAAGGATCTTAGAGAGTTCTCTATCCCAAAGGCCGCAAATGTATATCATCCGGTGCAGCCTCCTCCCATCGAAGCTGCCAACTTTGAGATTAGAGCACATTGGATAACCTTGCTTCAGAACAACCCATTCTACGGTAAACAAGCTGAAGACAGCCAAGGTCATCTTCTCAGATTCATTGACCTGTGTGCCATGACGAAGCAAAATGGAGTCTCTGATGATGCTATTCGACTCCGTCTCTTCAAGTACTCTCTGGCTGACAAAGCCATTAGTTGGTACAACTCACTGCAGAGTGATGTACCCATCACCACCTGGGAGCAGCTTCAAAACGCCTTTCTGGAAAAATTCTACCCCCCATCTCTTACATACGAAATCAGGGGACGAATCACAAATTTCACTCAAGTCCCAGGTGAAACTCTTTCCGAAGCTTGGGATAGGTACAAGGAGCTCCTACGAAAATGCCCACACCATGGAATTCCTAAGAACCAGCTGATCGAGATATTCTATAGGGGTGTGGAAGATGATGTTAAGATGTTCCTTGATTCCTCGTCCGGAGGGAACTTCATGCGGCAAAGTTACGACAGCGCATGGAGAGTTGTCACCCTGGGAGCAGAAAACCAAGCCAACTGGGGTAGATCTGTTGGTAAAGGAGTCCTAAAGGTAGCTATGGTTGATGCTATCCCAGAATACAAATCTATAGCTGAAACTTTGAAAGTCTTGGTCGCAAAGCAAGATCACATAGAATCATCCCTTGCTGCAATTGGAAGAGGACATTCTCCAACTAGGCAACCAGAACAAGTCAAATCCACTTCTTTGTTTTGTGAAGCGTGCAAAGGCACTGACCATTCAACACTATCATGCAATGTTCTCTATGATGTTGTTTTAAGCAATGCCTGTGGACAAGGAGATAGTTGCCAGATGGAAAATCTTAATGCTATTAACACCAACCCTGGGCAGAACTTTTACAATCCAAATCAAAATAGGAATCACCCAGGCTTCCAGTACGGAAATCCTTCAGGAGCTATGAACTCACATCAATTTGTTCCAAATAATCAACCAAGAGGCCCATCTGGGTATCAGTTTAATCAGCAACAGAACTTTGGGAATCAAGGAAACTTCAAGGGAAACTTTCAGAACAGAAACTATAACAATTATCAGAACAACTCTCAGTATCAAAACTTGAACCAACAACAGGGTCAAACAGGACCTATCCCTTCTGATGACAAGCTATCTACCATCGAGAAGTTATTGCAAACACAACAAACGATGATAGCCAATCAACAAGCCCAGCAGAAGGCTATTGAAACTCAACTAGCTCAACTTGCTGCTAGTATTAAGCCACAAGCTGGGATCTTCGCTGGACAACCTGAGAACAATCCGAAACATCCGGAGCAGCTGAAGGTTATCGCCACAAGATCAGGGAAAAGCTATTCGGATCCACCAGCAAAGACAACTATAGATATCCCTGAGGAGAATGAACCCTTGACTAACCAAAACTCAACAACATCAGAACCGCAACTGAAGGAGAGAAATAATGATAAGGGGAATTTTGAGAAATCTACCGATGAAGAAGTAGAGATACCAGAGTCGGATATTCCTGTATATAAGCCTCGTGTTCCTTTCCCATCCCGTCTAAGGGAAACCAAGCTTGATACTAGATTCATCAAATTCAAAGAAGCTATGAAGAAGCTCCATGTTGATATACCATTCTTAGATGC
The DNA here is from genome assembly GCA_963693085.1 of Alisma plantago-aquatica. Classification (NCBI taxonomy): domain Eukaryota; kingdom Viridiplantae; phylum Streptophyta; class Magnoliopsida; order Alismatales; family Alismataceae; genus Alisma; species Alisma plantago-aquatica. The sequence goes on along the minus strand of OY856410.1, from coordinate 941,379,258 downwards.
TCTTAATGAGATACCAGCCTGGACCAAATATCTAAAGTCACTTCTCACCAAGAAGTACATCACTGAAGAATGTGAAACTGTGAAATTGGCTGCAACTACATCTGATATCATACTAAGCAAGATGCCAAAGAAACAAAAAGATCCAGGATCTTTCGGAATCTCATGTCACATTGGCGATTCATCATGTAAGAAAGGATTGGCGGATCTTGGCGCAAGTATTTCTATTATGTCGCTCAGTCTATGTAAGAGACTAGGGTTCGAAGAATTGCTTCCAACTGCCATGACAATTCAACTTGCGGACAATTCAGTAAAAAGACCATTAGGAATTCTCGAAGACATCCCGGTCAAAGTAGGCAAGGACGCATATGTCCCATGTGATTTTGTCATCATGGACATAAAAGAAGACACCAAATACCCTATTATCTTCGGTCGCCCTTTTCTCGCTACTGCTAGAGCTCTTATCGATGTTGAAGCCGGAACCTTACTGCTCAGGTTAGGAAAAGAAACTCTGGAGTTCAAAGTCTTTGAAAGCATGAGGAGACCGAGTATACAGGAGGAAGTCTATCTGATAGATTGTGTTGAGCAGATGTCACAACTTACTCAAGAATATCACGAGTCATGTGATCCTTTGGAAACTTCTCTATATGACCCTTTTAATGATGAACATACCGACCAACAAGATAAGGATTGCGCCGAACCTCCCGACTCTGCTAAGGGAAATCCTGAAGCTACCGATGAGGAATTGAAGGTTACCAAAACCCCAGAAGAAATCAGTGAAAAACCAGAACCTCCTGAAATGAAGCCCCTACCTGAAGGACTGAATTATATGTTCTTAGATGATCTCAAAGTTTGTCCCGTCATTTTAAACTCTGGCTTAACAACCAAACAAGAAGAGCAACTTCTGGAAGTTTTAAAGGAGAGCAAGAAAGCCATAGGCTACAGAATGAGTGACCTCACAGGGGTCAGTCAAGCTTTGTGCATGCACAGAATTCCCATGATGGAAGACCATAAGCCAACAATCGAGCATCAACGAAAATTAAACCCGAATATGAAGGAAGTGGTCCGTCGTGAGATCATCAAACTCCTTACAGCTAGAATAATATACCCGATATCGGACTCACCATGGGTGAGCCCAGTTCATGTTGTACCCAAGAAAGGAGGTACCACTGTCACAAGAAATGAAAACAATGAGCTCATCCCCACCCGAACAGTGACTGGGTGGAGGATGTGTATTGATTATAGAAAATTAAACAAGGCCACTCGGAAGGATCATTTTCCTATGCCCTTCCTCGATCAGGTTTTGGAAAGATTGGCTCACCAAGAATACTTCTGTTACCTGGACGGTTACTCTGGATTCTATCAGATCCCCATACATCCAGATGATCAAGAGAAAACAACTTTCACCTGTCCCTTCGGGACATATGCTTTTAAAAGAATGCCATTTGGCTTGTGTAATGCCCCTGCAACTTTTCAACGTTGCATGACTGCCATTTTTGCAGGGCTTACTGAAACAGTTATGGAGGTTTTCATGGACGACTTTTCTGTATATGGTGACTCCTTTGATTCTTGTCTTAAGCACCTCTCCATGGTACTCAAACGCTGTGAAGAAGCACATCTGGTGCTAAATTGGGAGAAATGCCACTTTATGGTAAAGGAAGGCATAGTTTTGGGCCACAAGGTTAGCAACAAAGGAATTGAAGTTGATAAAGCCAAGATAGAAGTCATATCTAAATTGGCAATACCCACAAATGTGAAAGAAGTTCGTGCTTTTCTCGGTCACGCTGGATTCTATAGAAGGTTTATACATGATTTTTCTAAGATAACAAAGCCGATGACCAATTTACTTCTCAAAGATGCTAATTTCAATTTTAATAAGGAATGCATCAAAAGTTTCGATACGCTGAAGAAAGCCCTTACGACTACCCCCATTATTAGAGCTCCAAATTGGGAGCACCCCTTTGAAATTATGTGTGATGCCAGTGACTACGCATTGGGTGCAGTCTTAGGACAATGCATTGAGAAGAAACATTATGTTATCTATTATGCATCGAAAACCCTCGACGAAGCTCAAAGGAACTATGCCACTACTGAAAAGGAACTTTTGGCAGTCATCTATGCCTTCGATAAATTCAGATCCTACCTTACTGGTTCAAAGGTAATCATTTACACAGACCATGCTGCCATCCGTTACCTTATGGCAAAGAAGGATGCTAAGCCAAGGCTGATCAGATGGATACTCCTTCTACAAGAATTTGACCTAGAAATACGAGATAAGAAAGGAACGGAGAATGTCGTAGCAGATCACCTGAGTCGCATCCACACTCTGGATGCTGAAGGAATTCCGATAAATGACTCTCTACCAGACGATCAACTTATGAGAGTCTCAGAATCTGAACCATGGTATTCAGACTTAGTAAACTACCTTGCCGCCGGAGTCATCCATCCTCAATACACAGGGAACGGTCTGAAGAAATTTATGCATGATGTGAAGCATTACTATTGGGATGAACCATATCTCTTCAAACTCTGCGCGGATGGATTGTATAGACGTTGCGTCGCCAAAGAAGAAGCCCATTCCATTTTGGAACAATGCCACTCAGGACCCGTGGGTGGGCATATGAGCTCTAAAAAGACTGCCTTAAAAGTTTTGCAATGTGGATTTTTCTGGCCAACTTTATCCAAGGACTGTTATGATTTTGTCATATCATGTGATAAGTGTCAAAGAGCTGGCAATATAACCAAGAGAGATGAAATGCCACTGAATCTATGGCAAGAAGTAGAGATATTTGACGTCTGGGGAGTAGACTATATGGGGCCATTCCCATCTTCTAATGGATTCTCTTACATCCTTGTGGCGGTGGACTACGTCTCCAAATGGGTTGAAGCTATACCAACCGTCACTTGTGATTCGAAACCAGTCATCAAACTATTCAAAGATATTATCTTCCCACGGTTCGGAGTGCCGAGAACCGTGATTTCTGATGGAGGCTCCCATTTCATCGAAAGAAGCTTCGAAGCTCTATTAAAAAAATATGGCGTCTCACACAAGGTAGCTTCTCCTTACCATCCACAGACCAGTGGACAGGTAGAAGTCTCTAATCGACAACTAAAGGCTATCCTTGAGAAAACCGTCGGGCGTAATCGAAAAGATTGGGCGACAAAAATCAACGATGCCCTATGGGCTTATCGCACTGCTTATAAAACTCCCCTTGGTACTACTCCTTTTCGTTTGATATATGGAAAAGCTTGTCACCTTCCGGTCGAATTAGAACATAAGGCATCGTGGGCAATTAAACAATTAAATTTCGATATAAAGGAAGCAGGGCAAGCCAGGATTCTGCAACTCAACGAGCTGGATGAACTTAGAATGACGGCCTATGAAAATGCTCGAATCTACAAGGAACATACAAAACTTTGGCACGATGGACATCTGAAAAGAAAAGACATTCAAGTGGGAGACCAAGTTCTGGTTTTTAACTCAAGATTAAGGATATTCCCAGGAAAACTTCGCTCACGCTGGTCTGGACCTTACATTGTTAAAAGCATCTCTCCTCAGGGCACTTTCTCTTTATGGAGTGCAGAGTCGGGTGAATTCATAACCAATGTCCACCGCCTGAAGAGATATTTCACCACAACAGACATAGGCACCAAATCAACGCTGGAACTCACCGATCCTAAGGATCCCACATGACGACGAAGGACTCTGTCGAGCCATCGACATAAAACAAAGGCGCTTGTCGGGAGGCAACCCGACCAATAAATCTGTTTTACCTTTCTTTTCCCAATTTTGTTTTATAGTTAATTTTCCTTAAATAAAATTTGCCTTATGGATAGTTTTCTTTCAGGATACGAGATCGGATTGGTGCTGATCACAACGAATTCATTCTCGGCAGTCATACCTGGTGTTTCCTTTCCCCTCCATCTTGAATTTAGGGTTTGCTCGAGGACGAGCAAATCTCTAAGTTCGGGGTGGAGGGTGGGTGGTACGTATTCCACTTCCACATACACACCCTCTTTTATACTCAATATGTCTCTATCATAAAATTTTTCAAAATTGTGAACAGATACTTGATGGAATTTTGTCTTTTATTGATAAAAATGTAACTAACTGTTTGCTATGCATCTTCTATCATAACATCCTCCTTATTCGAAACAAATCCCCAAGAGGACTGACTTTTGAAACTTGCCTGAAATCATCCTGTGAAACTTATGATTCCTAACATCATAATCCTTTTTACATAATGACAAGTATCTGTCAAACTGATAGGGATCAAACACGTTGCGCTTCCTAACTGACTAATGGAACAATGGCTCAAAAACCCCACCGGATCCGCACCAAGTCATTATTTGAGTAGAGTATGACAAAGAGAATAACCCGGTTTTGAATTGTAAATCAAGTTGCATCCTGATCTGAACTCTCTTCTACACTTCTTCTATCATCTTCGTATCCCTCCATCCATAAATACCACCAAAATAGCCAAACTTGTGCCAAATCCCTAAGTTCGGGGTGGCACGCCACTTTCCCCATATCCGCTTCTTCCATACCCCTTCCAATAAGTAGGGGCGTACCACCAAAAATGCAATCTCGAGTCGAATAGAGGAGAGATCTGCAACAAAAGATGCCATAGTGCACACAAAAAAAAAATGCAATAAATGAAATTGCAAAACAAATAAAAATCTCGAGTCGAATAGAGGAGAGATTTTCTTCTTCCTTTCATACCACCTTTCACTCATTTTTCTACCTAAGGGCACAATACATGCCCTACCATCCTTAACAATACCAGTGTCAGATCAAATGCATACTTGTTGATTCTGCGGGTATCTCAGAACTCCTACGACACTCTTTGACATGCTTGGTGTTAGAAAAGGCGGGGAGGAAGCGCTGTTGGGAAACGAACTCAGGAACGAAGCTATGGAAAGACGTGTTTAGTGGTCCCAGGAAGTTGAGGTACTCATTCATACTGAGCAGAAAGAAAACACTTGTGATGTGAAGATGAAGAAATCACATGGATCGAAAGTATTTCATTAGGCAACAGTTTCAAATTTTATGTTACTCGAGGACGAGCAACGATTTAAGTTCGGGGTGTTTTGATGAGTGCATACTCATCATAATTTTCAATTACCTTTTTGGAACAATTTAATATCTTTTCCACATCTTTTCACCCTAATATGAATCATAATGCACAAAACTACTAAGCAATTCAATAATCAAGGTTTTAACTAAATATCTTTCATTTTATGCAGGTACAGCAGGCAACTCCATGCAAACGGTCTCAAGATCGTTTGGATCCATGCGGTCTCAAGATCGTTTGCTGGAATACACAAAGAAACAAGACGAAACCAGTTGCCCAAGAAGTCCATGCGGTCTCAAGACCGTTTGGTCCCATGCGGTCTCAAGACCGTTTGGTCCCATGCGGTCCCAAGACCGTTTGGTCCCACGCGGTCCCAAGACCGTTTGGTCCCATGCGGTCTCAAGACCGTTTGGTCCCATGCGGTCCCAAGACCGTTTGGTCCCATGCGGTCTCAAGACCGTTTGGTCCCATACGGTCCCAAGACCGTTTGGTCCCATGCGGTCCCAAGACCGTTTGGTCCCATGCGGTCCCAAGACCGTTTGGTCCCATGCGGTCCCAAGACCGTTTGGTCCCATGCGGTCCCAAGACCGTTTGGTCCCATGCGGTCTCAAGACCGTTTGGTCCCATGCGGTCCCAAGACCGTTTGGTCCCATGCGGTCCCAAGACCGTTTGGTCTCGCGCGGTCCCAAGACCGTTCGATGCAAGCACAAGGATCATTTGAAGAACTAAAGCCGCGCGACCACACCAAAGCCAGACTGATCAAAGCAAGACCGTTTGGCGCTCAAACGACCTCCAAACCGTTTGATGCCCAAAAGGTCTCAAGACCGTTTGGTGCCCAAACGGTCTCGAGACCGTTTGGCGCCCAAACGGTCTCAAGACCGTTTGGCGCCCAAACGGTCCCCAGACCGTTTGGCGTCAGATCTAAAACTATAAATAGACCCCCAGGGTCCCCATTTGAGGCATCGGTTCCGGACGCCGAAAGGCTGCCAGAGCACCATCCCGATCAAGTTCCACTCCACCTACAGCTGGTGTTGCGTCCAAGGAGGCTAAGAAGGAGAAGAAGACGGAGCAAAGAGCGCATCTTCTTCACCGGGCTGCGTCCACCTTCTGCACCGAGCTCATGGCGGATCTATCTTCTTCTTCTATCTTTCTTGTACCTCGCATCATGAGCGAGTAGTCCTCTTTCGCTGGGGTGCGGGGACTAGCCCCGCTGCCCATGCAAACCATGTTCTCTTGTTAAACTTTCCTTGGCAATGTATATAACTCTTCATTTTGTCGTTTATCGTTAAGCTTGTGAGTTGGTTATGTGCGTGTTTCCATCTTTGTGCTCCCTATGTTGCGAGAACTTCAATGCATAGGTATGAATGTCGTTTAGCATGTTAGACTCCTTGACGAGAACTTTCGATAGGATTCCTTGAGGTAGTAGGTGTAGGATCCGCGAGGGGACGGTCCGCCTAACCTTCGGTGACACTTGTGTGCGCCTGACGCCCGTAAGGGGGGTTCACAGCCTTAGTTGGATTTTGTATCTTCGTGCTTTTCGTCGATGTTTACACGTACAATAGTCGCTTGTTTGCTTTGCGGTTTGCGCGGTTGACTCCCGGATTAGAAATAGGATGGGATTTCATCGAGGTCGTAAGTGTATGATCCGCGAGGGGACGGTCCGCCTAACCTTCGGTGACACTTCTGTGTGCCTAACGCCCGAAAGGGGGGTTCACAGCTTCCGTGGATTTCTGTATCTTCAGAACCGTAAGACGTATGATCCGGATGGCGATGAGAAATCGGCTGCCTATGGTGACGCTTACGCGGACCTGACGCCCGTAAGGGGGGTTCTGCAGCAGCTCTACTTGGAGTGTTATTTCGTGCCTGGATTGTTTGCGAGAGAGTATGATTGTGTGTGTAGCGGTGGTCAAACCCGGTACCATCCCAGCGATTTCGTATCATTAATCTAAACCCATATTTTATTCCACGTTTACTTTCTTGCAATTAGTTTAATCAAACCAAAATCAACCTATTGTTCTAAATATTAGTTTTACTTGAGTTAGATCTAACTGACAAGGATTCTTAAAAACGTTGTCCTTTGGGTTCGATCCTAAACTATACTGCGATAAGATCCGTCCGCTTGCGGGTGGTATTGTTGCACTTGGTTTTGGTAAAAGCTCGGGGATATAAACCCCGAGTGAATTTGTTAGTGCATTCAAAAGCCACATCAGTTATAACTCTCGCTGGGACAATTATGTACAATTGTCTCACCCCGTAGACTTCAACTTTTTAGGTGGACGTCGAGGACGGAGGAACAGGTCTACAGGTGACCAGTCCCAGCAGCAGCAGCACCAAGAGCAGCAGTAAATCTCAGGTGGAGATTTAGCCTGCCATGTGGTGTAGTTAGAGTCAGTCCTATGTGTCCTCTGTACTCTCAGGTCTTGGAGTCTTTTGGTTATGAGTTCTTGAGATTTTGTATCTTGTTGTATAAAATTACTCAAGAAGTAATTATCATGAGATGTAAATAGTTTATCTCCTTTTATGAATGAAGCTTTATGGATTCAAGCTCTTGTCTCGAAAAGTTTTAATTTCCCATGATTTTTGTCTTCCGCTGTTAATCGATTCGCTTCCGCTAAGTTTAAATCGTGTTTATATCGTGGATTGGAGATCAGAGCCCACAGGTTCCAAGCAAGCTATGTTCATAGGAAATGGTGAGACATGGGTCTTTCAGGGGGATAGAAAGATTCTTCCAACCTATCTAGTGTCAGCAATGATAGTTGAAAAACTAATATGATAAGGATGTGAAACATTCTTGGCACTTGTGGTAGATACCCTAGCAGAGAGTCCTATTCTTTCTGAAGTTCATGTCATCAGGGAATTCGAAGATGTGTTTCCTAACGAACTTCCAGACATTCCTCCACCCTAAGAGATTGATTTTGAGATTAATTTAATTCCGGGTACGCATCCTATACCTCAAACACCCTATAGGATGGAACCAATTGAGATGGCAGAACTTAAGAAACAGTTATAGGAGTTTCTTGAGAAAGGTTTGATTCGACCGAGTACTTCCCCATGGGGTGCTCTAGTTCTTTTTGTTAAAAAGAAGGATGGGTCTATGAGATTATGCATAGACTATAGACAGCTTAACAAGGTGACTATTAAGAACAAATATCCTCTGCCAAGGATAGATGATCTGTTTGACCAGTTGTGTGGTGCAACAATATTCTCTAAGTTAGATTTAAGATTAGGATATCATCAGCTACATATCAAGGAGAGTGACATCTCTAAGTTAGCCTTTAGGACAAGGTATGGTCACTATGAGTTTGTAGTTATGTCATTTGGACTAACTAATGCACCAGCTGCATTCATGGAGATGATGAATAGAATCTTCCGGCCATTCCTTGATCAGTTTGTAGTGGTCTTCATAGACGACATCCCAATATACAGTAGAGATGGTCAACAACATGAACAACACCTTCGTCAAGCCTTGACGTTATTGAGATAGCACAAGCTATATGCTAAGTTTAGCAAGTGCGAGTTTTGGTTGTTAGAAGTGTCTTTTCTTGGACACATTATATCTTCTTCAGGTATTCGTGTTGATCTATAGAAAGTGGAATATGTGTTAGAGTGGTAACAGCCCAAGACACCGACTGAGATTCACAGTTTCTTAGGCCTGGCAGGTTACTACATGAGGTTTATTAAAGACTTCAATTCTATAGCCTTACCCCTAACCAAGTTGACCAGGAAGTAAGTTCCTTTTGTCTAGAATGACAAGTGTCAGCATTCTTTCCAGATGTTGAAAGAAAGGTTGACCAGTGCACCTATGTTAGCTTTACCTAAGCAGGGAAAGGGATACATTGTTTTTTGTGATGCCTCTAAGAATGGTCTAGGATGTGTTCTAATGTAGAGTGATCATGTAGTTTCTTTTTCTTCCCGACAACTTAAGAAACATGAGGAGAATTATCCACTGCGTGATCTAGAATTAGTTGCAGTGGTTCACGCGTTGAAAATATGGAGACATTATCTCTATGGAGAAAAATTTCATATTTTCACAAACCATAAGAACTTAAAGTACATCTTCTCACAACACGAGTTAAATATGAGACAATGCCACTGGATGAAGTTAATCAAGGACTACTATTGTACAATTTATTATCATCCAGGAAAGGCTAATGTAGTGCAGATGCCCTAAGTAGAAAATCATCATCACCACCTATAGATAAAGCACAGTTGAACTCTTTAGTGTGCTTTAAATGAGACATGCTTGTCTGTTTGAGGCAAAACAATGTACATCTTAAATTATCTTTGTTAGTCGGATTGTTAGTTGAGATGCATGTGAAACCTACTCTGAAACAATAGATCAAAGAGGCACAACAAGTTGATACTATGATTCAGCAGATCAGGTCAGAGTATGGTAGTGAGAAACGGGACAGTTTTCACGAGTCATAGGATGAGGTAGTCTGTTACCATGGTAGGATGGTAGTACCTGATGCCAATGACTTAAGAAAGTTAGTCATGGAGGAAGCTTATTCTTCCATGTATGCAATGCATCCAGGGAGTACCTAAAAGTATCATAACTTGAAAGATATGTATTGGTGGCCTGGTTTGAAGAAAGATGTAGTTGAGTTTGTTATGCGGTGTCCAGTGTGTCAGCACGTTAAAGCTGAACATCAGAAGCCCGCAAGAACATTACAACCTTTACCTATACCACAGTGGAAATGGGATCACATGACCATGGACTTTGTGGTTGGTTTACCCAGAATAGCCAAAAATCATGATTCCATTTGGATGATAGTTGATAGGTTGACTAAGTCAGCACATTTTCTTCCTGTCAAAACATCCTATACTATTGAGAAACTTGCACAGATCTATATAGATGAGATAGTGTGATTACACGGGGTTCTAGCTACAATTGTATCTGATAGAGGTCCCCAGTTTATAAGTCATTTTTGGGAATGACTACATAAAGCCTTGGGTACTCAGTTGAAGTTTAGCACAACTTTCCACCCTCAGACAGATGGGCAATCTGAGAGAACTATATAGACTTTGGAAGATTTGCTTAGAGCATGTGTTCTTCAGTTTGTAGGAAGTTGGGACATACACTTGAGCTTGATAGAGTTTGCCTACAACAATAGTTACCAGAATAGTATTGATATGGCACCATATGAAGCATTATATGGTAGATGGTGTAGATCTCTGTTATGATGGTATGAAATAGGAGAATGCCAACTTCTGGGTCCTGAGTTAGTGCAACAGACAACAGAGAAGATTAAAGTAATACAACAACAGTTGAAAGCTTCCCAAGATAGATAACTTATGCTGATAAGCATCGTAGACCTTTATAATTCCAAGTTGGAGACAGGGTGTATCTCAAAGTCTCTCCTTGGAAATGTGTTCTTGGATTTGGGAAAAAGGGTAAGTTAGCTCCTAGATTTATGGGACCTTATCCAGTGACAACACGGATGGGAAAGGTAGCTTATAGGTTGGAGTTACCACCTGAGCTACATAAACTACATCCAGTGTTCCATGTATCCATGCTAAGAAAGTTTCATCCTGATACAGAGTTGGTGTTACAACTTGTAGAGGTAGAATTAAACGAGGATATATCCTATGTGGAAGGTCCAATGATGATTCTTGACAGAAGAATCAAGAAGTTGAAAAAAAAAGAAATAGTTCTTACGAAAGTTCTATGGCATCACCGTGGAATTGAAGAAGCCACATGGTAGCTAGAGGAAGAGATGAGGAGTAAGTACCCTTCTCTTTTCTCTTGAGATTTTGGGGACGAAATCCCTATTAGGGGTTGATAATTGTAACATCCCTGATTTGGGTTATGGCTTAACCCAAGAAGTTTTGCTTAAGTAAGTTGTTAATAAACTTTTAATAATCTTTTAAAAAGTAATTAAGACTCTTCTAGAGTTTAATTTTCAAGTTTGAGCTTATTTGCAAATTGTATGTGCATTATATGATAGTTTGAGCATAAAGTGCAATTTACCCAAGATGAGGGGCTATATTTCAAACTGTCACATTTTGAATGTACCTCATCTATGTTATCATCATAATAGAGAGAATGATGTTAAAGGATGGCTTGTGAAAAGCCTAAATTTCAAGTTGCAACCTATTTGAATAATGTTAGTGCATTATGCACCAATTCTGGTACAAATTGTAATTTACCCAAAATGTAGGGTTGATATGAAAATTACCACCTCTAGAGTGTCCCTACTCCCTCCTAGTATCAAATAAATGAGAGATAAAAGAGGAGACAACATGTTCAAATCGATTTTGAGTGATGGAATACTTGGTGATGAAATGACCAAGAAAGGGGTTGAATATGAAACCCTAACTTGAGTTGTATCAAGTTGAAAAGCTTATATATGAGTGCCTATCGGACAAGGAGCCATAGTAGTAGTTCCATATCGTTTTGTGAACGCTTGGCAAAGACCATGATGTGCAAAGAACCTCAAGGAGGTGAAGAGTATCAGTTTACAACTTCCTTAGAAAAGTTGTATCGGGTTGTGAATAAAGTGGTGATTTAGTTGATATATTTTATTCAAAGGGATAGTTAATGGACAAAAATTCATCCCTAGATTATCCTCAAGTGTTTTACATGTCAAGATAAATGTTAATGCATGCATGTACATGTGTCAACCATGCATGGACATGTGGCACCTAGTAGCTCAAATTGATGACACCTCATTTTCACACTTCTTCATGAACAACAAGTATATATACTCCTTCTTTCACCCGTTAGTCAAAATTTTCGAATCTTACCACCCTCCTTCCCTATGGTATCGTGAATAGGGTCCTTGTATCATGTAGTAGTGAAGTGGTATCATGCATAGGGCCTTGGGTATCACCCATAGAAAGATCATATCAGCAAAGTAGGGTGATATCGGCCTAGTAAGGCGATATCGGCCATAGTGAAGTGTTTTGATCACAAGTGAGTGGAATATCGTGCATGGGTGGTGGAATATCGTGAAATATTAGTAATGTATCATGCAAAGGTCCTAAGGAGCAAGAAGGAGCTCATACTTAACCCTAAGGTGAGGCCATGATCATCTTCAACCTCAGATTGAAGCATGAATTTAGGGTTATGATCTTCCTTTCTTTTCTTCTTCACCAATTGCTTATCCACGGTGATTCTTTGCATATATAGGAGTTGTGAAGTTCATATTCAAAACGTGAAGCTTTGGATCTTGGAGCTTTGAAGTTGTTCTTGAGGTGGGTTATATAACGTGAACCCAATTATATTATTATGCACCTTCAATTTTGTCATACTTGTTGATCTACTTGTAGTTTTGATTTCTCTTGAATAATTGATGATCCTTTGAGTTCTAAAAGCTTCATGGGACTGTTGTCCATGACTTAGAATAGTAAGAGAAAAGGTCTAGAGGTTGATGGTGATGACATCATCAAAGGTAAAGTACACACCTCTCTGCCTGATATGGTGTGAAGCACACACACACCTCTTTGCCCAATAGGGTGAAGCAACCCTAAATGACTTGGAAACCGATAGGGTTGTGCATTCGTTTGTACAATGGGTTGATAAATATTCAACCAGTTGTCTATCCTGTCACTTAATCCATGGTGAAGGGTAGGTCGATGCCATGAAGGTATGAAGAGGCATGAGCATAAGGGTCTAACCCGATATGGTGTGAAGCACACACACACCTCAAACCCGATATGGGTAGTAAGCACACACCTCATACCTGATATGGTGGAAGCACCTCAAAACCCATATGAAGGAAAGCACTTTAAATGCAATATACTTGTTGGAGTAACACATGAAGTGTCTTATATCATGTCTTACATTAAGAGATATAGAGTTTAATGAATAATGATTAAGTAGGCTAATGTACCTTGAAGGGAAGGTTGAGCCAACTTAATAAAGTATGGAGTAATAAACATCCTAGTAAGGACGAGAGAGAAACTCCTACTTTTGTGATAAACATGCAACATGCATACATTAATACTCCTAGTCTGTGTAGGGTATGAATTAGGGTTTGATCCTTGATAATGTGATCTTAAAACCCTAAATGGTTAATAAGGGAAACCCTAACCCTAATGTAGGGTGATGGTATGATTTTGAAACCCTAATCGATAAGAAAGGGAAACCCTAACCCTAATGAGGGAATAGTGATATTACCCTTATATGGCATGGTGTTGATATGTATTTGATATGGTTGTTATCATGTATACTAACCATGCAGGTATCATGAGATGATGAGCATAGCCAGGTATGAGCTATGATGTTTTATATGATAAATAATTAAAATGGGCCTTGTGATCCATGTGAGATGCTTGTGTAACAAATATCATGTATACCTTGGTCTGAGGATCTAGAGGTAATAGTTACCTGATAAGTGGTAACAGTATTCAGTGATGAATTAAGGGTTTGAATACCCAGATCTAGTAGTCATGATGATGATAATATTGAGGAATGAGAATTTCCAGTAATGAGATAAGGGATTGAAATCCTAAAAGTTATATGTGTTCTCAAGATTTGAAAGATACTTGATAGATGTATTATACCTTTCTGTGTAGCATTTGTCATAATAATTCATGTTTGAAAACTTGACTGATGCTAAAAGATACAATAATGCACTTAACTAATCAAGTGGAATCTTATCATGTAGAGCCCTGACCATAGATCCACCACCGTTAGCAACTGGTGATGGTGAAATAGATTTTCCCACGGGATCTCCTGGAGGTGCATATTCTTGAATATGTGGGGGTGATGGTCATGAATATCCTTACGCCCTAATGTGGGATTGATGTGAGATAAACACGAGATCTCTCAATCCTTCATTATATGTGCCAGGATGGATGTATCACGAATCTCCCGATGATGATGAATGGCGGGATCGTTGTGGAGATAAACATGAAATCTCTCAATTTTGAAGAGAGTGCAGCCGCCGTTGTAGCTCTATAACGAAGTTGCCATTATACCCTGGAAATCTATGAAGCAGTTGACATGGTACTACTTTTAGTCTCACACTGACTGAGATGGTAGAGGTCATGGAAGCTGACTCTACCATTGACCTTGTATGGTACTGATTTCGACTTCACAGTGGTCGGTTGGAGTATGAGCGGTATACCTCATCTCCTTAGGGCATAAGTGTGATTGTAAAATGTAATCAGTCGTGTAGCATATTTTCTTAAGGATGGAATATGGAAATCATTGGTTGATATTACATTTCTTAATGCATCTTAAATGGATAGATATTATACATGTTCTTCATATTCCTTATAAAATAAATAGATGAATTACTACTTTATCAAATATAGCTGCAACATTTCATGAGATGATATTGCTCAATCCTACTTATTAATATAAAAGAATCCTTTGCTCAGTTTATTGCTATTTATCTGCAATGATAATATTGTTGGTGGAGAGTTATATCTCTCGCCGGGACATGGGTCTCACTCCGTTGGTCACCAACATTTTTAGGTGGACGCGGACGAGGAGGTAGGGACCATACAACAGAGGGAGGACAACAACATCAGGGGCAGCAATAACACCTCAGGTTGAGTATATTGTCTGTCGTGTGTTGTAGATATAAGTCGTATGTGTCGTCTTTGTACTCTCAGGTCCTTGGAGTCAAGTACTTAGTGGTTTTATGATCGATCTAAGATTTTGGCTTGTATGCCTTGAGGTTTTATGTTTCTTATGTATAGTTTTGACATAGCAACTGTTATATGTAACCCTCGAGATGAGATGGTACATGGTATGTACAATATGAACCATGATGTAGTACTTTGGTTCTTTTCTTAAGAGTTTCCTGAAAGTGGATCTCTTTGCAAATGGTTTTAATTTTTAGTGATTTTTTTTAATCCGCTTCTTATGGTTATTCCCCAATTATTTATTGGTGACGATTTGATTCATATGGATCGTATCATCACAGTGGTAAAGGGTTAAAATGATGCAAGCTTCCAAACTGACAAAGATGGTTTCACATCACAATCTAGATTTTTGTTTTGCCTCAATAACATTCCTATAAGCTAGAAGAGTTCTAAGAAAGAAACAAATGTTGATTCTACACTAAAGGTCGAGTACATTGCAACCTCCAATGTAGAAAAGGAAGTTATTTAGATCAAGAAGTTTGTAACTGAACTTGGGGTGGTTCCAAGAACAGTGGAGTTGTATTGTGACAAAAATGGAGTTGTTGCACAAGGTAAGGAACCTATAATGCATCAACGTTCCAAGAAAATACAACGATGATTCCATCTCATATAAGTAATGGCATAGTGAGGAGATGTGAAGATTTGTAGATTACCAACTGAAAGCAATATTGTTGACTCCTCGATAAAGGCACTTTAACAGTAGAAGCATGAAGGTCATGTTAGATCACTTGGGAATATATTCACAGGTGATTGTCTCTAAGTGAAAGTGGGAATCTATTGGTATGTATGCCCAAAGAGCCAGTCATACAATGATTGTAATGAGGCTTCATCTAATCGATTTTGATTAATAATAAAGGCAATCTTTCATCTATATGTTTTTTCAATTATGAGATGATGTTAAAACATGGTAGATGTCTAAACGAATGATATTATATGATGGCATATGTCTTCAAGTTGATGAGCTGAATAATGAGATCATATGTATGATAAGAGTATATACATTCTTATTATATTTCTATTAGGATATTATTGTGGAAACAATATAGATGATTATAATACATAAGAGTAGAATGTATTTTGATGGATGACAAAATCTCATTTTGTCATGATATGTGACATCAAGCAAACACATAGGTACTTGTTAGAGAACATTGTTTGGACAGACCCACCTTGAGAGTGATACATGGAAACCATTGAATGGTATTCAGAATTAGATCTCATAGTGACAATGGTGATTGTGGTTCTTATACCTAAAGTCACTACAGTCATCACATTTTGTTCGATGTACTTTGACACCATCCAACATGATCTTGAATAAGGGTTACCATACAGGTGATGTTCGATTATGTTGTGACACATGGGGATTGACTATGAGTGATATAGATGGGATTTTCTCCTCCTTCCATAGTTGATATCCTGGCAACTTGATAAGATAGATTTAGAAATGTATGTCCATACTCATGTGAATCAAAATGTGATATGTGAGCTCACATGCATCTCATATAGTCTGCATTAGTTCAAGGAACATGGATTGAATATTAAGAAGATGATGATTTCATGGATCATGTTTAATCTGGATATCAGTGACAATGGAACCATACAATCACTGTAACATTGTTCACAAATTATAGGTTGAAGTCATTCTCCAACTTTCCAATTACTTGGGTAGTAATGATGTGTTGGTAGATACCCCTCATTGTTTGTGATGTCATAATTTAGTTATGGACTAATACATGTCGTTGGGCACACAACAATCACTAGGAAAAGTCCTAGAGTTTAACCTTCTAACCACGTTGTTAACTTACTACGAACAAAAAGTCAACTTATTATAGATAGGTATCGATCCAAGGGACGACGGAAGAAGATGGTTGAGGTTCAAATCCAATTGTAAAAAAAAGAAATAAAATTCTGATTTGAGAGAGTAGAATAAGAACTATGAATAGAAATAAAATTGCTGAAACACATTTAACTAAGGTCAAAAATAAAAAAAATTGGGGGTACAAGGGATCGCCACCAAAATCCAAGCTAAAACTCGACAAATCAACTTCTAGATCTCAATAACCAAATTAGAACCCTATGGATATGTCCTTGTGGAGCACAATCGTACAAGGGTCAAACTTCACATAAACCTGTTGGTCTTGACATTTACAAATCCTCATCCAACAATCTGACACATAACTTTCAAAGGTCTCATCAAGATATATGTGATTCTGATCCGACATTTGAAACCATGAATTAGGTGGTCGCGTCACCATGACCTATAGTAAACATGTTTTTTTTTGTTCTACCGGTCTAACTGGTTACAGGGTGGCCTGAGGGGCTAAAACAGAAAAAGGAACAAGCTTAACCATTCTTGCGAAACTAGACCTCTCCTTTTCGTAAAGAGCTGATAGAAAAGGCGGGCATACTGGGAGCTCTCCGACCAGGTCCAGCTGCTTGAGACATTGCTTGGCCAATTGATCGGCGAGGTTATTCCATTTCCGTTTTGCATGGATTAACGGTCCTCCTGGAAGCTCTGACCAAAGCCGTTGTATGGCCTGAACGATCAGTCTGTATTTGGTTGGCGGATGCTGAGCTCCCGTAATCTAGAAGACGGGTAATTGGCAATCACTGATCATGACAAAGTTGGAAATATGAATTGCTCGTATGCGTCAAACCCCATCCATGATCGCATAGAGTTCCCCCCTCATGGGGTCAGAACCCCTCATAGAATCTGTAGCTCATGTGAGCCAGGTGTCATTCGTGTTTTGAATGATCACATTGGTAGACATCCTCTCAATAGAATTGTCCGTAGCCGTGTCGACGTTCACCACGACTAAATCTGTGGCCACCTCAATCGGACTAAATTTTTCTTTAGATCGATTGCTATCAGGTGTTTCGGATTGGAGAAAGGCTACCTTAATAGATGCTGCTTCCCCTCGACGGGAAAGAGCAAGAGAGGGCGGTGGTATTGTAGTTTGCTCAAATATTTTCTAATTTCTGTTCTTCCATATGAACCAGCATGAAATGGAGAACAAGATGGGCCATCCTTCCACCGATTTCAGATGTTTAAGGTTGTAACCAATCCAGTCCGCCGTGGAGTCAAAATTGAAGAACTCATTGGCCTCCTGGGGAATAAGGAGCAGCCAAGTGCTCCGGGCTAAGCAGCAGTCTCTAACTGCATGGAGAGTGGATTCTGGGGCAGTGCTACAGATAGAGCATGCGCTGGACTCTGTCATCTTCTGTCGAAATCTGAGGACATTAGTAAGAAGACGATCTCTGTGAATAAGCCATAGGTTGGCTTTAACCCGTTGCGGGATGGACATGGACCAAATTGAAGCAAAATGACCAGTGGGCAAGGGGGAATTTGTGCCACTGAGCGCCCTGTAGGCTGTATTGGCTGAGAAATTATCATCTTTAGACAAGGACCAGGTTATATTATCCATACCATATTGAGATAGCGAGGTTGGCATCCTCAAGATGTCCCATGTAGTATGATCTATGAACCAGTGCTGTAAGAAATCCACGTCCCAAGAGCCGTCATCTTTGACCAGGCATGCTACTTTCAGATCCTTGATCTCTTTAGGTATTACCAGAGATGGACGGAGAACCGGCGTGTGACCTTCTTCTACCCAGTCCGCCATCCATACGTTGGTGTTTTCACCAGAGATAGCTACTTGCTTCGAGTGTGCGAGAAGAAAGGGAAGGGAGCCCTTAATGCTTCTCCATTGATGGGAGCCTGAGCCATTACTCACAGATTGAGATGAATATTTGGCTTTCATGAGACTGACCCATGGTAGCGGTTCATTTCTCAAGTATTGCCAGGCTTTCTTCATTAATAATGCCATGTTGAAATCCTTTGCCTTCCTGATATCCAACCCACCGGCATGGTAGGAGAGAGTGATATGATCCCATGCAACAAGATGAGTCTTGCCACTCCAAAGAAATTGCCGAATCAGCTGGTCGATCTTGTCATAGCATGCCACTGGCAGCTAGGTCATTTGCATCGTGTAACATGGTTGTGCAAGCAAGGTAGATTTCGCCAGCGTGACCCTTCCAGCTAAGGAGAGGAAATTGTTCTGCCATTTATCAATCTGCCCGTGGATCTTTTCAATCAAATATTGGTAGTGGTTTTTGCTCTTTCTTTTGTGGATGATGGGTACGCCAAGATGTCGAACCAAGTCCAAAGTTTCCCTGATGTGGAGTTTCCTGCAGATGGATGAGCGTAAGGCTCTGGGAGTACTGGCAGAGAAGAAGATAGTAGATTTCTCGTGAGAAAGAAACTATCCAGAAGCCTTGCCAAACCTTTTGAGGCAACGTAGGATGGTAGACGTCTGTGGAATAGAAGCCTCCCCAAAGAGTAGTATATCATTGACAAAGCTTACATGTGTGAACGGCAGCTTTTGTTTGGTGAGTATGATCAGTTGCCATCTTCCTGCGTTTGCTTCTACATCGATCAATTGGCTGAACCGCTCCAGATAGAGCACGAATATGTAGGGAGAAAGGGGATCACCCTGCTTAACCCCACATGAGGGGTGGAAGGATCCAATTGCTTCACTATTCCACAACAGGGTGGTCTGACCAGATGAGATTATCTACATGATGATTCTGATGAGCTCATTCGGGATAGAAGTTCGGCGCAACGTATCCTCAATGAAAGGCCAGCTCATCTTATCAAAAGCTTTCACAAGATCGAGCTTGATGGCAAGGTGATGCTTCCGGCTACTTTTCCTCTCCATTGAATGGATGATTTCTTGCACCAGAGCGATGTTGTCACCAATCCGCCTTCCGGGGACAAAGCTAGATTGCATAGGGGAGATCCACTCCTGCAGATGGGGTTTAATATGCGCTGCAATAATCTTGGAGAGGACTTTTTTGCAGACATTGTTGAGGGATATAGGACGCAGATGTGAGCATCTCTCTGGGATGGGGACTTTAGGAATAAGCACCATTGTGGATGCGGTAGCCGCTGGCGGAATCTGTACACCACAGAAGGGGTCGATGAGGAAATTCGTCAGTTGAACACGGACAATCGACCATTGTTCTTGAATAAAATTAGCAGAGATCCCATCTGGGCCAGGAGCCTTGACGGGAGGTGTTGAACGGACAGCAGCCCATATCTCGGTGGCCGAAGGAACCGCGGCGAGGATTCGCCTCCTCGCTTCTGTAAGAGGCGCAAATTGCCCAATAAACGAGCTGCTGGCGATGGTTCTGGTCTGAGAAGCATCCTCCAAATAGAAGTTAGAGAAAAATGTAAGGATCAATGCTTTCACCTGTGCCGGGTCTTCAATCCAGTTCCCCTGATCGTCTTTGAGCCTGAGGATCTTATTGTGCCACCTCTGCTGTTTCACCAAGTTTTGGAAATATCTAGTTTTGTTATCTCCCAGCTTGAGCCATTCATAGTGCGCCTTCTATTGCCACTCCTTCTCTTCCCTGAGGAGCAAGTCGTCCAGTCTACTTTGCAGCTCGATCACTTCCTCCTCAACCAAGGGGTCAGGATGGAATGTAAGCTGAGCCTGGTACCACTTAATTGTATTGCTTAAGCGGTGCTGGTCTCTACGTTCAGCTCTCTTGGACTTAAGTTCCCAGTCACTCGCGGCGGTGAGGAAGCTAGCTGATGCCTGTTGAAAGGAGCTCTCCCCGTTCCAATGATTTTGCATAAGTTGTTTAAACCCCTTCATGCTTGACCAGCTGGTGGAGGTGCGGAGATGTCTGTGCTTGTTGTTGGGAGGAGACGGGGAGGAGATGAGAAGTGGTGCATGATCGGAGTAGCTCCTCTCCAGGACCTGCACCGGGTCAGACACATCGTCTTCAATCCATAAGGAGTTCCCAAGCGCACGGTCAAGCCATTCATGCAGGAGTCCTCGCCGGAAGGTGGTACGGGCGCCATTGGCTCCGAGGTCATGGAGCTGACAGCAATTCATGGCCTCAATGAAATCTCTACTGTTGGCTGTATCGAAGGACTGGCTTCCAAACTTCTCCGTCGGGAACATGACGACGTTGAAATCACCGAGCACAATCCAGAGGACGGATATGGATTGGGACATCAGCTCCAAGTGAGTCCAGAGGAACTTCCTACAACTTCTCGTCATCGCGGCATAGACAAAGGTGAAAATTCGATCATGAACTCGACAATGGACAAACTGCTTATGGGAGGAAAGGATTTCCAGAGGAATGTGGCAGTGCCACAACACCCAAATCCCTCCTGAGAAGCCAACAACTTCTACCCTGTGCGATTGGGGAAAACCCAGAGACTTGATAATCCGCTCAGCTCGCTTGCCGCCGCAACGGGGCTCAAGCAAAGCCACGATCGAGATGTTATACTTCAGAACCAGTGCTTTGACTGCTGATTGGGTATCCTTGTCACAGATACCTTGTACGTTCCATGTCATTACCTTCATTAAGAAGAGGTGTCAATAGTAGAGGATCCCATCTCCTTCGCTTTCGCTTCCAAATCTTGCAAAAGAGACCGCTTCCCTCGCTTCCTGGTAGCTTCTCAGGCTGGGTCACTAGCAGTTTGGACGACCTTTCTGTTTCGAAGGTGGATGCCTGTTGTCGATTTGGCGGGGCTCCTGTAAGATGTGTATGTCGGTCTCTCGACAGTGGATTGTCCCACCACAAAATTGGTTGACAGGAAGGGATGTAGGGAGGCGTCACGACCCGGAAGGACGACATCGCCCGACGGGGCGGCCACCGTATGCTCGCTGGTCTGTCTAGTGCTTTTCTGAGGTTGCGATCGTTCCTGGGTGGGTCGTGGCACTTCTGGTTGGGCCTGGGCATCCTTCCTCCTACTCTCCTTGTACAATGCTTTCCTTTGTCTCCAATCTATTCCTTCTGTGACTCGTTCAGCAGTGCCATCGATCGACAAGATTTCCTGGACTTCCTCCTCTTCAGCCTGGTCTGCTAAATTCTGGAAGCGGTTCGCAGTAACCCTAGATTGCTTATTAGGGTTCCCTGCCGCCTCCCTTTGTGGTTTCCTTGGAGTGGGTTGCGCATGGATGGCCTCCGAGAAGCCCTCCTTCCTTGGTGGGGGTTCATGGAGTATGGTGCCTGCAGCGAGGGCTGATTCTCTGGCCTGGTTTTCCGCTTGCAGCCTGGTGTTGCAATCTTTCTCAAGGTGGCCTACGTGTCCGCAATGCAAGCAGATGAAAGGAATGTTCTCATACTCCACCATGAATTTGTTGCCTGCAATCACAACAGAGGGTATCAGCGGGCGGGACATGTCCAGCTCCACCGCGATCCTCACAAAACGGCCTCTCCATTGGAGTTTCGTGTTCATGTCCACTTTGACCGTCGTCCCGATATGATTACCTACTTCCGTAAGTAGGGTTTCCTGATACAGATAAATTGGAAGATTCGGAATTCGTACCCAGGCAACCAACCTTGGCGGTGTGGCTACATGAGGTAGGAAGACCGGCGACCAACGTTGGACGGAGAGGTAGGAGCTGAAGATTGGCCATGGGCCTCCCGTAAGGGCTGTGATGTAGTGTTCTTCTGTTTGTAATTGGACGATGAAGAATCCATTCTCGACGTCTATCAGGTTGAAGCCTCCAACCGGCTTCCACAGAAGGTGGATTTTGTCCCTTAGCGTTAAGAAACGGATGTCTCGAGATAGTAATTTCACGATCACCGTGAACTTCCAGGGCAGTAGAAGTTGCTCCAATGCTTCCATTCTGACGTCAAACTTTGGGGTACCCCCTTCAGTGGACACGATGATGTCTTCCTTCGACAGATAGACTCCGGCCTTTTCCGCATCGATCAGGATAAAAGTATGGTTTTGATTTGTGGCTTGCCCGCGATTCACCGAATCCTTGTAGGACATCTTCTGGGCGGCTGGCCCTCCAGGGTTTCCGGTTGCCGTCGGGTTGCTCGACAGACTCGGGAATTGCATGGTTGTGTCCCCGCGGTCTATTTCCATCGTAGCATCTTGCGTGGACGGGACGTTCCGCGCCGCCGACGTCGCCCCGAAAGAAAGGTGGAGGCCTGTAGAACCCAACGGAATAGAGGAATTGACCGGAGAAGGGTCTCCATCTCCTTCCTCGGATGCAACGATCGATTCAGGCGGACGACCGCCGCTGTTCATGGTCGCCAGAGAAATCCTGATACTCCGGAAAAGATGAAGTGGTACTAACCTTATAGTAAACATGTTAAACAAATAGAAAAATCATAATCTAAATCAGGTGATCACATTAATAGATTATGGGTTTGTTCTTCCAAGAGCTCTAGGTCTCGACACCCACAAAGGAATATAATTATTCTATGAGAAAACTAGTACAAGATCAAAGATAGAAAGATGATAATCACAGTTAAGGGACTATGGGTTCATTTTTTAGGGTATCCATGGTCATATCACCCGATAAGAATATATCAATCTATCTAATGATCAAAGCAGAAATGGAGAAGGATTATTCTTATATTGAGATAAGGAATTGACTACAACGAACAATAGCAGGATATCGGGTTAGTCCCCTTGCCCCCAAAGAATCTACTCATTGTTCATAGAGATTAGTGGAGAGGCAATAGAAGGAAGAGGGAGGGCCATAGACTACAATGCAGAATCTGAAAAGGATCTTTTACTAGTGACAGTTAAATGACCTTCACTCTTAGTTCCTTGCTCCCTAAGAAGACTAGAAGAAAGAATAAGGAGAATGAAATCTTAAGAACGAACTAATTTATTGAAGAAATAGAAGATTATAACATTTATAAATGAAATAACAATGCTCAAAATCAAGAGACAAGTAAAAAATTGGCGATCCTCTTCTTTGTGGAGTCCCCCCTCCTTCTATAGTAGGAGGGGTGGAAACCCTAAAAGGAGGAGAGTGAAATGAGAGAGTTGGAGGCTAAAACTTTTTAGATCTTGTCACTTTGATTATCTTATCCATGTGACTCTCTTTAATGTAGATTCCAAAGAAGCAATTCGAGCAGATTTATCTCCTACCAAATTCTCAAAATAGGACCAAATAATAATATATTGTTTTAGGAAAGTAAATTTTCTTTCCATCAAATACTTGTACACTCAATTTGAAGTTCGGACGCAAAAGTTATGACACTTTTGGTGTCGGGTATACATGAATTTCAAGACTGCTGCAAATTGTTTATGTTCCAAGAGTATTTATGTCATTTTCCTACAAAAACCAAAGTAAATATAATTAAAACTCTAATTAAAGAAAAAAAATCTAAATTTAGAATAATTAATTCTAAAACTAAGAAAATAATCAATAGAACAATCCTAAAGAGATATCTAAATGATGTAAAAAGAATTGATAAATACACATTTATCATGGACATTCACTACCGGTGTAATTTTGTACCAATAGGATCACAGGCATAAGATGCACCTGAAATAGGATTTTACTCATGAATAAGGTTTGAATATATTACTAGAGTGTTTAGGTAATCAACTCAAATAACATTGGTTGACAATGAACTATCTGGGCATGAGAGTCAACCGATTGGGAATGTGAGTCGACCTACTGGAGTATCGAGTCAACTGACTGAAAAGTCCAGTCGACTGACTGGACGATTAGTAATACTGGATCAAAATTGATGTTGACGTTATATTATGCATTGATTGTCACATTGAAAGTCAATATATTTATGATAGGAAAATATTCTAATCGACTGACTAGATGTTCAGTCGACAAACTGGGGTTCTCGTCGACCAACTGGGAGTCCAGTCAATCAAAATGTGATTCACAAGAACTAGAAATTTATGAAATTTGTCTCCTTGTGTCCCCGGGTTTGTAAAAACCATGATACATCTACCCCTATATAAAGAGGGGAGTGGTCAAAGATCTCAGGACAAGTCTCCTAATCTCAACGTTGGGGTAATGTGAGAGTCAGAGATCTTACCATAAAAGGGAGAGATAACTAAAGGGGAGAAAGTCGACACTAGCACATTCATAGCACGAGGGACAACTCCTTCTTTTAAGTTCTAGAAAAATGACAAGGGTTCTCGATAGTCCATGTGAACTAAGTGGAGGTGTGAAGGCTATTGCCACCACTCTAGGAGGATGTCATCAACCGTTATTTGTGGTACTATACCAGGAGGCCATCACTGATAGCTATCTGAGTGATGCTTGAGAAAGAAGCATGTCACTGCAAGGATACTCGTTGGACTTGCTCCAGGACCAGGTATATGCCTTCCAACCTTCCTTCCCGTTCATAGTTATTTATTTGATCCCCTAGTTTATAGGAAATATGGCCAATAATCTTTGTTTCTGCTGCCATCTCTAGCACCATATTTCCTACAATATTAATGGTGAATCTTTTAATTCTAAGTTATAGGGAGAAACTCCTCTCTATTTAGATCTTAAGATAATCTCTAGACAAATATTGTATTATATGACAAACATCATTGAAACCCACCTTACGTATATTGCATGTTGTAGTCAAAATTCACCTATTATCTATCTTTCTACCATTGTACCTACTTGCAAATTTTTCTGCTCATATACACCATAGAATTTCTAGTGTGAATAACCATAGAACAAACCCTAACCATGTTCCACACTCATCGCGTTCCTAGAAATCCTTCACTATAAGGGTTCATGTCCTTTTAGTGCTAAAGGAACTAACATCTAGTATGATCAATGTCCACCCAAAGTTTTCTCTCTATCTCTCTCTTGAGTAAAACGTTCTCCACTGACTCATCCTCCTCTATCTCACAACATTCACATATGGATGTTATATCTATATGACAACTCCAGATCCCATGTCTGTTGGTAAAAAACTCCATTGTAGAGGTAGAGACCTTAAGTACAAGATTAAAAATCCATTTTTGTTTGGTATCCATAAAGACCCCAGATATCATGGTACTGCTAGATCTTCCAATAGTTACCTCTCCTATCATAACAATGATGATTCCATTGTATCTAGGTTCCTAGATGGGGTGATTTAACTCATTTGGTAGTAACATATATTATCTTTCTACAACCATGACTCGATCTTCATTGATCAGCCTTAGCAAATCCTCACTCTTCCAACCCACTCCTTCATCGAAGAGGTCTCAAACCCTAAGTCCCAATATGGGATCAACACCTTTCAACGTCAAGTAACTCATCCATCCCATACACCATCTACCCATCAAAAATGGAATGATCCTAGATAACACCTCCCAGATAGTGTTTCTCATAACAAGAGGAAAACCCTCACAAATCTTGATCCAATAAATGAACATTCTACTACCCTTACTCAAGATCCATAGGTGGATATTATCTAGGTCCCACCTCTTCTATAAATATTAATTCTGACATTTGTGATCCCATATAGATCTACCATGCAAAAGGTCCCATCCATATTTCATGAGGTGAGCCAAATGTTTATCTTTTATCTAATGTACTCCCAAATCCCCCTTCTATAATTGGGCAAGATACAACATTAGATCTAACCTAGTACCTCCTTTTTTCCCATATAGAGACTCTAAAAGGAATAATTTCGTCTTTCTCTCGCTATCTCTCATGTTGGTCATGGTTCTAGCATGAATTGACATGCTATGAGTGGGTATGGAATATAAAATTGACTCGGCTCAAGAAATTGAGCATCAACCTTCCCATGATGGCATCGTACTTGTGATCATGTTTGTTAAGTCTACATAGTATCTAATCATGGCCCTCCCTTTTATAAGAGGGACCCTTAGGTATTAAATAGAGTCAGTGTCCATTGTACAACCTCAATATTATATAAGCTTTGCCAATCATCTCTAATATTTCCTCTTGTTCACCTTTGGTCCCATGAATCTATAATATTTTGTCACACATGTGTTACAAACTATTCATATACCTATCTGCAAGGTTTTGAATAAAAAAGGTCATGCAAACACAAGTTATGAGGGTGCGCCACCTCCCCCCTTGTCATATATCTCTCTATCCTCCTATCGTCTCTCAATTTATGAACGTTTTTCACTAGAAATTCTTGAATAAAAGTGAAAAAATAAGGGGGATAGATGGTCACCTTGTTTTAATCCCTAGAGGATTGGAAGATCTATCCCATTTCATGTTAATGAAGACCATGAACTATGCTCCATCCACAATGTTTATAATAACTCTTATATCTCTATGGTCAAACCCAAAAGCTCATAGGACCTCTTTGAGGAGGCACCATTGCAATCTATTGAGACCTTAGACATATCAACCTTGTATGATACATTCTCAGATCCTATGCATGCATCATCTCCTAAGCTAGATGAATGTTCCTTTAGAGAGGAAAACTATTCACCAGTTATTTGGGTACATGTGCAAAACTCAAGTGTTGAGTAATGCATTTTTGTTCCCAAGATGTATTTGCAAGGAGGTGGTGAGGAAAAAGTTTCTTAAGAGAAGCTCAACCATCCAATGTTTTGGCACATGTGCAAAATGAAACTTCTTGAATATTTTCTTTCTCTCCTCTTAAATAAATATCTCTCCAAGTTTTCTTATGCTAATAATTTTACTTGAGTATGGATTTATTTTACTTTAGTCACTACTCATTTTTTATTTCCTTGATTAATTTTTTTATCACTAACAATGTCATTTCACTTCATTCAAAATTTTTACAATAAATATTCTTTTCTTCAATAAATATTTTTTCTTTTCATATAAGGAAGCTTCCTCTAGAGATGAATTTCTTTTAAACAACATATATAGTTACATATTCTACATCCCTTTGCAAATATAAGAACTTCCATTTTTAATAGTTTAGTACTATGGAAATTTTATTTCCTACAAACAAAAAATTCCTACAAAATAATCCTACCCATTTTTTATTAAATCACTTTTCTTAAAGAAACTCCTATTATATGATTAAAGAACTCCTTCCAAGAATCTTTCTCCTCAAAGTTTTCGTTCATCAAAATAGAAACTTTCATAAAAATATGTTTTTTGCAACAATCTAACGAACTTCTAAGAAAAACTCTTTTGTCAAAAACCTTCTAATCAAAACTTTGGTATCAAAGAATTGCTTTATTTTTATGTGAGCGAATTTCTATTAATAAATTATTTTTCTTCAAGATAATGTTTCAACCAAATTAGTTCACATCTATAAAGTGGCCCGTCCAAGTAATTTAGTGGCATCTTCCTATATTAACTACGTGTCATTATTTATGGCAAAAGGCTTTTCATCAAGTCTATAAATTATTGCTATCAAAATTGAAATGATTTTTAAATGGGTGAGTTTTATGAGAAAAAATCCTAGTATCGATACTCATGTACCGTAACATTTTTTTAATAAATTTCCTCTCCCTATCGATTTTCTTAGAAAAACATAATTAACCAAATAAACTTTCAATATTTTAGCATACCCTTGCCCTTCTATTCCTTCTCCCTTTCACTTTCTCATTCCCCTCATATTTTGTCACCATGTAACAAGCATATACTAAAGTAATCTAGTACAAATAGAAATAGATTATTTATCTACCATGTATAATATAACATCATATAAGAAACACAAAAATAGCTACGAAATATACAATATTTTCATTTGTTCTTAGTAATTTTTCAAGTTTTTTTATATGATACATAAAATAAAGTTTTATAGAGTAACCTAGATTCACTTTGAAATGAAGCAAAAATTTAATTCATTAATAAATAGTGTTTATAATGATGAAAATAATTTCATATTATTTTATTTTAGATTTAATGAGGGATCCTTTCTTGGGCAAGACTGTTAATGGACCCACCCTAACATGTTAAACTCTCGAAACCTAACACACACCAACAAGTCATGCATGTGTTGTGTCTAATAAGTGTGTTATGCCGTTTGGAGGGGCACTTATCAAACACATGACCCTTTAGAGGCTTTGTGATTTGACATTTAGAAAGGAAGCCAATTGAAATCAAAGATTTCTTATTCGGACATAAAAAAAATTTGAATTTTGTCTACCAATAATCTAACAAGAAAAGAAAGGATCACAATTTAAATTCATCTAATATGACATATATACTTCTTGTTCAAGCACATATTAATCATTAGAGTTAATTGAAATGCAATAAATTTAGAACAAAGCTATATGATGGTAACAAGAAACTATCATCCTAGGGTGTTGGTAGTGACTAAAAAAATTCAATATTCTCCTAGAAGTGATATTATAGAAATAATATGGCCATCTATATATTGACAATATGGTGTTCTTAGGTGCGGAAACTAAAAACTAAATCCTACTCGGGGATCTAGTCTAAGTGTGAAATAACTTCAGTTCAAACATGGTCACCTAAAACGTTATTTTGAAACTAATTATTTAGTTTAGGATTCCACCGAGCCTACATCCGGATCTCAATGTTAATCCATGTTTATAATTAAAAAATAATAAACTGACGACAAATGCAAGTCATTACTGTGGCTAATCAATTGATAGAATCAATTGACTACAAATGCACATAATTACTGTGGTTACTCAATTGATAGAAAAAATAATAACCCAAAAAGGAAACCAACTTAAGAAAAAACATGTGTATATAATGTAGTTGGTAGACCTCGCAAGCATATTATAGTATAACGTAGACCAATAGTAAAAAAAAAAACAGAAGATAAGACAGTTTTAAGGAATCAATCGTTGTGTTGCGTTCTACTTGCATTATATGTATTCTTTTTTTTTTTTTAATTTAAATTGGCCATTCATTCTTCCCATGGCCAGGGGTTTCGAACTTGAGACCTCTTGGTCTTACATCAGTACTTTTACCATCTGGGTGCCATCTCTTTGGCATTATATGTATTCTTCTGCATCTAGTTATCTATTTGTATATTCAATTTATTGTCCACTTAACAATTATTGTAATGTTAAGTTGTCAAGTTTATGTGAAATGACTACTCAAGTGAATGTAACAATGTTGTCAAGGAATTGAACGACACGACAATTCTTTCTATATTTGAACATGGAAATCATAATTAAATTTACCCCCGCCACCGTATCCGATGGTTTATATGTTTTATAGGTGAAACAATGGCTCCTGAACTTTCAGAAACGTGCTTCTAGGATTCATACCCTCTCATACTTGGACCCCTCATTGTTGTGACCCTTCTTGTCGTGGTTTACACCCTCTTTAACTGCAGCACGATCAAAACCTATTGCGTCTGATGCCAAGAATTTCTAATCTCTGATACGTTCATTCACAATCATGGTTCTTGTCAAGGCTAGATACTCTCTGTTGCCTGTGTTTCAATAAAATAGCTCTTCTCGTAGTTTGGCCGTCAACGCTTGCAGAAGATGGAAACTACAGAATAACATACTGTCATATCGGCATGGTCTGACGAGAGTAGAATAGGATACCGGCGAACGGGCACGTTGTTTATATATTGGAAGTTGACAGAATCATGAAACGTAGATCCATCTTTGGTACAAATAGACCGTCAATACCGATCAAATCATACGCAGAATATCTCTTGTGCACAAGTATATGACAAGATATAAATCGCATCCGGTAATCAGTAGAACCTAAGGTGTTGCTTTTATTATTAGACGGTTCAATAAGTCGCCCTTGGAGATTCAAGAAATTGGTCGGCCGGTTCATATGTATCGGGGAGGTTTCATTATACACCATGTTTCTTCCATGCTAGCAACGATCGTGGAAACCTAGGGCTTTGAAAGGCGTGAAGGAGTCACTTCTTGTCCAAGATATTATTCTTCCGCGGAACAAATTCTTTTGATATTTACTATTTGTTTGGAGTGCCCGATAAGTACCAGAATGTGTGAGGAACAGAAACAAGTTTTTCAAGTGTTGGTGTT
This sequence comes from Alisma plantago-aquatica, assembly GCA_963693085.1. Lineage (NCBI taxonomy): Eukaryota > Viridiplantae > Streptophyta > Magnoliopsida > Alismatales > Alismataceae > Alisma > Alisma plantago-aquatica. The sequence continues at coordinate 941,348,910 of OY856410.1, read as the reverse complement.
TAGTATGGTAATAGTAGATTATATTTTTGAGATAGTACTCATTTTCTTATAAAGATACTAAATGACAAATGAGTATTGCATGTCATTTTTGGGTATAATTAGTACTGATCCCAAGAGAACAACATGTGATACTCATAAGTTAGTCTGCTACTGAGTATTATTCCCTAAAAATGTAGTGCATCACTCATTTTAATACTTATTTTGGAATATAATAACATCAAAAGAATACCTATGCCTAATGAACGACATCCTATACTAATTCTTGAGTCGGTGGGTTATACTTATTTTGAATGTATATCTTTTGTAAGACATTTAATGATTTTTTTATTTCATCAAAAATCGTTACGGATTGAAAGTCATAAGTCTTCTTTTTTATCTTTCATCCATTGCCCTTTCCATATCGATTGGCTCATGGTTTTTGGGAGTATGATAATGAATGTGGGGGTATGAAAGAATAAATTATGTTGTGGTCGTCAATTTTAATGAAAAGAGATTTAGGTTCGCTTTGTTGAAGATTTAAGATGGGCGTTGGGTCGTGGTAGCTCCCGACCGTCAATAATGAAGATAGAAAAAGACTCCACGTTAACCAGGGATGCTGAGATGTACCTACGTACCACACATGCAGGTGGTCACCCCCTGTACGTGGATGCTGGAAATGGAAAGTGTGTTGTCAAGCTGGAGGTCAACTTGAGATGTCTCTGTCATGGCCTGGATGTACACCGAGTCGGATGGTGAGCTGTGGCCTCTTCACACGCGTAAGCTGTGCGTCGAATGCAGGAGTGGTGCATAACTTGGAGAATATACGTAGCTGGATGTTCGGGACATGGTGTTTGGTATTGATCCGGGTGTGGCTACAGTGCACGGCACCTGGAAGTCTGGGTGGCAATGCACCTCCGGCGGCGCCGCCTGCGCCTTGTGCCGAACTGCTCGGAAACCTGACCGGCTAGCGGGAGACACCTGCCCACCAATAATCACCCGGCCGGCGGATGTGAAAAAGACTCTTGTTTATGACTTTCCATTCAAAGCTATAAGGCCAATGAAAACGGCGAGGTGCAGGTGTTGTCCACCTGCGCTACGGCGGCACGCTTCCTTCCTTGTTCTAGATTTGTAGTCAAGAGGCCAGCCCAGGTCGATGAGTCACCCCGCGTCTGTTGCTTCACCAGTACGTCTGCAGTCCGCCACACCCTTTTTGAACCCCAAGGTTGAGCATACACGTGTCGCGCCGTGTGTGGCGCGCCACGTCTATATATAGACATCAACCCCATCATCTGCTCCAGTTATTCTTCCTCCTCCTCAATATAGAACCCTCCGCCTATATCAGCTAGCTCTCTCCTTCCGGCATCGACAATCACATACCAACTCCCTTGATCTCCTCAATTCCAGTAACTCCACAGACCGTACATCTACCAAGGCCATGCCGACGATGTTTATGAAACCCAAGACCTCGTCGGCCGCCACTGCGCCAAAGTCAGGGTCGACGAAGCTCGGCGCTCTCCTCCGTGCCGACGACGACCTCTACGCCGACGATCCTTACCCGACCCCGTCCAAGCCGCCACCAGCAGCTACATCATGCTCGTCTTCCCCAGGTCCCAACATGAGCGCCTACAGCTCCCCTGGCGCCGTGCCGCTGTCTCCTTCGGTGGACCTCGTCATGTGGTCGCCTTGGAACAACCTCCCACCGGCGTCGCCCTATGCCAAATCTCCATGGACTCTTCAACCCCCTCCAACTCCTGGCTTCTTCAGTGCCCACAACAAGAACTCAATTCTGGTCGGGTCGCTAGTTCGGGAGGAGGGCCACGTCTACTCTCTAACCGCCTCCGATGGCCTGCTCTACACTGGGTCGGAGAGCAAGAACGTCCGTGTCTGGAAGAAGAGCGAAGAGTTCACCGGGTTCAAATCCACCAGCGGCCTCGTCAAGGCCATCGTTGTCACCGGAGGAGCGGCTTCAGGGAAAGTTGTGGCCCGCCGTCGCGTCTACACGGGACACCAAGACGGCAAGATCCGTGTCTGGGCATCATCCTCCGTCTCAGAGGAGCACAGGCGGGTCGGTTCCCTCCCCCGTCTACGAGACGTCCTGCGCGGGTCCCTACGTCCAGGGAACTACGTCCAGGTCCGACGCGGCCACTCCGCGCTCTGGATGCGGCACCACGACGTGGTATCGTGCCTCGCCATAAGCGGTGACGGGGAGATGCTCTACTCCGGTTCGTGGGACAAGACGGTCAAGGTGTGGCGGCTGACTGACTCCAAGTGCATGGAATCGATCACCGCGCACGACGACGCCGTCAACGCCGTTGCGACATCGCCTCCAGGGTGGTTCGGGATGGACCCGCTACTGTTCACGGGCTCCGCCGACGGCACGGTCAAGGCGTGGAAAAGGGACGCCCATAACTCTGGTGATCATCATGTGTTGATGCAGACGCTGCTAAGGCAAGAGTGTGCTGTCACGTCACTGGCGATGAGTACCGGGGACGAGCACGCCGGGCTGCTACCCGCAGTGTACTCGGGGTCTTCCGACGGGGCGCTCAACGTCTGGGTCAGCAGCCAGCAAGCTTCCATGGATCGGCTGGCTCATGCCGGGACATTACGTGGTCACCGGTTAGCCGTCCTATGCGTTGTGGCCGCCGGTGGCTCGCTTGTGCTCAGTGGTTCTGCCGACAAGACCATCTGCGTCTGGCGCAGGGAAGCTGAGGGAGGTGGCGGGCACTCGTTTCTGTCGGTGTTGAGTGGGCACCAGGGACCCGTCAAGTGTCTGGCCGTCGAAGCTGACGAGGAGGAGATGGCCCACCAGCAGAGAACGAGTACATGGGTTGTATACAGTGGCAGCCTTGACAAGAGCGTCAAAGTGTGGAAAGTATCCGATTCCCCCACCAGCTTCGACAGCAAGGTGCAGCAGCGGGATCGAATGGACTACAGAGCCTGCGCGTAAGACCACTTTAGAAAACACAGGAGCTGTTCCGAATGTTCTGGATGCACGCTGCTGCATGATGTCTGGCCATCGCGGTGGAGCCGACTCGTTTTCAGGACTCCACACCGGAAGTCACCCTGTCTCCTGACCCACGTGCTTGAATTAGAATTCGGAGATTGCAGCCGTGAAGTCGAGTTCCGGCGGCCGGCGGCGAGGAAAGCGTCTGCAACGCCGTCAACGGTGGGCGCAGGCGTCACCTGGCAACTAGTTCGGTACCAGGCAGTTGGCGCCGATGCATACGAGAGTAAATGCTATATGTCCCGATCGCGTACACACATAGGCATGATCCATGGCCACACCTTCACCGGCCAGCAACCCATAAGCTTGACATTAATTCCGTCAGCTCATGCAATGTCCTCCTCATGTTCACGAAGAAACCGTCAATTGATTGCAACACAACTGAAAAAAGATAGGAAGGCGACAGAATATCTCCCGGTGTATTCTGTGGTGACGACGAAACCAAACTGTAAGCACCACCAGCTGGCAATCTTCTTTCCGACCATGCGATTTCGGGGACGCCATTCCAACGTAGCAAAACTTATTTGTGAACCCAACCCATAAATGCTAACTTATGTTTTTCATTTCTCATTGCGCGTGACAAAACTGTATTTTCGCATGTGCAGTATTGCTACCTATTGTGAATTCACACCCACCAGTGCACCACGACTCCATGACGGAGCATACGCCAAGGTCCCCTCATGCTTGCAGTATTGTATTTAGATAGTATTACCAAACCAAGAAATTATATTTGGCTTCTGAAGCTAGTTTATGTACGACATTGACGTTTGGTTGAATTACATATATTTTTAAAATGTTCCTACAACTTCAACTTTAGGGACGCTGAATTTCTTATGTAGCTCTATTCATTGCAATAGGATTTAATTTGTTTAAAGTTATGTTTTACCATCTCTGAGTTATGCGATACTACACATCATACGCATCAAACTACAAAGTGTTTTCTTCTTTTTAATAACTCATGACGTACTTTAAAATATTGAATGCGGCTGTGTGTACATAGATTGGACCCTATTCGCCACCGCCTTCACAGGGGGAAACGAGTAAAACGAACTGCAAATGAGACACTAGATATGACAACATAGAATCAGGGATCACCATCCTCAAATTTTATCCTAGTAGCAACCAAACGATGCTTAAGATAAGACTTAGGTCTAAAATCAATAAATCCATAATCATTTCATCAAATTTCAAGCATTCATAGCATTCACATGGCTCATGCAAAAGATACAAAATTTTAGCCATTAGTTTGAGCATGGAATCTAGTTTCCAACCAAGTTTGACACTAAAAAGATCAATATCTCTATTCTCAGAACCACAATTTCATATATCACCTCACTTGCAATTAATGATTAGCTTCACACATAAGTCACCCGATCTAGGACCTAACTCAATCAAGGAATTGACTTCTCATTATGAGTCTTCTACCCATCACATTTTATTTTTACCCAAATGTCACACCTAGGATTTAAATCATATATCGAATCATGCATAAGGTACTCAACTCATCTACTCGGGAGTAACCAAGTTTAGGGCACATCATTTCACATATATCTCACATTGCTCATATGTTTGAGGGTAGGTCCTATGGCCTTCTCCATGTGGGTCTCACTCTCTCTAGAGTTCACCACGAGTCTCATCCTAACATTGGAGGTCCTCCTTTGTAAAAAAACCTAAGGCTCAAGGATAAACAACATTGCCCTAACTTAGATTTTATTGTGCAAGAAAAGTCTACATACTTTCATCATCAAGACTTAGCTCATTTTTTCAAAATGGGATTCATACCTTATTTATAACTTTGAGTTGTTACAAAGCAACTTATGTCATCAAGTACCAAACTATGATTAGATTATGCATTCTTATATCATTTATCATTATATTGTCTCTCTCTCTATCACATATCCTAATAAGACTCTTGTGATATGTCTCTCCTATATTGTACCCTTTCTCTCTCCACAATTGACCTCTTACTCTTTTCCATGTCCTTTAAATTGTTGAAAGGTTTAGATGCTCCAATTTGATCACCTCGATTTCTAATCTCATTATATGTGGCTCTAGTTTGAGAAATTGGACTAAGTATCACGTTATATCATGTCACCTTTTTGTATTTAATATCGAACCTCATCACCACTGTAAGACCCCTAATCTAGCTTAATGCTTGATCTTGCTTGTCTAGCTTAAAGAGATGCTTAAACCTTAATCTAATCATATGATGAGCTTTATTAACATGTGACATGTTTATGTTTTTAGTTTGGTCTTGTTTGGATGATGTTTGAGCTGGTTTTGGACCAAATTGCAATTTATATGTGTTGAGGGTTAATCTTAAAATTTTTCACATTTTGGACGTGCCTCACATGTTTTAGCATCATGAGAGAGAGTATTATGTTGGTGGGTGATGCGCGTCGTTGTACACGCAACAATCACTAGGAAAAGTCCTAGAGTTTAACATTCTAACCCGATTGTCAACTTGTTGTGAACAACAAGTCAACTTAGTATAGATAGGTATCGATCTAAGGGACGACGGAAAAGAAAAGTAGAAATCCAAATCCAATCACAAGAACAAGAAATAAATTCTGATGAGAAGGTTGTTTAAAACAAAGAACAAAAAAATAAAAGTGCTGAAATAAAGTTTAACTAATCAAGAAATAAAGATCTAGGGTCCGGAAGATCACCACCAAAACCACGTTCCTATTCAACTAATAAAATTCTAAACTCCAAGGATCAAATCAAGACCTTGTGGTTACGTGTCCTTATGGACAAACTCAAAAAGGTCGGACTTCCCATGAACCCGTTGGTCCCGACATTCACAGATCATTGCCCAATCGTTCAACATGCCATTATCCACGGTCGTATAAAAGAGAGATCATTGCCCAATCGTTCAACATGCCATTATCCACGGTCGTATAAAAGAGCATGTGAATTCAGACTGACATTCAAACCCAAGGCTCAAGTGGTCACGTCACCAAGGATTATAACAAGAATAAGATTAAAAAGATGAAAAGATGATAATAACAATTAAGAGACTATTGTTTTCTTCTTACAGAGATCCACGGTCATATCACTCCATAAGAATATATCAGATCATCCAAATAACCACACATAAATAGAGAGAAGACATTTGTTCGATGGAGGAATATAATTGATTATATTGAATAGAACCGGGATAAGGGACTACTCCCATTCCCCAAAGAGATTTACTCAGACATAATAAGACCAGAAGAAATGCAAACTAAAATAAGATCCAACATTATACAAGATGTGGTCTACAACTAAAAATTGGATGAAATAGAATGAAGAATGGAATGCTTTTATAAGTGAAGAGTCCCTCCTTTTATAGGAGGGGGAGGGGGTAGGATGCCCTCAAAAGAGGGGGGAAAAGAGAGGGAGATCAAATTTTGAATTTTCTGGATCTGGTCAAATCGAAAGTTGGTTGTCTTTAATTATCTTGACCATGTAACTCCATTTAATGCAGATTCTCACAAAAGCGATTTAGAACATATTTCTCTCCCTTGAAAAGCACAAAATCGGTCCAAATAATAGGATTTTATTTTAGGAAATTAAATTCCCTTTCCAATGAATACTTTACACTCCATTTGGAGTTCTAATGCAAGAGTTATGTCACTTTTAGTGGAGGGTATATATGAATTTCAGGACTGCTGCAAATTGTGTAATTTTCCTACAAACCCAAAAAAATAGAATTAAAAATCCAATTAAAGAGAAAAATATAAAATAACACAATTAATTATGAAAATAAGAGAATAAATAACAAAATAATCCTAAATAAATATAAAAATATATATAAATAAAAGGGATAAATATACATTTATCAAAATACCCCGGACTTGAATATTTGTTTGTCCTCAAACAAATAAAATCACAAATTATTCCAATTTATACTAACAACATGTCTATCCTCACCCTTGTAACATCACTTTATTCCTTACCTCCAAGTTTGGCCAAACAACCCAATCTCCTAAAACCACAAAACACAAAATTATATATTCCCTATTAAAAACAAATATCATATCTTGGTTCCAAATCAAGATTTTGTAGAAAAATATGCTTCATCTTACTTTTTCTTTGACGCTCTCATTTTTATAAATGTATTTTTTTTGTGAGTTGTTGCACAAGAACAAGATGAAATTAGGGGGTGTGAAAACAAAGAAGGAACTGATGAAATTTTTTTTTATCCCTCCTGTATTCGACTTGGGATTTAGATTTGTGGAGTTGTGGCTACATTGGTCACAATTTTTGTCTGGTGGTGATTCTTTACTTTTATTTTTTTAGAGAGAAAATAAGGGGGAAACAAAAGGTGTCCTTGTTCCTATAACTTCACATATTTATTTTCTCCTTTTTTTTAAAGTGTCATTACATCAGAAAGAACATTCATGTCAATCACATTATACAAGATTTATATAAAGTTAATAAATGTTTAAAAATAGAGAAAATTTGTGTTTAGTTTTGATTGATTCCATACGACTTGCCAACTTTTCCAAGGAGTGATGCTATTTTGGGATCCTAGGTGACATGGTGGTTTTAAACATGGCAATTTGTAACAATTTTTTGCAAAAGATTTACTAAACTCAAAGGGGTACAATGATAAACATCTATTCATATTTTCTGACTAGATAAAGGACATTTTACAACAAAACAAATAAAAACATGGCCGACTAGACAATGGCCATGAATAAAGCAACTATATGTAAAAAAAAGGTAGAAATAATGCAAGAATAAAAAAGATAAGGGGGTGGAATAGAAACATACCACCCACCTCCACCTTGGACTTAGATTTTTCCTCGTCCTAAGAAAAATCGAAATTCGAGATGGAGGGAAGAGAAGAGCAAGGATTTCCAGGTGGCCCAGGTAGCTCAAAAAACATCCAGCTAAAGGGGATGTGTATGAGGGTTGGGACCTTTATCTGAGGAGCTTCATAATGTACCCTATGATAGGTTAATTGTAGAAGCTCAGTGAGGTGCTCATATTTTCTTTCACCTCACATTCCCTCTAATAATATCCATAGATCTTCCTTCGATAGCAAGGGAAGTGTTGAAGATGGATGTAGATTGGGGGAGGTTGGTGGGTACCCGACCAATAATGCCAGTAAAGCATGATGAACTAAGTCGGGTAGAGGATCTGGTTCAGGTTTTCCACCATCATGATGACCTGCATATGGGAGAATTGATGCTAATACAAAAAATTTAAAATCATTTACAAAAGTGTTTTGTTTCTCCTTAAAATTAATGCCATCAACACTGGGTTTGGTAAGTTTCATTGTTGATATAACATATGTCTCTAATACTTTTGTACAAGGGTTCCCCAAGTATTTAGGAGGGATGATGATGTCATCCTTGCAAACAACAGAAGGGGGTGTATGGGCTTCTTCCAACGGTGGTATCTCCCCTTCTAGATTAGCCATGTGTGGGATGGAAATTGGTTGTGATGGCTTGGGAAGAATCATAAAGGGGATTAGACACTCATTAACCAAAATAGACTCAAAAGAAGGGTATTGGTCTATGGTATCATTCAGATTTATGTTTAGGATGGGAGGAGTTGTTGGATGTTCAGAATGACTCTCCTTCTTTGACATATCATATTCAAGTAATAGAGTCTCTAAAGGAAAGATAGGGATACCAATGTCCTCATCACACACACAATATGGCTCCATGGTTTGTTCTATTTCTTTAGGATCCGACATACATGACACAAAATAAGGATCATCATCGTCGTCGTCAGGAATAACAATCTTGGGTTTCTCAAGCTCTATAGGGGGAGTTTGTGATTGATCCTCTAGTATGGTAGCTAACATGGCTTGACTGGATTCAAGTTTTGCTTGTCCTTCTGCTACCATCTTTTCTAGGGCCTTAAGCCTCTCTTCCAGTTCAAGATTAATTTGCATTTCACCATAGGATTTATACACCCCAAAATTTTGGCCATCCTCACTATACCCCTTATGGTAGTCTTGGTCCTTGTGCTCCTCATATAGATTGTGACATTGCTCCTCATAATAATCTTCAGAAGATGGTGGATTGTAATTTCCATTGCATCCAGCTTGGTAGGAAGATTCAATACTATGAGGTGTCACCAAATCATGAGGAAACATATTTGAACAATCTATATTTTGGGTTTGGGCTTCTAGCAGGGCGGTTGAGAAGGTTTGGCTGGTTTTTAATTTTATTTCTCCTACTACTGCTATCTTCTCTAGGGCCCTAAGTCTCTCTTCTTGTTGAGGATTACATTGGGTTTCATAAACATGTTCATAACTCCCAAGGTTTTGATGGTTACACCCCACAAAATTTTGTTGAGCATATCCCCCATTAGAATATGGATAGCAAGGTTCCCCATAATGGTTCTCAGAAAAATGTGGATTCACATTGTACCGACCAGGATGAAAGGGATCATAATTAAAAGGGGAGCTATCATAAGCATGGGATAGAGTCAGGCAGGAAAGAGATGCATGGTGGTAAAGACCACAATAATAACATAGTGGGGGATATTGGGATGACCACTTCATTTAAAAATAAAAGTTCCTGAAAGATATGTCAATCAACGAACGAGAGAAGAAAGATTATGAGATAAGAGGTTAGTCAAAAATTACAAAGAGAACTAAAAATTATAAATCTAAAAAAATTATGAAATAAACTAAAATTACAAAAAAAAATTAACTAAAAAGCATTATTGCTGGAATGGAAACTCAGTAGAAAGAGGAGATACACTTCTGGAATTATGCTCGGAAGGCAAAACGAAATTACAAAAATCTAAAAGAAATTATAAAATAGACGAAAGTTATGAAAGTTAGAATTTATGAACAAGGATTATACAAGATATACAGGCAATCAGATCTGAAAAACAATTGTGCCATCCCGACAATGGTGCCAAATTGATGCACATCGTTGTACACGCAACAATCACTAGGAAAAGTCCTAGAGTCTAACCTTCTAACCTAGTTGTCAACTTGTTGTGAACAACAAGTCAACTTAGTATAGATAGGTATCGATCCAAGGGATGGCAGAAAATAAAAATCCAAATCCAAATCCGATCGCAAGTACAAGAATTAAATCCCAATTTTGGAGAGTTGTTTAAAACTAAGAACAAAAAAATAAAAGTGTTGAAATAAAGTTTAACCAATCAAGAAATAAAGATCTGGGGTCCGGAAGATCACCACCAAAACCACATTCCTATTCAACTAATAAAATTCTAAACTCCAAGGATCAAATCAAAACCTTGTGGTTATATGTCCTTACGGACAAACTCACAAGGGTCGAACTTCCCGTGAACCTGTTGGTCTCGACGTTCACGGATCATTGCCCAACTGTCCAACATGCCATTATCCACGGTCGTATCAAAAAGCATGTGAATTCACACTGGCATTCAAACCCAAGGCTCAGGTGGTCGCGTCACCAAGGATTATAACAAGAATAAGATTAAAAAGATGAAAAGATGATAATCGCAATTAAGAGACTATTTTTTGTTCTTACAGAGATCCACAGTCATATCACTCCATAAGAATATATCAGATCATCCAAATAACCACACATAAACAGAGAGAAGACATTTTTTTGATGGAGGAATATATTAGACTATATTGAATAGAACCGGGCTAAGGAGATATTCCCATTCCCCAGAGAGATTTACTCAGACATAATAAGACCAGAAGAAATGCAAACTAAAATAAGATTCAACATTATACAATATGTGGTCTACAACTAAAAATTGGATGAATAGAATGAAGAATGGAATGCTTTAACAAGTGAAGAGTCTCTCCTTTTATAGGAGGGGGAGGGGGTAGGATGCCCTCAAAATAGGGGGAAAAAGAGAGGGAGACCAAATTTTGAATTTTCTGGATCTGGTAAAATCAAAAGTTGGTTGTCTTTAATTATCTTGACCATGTAACTCCATTTAATGTAGATTCCTACAGAAGTGATTTTGAACATTTTTCTCTCCCATGAAAAGCACAAAAGCAGTCCAAATAATATGATTTTATTTTAGGAAATTAAATTCCCTTTCCAATGAATACTTGTACACTCAATTTGGAGTTCCATGCAAGAGTTATGTCACTTTTGGTGGAGGGTATATATGAATTTCAGGACTGCTGCAAATTGTGTAATTTTCCTACAAAACCCAAGAAAATAGAATTAAAACTCCAATTAAAGAGAAAATCTAAAATAACACAATTAATTATGAAACTAATAGAATAAATAACAAAATAATACTAAACAAATATCAAAAATATATAAATAAAAGGGATAAATATACATTTATCAATGGGTGTCTTGTTATGTCATGGTTCGATGAGGAGAGAAGTGTTGACATCTTGAGTGTTGTTTCTATGGTTTGCTTGGAAGTCCCAGTATGGTGTTGACCATATGTTGATCATTTTGGTTCTTGGTTTTTCAGTGATCACCTTTGTGTCTTCTTAGCTTTAATAGATACAGTCGGTGGTGTTTTGGTTGAGCCTTGAGTTTCCTTTGATCAAAGAGGCTTGAAGGTCTCTTTTGGGTCGAAGATGACCTAGGGTTCAAATGTGATTGGTCACTGGTTTCTCTACAACCATGAGCCTTTGTGGCCATGTTCCCCTTCGACCGATGGTCCTCTAGGACCAAGTGAGGTTGCAGATACTTTTTGTTTTTCACGACCTTAGTGAATTTCATGGTTTTAATGGATGCATGGTTGATATTAGGAGGACAAGTGGCACCTATATGCATGACACCTAATCCCTTTCACCTCTCTTTACCCTTGAGTATATGTACCGTTCTTTTCACATGGATATGATCCTTTTGCACGCTCTTTCCCAATATCATCTTTGGAGTTCGTACCTTGGAGCTTGGTGGTGAAGAGGAGCTCATCCTTACATCTTTGGTGGTTGATCATCTTGCATGTGTTGATCTTGAGTTGGAGCATCTTCATTTGTTGGTGATCTTTGATCCTTGGTAAGTGATCCAACCTCTTGATATTGTTTCCTTGTAAAATCCTACCTCTTTCTCTTCTATTGGCTAAACCCATGGTTCTCCATGGTGGTCTTTTGAGAAACTTCTCTCCATAGAGATCGAATTCATGGTCTTCCATGGTAGTACCTAAGTGGGATGAAGATCTTCTCCTTCTTCCTTTCTTTCCCAGCCTAGGGTTTTGGATATCTCTTCCTTGACCTTTAAACACGGGTTTTGTTCTCTTTTAACGTGGTGACTAGCTTGGTCGTGAAGGGGATGAAGGCTAAATCCTCTCTCTTCTTTGGATCTCTTTTCTTTGAGGTTGTTTCATCATAAGCAGACGGGTTATATAACTCTTTTCCCTACTATTATTACACTTTAATTCTACATGCAAAACTGTTGGTGTATGTGCCCAAAAGAGCCAATCATATGATGATTGTAATGGCATAACTTGTAAATGATTTGATTATTAATAATGAAAAGCTTCCAATTCATTCTGTTTGTTAATTTATGAGATAATGAGATAACATATTAAATGTCTAAAGAGTTATATTACTCAATGACGTATGTCTTCAGTTTTAGGACTTGAACAATGAGATCATACATATGTCAGAGTATATACATTCTTACTATGTCCTTGATCGATTGTTATTGTGGAAGGTAGATAGACAACAAATAACACATAAGATCAGAGTGTGAATTGGTTGATGATATAATCTCATTAGTCATGATATGGCGATATCAAATCAAGCACACAAATACATGTTAGAGAACATTGTATCAGATAGACCCACCATAAGAGTGATACATGGAAACCTTGACTAGGTAAGTTAAAAGCACGTCTTATAGTGATGGTGGTGTTTGTGATTCTTAAGACTTGAAATCACTACACTCATCACATGTCATTCAGGATGCTTTGATATCATCAAATGCAATCTTGAAACAAGGGTTGTCATAAATGTGATGATTGGGTGACTGTGACACATGGGGACTGACTGTGAGTGATAGAGATGTGATTTGTCCCTCCAAAGGGAGTATGATATTGTAACACCTGCCCAATTATTTATCACCAGTACTATATGTGGGAGCATTGAATCTCATATATAACTAAAGCATGGGAAAGTATCACATGTCTGGCATACTAAGCATTCAAATAACCAAAGTAATTGAGTTCAAACAGAATGTCTAACATAATGGAATTGAAAGTTCAAGAATAACAATCTCAACATGAACAAGAAAGTAAGTAACTAAAAGGAAAACTCCAAGATGGAAGGATCGCCTAAGGTAAAGTCCCACTAGTGAAAGATATCTTCTGAGACTTCAAACCCTTGAACTAGTTCTCATAAAGCTACTCACTATATGAGGACATCGCGTCCCCAGCCATGCACGAAAGAGGAAAATCTAGGAATTAGAGTAAGTGGCAAGAAATCTACTATAATAAGTATAATATGTATAAAAGACTGAAAGATCTACTGAAATAGATTAAACATCTTTTAATTACTCATTTTATCTTAGTGGCCACCATTATATGATAAGACCTCCTTTGTTGACACCAAAGTGTCCTCAATGGTGCAACACACCCTCTATTGGCACAATGTGCCATTTGTTGAGACTAGAGTGTCCTCTATGATGAAACACACCCTATGTTGACACAATGTGCCCTCTGAAATGGAGGAAACACTCCTATGAATTGGTAACAGATGCCTCTGAATCATTCAGAGACTCTCTAAATGAGGACTTATCATATAATATATTATTAATATTTTGGTTTCATTTTCTATCTCTTTTCTTAGCTTCTTATATTTGGCTCTTAATGTCTTATCTCTAAATCTTCTCTATTATCGTTGTATCTGTATCTCTAAGTCTGTATCTATATCTCTGAATATGTAGGTATTATCACTGAGTTTATATATATATATATATATATATATATATATATATATATATATTAATGTAATCTAATTCTATGATTGAAGTTTGTAACTCTATTCTCTATCTCTAAACTGACTCAAAGTTTGAGTCCACAAGTATAAACTATATTTGCTCTTATATTGACTATTCTAGATTTCATGATCTTAAGTATCAAAACTGACATCTTACAATATGTATAAAGTACAGTATAGAAAGAACTGTATAAAAGAGGATATTTTAAATTTGAGAAAATTAGACATCATGTCTAAATATGAAGTGTGAACTAGATTCTAGGGCATGGCCCACTTACCTATAGTAAGCCAAACTCCTATCCATGTAGTCCTTCTACGAATATGGATCTAACTCTCTTGAAAAACTGAATGGTTTTATCAGATAACATATTCCTTTTTGGTCAACATGTTTAGGGTCGTTAGGGTGTTCTTTTGGATTATTCATGCATTAGGTCATTTTATTTGTTAAGTGTGAAACAAATAAAATTTTGAGGGTCCTAAATCATTAGATGACCTTGGAGGCATTAAAGTTTTTTATTTGGGTTTTAGTAGTTCAAGTCTAAGTTATTGATTTGAATTCCCATTAGACCTATAAGGTGCATATACACATTACCTAAGTATATTCATATTGCACAATCCTTTATACATATATGCCTACACATAAGTAGTATTATAATGAAATCTAGTTACTATACTGCTTGCTTAGTGCTATTTGATTACATATTCTGGTTTAATAGTTTAGACTAGGACAGTATGGCCTAGACCATATACACATATATATTGTCGATTAGCATTAGTCTTTTGATTAGGTAGATTGTATAAATAGATTGGTATTATAATAACTTACTATTATATACAACATTTACTTACCTACAGTTAAAATGATGAAAGTGACTGGAATTACAGACATGAGAAAAAGGGTCAGAGTTTCTTAATTATGGTTCTACTGTATACCTAAGGTGCATATGCTAATAGTCGATCATGGTTTAGGCATTAAGCTACATCAAGATGTGAAGTTATGGAATGACATGATTCCTAATGTGAAGTCTAAATAGATTAGCATTCATTACGTTAAGGTAGAAACAACTAATCATAAGAGGCTTAAATTTTATATGCAGAATAGAACACCAAACGGTGTTTCAGACCCTTAACTATCACATCACGTGGGTACATATTGTTTTGAAAAAGTATCCAAGGTATTATATTATGTTGACATCGTGGATCGGTTATGATGGAATGACAAACACATTACATTGCATTCAAGAAAACAAAGTGATATGTATAAGGGTTCATTGTAATCATTAGTAAGGGAAACCAAACGAACTAGCACAACGATCAAACTTGGAATACATGATTGGTACCGTCACAAAGACCAGTAATTGATCTCAGACCAGAGTGAAACTTATTCTGGATAGGCCAATGGATCAATCATGGTGCCTGGGTAAACCTTGCATACTCCAAGAATGCTGGCAAGGAGCAGCGAGATGTTCTGCCATAATGGAGCACAACAACATAGGGAATATGACCAAATAATGGAAGAAGAAATAAAAGAGGAGGCTTGTGTCTTCTGTTTATACAGAGACTACGGCAAACATAAAGGAGAGGAACTCGGTCACAAGTGATCACAAAATAGGTTTGCTACAGTCAGCTAGTGCACAACAATAGGTTAAGCAAGATGAGGCTTGAACAATTGAGATGGGTGTGGACGGAGTTACCGCTTATTGATGACTAGAACTTGGTCGATGGGGCTTCAGAAGACTCGACAATGGTCCCTTGATAATCCTTGCACATACGTGTATGAAGGTGTCTGACGGCTTAGCTTCAGGTTGTGGCTACTGTGATGCTCGTCGGTGGAGTGCACCTGGTCCTAACACACAAAATAGGACGATGAGGGTTAGTATGGAGCCTGGGGGTTATACAGTCGAGGAGGGAAAGCAAAGGAGGACAGTAGGGGTTGTAGACCGAAAATGAAGAATGTAGGAGGCATAGTTGGAGGAAGAATACTAGGCTCTCCTTTATTATATGGTGATTCCTAGGGTTCAAGCCAAAGATTGGTCGATGCAGAACGTTTCCCCAAGTGAAGCTCATTTCCAAAAAGAATGCACGCACGGGACGAAATCAGAAATAGATCTAGACATAGAGTCATGCTCCTAGCAGAAGGTTAAAAACATGATGGATGGTTGTGATGGTCTGGGTAAATGGTGTGCCCAGATCAGATGGTACATAAAAGGCCCAGAAGAACAAATTTTCAGGAAAAAGGCTATATCCTAATAAAATCTCCATTATCTTCTAGAATTTAGTTACCTAGTCAAATAAACTTAGATTAAGCCCAAATTTTCAAAAATCGGTGAGAAAAATGTCTAGAAAATTATCTTATAGTTAGTTTCTAAATTTGACAATTAAATTAATTACTTTGATTAAAATGAAACAAATATTAAATAATACATAATTAATTATTTAAAAAGAATTAAATCTTGATATTTTAGGTGTGATCTTATTTACATGTTTACTCTTAGTCGTAAATCTTTCAATACATTATTTTAACTAAAAATATTAAAATTGACCCATTTATAATAAGTGACCATAAAGGATATGATATTGAAAAAATTGTAAATTGGTACCTGAAAATGAGGATGTTACACTCCTCCCCCACTTAATAAAAGTTTGTCCTCGAAATTTTAAGAGTTAAAGAGCTCTGGGTACTTGTTCATCATCTCAACTCTAAGTTCTCAAGTGGCTTCTTCTATGTTTTGATTTTTCCACAACACTTTCACTAGAGAAATGTCCTTCTTTAATTTATTTGTCTGGGTATCAAGGATTCTCAATGGAATATCTTCATAAGATAGATCTTTCTTGATCTCAATAGGTTCATGAGAGAGAATATGGGAACTATTGGATCCTAGATGGGTGATTGGATGCTCTAGAGGGGGGGTGAATAGAGCTGAATGCACTTAAAAAAATTCATTAGGATTTCAAGATATATCACAAGATAAGGTTGCTAAATAGGAAATTTGTGTGCAACTAAAACATGCATAGCAATGGAGAGAGAGATTGAACATACACCAAGTGACAAGCTATTTAGAGTGGTTCCACACTTCAAACTAGAAGTGAGTCATTCCACTACCTAGAGAGGTCAACCTCTAGGATTTCTTAACCATTGCACTCTTATATTTATTCATAAGACTTACAATACATAACCACCAAAGGTCTTACCCATCCAAACACTAGGATATATCCACCTTACCAAGGACTTACCCACTTTGTTTTAGTCTTCAGCCTTCACCAAGGTCTTACCCACTCAAGCACAAGTCTTCCGCCTTCAAGGACTTTGCCACTCCTCTTGGATCTTCAGCCTTTGCCTTCACCTTCACTCAGAGAAGCTTCCACCAAGGACTTACCCACTTGAGCAAGGAGTCTTCTACCTTCACCAAGGGCTTACACACTCTTTCTCTAAGTCTTCATCCTTGATCTTTACCAAGGGACTCCTTCCCTTATTCTTCTTCACCTCTCTTAGCCAAGAGAGAGAGCCTTCATCTTCATGGTTGAAATGAGAGATAGAGAGGTGGGGGAAGTGAGAGCCTCACAAGATATACATGTAGGACTAGCTCTTTTATAGATTTCCTACTTACACTAACGAATGTAACAAGTGATTTAGCTTAGAGAGAGAGAGAGGAGGTTGTAGGAAGCACTCAACTATAGAATAGGAACCTCACATAGAGTTTTGCATTGAATGCTCAACCTTAGAATAAAGCCTAAGGGGTCCTATTTATAGCTGGGGATGCCCCTTAGCCTGTGGGAACACTTAAGAATGAAAACTAACCATTTTGTGGCTTGCAACGGATATATTTTCCCTTTTTGCAACTCCACAATGGCTAGAAATACTTTTCTGCACTTTTCTGTACAGTGCAATCAGTCAAGTTTCTATAAAGGTAACTCGACTGATCCCGCTAAAAGACAAGACCAATTTAGGCCATCGGTCGAGTTTGTTCTGGGGTAACTCGATCGATTCACTTAAATTAGTTTTGGTTAGTAGAGAGATCGGTCGAGTTATGTGAAGTGTAAACTCGACCAATCAAAAGTCATTTTCAAGATCCAATCAGGATCGATCGAGTTTGCAACTCGACCGATGAACAACCTGATGTGAATTTTGGAAAATGGCTTTTGAGTGCTTAAACATTCGATCTAAATGCTCCTGATTTTTTCTAAGCTTAATTACAAGTCATACAATCATTACAAGTGATTTACAACATGATTCTAATGGATTTACATCATATTCCAAAAATGTGCACCGGTATTTACTTTGACTTGTCTTTTCTCCAATTTGATATGAGAAAGTTAGAGCATTTGGAGTGTGTCTGTACCTAACCTGAAATTACTCAAATAAAGACATTAGACACAAATAAGTGGAATGGTTTAGTCATCATCAAGAGCATTTGGAACGAGAATTACATGACATAATTGAGAGTATGGAATGCATATCTTTATTTTAAAGTTTAATACATTCATACATACTACCTTTGGATTCTGAGTCTCTATAAACTAACTAATTAGTTCCTAAAATAAAGAACAAATGTGTAATTTAGAAAATGAATGAATCACATATGATGTATAGCCACCATGGTAGAGACGTATAAGTGAATGAAGTAATGGCACACAATATGATGATGAAACCCTAGCAAGGGAATTGAGAATGTAACTTATTTGAATGTCCAAGTAAGAGAAAGGAAATTCCAGTGATAAGATAAGGAAGAATTTAGTAAAACTTATGAGATCTAAAGTTTGAATTTCAAACTAAGGGAACATATCACAATGGATTTTTGTGGTAGGGTTACCCAGGACACCTAGAGGTTATGACTCGATATGAATGATTGTGGATAGACTAATTTAGTCTGCTCGCTTTCTTCATATTAAGTCAACCTTTGATGTCTCGAAACTTGACTAAGATATACATGGATGAAATAGTTAGGTTTCCTGGTATTCCAGTTTCAATCATATCATATTGAGATCCTAAGTTCACATCCAGGTTGTGGAAACAGTTGCATCGTGCTTCGGGCACAAAGTTGAGATTCAATACAGCCTTCCACGCACAGACGGATGGTTAGTCAGAGAGGACCATTCAAATTCTTAAGGACATGCTGAGAGCATGCGTCTCTTATAGAGAGAATGCATACAATAATAATCACCATTCTAGTCTTGGTACGGCTCAGTATGAAGCTCTATATGGCAGAAAGTGTAGATCATCCATATGTTGGTATGAGGTAGGTGAAAAGCATATTCTTGGACCAGAGATAGTAGATTTGATTATCGGAAGGATTGCAGTGATTAGAGAACAGTTGAAAGCTGCACAAGATAGACAAAAGAGTTATGTTGAGAAGAGATGTAGACGTCTTGAGTTTGAAGTTAGTAATAAAGTGTATTTGAGGGTTTCACCATGGAAAAGAATGTTAAGGTTTGGAAAGAGAGGCACACTGACTCTTAGGTTTATGGGCCCATATCCTATCATTGAGAGGATTGGACCTGTAGCCTATAGGTTGGAATTGGTTAATTTACATGATGTGTTTCATGTATCGATGTTGAAGAAGTGTTACCCTGGTACAGAGAAGATAGTGGACCTAGAACCTGCACAACTCAGATCAGATGTGTCCTATGTTGAGGGAACAATACAGATAGTTGATCAGAGGATCAAGAAGCTCAAGAATCGCGAGATACCATTAGTGAAAGTTTTGTGGAGGAATCATAACCTAGAGGAAGCTACATGGGAGCTTGAATCTGAGATGCGTAACAAGTTTCCTTTTCTCTTTTAGGAATTTCGGGACGAAATTCTTATAAGGGAGGGAGATTGTTATGACCCACTCCATGATTAACTAGTAAGTATCATGATTAGTGCATAATCAAGTTAATTGACCTAAGTTAAGTGCTTATGTGTGATTAGAGTTTTGATTAGCTGAGACAAGCTAATTAGCATGTTTTTATGCCTTGGGGTTGTAGAGGATCTCACACTTGAAAAGTTGCAAAATAAATCATGTTAATTGGACCTTCAAGGCAAGAGTTATGACGTTTTCATGTTCCTTTGGACTTGGATGCAATTTTACCAGAATTTGATTTCCTTGAAGGGGGTCGGTTGTTTTTCTTTCCTTTATCCTTTCTTCTTGATAGAACAGAAACAACCGACAGAGCGGCACCCACTTGCTGTTCGATCAGAAGCGATGGGGGGGGAATCACATAGGCGATTCTTCTAGAGCCCTAGCTCCGTTTCCCAGTAGACGCACCTCCGAATTCCTTCCTCCGCCCTCCTCCTTCCTCTACCTCACCTCTAGTCGCAGCTCTAACCAACCTTAGATAGGGCGTCGGCCAGCCAAGCAGCAGCCGTGGCCAGCTACAGGGTGCCGGCCAAGGGGCCATTTTGGGCAAGCTAGCAGCACCCATACCGCCGCCCAACTTCGGCCTTGAGGTCCAAGCTACCAGCCGCAACCCACCCAACCATCTAGGGGCGACGTCCCAACTAGAAGCTTCAGCTGTGAGAAGAAGCAGCCAGCAGTAATGGCCAAGGGTACTTTGGGCGCGAGCTACACCTCGAATCGTCACCACAGATTTCAGCCATGAAGATAGGGCAAGATTCTGCGGCCATAGATGCATCTAGCACCAAGGATGGCTCTCCCCTTCAACCTGTTCATGGGGAAACGGTTGCTTGTTGCAGCAGGTTCTAAACCAGTAGCAATTGGGCGCATGAGACACCAAGGAAAGATATCTTTGACCCTGGCCTTGAGGCCTAGGTACAAATCCGCAACCCTAGTCCTCGATTCAGCTATTAACCGAATTCATCTTCAACCGGAACGTGTGTGGAAGTCACTGTTTGGTTGTAACAGGTTCAATTTGGGTCTATTCCAAGGTAGAAGAAAACCTGTGTGTGCCCGAAAACTGGTCCCTGGACGCATTTCTAGACGAATCCAGACGTCTCGAACCCCGGTGAGTATGATCTCACTCATTTATCACTTTTAACTCAAAACAGGATGTTTTGGTTAAATCGACATTAGTTGCGGGTAACATCGTGTACCCAGGTGCTGGGCAGTGCCGACACCGCTCGATTTTTTTTAGGTTGCGCGTTTCAATTATTAATTTCTGCTCGACATTAGTTGTTAATTAATATGCGCGAGGTAAATTAGTAAAAATTGAATGATTTATCAAAACTCAACTTGTTCGACTAAATGTCAACCAGTAGCACACAACCAGAAACTGGACAGTTTGGACATAAACTCGGGTTGCACGATTTTTAATAAATTAATTGAGCACGATTTCAAAGAAATGACGACGAGGTGAAAAATATCAAAGAAACCATAGATGCATGCTTTAGGTTATGTTTAATGCGAATAGATTAATATTTTCTCAAATTGACACGCTTCTCAAGGATAACATTGAAATTCCCAATTATTTATAAATATTCATGCTATGATAGAAATTTGACTCTTATTTGAGTCATGAGGTGCTTAACTCGAGAAATCATTTGAAATTTCAAATAGTATTAATAATTTGCGATATGATGTGTAATAATATACTTAATCAAGTTAGGTGGTGCATAACCCAAGATTAGGGTTTCTGCCCACGATTTTAAATCAAATCTTGCTATGACAAGTGATTAAACCCTTAATTGAGTTAAATGATGCACGACTCAGAATTTGGGTCGATGTGCACGGATTTTGAGGAATTTTAGTTGATTGGCAAATGTTATTGATGATAGTATATAAATAGAAATAATTGCTCTTATTAGCTTGTTACAAAGATTTATTGGTTAATTTCAATGTGGATATGCCAAGTTGACATGAATATTATTATTTAAGAATTCCAATCTGCCTGCATGAATATTAACATGGATTTGTCAGTAAATTACAGTGGACATGTAATTAGATCAATTAAGAATTTGAAATTTTCCTACATGCTTAATATGTTGAATTTCTTGGTATTCGAAATACCTGAGTATACAACTTGTTCAGTTTAGTATGATATTTGTGTTATGTGATAAGGTTCAATTAAAGTGGAGAATATCAAAGAATACCAAAGTCAGGCATAATTGAGAAAGAGACACTATACAGTAAGAGAGATATTGAATTGTGGTTGATTTGAAAACAGTGAATGTGGTATCATAAAGAAACCAGAGTTCGGAATAAGAACATGACTCATATGTTTTGATTAAAGTCTTTATAATATTAAAATAATAGAGTTAGGTGCCCTGACACCGTAGAATCCCCTTTGTGCGGTCTGCGATCTTAAGGGGATGAAACGACCTAACTGGAGGACAGTCCAGACGGTCAGCAACCTACTGGAGGACAGTCCAGATGGTTGGAGAGAGAGACCTACTGGAGGACAGTCCAGATGATCTAGTAGTTTTGTGAGGCCTACTGGAGGACAGACCAGATGGCCGAGTAGTCGTGTTACCTACTGGAGGACAGTCCAGATGGGCACGGCTCGACACTCCGCCTGTGTGCTCAGGTAGGAGGAGTCTAGTTTACACTCTTCGAGAGTGCAGTGAGGCCAGAGAGCCTGTGGTCTTGTAGCAGACCAGGACGAGAGCAGTCAGACTTAGCATTTCCCAGGTGTGTCGCTAAGTCTTGTACGGTGGGATCGTAGTTCGCTACGAGTCTTTATATGTAGAGTACACTACATATGATCAGGGCATAAGATAAAATATGTTTATATAGGTTCACAGAGTTTCTGATTAGTTATAGAGTTAGAAAGGTTTGAGTTCAGATTTACATCAATTGTTCTTTAAATAGAATGTTGATATTCCCCGTTATTTAATTGTTTCAATAGCTGTGCAGTATTTGTTACTTGATGAAATGTTGCTATTTCCTGTTATTATAATTAAACTGCTTAGACCTGCTCAGTGTAGTATTCCTTGTATATTAATCTGAATAATAAATATAAATGAGTTATCTGTGATGGTTGGGTGAAATTCTACTCACTGAGACAGTAGCTCACCAACCTACTGAAACATTTTTCAGGTCAGCATCAACACATGGAAACTGAAGGATGTATCAGCTAGACGTTTAAAAGGTAGTGTTTCGTTAGGTTTAGAGGTCTCTTGATCCTTTCCCCTCGGTCCTTGGGACATGGTGTGGTAAATAGAGAGAGAATGTAGAATAGTCTGTAGTTTGGTTTTCAATTTACTGTTGTATTTTATATTCTGCAAATAATATGTAATAAGTTGATTAACCTTGAGGTATCTTTCAGGATTTAGAAACTGTAAGTTGCTTCCGCGGTTATTAAGATTTTGATTTATTCCAAATTAAAAGATTTTTCCTTTAAGCAAATTTTAAGTGATCAAGAAAAGAAAAAGTTAAGAGCGGTTTACCGAGTGTGACTCTCCGATCCTCGGGGTCATTAGAGATGGCATGGGGGTCGGGGCGTCACACCAAAAGACATAACAAGAAACTCAAAGTGTCCATATCTGGTACAGAAGGTTGTATTCTCTATATCTGAGGGCTAAATCTTCAACTGATGGTAGCCACTACACAAATCTATCTTTGAGAATACATTGGTTGTCTTTAGCTGATCGAACATGTCATCAACTCATGGAAGAGGGTACATGTTCGTTATTGTCATCTGGTTCAACATCCGATAGTCGACACACATACGAAGAGAACCATCCTTCTTTTTGACGAAGAGGATGGGTGATCCCCAGGGAGATGCACTAGGATGATTATAGCCGAAATCTAGAAGCTCATGTATCTACTTCTTCAGTTCAACAAGCTCTACTGGCGTCATTCTATATGGGGCCTTAGAAATAGGTGCAGTGTCAGGAAGGAGATCAATAGAGAATTCAAGCTCTCGACCAGGAGGTAGGCTAAGGAAGGCCTTGGGAAAGACATCAAGGAACTCACTAACTATAGGAATATTGGTAATATATTTCTCCTTTTCATCTCTAATGGACACCAGATAGGTTCGACACCCCTTCTTCTTTACTTTATCTACCTAAATTGCAGAAATAAAGAAGTCCTTATGATGCTTCTTCCTTCCTAGATGAGTAGTGGCTCCTCATTAGGACGAGATATGATGACTAGCTATGTCCTACACTCAAGGAGCACGTAGTGCTCATGGATCCATCTCATGCCTAGAATAATATCAAAATTGATCAAGGGCATAATCATCATATCTACAGGAAACACTCTCCCCTCTAGGGTAATCCCAACCCTAGAAATCATTCTTCTAGGTACATCAACACGTCTACTAGTTGTTCTAATCTTAAGATCATAATGAAGGTACTCCACTGATAGTTATAGCATTGCGACTAATGTGAAAGATATGAAAGTGTGTGATGCACTGGAATCGAATAACACTTCAATAGATAATTGGCCAATATAAGCCATACCTTCAATGACCTGATCTTCATCTGCCTCTTGTACAATCATTGAAAATACTCTAGTATGACGTTTCTCTCTCTGGTTGTTCTAACCTTGCTTCTGATTGTTGTTGCAAAACTTTTGCTGCATCTTTGGATAGTTAATCTTGATGTGGCGTTCCTCACCGCAAAAATAGTATACATGTTGTCCATACCTGCACACCCCATGGTGAGACCTATGACACTTGGGGCAGACTGGAGTTGGTGGTCTCTGCTCCTTTTGCTGGTGGTGGTGGTGGTCATCGTCTCTATGCTAGTGGTCATCCTGGACCTCTCTGTGCTGGTGGTCCCCCTAGACCTCTTTGAGTTGGGACACCTCCAGGCACCTTCCTCCTATTGTTATGTCTGTCATGGTGATTGTTGTGTTGGTAACTACTTTTGGAAGATCCTCCATTCTTCCATCTTCTTCCTGGGTTGTCCTCTAACTCCAGGGCTACTTCCAGTGCCTCATGCACTGTCCTGATGGTGCATCCTACCAGAGAAAAGCCAAAGTTAGGCTTCAATCCGTGCATGAACTTCTTGGCCAGGTGCGCCTCATCTTCAATCCCATATTTCTACAGCATACGAAACTTCATAGGATACTGGATAAAGGTGGAGTCGTACCACTTGAGGCATTTGAACTCCATCTCCTTCTTCTCGATCATTACTTCTGAAATGTAGTGGTTCTAGAAGGCGATGGTAAATTCCTCCCAGGTCAACAGTGCAATATTGGGTCCTCTAGCATTGATGAAGTTCTTGTTAGTATGTATGCCCTGAGAGCCAATCATGAGATGATTGGTGGGATACATTCAGATTGATTTGATAAACATCAAAGGCAAGCTTCCAATTCTGTCTGGTTCAGTCATATGAGATAGTGATAGAACAGATTGAATGTCTAGAGAATGACAGTACTCAATGACGTATGCTTTCAGGTTGAGGACCTGGACGATGAGATCATACGGATGCTAAGAGTTTGTACATTCTTGTTATGTCCCTAGTCGAATGTCATTGTGGAAGGTAGATAGACAGCAATGACACACAAGACTAGATTGTGGTGTTGGTTGATGACAGAATCTCATTAGTCATGATATAAAGATATCAAACCAAACACATAGGTACTTGTTAGAGAACAAGTGTACCAGACAGACCCACCGTGAGTTTGACACATGGAACCATGACATGGTAGTCACAGTCAGTACTCACAGTGATGGTGGTGCGTGTGATTCTTTGACCTGAAATTACTACACTCAACACATGTCGTTGGGCACACTTTGACAACATCAAATGCAGTCCTGAAACATGGGTTGTTATAAAGGTGATGATTGGGTGGATTTGACACATGGGGCTTTTGAGGGGTGAGTGATAGATATGGGATTTGTCCCTCCTGAGGGAGTTTGATATCTAAGGCCACTTGATGAGTAGGATTGAAATAGGTGTGCACACGCATGTGTGAATCAGTATGTGATATTGATGTCATACATATCTCTTCCAATCTACTCTGAGATCAAGAAAGTGAATGAACGTTGACAGGATGACTGTTCCATGCCTCGAGTTCATTATGGATATCAGTGACAAAGGAATTATACATTCGTTGTAACACCATTCACGGATTGTAGGATTGAAAGTTGTTCTCCAACTTTCTACTTTCACTTGGGTAGCACTGATGTGTGACTAGGCACCGCTCTTTTCTTGTGAAGTCATGAGTATTATGGACTTTCACTGCCAACGTGAAATGGACCTGCAGGGTCACACACATAGGATTTAACCTGGAAGAAGAGTTTTGTCCACAAACAATGTTTAGATTGATTACTAAAGGAGTTTAGTAGTTCAATTAAACACTCAATTGATTGATAGCTCAAAATCATAGTGTTCAAGGTGTTGGATAGATTGATTAGAGTATCAGATTGATTGAAACTACAATTGACTGTTTCTGCACAATCTGCACTCCCAACTGATCGGCTCATGTAATGAACTGATCGGCTGAGCTTGGTGAACCGGTCGGCTCAAGTGTTGAGTCGATCGGCTCATGGTCAGGGTGAAATGATTGCTTCAAGTGTTGAAACGATCGAATCAACTGGAGCAATCGAGCAAGTTGGGAAAGTAGGATTGGTGAGAATTTTCCTTTCATTTCACTTGTCCAATTTGATTGGGAAATAGGATTGGTATTCAATACCAATTAGAAACAAAAGAAGGAAAGTCAATCGGGAACTGATCAGGACCACGAACCGACCGGTTCAGAAGTGAACTGACCGGCTCATGGGTCCCAACCGATCGGTTGAGGTGTCAACCGACCAGTTTAGGTCCCCAACCGACCATTTCAGTTGTGAAACGATCGGTTCAGGTTGCGAGTTGGTTGTTTTTTTGGAAAATCTCGAACCCTTCTACTCCTGCCTTTAGTCCCGCATTTCCCGGGATGGAGAACCCTGTCCCATGACCCTCCTATATATATAGCGGTATTGGGGGCTTCTCAAAGGACAACTCAGTGCAAACCAGTTGCTCTGCAAAGTTGTCGTTCTCTCTGGTTTTGATAACTGAGAGAGAGCTCGAGCAAGTGCTACCCGATAAGGGAGGCACAGTAAGGGAAAGACAACTGTAGTTGCGATTGATGGTAGGAGAGTGTGTTGACGACTAGTACGCTGACAGGAGGGTGTGACTCCTTCCAATTCCTTGTGGGACAAGGAGATTGAAGTTCTAGGTGGTCTGTGTGGACTACTTCAGAGGCGGGAGGTTTCTGCCGCTAGGAGGACAACTTTCAATCCCGTCAGTCCCCGTGTGACCAAGAGCTGCACAGACATCGTCTAAGACCGGAGGTGAAGACCGCGTAAGGCGTGAGGTATTGTCGCCGAGAAAGCCTCGGGATAAGGTATGATTCCACAAACCATCCTTTCCTATTGTATAGACGTTGACGCGTTTCCTTATTCCGGGTTTGGGGGAGAAAATTTTTGTTTCCACTGCCTTCTCTGCCTCCCCTAAAACCCAACAGTTCTCCCACCAAACTCTAGTAGCACTCTTTAGTAGGTGAGTCTTGAAATGGACCTTAGAATGCTTAGGGCATCCTAGATCATGGAAGCAATGTTCAACATTCAGCAACCACTCCTCAGCATGAGTGATGACATCTATCTCAACTTTGACGGTGAAAGTCTTCAGCTTGATCTTCTAGAAGTCAACCAGGGTCAGCTCCCACATATGGGGTAGTCAGGGCATCAGTTAGGGCCTTCACGAGCACATCAAGAGGAGGGTTGGGTTTTCCATTGGGGTTGCCTCCCCCAGACACCTCACGATCATCTCCCGTTCTATAGGAGCTTTCCTCTCCATCTGCATGCTCCTTGCCCTTATCAGACCTCTTCGTGGGGGTCATCTGTAAAAAGGGCATCTATGAGAGGTCTATCCAATGATATCAATCACAATTGGTCATTAAATGGCTCTGATACCAAATTGTAACACCTGCCCAATTATTTATCACCAGTACTATATGTGGAAGCATTGAATCTCATATATAACTAAAACATGGGCACGTATCACATGTCTGGCTGACAAAGCATTCAAATACCAAAGTAATTGAGTTCAAACAAAACGTCTAATATAATGAAACTGAAAGTTTGAGAATAACAATCCCAACATGAACAAGAAAGTATGTAACTAAAAGGAAAACTCCAAGCTGGAAGAATCACCTCAGGTAAAGTCCCACTAGTGAACGATATCTTCTGAGTCTTCAAGCCCTCAAACTAGTCGTCATACATCTTCTCACTATCTGCAAACATCGCGTCCCCAACCATGCACGAAAGAGGAAAATCTAGGAATAGAGTAAGTGGCAAGAAATATACTATAATATGTATAATATGTATGAAAGACTGAAAGATCTAATAAAAGAGATTAAACATCTTTTAATTACTCATTTTATCTTAGTGGCCACCATTATACGATAAGTCCTCCTCTATTAATACCAAAGTGCCATCTATGGTGCAATGCACCCTCTGTTGGCACAATGTGCCCTCTGTTGACACTGAAGTGTCCTCTATGATGCAATGCATCCTCTGTTGGCATAATGTGCCCTCTGAAATTGAGTAAACACTCCTCTGAATTGGCAACATATGCCTCTGAATCATCCTGGGGCTCTCTAAATGAGAACTTAACATATAATATATTATTAATATTTTGGTGTCATTTTCAATCTCTGTTCTTAGTTTCTTATCGCTGGCTCTTAATCTCTTATCTCTAAATCTGCTCTATCATCTCTATATCTGTATCTCCGAGTCTGTATCTATATCTATGAATATGTATCTATTATCTTTGAGTTTAAATATGATGTAATCTAATTCTATGATTGAAGTTTGTAACTCTGTTCTCTATCTCTAAACTGGCCTAAAGTTTGAGTCCATGAGTATAAACTATATTTTCTCTTATATTGACTATTCTAGATCTCATGATCTTAAGTATCAAAACTGACATCTTACAATATGTCTAAAGTGCATAATAGAAAGAATTGTATAAAAGAGGATATTCTAAATGTGAGAAAATTAGACATCATGCATAAATATGAAGTGTGAACTAGATTTCTAGGGCATGGCCCACTTACCTGTAGTAAGCCAAACTCCTATCCATGTAGTCCTTCTGCAAATTTGGGTCTAACTCTCTCCTGAAAAACACAATGGTTTTATCAGATAACATATTCCTTTTTGGTCAACATGTTTAGGGTTGTCAGGGTGTTCTTTTGAATTATTCATGCATTAGGTCATTTTATTTGTTGAATGTGAAATGCACAAAATTTTGAGGGTCCTAAATCATTAGATGACCTTGGTGGCGTTAAAGTTTCTTATTTGAGTTTTAGTAGTTCAAGTCTAAGTTATTGATTGGAATTCCCATTAGACCCATAAGGTGCATATACACATTACCTAAGTATATTCGTATTGCAGATTCCTTTATACATATATGCCTACATGTAAGTAGTATTATAATGAAATCTAGTGACTATACTGCTTGCTTAGTGTTGTTTGATTATGGATTCTAGTTTAATAGTTTAGACTAGGACAGTATGACCTGGACCATATACATATATATAGTCGATTATCATTAGTCTTTTGATTAGCTAGATTGTATAAATAGACCGGTATTGTAATAACTTACTGTTATATACAACATTTACTTACCTACAGTTAAAATGATGAAAGTGACCAGAATTATAGATATGAGAAAAAGGGTCAGAGTTTCTTAATTATGGTTCTACTATATACCTAAGGTACAGATGCCAACGGTCGATCATGGTTTAGGCATTAGGCTACATCAAGATATGAAGTTATGGCATGACATGATTCCTAATGTGAATTTTAAATAGATTAGCATTGATTACACTAAGGTAGAAGCAACTAAACAAAAGAGGCTTAAATTTTATATGCAGAGTGGAATACAGAACTATGTTTCAGGTCCTTAACCACCACATTACGTGGGTAAACATGTTGTTTTGCAAATGTATCCAAGGTATTATATTATGTTGACGTTGTGGATCGGTTATGATGGAATGACAAACACATTACCTTGCATTCAAGAAAGAAAAGGGATATGTATAAGGGTTTGTTGTAATCCTTAGTAAGGGAAACCAAACAAACTAGCATGACAATCAAACTTGGAGTACATGATTAGTATCATCACAAAGACAAGTAGTTGATCTCAGACCAGAGTGAAACTTATTCTGGATAGGCCAATGGATCAATCCTGTCTCCTGGGTGAACCCTGCATACTCCAAGAATGTTGGCATGGAGCAGCAAGATATTCTACCATAACGGAGCACTGGTCAGCTACAGTTAGCCAGTGCACGATAGTAGGTTAAGCAAGACAAGGCAGGAACAACAGAGATGGGTGTGGACAGAGTTACCGCTTATTGATGACTGGAACTTGGTCGATGCGGCTTCAGAAGACTCGAAAGAAGTCTCTCGCTCATCCTTGCACATACATGTCTGAAGGTGTTTGATGGCTTAGCTTCAGGATGTGGCTGCCGTGAGGCTCGTCGGTAGAGTGTACTTGGTCCTCGCACGTGGAACAGGACGATGAGGATTAGCAGGGAGCCTGGGGGTTATACAGCCGAGGAGGGAAAGCAAAGGAGGACGGTAGGGGTTGAAGACCGACAACAAAGAACGGAGGAGGCACAATTGGTGGCAAAAGGCTGGGCGCATCATTTATATGGTGATTCCTAGGGTTCAAGCCAAAGATTGGCTGGTGCGGGACGTTTCCCCGAAGCCAGCGGCGAAGCCCGTTTCCAAAACAAACACACGCACGGAGAAGAAATCTGAAATAGATAGGGACACAGAGTCTTGTTCGTAGAGGAAGGTTAAAAACATGTTAGATGGCTGTGATGGTATGAGTACATGGTGTGCCTAGATCGGATGGTACATAAAAGGCCCAGAAGAACAAATTTTTGGGTAAAAGACTTTATCCTAATAAAATCTCCATTATCTTCTAGAATTTAGTTACCTAATCAAATAAACTCGGATTAAGCCCAAATTTTGACCAATTGGTCACAAAAGTGTCTAGAAAATTCTCTTAGAGTTAATTTCTAAATTTGATAATAAAATTAATTATTATGATTAAAATGAAACAAATCTTAAATAATACATAATTAATTATTTAAAAAGAATTGGATCTTGATATTTTGGGTGTGATCTTATTTATGAGTTTGTTCTTAGTATAAATCTTTCAATACAGTATTTTAACAAAAAATATTAAAATTGACCCATTTATAATATGTGACCATAAAGGATATGATATTGGAAAACTTGTAAATCGGTACCTGAAAATGAGGATGTTGCCGATATCTAAGGTCTCTTGATTAGCAAGTCTGAGAAATGTGTGGCCACACACATGTGAGTCAATATGTGATGTTGAGCTTACATATATCTCAGACAGACTGCTCTAGTTCAAGGAACAAGATTGAATAATAGTGAGGATGACTTCTCTGTGCTTGTAGTTGAATTTGGATATTAATGATAAAGGAACTATACAAACACTATAACACCATACACAGATAGTAGGTTGAAGTTTTTATTCAACTTTCCATTTACTTGGTTAGCAATGATGTGTGACTAGGTACAACTCACTACTTGTGATGTCATAAATTGTTATGGACATTCACTGCCAACCTAATATGAGACCTATAGGGTCACACACATATGAACTCATCTAGAAGAGGAGTTTAATCTTGAATGATGATTGAATTGATTACCAAAGTGTTTAGGTACTTGATTCATGCAACAAATCAGCTGATTGAACTGCCAAATGACCAGTTCAAATGTTGCGACTGTTGTTTGAGTGTCAGGTTGATTAGAACTGGATTGGCTGAATTCTGTCTAAACTGGGAAGTGAGATGACCATTTCTCTTATGTGAGATGACTATCTCATGGTTGAGACAACCGTCTCATGGTTGTGAGATGACCGTCTCATGAGAGAGAGATGCCTGGTTTGTGGAGAAATTTGAGTACATCAATGACTAGTGCTGACATCATGTTCGACATTAATTGGATTCAAAATTTGCAAAATGATTGCATTTGGGAAAATGCAAAACAACTGTATCGTGTCTAAGATGAGAGTTTATGTGCTCCCAGGTTGTGAAATTGCAATAATTGTTGCAAAAATTCATAATCTTCTGATCCCTTCCACTCCCGCATAGACTGGGAACCCTGGCCCAAACCCCTCCTATAAATAGAGGGGTATTGGGGGATTCCCAGAGCACAACACAGACAATTGAGAATCAATTTCTCTGACAATTGTTGTCCTCTCTAATTGTGGTAATCAAGAGAGCCCAAGAAAGTCCTACCTGACTAGGGAGGGATAGAAAGGGAGAGAAACAATTGAGGATCATTGTTGTGGGAGAGCAGGTTGGTGACTAGTACACCAATGGGAGGGACAACTCCAACCTATCCATTCTAGCAAGACAACAGAAGTTCTAATTGGTCCACATGAACTTATCTAGAGGAGAGGTGGTCTTTCCCTATCGTTGTTAGTAGTCTGTGATGAGAGGAGCTTCTACAAATGATGACATTCAAGTCTGTTCTCCATGGAGGAGCAATCAGACAAGTATTAGTGCAACCAGGAGCTGCATAAACACCATCTAATACAAAGTTTGCATGGTCTTTCCCTATCACTGAGGAAGACGACATCATCCAGCAGTCTGTGTTGAGAGGAGCTTCTACAAATAATGATGTTCGAGTCTGTTCTCCACTAAGGAGCAGTCAAACGAGTCTTACTGCAACCAAGAGTTGCATAGACATCATCCCAGACAAAGTATGCATCTACATCAATGAAGATTGTCACTAGAGTTGCTCTAGGACTAGGTATATCTTTGTGAAACTATCTTGTTCATGGCATAGTTATTGATGCAATCCACTAGT
Source organism: Alisma plantago-aquatica (assembly GCA_963693085.1). Taxonomy (NCBI): domain Eukaryota; kingdom Viridiplantae; phylum Streptophyta; class Magnoliopsida; order Alismatales; family Alismataceae; genus Alisma; species Alisma plantago-aquatica. Next base: position 941,316,334 of record OY856410.1, on the reverse strand, counting down.
TAATGGGAAATATGTTTGTCATTTTTTTGTTTCTACTACCTATCTAATGTCGTATTTCCCTATAGTCGTATAGAGCCACGTCAATTAATTATGTTTTGAGATAATCGATATGATCAGATTTTGGTTTTATTGAGTTTATTTATTACATGCGATGTGAATATCTAAATCAATTGATGTGCATGTCCGACTAAACCACACATAAGAACCCAAAAGAATATATATATATGAAAATTATACGCGTCGCCCTAAAAATGCATTTTAATGGTGAATCTATAGCGTCATTATGGTCGATATCCTTTATCTGTGCATGGTAGTTGTGTATTTTATATCTCGGTCTGTGTACCGAGCCTCTCATTTATCTTCCCAATGTAAAAGTATTATTCTCTTCTACCTTTGCTCCCCTCGAATGTAGCTCAAGGTTTCTCTATAATGTAATAGTAGGATGGTTTATTTTCTTGTTATGACAAAGAAGAAGACGGTTACGACCCCACCTTCTGGTAACCCCCAATTAAGGGAGACCGAGAGGTCGAAGCCTCACCCATAATTTCCGGATCAAAGGTTCGGCAATTAACCAAGAGCAATTATTAAATTTTAACAGACTAAACTGAAAAGCTGTAAGAAAATAAACTTTTGCATACCTCTTTTTTTTAAAAAACTTGGATCTCTAAACTTCTATCCACTTAAGGATTCTACTCTAACTAATCCTACTTGTATTTTACTTCATGTATTTCCCAATATGACGATTTACTATTTGTTCTTTTGGCTTGTACCTAAAACGCTGACAAACAAAACGCCAGTCAGTCGAAGATGGTATGTGGGGGAAACAATAATCATACAAATATGTTAACAATGTAATCATTCAATTAATCATTTAACAACCAAGATTACGTTTTAAGCCACACTACTCAATCCTTACCTATCCCCTAACTCTGTGTTATCCCTGTAGTGGACTTGTATGCTACCTCTCTTTAGGTAGATTCTTACCCCCATGGACCTACCTTATAGGTAGCCAATACCTAGGGTAATAGAGTCGCATGGCACTACCCGAAGGTAGCCCAATATCTAACTCAATGTGACTTGATGGACCTACCCCATTGGTAGCCATGTACTAAGTAATCCAATGACCTGATGGACCTACCCCATTGGTAGCCATGTACTAGGTCAACTATTCAGCCACAGAGGGGACCAGGATCTGAGCTAGTAGGCACATATCTTATGTGATAGTCATATCCACATTATAGTTTGCATGAATTAAAATCATCCAACAATTAATTCATGACATCGATGAAAACTTCGATAAACCTCGGAAAACTAACTCGAAATATTCATAAGCGTAACCACATACCTGATCTGATGATTTGAACAGAAATATCCATGCAAATAAGAATCCAAGAAACCAAGCATTTTCAACAAGATCATGAAATAATCATGTAATTCCCTTTTTATTATTCATGTCATCAAGATCTATTAAACCTAGCTCATTTCCTAGGGTTTCTAATTCACTATTAGGGTTTCCATGGAAATTAGGGTTTCCCTTCATCTTTTACTATTTCAAACCCTAATTTTATACCATTACTCATAAACCCTTATTATCTTCAATATCAAGGTTATCTTAACAACATATAACCCTATTTTCATATTATAGGCACATTAATCATCAATTAGTTTCATTAAGCTTCTTTTTCATTAAAACTACTATTTTTATCCTTTTAATCCATGACAAGATCATTATGCGCATCTATCATTAATTCAAAGTTCATTAGGGTCTAATTCTCATATGAACTCATTTTTCCATCAATTCCACCTTTTATTCATGAAAAGACCCGAATCACTACATATAGGGTATTTATCCAGAATTAAGGACTTTTATGTACAAATAACTTAGGACCATCATTTTACAACATATTTTCACATTTTTCAAATTATATATGATCTTATCCTCTTTGACCCTAAATTAGGGTTTCTAAATACTTAATCATTCTCATATGAGGTAAAACCCTAAATCATGCAATTCTACATCTAGATCAGGTTCAAATCTAACATTATCATTCAACAGGTTATTAATACTTCAATTAACCCATTAAGCATTCTAGATTCAACCTTTAATCACAAAAAGGGTTTTTAACTTAACTTTAATGCATTTTTCATCAACTTCTAGTAGTTTTACAATTAGGAACGGAATCAATCTTTAATATCATTTTTATTGTATTCCTCTCATTCTATTGATCAAAATTCATATATTACCTGTCCTAATCGGAGTTACCAATCATTAGATATGATTTTTGCAAGTAAATTACCTTCCTGCCAATCAGAGATTGCCACGTCGCCAAGTTCCCATGCATGCGGCTTGCTTTGGAAATATAACGAAATGACGACCCTTCCCCCACTTAAGTTATCGATGCTTCATACCCTAGAGGGGTAGAACTGTCCATCGTCCTCCAGGTTGTCTTCAACCTCGGGCAGCCCTACCTGGCCGTCGTTGCAGCCCGGTGTGGCCTCCGTCTCTCGCTCTCAGGGTAGCAACTCTTGCCGGATGTCACTCCTCCACCTCTGCCACTCCATGGCACACACAGGGCGCCCTCAAACCCTGGCCATGGTGGTCGTCTTCCTGCTCTCCTAGCCATGCACATCGGTCGTCATTGCAGCCTAGGTGTCGTTGCTGCGCATGCTCTAGGGCATGGATTCGATGGAGAAACGGCTCCTTGACAATGTGATACACCAGGCCTTCATCACACCCCTCTGGTTTCCCTTCTTTGCGTCATGCTTATGGTGATCTTGGGGGTTAGGGTTTGAAGATGAAAGCAAGGAAGAAGAGCGACGTGTGGGATCCTCTAGACTTGGCCCAGGGTCGTACCCCTTATATAGGGGAGGGTAGATAGGCCCTAGGTTGTTTATCCACGAGATCCCAGAGGAAAAACAAGCTCCACACATAATGGAAACCTTTTCCTTCCTTGAGAAGAAATATTCTCTTTCCTAACTTATTCCTTTGATATTCTTTATCCTTGATATATTAGAATTTCAAAAATCTCTTCTTTTATCTTCTTAGTACATGCCCTTTATTCTAGTGGCACAAAATTCTATTTTCATTTAATAGAAAATACTCCCTTTATTGCAACACCACTTAATTCATTAATATTGCATTACATTATCCTCTTATTTTACTTTATTGGTATTTTCTCTTTCTTTCCTCTTTATTGGGACTCCTTGGATCCCAAGAAACTCTATTATTTTGAAATCCTTTTTATTGGACACTCTTTATCCTTCTAGATGCATCTAAATGCATTATTTCACATTATTCCTCATTATCTTGTTTATTTCTTATTAAAATAGTTCTTTTTGAGGATTTCTTTTTATTTCTATTTTATTTTCCTCATTGGTATTCCTTTTATCATTAGGAATCCTTGGGATACGAAATTCCACAAAGGATAACTCAATTATATCTCTTTTCACTTGTTTTCCACATTTTATTATTATTTTCAATTTCTTTCTTAATAAAGAAATACTTAATTGATCTTTTCTTTTCTTATTGCACTCTTTATGCAACTTTGGACTCCTTGGAACCCAAGGTACCCAAGAGGCACGAAATCCTTCTTTGGATTTGCCTTCTAAAGGTTTCCATCTCATTCTTTTCTCAAATATTCAATTATTCATTCACTAATTGAATTTTCTTATTATTTGGGCCCAATAGCCAATAAATCCCACAACACAGACATCAAGGCTATTGTAAACAAAATCCATTTATTCCAAACAAATTATATCATTTGTTGTTCAAATTTCTTTAATATGAGAAATTACATTTCTCACCAAATGAACCCAAAAATTGGGGTTGTAACATCCTTCCCCTCTTATAGGAATTTTGTCCTCAAAATTCTATCAAGCAAACAAACAATTCAGAATAAGACTCTTCCATGTCCATCATTGGCCCCTATGTGACTTTACCGTACTCATGGTGCTTCCAAAGAACCTTTATTATCACATATTCTTTTTCTCCGAGTTCTTTCATCTTGGCGTCTATAAACTACACAGGTGACTCAGGCCATGTTAGCCTCCCTTGGGGCTTACTAGGTTCGTTGCTCAGCACCTAGTCGGGGTACCTCACATAGTTCTCTAAATTGGACACCTGAAACTCATCACACATTACTTTATCCTGAGGGGTAAGATCAAACTTAACCTTTTCCACCAAACCATATCAAAAGAACCCATGCATCAGGGACTCATCTCTCTTAGCTATAACTTATAGGGGTCGGATTTTCACATATTCTCCCACAGTGAACTTGTATGTCAGTCTACTTTGCATCTTCTCACGACTCTCATGGTATCTAGGCTCCTTTCATCCCTTGCACAATCAAAGCGACTTCATCTACACGCACTGTGGTCCTTTTCTAACCATCACGTGGTCCTTTCACCAACATCACCTTACTGAAGTGGTGACCGACACAACCTCCCTTACAGAGCTTCTTGAAATACCGATACTAGCTATGGTGGTTATCATCACGTCTTTCATAGGACAAGAACTGTCTCTTGATATCACCCCGAATGAGCACACATGCTCTCATCAGACCCTTTAGTCTGGATATACTAACCATTAGTTAGGGGTGATAAAATGTACTATCATCGAGTTCTTCATGTACCGACTTCCACCTCATGGAAGTGAACCTTTAAGTCATACTCATGAACTTTTGAACTCGCATCATGGTGTAGTTGAACCATCTCTCTCATATGTAATTCAACCCGATCTGTCCCTTGACAGTACTCTTTCTTTCTCCTGTCATCTAGGTAAGGCGATCTACCATAACCCATATTGCATCTCGACATTCCTTGATCCAGGGGAACTTACATCATCCATAGCGATGAACTCCCTTTCTCTTTCAGGGACTCTTGATCCCTTATATCAATGCACTGGGTTACTGGTGTTCATCCTTCTCCCTCAGCTTGCATGGCCACATACCACATGCAACTTTATCTTAGGCATCTAAAGTACTACTGTCACTTATTATCTTCGTAGTATGGTGTATGGTGATTATAATCTCTTGTATGTCATTATTCTTCAAGATCAATACCTCAAAAACCCTAAACCATTCTATCGGGGTTTCATCACCTTCTTTTCCAAAGAAGTGCATCTGAGGTTCTACCACCATCCTTTCATTACATCAAGGACTATACTGGCTAACCAAACAACCCTTAACTTTTCAACGTATCTCGTTACATCTGAGTGTTATCCAAACACCTCTCCTTTACAAACTTATGGTTAGCCAAACAACCTCTTCTAGACAAACTAGGTAGCTATAACTCGACTAGAGCATCCATTACCACTTCACATCCTTAGGTATTAGGTAACATTAAAGTCATACACTTCCATGTATTTTCGCTTATCGTCTTACCTCAAACTCTATGTCTATCTTCATTAAGAAAAATTTTTGATTTCATCATTATGGTGATCAAACTCAACCTTGTATGACTCATATTTCATGATAAAAACATCCTCATAAGGTGACTACCTCATTTCTATTTAACTTTTATAAACCATCCGTGTATTATTCACTTTACCAGGGCATGTTATCCTCTCTTTTTTCATGCCTCGTAGCAATGTTCCAACTCACATCATCTTTTACCCTTGGTGTATGGCATGCGTACTTCCCTATCTCTCACTCCCATAATAAGAAGAAATAAGCATTTGGCTGTAGTCCAAATATAGAGTTCTTCCTGTTCCAAGAGTAGAGATGGTGCATCCCACCTTTCCAGTACACCTTTAAATCTAATTTGAAACGTGATGTTTATGCTTCTATATTACAATCATTTTGATATCCAAGTTACCTCCATGGAAAACTGGTTTCGAACCTACTTGGGTCACCTCACAATCCTTGGTCATCTCCTCTAGGTCTATAGGGTGCCGGCACTTTTGGGGTCATCCCTCTTCCCTTATGCATGTAGAGAGTTCCCTACTCATCTGCCCTTTGGGTCCCACGAGTTCATGAAGGTGATCAATCTCCTAACCCATGGCCTCCAGACAATGATAGTTGTTACCTCCCGACCCTATGCCCATGTGCAACTAGTGAATTAGGCAACCCCTACCTCCATCGGTCTTCTCCCTACCTGACCCTAGGATAGACTTAGGATTCCATTATAGTACATGTCTAACTTAGAACCTTACCCAATCCTTCATCATCTCTCTTTCTGCATTCAAGGGCGGAGTTTCATCCTTCCATAGGGGTCATGGTGACCTACCTACCTTGGTCAGGCCCCATACCGATTACCTCCATGGTAACACATCCACATGCACTTAGAGATGGTTATCTATGGGTCTATAGGTTCATCCTCATACCATGTACTTTTCACTTAGCTTCTCAAGATCCTATGAGACCTCTTTAGGTTACCTTAAACCAAAAAAATTGATATACACCCTACCAAAGGGGTCCCTCTCCCAGGATGGGAGGAAAACTATCTCTTGACAACAAGGTCACAAAAGCTCTTAGGTCTAGGGTTTACATCCACATGAGCCTACTTAACCCTAGCAAGCTATTAAGGCATAAGCAAATCACCTACTGAACCATGCTAGGTCATACTTGTCCTCTTTCCTCAACATTAGATCAAGGTCATACCTTCCCATGTCATCCACTTAGATATGAGGAGTTCATCCAACATACCTTAAACTTAAGGGGTTTTTCCTTTCCTCTCACCATAGGAAGTTCCATTCTCGCATCCATAGAAACTCAACTCTCATTACGAGCATTAGGTACACCATTTTCCCTCTTAGGCCTAGGAACCCTAGGTTCACTTGTAGGTGTCCAATTGCATGCTTTATCTCTTAACCACGAACCAAGCATGCAAAAGGCATGACATGCACTTCCTGTCATCCTTCAACTCGAGAAACACTTAGAGTTGGATCCTCCTCAAGGACAAACAATAAGGTACAAGGCCTCACAACATGTTACTAAACCTTTTCAGGTCCATGAAACTCTTCTTCTATCTATACCATAGGTACAGAGGTACCAGCAGACTCATCCTCTCTCTAGGGTTTGGTTCCTCTCATAGCCACCAAGACATCATCAACCTCTAAGGGTCAAGCATGTGGCGATCACCATCATCCACTTAGGTTGCATAATCCTCAACTCCCTACTTTTCCTCATATCTCGGAGTCTAGGGTTCCAACCTTCTTGCTTGGTTTCCTTCTCTCTCTCTAGAGCTAACCCTACAACCAACCTCACCATTAGAGGTCCTCTCTTCATGAAGGATCAACCTCAAAAGCATCCTCTACATGGGTGAAGCCTAGGCTCAAACTTATGTTCGCTCAAGGTTATCCATTTCCCTTATGCTTATCACCTAAGCTATCCATCAAACTCTCCCGGCCAAGGTTTCATCCTATTGCTCGCACTACTGATACATTCTGGGTGCCCATCATGCCCATATGAGCTCATGGGGTTTCCATAGGTTCTTTTCTAACCTCGTCAATGAAGGACTTGTCCTTCACTCAAACATGCATGACCCATCCCAGGGTTTGGTTCGCCAGAGGTACTAGGTCATCCAATCCTCTCATGGCTCATACGTCGTCCAAGGCATGTCCCTTCAAACACCTGGTCTAACTCATCATGCCATCTCCCTCTCTAACCTTCACTTAGGGTTAGGGTTAACATCATCCTTAGAGGATGTGCCAGGTCTCTACTTGTAATGAAGATCTCTATCTCTAAGACTAACTCTCTCTATCTATCCTCCTTACAAGAAGGTCTAGCCTCAGGTCTCTTCTGAGGTCATGACAACTTATGTCATACGACCTAAGAATGTATCTATTCTTTAGTTTACGCTTACTCTATTAAGCTTATATCCATGACATTTTGTTTATATGCTTTTCATTAATTTGATGGAGGATTCCTTAGACCTTATTAAGCTTACACATACCTCAAGAGGGTGAGGAGAAGAGAGAAAACCCTAATCCTTAAGGTCCTTAACAGAATTTGAGTTGAGAAGGGATGAATATGATGAGAAAGTCCTAAAGATATCTTATTTCGATTCACACCCTAAGACTTTGGCCAGGCAGTCACACAGATTCAGGAGTCCTCGTATTCCGACTAGCAGTACGGAGGAAAATATTTCCAGCTCCCAGTCGTGATCCTTTTCTAGACACCTCCTGTGGGCTCTGATCTCCAAACCATGACATAAATACGATTAAAACGTAGCGGAAGCGAATCGGTAATCAGCGGAAGACAAAAATCACGGGAAATTAAAACTTTTCGAGATAAGAACTTGTATCCATAAAAAAAACTCCTTTCATAAAGAGAGGTAACTGTTTACATCTCAGGATAATTACTTCTTGAGTAATTATATACATCAAGGTACAAAATCTCAAGATCACTTATACAAAAAGACTCCAAGACCTGAGAGTACAGAGGACACATAGGACTGACTCTAACTACACCACATGGCAGGACAAATCTCCACCTGAGATTACTGCTGCCCCTGGTGCTGCTGCTGCTGAGACTGATCACCTGTAGGCTGGTTCCTTTGTCTCCGACGTCCACCTAAAAAGTTGAAGTCTACGGGGTGAGACAATTATACATAATTGTCCCAGCGAGAGTTATAACTCTTCGCCAGAAGCTTTATTATAACATCAAAGATTATTTTAAACAGTAAAGCCTTCAAAGCATTCTATAACAGTTGCAGATATAACAAGATCTCTACAAATTAGGAGATATGGAGAATATCAACATTATTGCAATGTAACATCAATCAACTAACTTGGAGTCATCTCTAACAAGTTATACTACATGGTTGATTATGTTTTACAAACAACATTATGCCCTGTGGAGATGAGGCTTACCACTCATACTCCAACTGATCGCTGAGAAGCCGCATCAGTATCATACATAGGTCATTAAGAGAGCCGGATTCTCATGACCTTCACCTTCCTCAGTCAGTAAGAGGATCACTTGTAGGACATCTCGTGTCTCTACTACTATAGCTTACCAGGGTAAACTGGTCCTTCGCTATTCTAGAGTCACAGTGGCGTTCTGTACTCTCTTCGTCATCAGGAGGTTTCATATTTACCTACCACTGATACGGATATCTGTGCTTTCTTCGTCATCAGGAGGTTTCATGTTTACCTACCACTGATACGGTATGGAACTATAGTGAAGGATGGATGGATTCCACATCTACATCACTTTCCTACACTAGGATGTAAGGTTCTACACATCCATGTACCCCACATACTCAAAAGTATGTGTTCCAGGAGTTCCCTAAGGAAAACCTGTTTCTCCATCACTTAATTTCTGACAATGATGGATCTATGATCAGGGCTCTACATTATACTTGATTAGTTAGGTACATTCAGTATTCTTTAACAGCATACATTGTTCTTCAAACAATAACAGTAGCATAACAGCTATAAAAGAAGAATACTAAATGTAACATGCCTAACTCATATCAATCATCATTTCTCATTATCCTCATCATAAGTCATCTCTAAGGCATGACCTTGATGGTATTTATGGCTCTCATAGCTCAGTATCAGCATAGGATGCCACTGGCAAGGCATCAGATTACTTTACTTATTCATAAGGCTAACAACATGCCTTTGATGAATATAACATCAACATCCATACCTGGATATGATTACCTTCATATCGGAACCTGCATGGTTAATACATCTGATAAAGGTAATACAATAATAAGGAATGTACTTCCTACTCTTGTCATAAGAGTTAAATCTCTAATTCAAATCAAATAGAGTTTAATACTCAAAAGCATGCCATTACCCTTGAATTAGGGTTTACTATTCACATTACATGTCATCACCCTTGAATTAGGGTTTACTATTCACATCAAGGTGAACTAAACTCATAACATCGTCATGTATGAGTAACATCTTCATTGATGCTCTTAGATTGGTTAAGGGTTCATCATTTATCATAATTAGGGTTTCTATGACCTCACACAGGTGGATCATACCCTAATTATACTCACTCATGTGCATTGGAGATACTTTACTCGAGTTTCCACTTAAAAAGGGTACTTTCTCTTTCTAGAAGTACTTTCTCTCTCATCATAATGTTAGGTGATGTCAACATTACTCTAAAACAGGTTGGATTGAGGCATCATAGGCTAACATAGCCAAAAACATCATCATTATGTGATTAGAGTTACTTTCTCTCTCTAGGTTACTTTCTCTCTCTAGGTTACTTTCTCTCTCTAGAGTACTCTCTCTTTCATCATACTAATGGTTGATGGTAACATTACACTAGATCAAGTTGGATAGAGTCATTATGACTAAAAACTTTATTCTCATGTAATTAGGGTTTGAATTGAGCAAGGTATAACTCAATTGACCCTTCAGGGGTATTTTGGTAATTCACCCCATTGATCATCATCATGGTCAAAACCTTAGTCAAATAACCCCTTACTATCCTATATTATCATTAGGGTTTGATTTGGGCAACATTGAACCATTTACATCTTCAAATGATTGAATGAGGTCAACCTTGAATCACATTGATTGATTTCAATCATTAATCATCAATTGGGTTGAGATTGGTTGAAAGTGTTGACCGTTTGCCCACTTTGACCCTCCAAGACCGCGAGCCTCTTTCTAACCCCAAGACCGCGATCCCCCTTAGGCTTCAAGACCGCGAGCCTCTTCAGGGGTCCAAGACCGCGAAGCCTCCCATTGGTTCAAATTAAAGTCGAGACCGCGAAGACTAATTTGAGTTGAGTCCGCGAAGAGGTGTTGACCGTTTAGCTAGTTTGACCTCAGGACCGCGAGGACCTTCATGGTCTTGAGACCGTGAGACTCCTCTCGGTCTTGAGACCGTGAGCCCCTTCACGGTCTTGAGACCGCGAGCCCTCTCACGGTCTCGAGACCGCGAGGCTCTCATGGTCTCAGCCGCTTGGTCCTTCAACAAGGCTCAAAGATGCAACCGATAATGTCAACCCATGTTGAAGCCCTCAAATGGTCAAAGCTATGTTGACCACTTATGGATTTAGTAAATTAAGATTATGCTTGATCACTTGGTCATTCAATTGACCCATAATGGTTAACCAATTATGGTTGAAATTGATTCAATTAGGGTCTATCAATGTTCACCCATCAATACTCAACAATGTGACTCAACACAAGGTTGAACCTTTCAATTGAGCTCCAATTGGGCCCAAACTTAGCCCAAACGGTCTTGAGGTCATGTGGGTGGACCCCACATGGTCTTGAGACCGTTTGCCCAAGATTTCATCAACATCTAAGGTGATTTGATAGGGGTTGAACCATGATTGAGTCACAAAACAGAATTTTGATTAAATTAATAACTTATTTGCAATTGGGTCCTCAATTGGTCAAAATACTCAACCCTAGACCTTCAAACGGTCTTGGGTGATTGTCCTCTCGGTCTTGAGACCGTTTGGATGAGTTCCAAACGGTCTTGAGACCGTTTGCCCATCCAAAATTTTGGATTCTAGTGCAAATTCATCAAGGTCTGACCCATTGAGTTGATGATCATGTCAATATTTAATTGCAATGTAATTTGGTGTAATTGTACCTTCAATTGGTCAACAAATCTTGACCCCAGACCTCCAAACGGTCTTGGTTGATTGCCCTCACGGTCTTGAGACCGTTTGGTGACCCCCAAACGGTCTTGAGACCGTTTAGGTCAATCAACCCTAAAAACCCTAATTAGGTCACCATAATTTCAGTACTGATTTTATCTAGGGTTAGCCCTAGTATTCACCCTTCAACTCTTAGCCCGTTTGGAATTAGACCATCAAACTTGGTGAGTTGTTAATTAACATAATTTTGAACAGTAATCTCATACGTTCAATGCTTTGTCAACGACCTTACACGGTCTTGAGACCGTTTGCCCAAAAAGGCAATTCCAGACCGTTTGAAAATCAGCAATTAATTCATTTAAAGTTGTGACTTAAAAAGGTCATATCTCCCGATTCATTTGGAGTTAGTCTCCCAAATTTTGAGGGTAATTAGCCTATATAATTAGGAACAGGTTTCGTATACGGTCCACGCTCGGTCAACGGGGCCAAACGGTCTTGAGACCGTTTGCCCTGTCGCGGTCTCGAGACCGTTTGCTCACCTCGCGGTCTTGAGTCCGAGAGAGCAAACTGTTAGGACCGTTTAAGGAAAAGAAAAGCGGTGGGTTTTCCTTGGAAATCACGCCATCATCTTCTAGCTCAAGAACAGTACAGATATCCCACGGGTTTGCTTGCAAAATAGCAGGGAAAAGTAGGGAAATACTAAGAACTATCATTAAAACGCATACAAAGATGCACATAGTAAAGCATGGGTTTAGAGTTATAAAACCCGCCTAAAGCTTGCTTCTTGAGCTCCAAGCTTTCAAGCTCCAAGCTCTAATGGCGTCCTTGAGTTCCCACAGGTTGGCCAAGGTGAAAACTCCAAGGAAGGATGAAAAGTGACGGCTAGAAAGGTAGGGTTTCAAGAGTTAGCCATGAAGATGACCTTGAATTTGAGTTCTAACCATGGAATTAGGCAAGAAGAGGGGTTTAGACCTACCTTGCACCCCTTGGTCGTCCTCCTTAGCTCCAAGGCAGTCCTTGGTCGTCTTTGGTGAAATGAAACAGTAAGGGAACGAAGGGTGAGTTCCCTTGCAACTAAGGGAAGGAGAGCTTATATACATGGGGTAGGATTTTCAACATTAGTTCATAAGTTGTCCATAATTCCAACTAGGTCCCTCCTTCTTTACTTGATCGTCCCTTCCTCTTTATTCTAAGGACAAACCTTCTCTTAAGGTCTAGAAAAGAAGGCAAGGAAGAACAATCTAATAATAAAGTTCATACTTAAAGGGATATTGCACATATACCCTGATTATTCAATCACAAAGCCTATTTCTTAACTTGATAACTCAATTGAGGTGAATTCCTCATCATTTCTTCTCTAAATAATGGAAAGAGTATAAAAGATACTTTAGATGACATTCTTTACAAATTGCATCCCATCATTTGGGTAAATTGCATTTTACCCCAGATTAGGGTTTCAAGCCCTGGGATTGCTTCCACAGCTGCACCTTGGTGCTCTAGCTTGGGAAATCCCTCAAACTTTGCCAAAGAGATTCTCATGATGTCTCAACATCAGAGGAACATCTCATCATGTGCAAATTGCAAGCTAACCCTTTCAACTGGGTAAATTGCACATAGGTCCCTGTATATCAAAACAATGCTACAACTTTAAATAAAAAGGAGCAAATACTGAAATATACGTTTCTGAGAAACTTAATTACATGCTCAGAGTTAATCACAAAGATTTAATTACATATTTAGGCAAAACACCTAGGGTTGACTCATAACCCAGGTCAGGGATGTTACAAATTATCCACCCCTTACAAGGATTTCGTCCCCGAAATCGATAAAACATACTAAGAGAAAAGGGCAGGATACTTCCTTCTCATCTCATCCTCTAATTCCCAAGTGGCTTCTTCAATACCACGATGGTTCCAGAGGACTTTCACAAGACTTATATCTTTCTTCTTTAACTTTTTAATTCGTTTATCAAGGATTGACACTGGTCCCTCCTCATAGGATATGTCATCATTCAATTCTACTTCCATAGGTTGTAGAACTGACTCGGTGTTTGGGTGACATTTCTTCAACATAGAAATGTGAAACACAGGATGTAACCTCTGTAATTCTGGGGGAAGCTCTAGTTTATATGCTACCTTTCCAATCCGTTCAATGATTGGATAAGGCCCCATATATCTAGGAGCTAACTTCCCCTTCCTTCCAAAACGAAGGACCCCTTTCCAAGGTGAGACCTTAAGATACACTCTGTCTCCAACCCTGGAACTCTAAGGGTCTACGACGTTTGTCAGCATAAGATTTCTGCCTATCCTGAGCAGTCTTAATCTTATGTTGTATAACTTTAATCTTTTCTGTGGTTTGCTGCACCAGGTCAGGACCTAACAACTGGTGCTCACCAGTCTCAAACCAACACAAGGGTGATCTACAACGTCTACCATATAAGGCTTCATAAGGTGCCATATCAATACTATGCTGGTAGCTATTGTTATAGGCAAACTCTATCAAGCTTAGGTGTAGATCCCAACTTCCGGTGAACTGGAGAACACATGCTCGCAACAGGTCTTCTAAGGTTTGTATGGTCCTTTCCGACTGTCCATCAGTCTGTGGATGAAAGGCCGTACTAAACCTCAGCTTAGTGCCTAAGGCACTGTGCAACTGTTCCCAAAAACGACTTGTAAACTGAGGACCTCTGTCTGAAACTATTGTGACAGGAACTCCGTGCAAACGCACTATCTCTTGAACATACAACTCTGATAACCTTTCAGCAGAATAGGTTGTTTTGACAGGTAAGAAATGTGCTGTCTTAGTCAACCTATCAACAATTACCCAAATGGAATCATGTCCTTTGCTTGTCCTGGGTAGGCCAACAACAAAGTCCATGGTCACATGGTCCCACTTCCACTGTGATATGGGTAAAGGTTGCATTGTCCCTGCAGGCTTCTGGTGTTCAGCTTTAACTTGCTGACACACAGGACACCTCAGAACAAACTCTGCAACTTCCTTCTTCATCCCAGGCCACCAATACAGATCCTTCAAATTCCGATACATCTTGGTGCTCCCTGGATGCATAGCATACATGGAAGAATGGGCTTCTTCCAGGACTAACTTCCTTAAGTTGTCCACATCCGGCACTATCATTCTTCCATTATAACAAGCTACTTGATCTTTTGAGTCATGAAACCCATCTTGCTTCTCATTTCCATACTCAGATCTTATATGTTGAACTGCAGCATCATCTAGCTGTGCTTCTTTAATCTGCTCTCTTAGGGTAGGTTTAATATGCATCTCAGCTAACAAACCGGCTAGCAATGACACCTTCAACTGTACATTGTCTTGCCTTAAAGAGATAAGCATATCTCTTCTAGAGCATACTAAAGAGTTTAGTTGTGCTCTATTCATGGTTGATGTTGCTGATTTCCTACTCAAGGCATCTGCAACAACATTGGCCTTACCTGGATGGTAATCAATTGTACAGTCGTAGTCCTTGATTAACTCCATCCAGCGACGTTGCCTCATGTTGAGCTCATGCTGAGAGAAGATATATTTAAGGTTTTTGTGGTCTGTGAAAATCTAGAATGTTTCTCCGTAGAGATAATGCCTCCAGATCTTCAAGGCATGAACCACAGCAGCTAACTCTAGATCGTGTGTCGGATAATTCTCCTCGTGTTTCTTAAGCTGTCGGGAAGCAAAAGAAATCACTTGTTTATCCTGCATCAACACACATCCTAGTCCATTTTTGGAAGCATCACAGAAAACTACATATCCTTTTCCTTGTTCAGGTAGCACTAATACAGGTGCACTTGTCAACCTCTCCTTCAGCAACTGGAAAGATTGTTGACACTTATCACTCCAAGAAAAAGGAACATCTTTCCGGGTTAACTTGGTCAAGGGTAAAGCTATGGAACTAAAGTTCTTTATGAACCTTCGATAATAGCCAGCTAACCCCAAGAAACTTCGAATCTCCGTCGGTGTTTTCAGTTGTTCCCATTGTAGAACAGATTCTACCTTTGTATGGTCAACACGAATTCCCGAGGCGGATATTATATGTCCAAGAAAAGATACCTCCGGCAGCCAGAACTCACACTTGCTAAACTTAGCGTACAGCTTATGTTCTCTTAGCAAGGTCAAAGCTTGGCGAAGATGCTGCTCATGCTGCTGAGCATCCTTACTATAGATCAGAATGTCATCTATGAAGACGACAACACACTGATCAAGGAAAGGTCGAAAAACTCTATTCATGAGTTCCATAAATGCAGCTGGTGCATTAGTTAGTCCAAATGACATCACCGTGAACTCATAGTGACCATATCTTGTCCTAAAGGCAGACTTGGATATGTCACTATCCTTAATGCGGAGTTGGTGATATCCAGACCTCAAGTCTATCTTTGAAAAGACTGTTGCACCACGCAACTGGTCAAAGAGATCATCAATCCTCGGCAGAGGATACTTATTCTTTATTGTCACTTTATTGAGTTGTCTGTAGTCGATACATAACCGCATTGACCCATCTTTCTTTTTAACAAACAAGACCGGAGCACCCCAAGGTGAAGTACTCGGTCGGATAAAACCTCTCTCAAGTAACTCTTGAAGCTGTTTCTTGAGTTCTGCCATCTCGGCAGGTGCCATCCTATACGGGGTTTGAGCTATGGGTTTCGTATATGGGATCAGATTGATTTCAAAATCAATCTCCCGAGGTGGTGGTATACCAGGAAGTTCTTCAGGAAACACATCCTCGAATTCCCTGACTATGGGAACTTCAGCAGGATTGGTCCTTTCCTTGGTAACATCTACCACATGGGCTAAGAATGCATAACATCCTTGCCTCAACAGCTTATTAGCAACCATAGCTGATACAAGACAGGTGGGCAGAATCTTTCTTTCACCTTGAAAGATCCATGTGTTGCTTTCATCAGCAAACACAGCTAACTTGGACTCACAATCCAAGACAACTCTATACCTTTCTAAGGTATCCATCCCAAGGATTATATCAAATCCCTGCATATCAAGTGGTATAAGATCCACTTGAATGCGATGGTCAGAAAAGAAAAGGATGCAGGGAGAACATACCTCCTGCAAAACAACAGACCCACTCAACGGAGTCTCTAACAACAAACCATCTGCTCTATGACTAACAGTCACATTACAGTTACGAATCACTTCATGAGTGATGAAAGAGTACGTAGCACCCGGATCAATAAGAACGGATACAACACAGGATATAGACATATCAGAATATAAAAGTTTCATCTGACCTGCCACTACCCATGGATTGACCACTGCCTCAGGTGGGTTCATAGCATAGAACCTCGCAGTCGCCTGGTGTTGAGGTGGTGCTGATGATCCAGCTTGAGACGCTTGTCCAAGTCCTCGAGCTGCTCCTTGATGTTGTCTATTCTGAGATCCCTGTTGATTCTGTCTCGGGGGTTGTTGTGTTATACTGACAGGCCTAGAACGACAATCCTTCATCAAGTGTCCCACCTTACCACAGTTGTAGCAACTCTTCTCCTGCTGCTGTGGTCTGGGTGGTCCAGTAACTGACACTGATGCAGAACTGTGCGTCCTTTGAAGCGGTTGACTCCGCCCTCTACCTCTGCTTGGTGTCCATTGAGTTTGAAAACTTGATCTGGGTGGTGGAGGGTTAGGTGCAGAGAATCTAGGTTTCTTGGAATCCCTAGATGAAGAACCCTGGAACTGTGGATATCTTTTATGGGTTTGTCTTTTCTCAACCACAGATCTCTCTATCCTTCGGACTGACTCAACGAAGGTAGAGAATCTCTCTCTGTTTTCTAAGGCAGACACAGGGGTTGACATATCAGAATTCAGACCCTTCTCGAATCTTCTGATTCTTTCCTCGTCCGTAGCAGCCATGTGTGGACAGAACCGCAACAACTCCATGAACTTAGCTTCATACTCACTAATATTCATCATACCCTGCCTTAGTTTCTCAAACTGAGAGATCTTCTCATCTAGGAAGGTCTTTGGAAAATATCTATTGATAAATTCCCGACGAAACTCTTCCCATGAGAACTCTACTCCAGGTCTCTTCTGCTCTTCCATGTTCCACCAGTGACCAGCACTGCCTTTGAGAAGATAGACAGCAAGTCTAACCTTCTCAGCTTCCGGAATCATAAGAATCCTGAAAGCCTTCTCCAACTCTGTCAACCATAAGTCAGCATCTGCAGGGTCGGCAGTTCCGAAGTACTCGGTAGCTCCGACACGACGAAGTCGTTCGAATGTCTTACCAATACCTTGTACTTCAGGCTGGACAGGTGCCCTAGGTGCAGGAATGGGCATCCTATCGGTTATATGTGTCATGGCAGTCATGAACTGCCCGAACATCGTCTGTACAGCTGGATCACTCATGTCAGCTGGGTCGAACTGGGGTGGCTCTCTTGGCGACTCAGGTGCAGGTTGTTCTATTCTTGGAACTCTTGCACCGCCTCGAGGTGCACTAGCACTACTCTCTGCCACGTGCTCATCGCGATGTTCTGACATTCTTATGTATCTTCTTCTCCTGAGGAGCAGAAGATTCTATTAGATGAGGAAGGAGTACTAAAGGTAGACTCAACATCCTAAGTCCTATGCCTCTGTAGACTCAACTGAACCTGGAGCTCTGATACCACTACTTGTGGGCTCTGATCTCCAAACCATGACATAAATACGATTAAAACGTAGCGGAAGCGAATCGGTAATCAGCGGAAGACAAAAATCACGGGAAATTAAAACTTTTCGAGATAAGAACTTGTATCCATAAAAAAAAACTCCTTTCATAAAGAGAGGTAACTGTTTACATCTCAGGATAATTACTTCTTGAGTAATTATATACATCAAGGTACAAAATCTCAAGATCACTTATACAAAAAGACTCCAAGACCTGAGAGTACAGAGGACACATAGGACTGACTCTAACTACACCACATGGCAGGACAAATCTCCACCTGAGATTACTGCTGCCCCTGGTGCTGCTGCTGCTGAGACTGATCACCTGTAGGCTGGTTCCTTTGTCTCCGACGTCCACCTAAAAAGTTGAAGTCTACGGGGTGAGACAATTATACATAATTGTCCCAGCGAGAGTTATAACTCTTCGCCAGAAGCTTTATTATAACATCAAAGATTATTTTAAACAGTAAAGCCTTCAAAGCATTCTATAACAGTTGCAGATATAACAAGATCTCTACAAATTAGGAGATATGGAGAATATCAACATTATTGCAATGTAACATCAATCAACTAACTTGGAGTCATCTCTAACAAGTTATACTACATGGTTGATTATGTTTTACAAACAACATTATGCCCTGTGGAGATGAGGCTTACCACTCATACTCCAACTGATCGCTGAGAAGCCGCATCAGTATCATACATAGGTCATTAAGAGAGCCGGATTCTCATGACCTTCACCTTCCTCAGTCAGTAAGAGGATCACTTGTAGGACATCTCGTGTCTCTACTACTATAGCTTACCAGGGTAAACTGGTCCTTCGCTATTCTAGAGTCACAGTGGCGTTCTGTACTCTCTTCGTCATCAGGAGGTTTCATATTTACCTACCACTGATACGGATATCTGTGCTTTCTTCGTCATCAGGAGGTTTCATGTTTACCTACCACTGATACGGTATGGAACTATAGTGAAGGATGGATGGATTCCACATCTACATCACTTTCCTACACTAGGATGTAAGGTTCTACACATCCATGTACCCCACATACTCAAAAGTATGTGTTCCAGGAGTTCCCTAAGGAAAACCTGTTTCTCCATCACTTAATTTCTGACAATGATGGATCTATGATCAGGGCTCTACATTATACTTGATTAGTTAGGTACATTCAGTATTCTTTAACAGCATACATTGTTCTTCAAACAATAACAGTAGCATAACAGCTATAAAAGAAGAATACTAAATGTAACAGGCCTAACTCATATCAATCATCATTTCTCATTATCCTCATCACAAGTCATCTCTAAGGCATGCCCTTGATGGTATTTATGGCTCTCATAGCTCAGTATCAGCATAGGATGCCACTGGCAAGGCATCAGATTACTTTACTTATTCATAAGGCTAACAACATGCCTTTGATGAATATAACATCAACATCCATACCTGGATATGATTACCTTCATATCGGAACCTGCATGGTTAATACATCTGATAAAGGTAATACAATAATAAGGAATGTACTTCCTACTCTTGTCATAAGAGTTAAATCTCTAATTCAAATCAAATAGAGTTTAATACTCAAAAGCATGCCATTACCCTTGAATTAGGGTTTACTATTCACATTACATGTCATCACCCTTGAATTAGGGTTTACTATTCACATCAAGGTGAACTAAACTCATAACATCGTCATGTATGAGTAACATCTTCATTGATGCTCTTAGATTGGTTAAGGGTTCATCATTTATCATAATTAGGGTTTCTATGACCTCACACAGGTGGATCATACCCTAATTATACTCACTCATGTGCAGTGGAGATACTTTACTCGAGTTTCCACTTAAAAAGGGTACTTTCTCTTTCTAGAAGTACTTTCTCTCTCATCATAATGTTAGGTGATGTCAACATTACTCTAAAACAGGTTGGATTGAGGCATCATAGGCTAACATAGCCAAAAACATCATCATTATGTGATTAGAGTTACTTTCTCTCTCTAGGTTACTTTCTCTCTCTAGGTTACTTTCTCTCTCTAGAGTACTCTCTCTTTCATCATACTAATGGTTGATGGTAACATTACACTAGATCAAGTTGGATAGAGTCATTATGACTAAAAACTTTATTCTCATGTAATTAGGGTTTGAATTGAGCAAGGTATAACTCAATTGACCCTTCAGGGGTATTTTGGTAATTCACCCCATTGATCATCATCATGGTCAAAATCTTAGTCAAATAACCCCTTACTATCCTAGATTATCATTAGGGTTTGATTTGGGCAACATTGAACCATTTACATCTTCAAATGATTGAATGAGGTCAACCTTGAATCACATTGATTGATTTCAATCATTAATCATCAATTGGGTTGAGATTGGTTGAAAGTGTTGACCGTTTGCCCACTTTGACCCTCCAAGACCGCGAGCCTCTTTCTAACCCCAAGACCGCGATCCCCCTTAGGCTTCAAGACCGCGAGCCTCTTCAGGGGTCCAAGACCGCGAAGCCTCCCATTGGTTCAAATTAAAGTCGAGACCGCGAAGACTAATTTGAGTTGAGTCCGCGAAGAGGTGTTGACCGTTTAGCTAGTTTGACCTCAGGACCGCGAGGCCCTTCATGGTCTTGAGACCGTGAGCCTCCTCTCGGTCTTGAGACCGTGAGCCCCTTCACGGTCTTGAGACCGCGAGCCCTCTCACGGTCTCGAGACCGCGAGGCTCTCATGGTCTCAGCCGCTTGGTCCTTCAACAAGGCTCAAAGATGCAACCGATAATGTCAACCCATGTTGAAGCCCTCAAATGGTCAAAGCTATGTTGACCACTTATGGATTTAGTCAATTAAGATTATGCTTGATCACTTGGTCATTCAATTGACCCATAATGGTTAACCAATTATGGTTGAAATTGATTCAATTAGGGTCTATCAATGTTCACCCATCAATACTCAACAATGTGACTCAACACAAGGTTGAACCTTTCAATTGAGCTCCAATTGGGCCCAAACTTAGCCCAAACGGTCTTGAGGTCATGTGGGTGGACCCCACATGGTCTTGAGACCGTTTGCCCAAGATTTCATCAACATCTAAGGTGATTTGATAGGGGTTGAACCATGATTGAGTCACAAAACAGAATTTTGATTAAATTAATAACTTATTTGCAATTGGGTCCTCAATTGGTCAAAATACTCAACCCTAGACCTTCAAACGGTCTTGGGTGATTGTCCTCTCGGTCTTGAGACCGTTTGGATGAGTTCCAAACGGTCTTGAGACCGTTTGCCCATCCAAAATTTTGGATTCTAGTGCAAATTCATCAAGGTCTGACCCATTGAGTTGATGATCATGTCAATATTTAATTGCAATGTAATTTGGTGTAATTGTACCTTCAATTGGTCAACAAATCTTGACCCCAGACCTCCAAACGGTCTTGGTTGATTGCCCTCACGGTCTTGAGACCGTTTGGTGACCCCCAAACGGTCTTGAGACCGTTTAGGTCAATCAACCCTAAAAACCCTAATTAGGTCACCATAATTTCAGTACTGATTTTATCTAGGGTTAGCCCTAGTATTCACCCTTCAACTCTTAGCCCGTTTGGAATTAGACCATCAAACTTGGTGAGTTGTTAATTAACATAATTTTGAACAGTAATCTCATACGTTCAACGCTTAGTCAACGACCTTACACGGTCTTGAGACCGTTTGCCCAAAAAGGCAATTCCAGACCGTTTGAAAATCAGCAATTAATTCATTTAAAGTTGTGACTTAAAAAGGTCATATATCCCGATTCCTTTGGAGTTAGTCTCCCAAATTTTGAGGGTAATTAGCCTATATAATTAGGAACAGGTTTCGTATACGGTCCACTCTCGTTCAACGGGTCCAAACGGTCTTGAGACCGTTTGCCCTGTCGCGGTCTCGAGACCGTTTGCTCACCTCGCGGTCTTGAGTCCGAGAGAGCAAACTGTTAGGACCGTTTAAGGAAAAGAAAAGCGGTGGGTTTTCCTTGGAAATCACGCCATCATCTTCTAGCTCAAGAACAGTACAGATATCCCACGGGTTTGCTTGCAAAATAGCAGGGAAAAGTAGGGAAATACTAAGAACTATCATTAAAACGCATACAAAGATGCACATAGTAAAGCATGGGTTTAGAGTTATAAAACCCGCCTAAAGCTTGCTTCTTGAGCTCCAAGCTTTCAAGCTCCAAGCTCTAATGGCGTCCTTGAGTTCCCACAGGTTGGCCAAGGTGAAAACTCCAAGGAAGGATGAAAAGAGACGGCTAGAAAGGTAGGGTTTCAAGAGTTAGCCATGAAGATGACCTTGAATTTGAGTTCTAACCATGGAATTAGGCAAGAAGAGGGGTTTAGACCTACCTTGCACCCCTTGGTCGTCCTCCTTAGCTCCAAGGCAGTCCTTGGTCGTCTTTGGTGAAATGAAACAGTAAGGGAACGAAGGGTGAGTTCCCTTGCAACTAAGGGAAGGAGAGCTTATATACATGGGGTAGGATTTTCAACATTAGTTCATAAGTTGTCCATAATTCCAACTAGGTCCCTCCTTCTTTACTTGATCGTCCCTTCCTCTTTATTCTAAGGACAAACCTTCTCTTAAGGTCTAGAAAAGAAGGCAAGGAAGAACAATCTAATAATAAAGTTCATACTTAAAGGGATATTGCACATATACCCTGATTATTCAATCACAAAGCCTATTTCTTAACTTGATAACTCAATTGAGGTGAATTCCTCATCATTTCTTCTCTAAATAATGGAAAGAGTATAAAAGATACTTTAGATGACATTCTTTACAAATTGCATCCCATCATTTGGGTAAATTGCATTTTACCCCAGATTAGGGTTTCAAGCCCTGGGATTGCTTCCACAGCTGCACCTTGGTGCTCTAGCTTGGGAAATCCCTCAAACTTTGCCAAAGAGATTCTCATGATGTCTCAACATCAGAGGAACATCTCATCATGTGCAAATTGCAAGCTAACCCTTTCAACTGGGTAAATTGCACATAGGTCCCTGTATATCAAAACAATGCTACAACTTTAAATAAAAAGGAGCAAATACTGAAATATACGTTTCTGAGAAACTTAATTACATGCTCAGAGTTAATCACAAAGATTTAATTACATATTTAGGCAAAACACCTAGGGTTGACTCATAACCCAGGTCAGGGATGTTACACCTCCGTCTTTTGGATAATCCTCTAATAACTCCCTTGGGTTCTATAGAGTTTGTAAAATTTAATAATTATTAATGGTTAACTGAGAAACCTACGCTCTGATACCAAATGTTACGACCCCACCTTCCGGTAATCCCCAATTAAGGGAGATCGAGAGGTCGAAGCCGCACCCATAATTTCCGGATCAAAGGTTTGACAATTAACCAAGAACAATTATTAAATTTTAACAGACTAAATTGAAAAGCTGTAAGAAAATAAACTTTTGCATACCTCTTTTTTTTAAAACATGGATCGCTAAACTTCTATCCACTTAAGGATTCTACTCTAACTAATCTTTCTTGTATTTTACTTCATGTATTTCCCAATATGACGATTTACTATTTGTTCTTGTGGCTTGTACCTAAAACGCCGACAAACAAAACTTCGATCAGCCGAAGCTGGTATGTGGGGGAAAAAATAATCATGCAAATATGTTAACAATGTAATCATTCAATTAATCATTTAACAACCTAGATTACATTTTAAGCCACACGAATCAATCCTTACCTCTCCCCTAACTCTATGCTATCCCTGCAGTAGACTTGTATGCTACCTCTCTTTAGGTAGATTCTTACCCCCATGGACCTACCTTACAGGTAGCCAATACCTAGGGTAATAGAGTCGTATGGCACTACCCGAAGGTAACCCAATATCTAACTCAATGTGACTTGATAGACCTACCCCATTGGTAGCCATGTACTAAGTCATCCAATGACCTGATGGACCTACCCCATAGGTAGCCATGTACTAGGTCAACTATTAAGCCATAGAGGGGACCGGGATCTGAGCTAGTAGGCACATATCTTATGTGATAGTCATATCCACATTATAGTTTGCATGAATTAAAATCATCCAACAATTAATTCATGACATCGATGAAAACTTCGGTAAACCTCGGAAAACTAACTCGAAATATTCATAAGCGTAACCACATACCTGATCTGATGATTTGAACAGAAATATCCATGCAAATAAGAATCCAAGAAACCAAGCATTTTCAACAAGATCCTGAAATAATCATGTAATTCCCTTTTTATTATTCATGTCATCAAGATCTATTAAACCTAGCTCATTTCCTAGGGTTTCTAATTCACTTTTAGGGTTTCCATGGCAATTAGGGTTTCCCTTCATCTTTTACTATTTTAAACCCTAATTTTATACCATTACTCATAAACCCTTATTATCTTCAATATCAAGGTTATCTTAACAACATATAACCCTATTTTCATATTACCGGCACATTTATCATCAATTAGTTTCATTAAGCTTCTTTTTCATTAAAACTACTATTTTTATCCTTTTAATCCATGACAAGATCATTATGCACATCTATCATTAATTCAAAGTTCATTAGGGTCTAATTATCATATGAACTCATTTTGCCATCAATTCCACCTTTTATTCATGAAAAGACCCTAATCATTACATGTAGGGTATTTATCCAGAATTAAGGACTTTTATGTACAAATAACGTAGGACCTTCATTTTACAACATATTTTCACATTTTTCAAATTATATATGATCTTATCCTCTTTGACCCTAAATTAGGGTTTCTAAATACTTAATCATTCTCATATGAGGTAAAACCCTAAATCATGCAATTTTACATCTAGATCAGGTTCGAATCTAACATTATCATTCAACAGGTTATTAATACTTCAATTAACCCATTAAGCATTCTAGATTCAACCTTTAATCACAAAAAGGGTTTTTAACTTAACTTTAATGCATTTTTCATCAACTTATAGTAATTTTTCAATTAGGAACGGAATCAATCTTTAATATCATTTTTATTGAATTCCTCTCGTTCTACTGATCAAAATTCATATATTACTTGTCCTAATTGGAGTTACCAATCATTAGATATGATTTTTGCAAGTAAATTACCTTCCGGCCAATCAGAGATTGCCACGTCGCCAAGTTCCCATGCATGCGGCTTGCTTTGGAAATATAACGAAATGATGACCCTGTCCCCACTTAAGTTGTCGATGCTTCATACCCTGGAGGGTTAGAACTGTCCATCGTCCTCCAGGTTGTCTTCAACCTCAGGCAGCCCTACCTGGTCGCCGTTGTAGCCTGGTGTGGCCTCTGTCTCTCGCTCCCAGGGCAGCAACTCTTGCCAGAAGTCACTCCTCCACCTCCACCACTCCATCGCGCACACGGGGTGCCCTCAAACCCTGGCCATGGTGGCCATCTTCCTGCTCTCCCAGCCATGCACAATGGCCGTCATTGCAACCTAGGTGCCGCTGCTGCACACACTCTAGGGCATGGATTCGATGGAGAAACGGCTCCTTGACACCGTGATACACCAGGCCTTCATCGCACCCCTCTGGTTTCCCTTCTTTGCGTCATGCTTATGGCGATCTTGGGGGTTAGGGTTTGAAGATGAAAGCAAGGAAGAAGAGTGACGTGTGGGATCCTCTAGACTTGGCCCAGGGCCGTACCCCTTATATAGGGGAGGGTAGATAGGCCCTAGGTTGTTTATCCACGAGATCCAAGAGGAAAAACAAGCTCCACACATAAAGGAAACCTTTTCCTTCCTTGAGAAGAAATCTTCTCTTTCCTAACTTATTCCTTTGATATTCTTTATCCTTGATATATTAGAATTTCGAAAATCTCTTCTTTTATCTTCTTAGTACTTGCCCTTTATTCTAGTGGAACGAAATTCTATTTTCATTTAATAGAAAATACTCCCTTTATTGCAACACCACATAATTCATTAATAATGCATTACATTATCCTCTTATTTTACTTTATTGGTATTTTCTCTTTCTTTCCTCTTTATTGGGACTCCTTGGATCCCAAGAAACTCTATTATTTCGAAATACTTTTTATTGGACACTCATTATCCTTCTAGATTCATCTAAATGCATTATTTCACATTATTCCTCATTATCTTGTTTATTTCTTATTAAAATAGTTATTTTTGAGGATTTCTCTTTATTTCTCTTCTATTTTCCTTATTGGTGTTCCTTTTATCATTAGGAATCCTTGGGATACGAAATTCCACAAAGGATAACTCAATTATATCTCTTTTCACTTGTTTTCCACATTTTATTATTATTTTCAATTTCTTTCTTAATAAAGAAATACTTAATTGATCTTTTCTTTTTTTATTGCACTCTTTATGCAACTTTGGACTCCTTGGAACCCAAGAGGCACGAAATCCTTCTTTGGATTTGCCTTCGAAAGATTTCCATCTCATTCTTTTCTCAAATATTCAATTATTCATTCACTAATTGAATTTTCTTATTATTTGGGCCCAATAGCCAATAAAGCCCACAACACAAACATCAAGGCTATTGTAAGCAAAATCCATTTATTCCAAACAAATTATATCATTTGTTGTTCAAATATCTTTAATATGAGAAATTACATTTCTCACCAAATGAACGCAAAAATTGGGGTTGTAACATCCTTCCCTTCTTATAGGAATTTTGTCCTCAAAATTCTATCAAGCAAATAAACAATTCAGGATACGACTCTTCTATGTCCATCATTGGACCCTATGTGGCTTTACCGTACTCATGGCACTTCGAAAGAACCTTTATCATCACATATTCATTTTCTCTGAGTTCTTTCATCCTGGCATCTATAAACTGCACAGGTGACTCAGGCCATGTCAGCCTCCCTTGGGGCTTACTAGGTTCATTGCTCAGCACCTAGTCGGGGTACCTCACATAGTGCTCTAAATTGGACACCTGAAACTCATCACACATTACTTTATCCCGAGGGGTAAGATCAAACTTAACCTTTTCCACCAAACCATATCAAAAGAACCCATGAATCAGGGACTCAACTCTCTAACTATAACTTAGAGGGGTCGGATTTTCACATATTCTCCCACAGTGAACTTGTATGTCAGTCTACTTTGCATCTGCTCACGACTCTCATCGTCTCTAGGCTCCTTTCAGCCCTTGCACAATCAAAGTGACTTCATCTACATGCATTGTGGTCCTTTTCTAACCATCACGTGGTCCTTTCACCAACATCACCTTACTGAAGTGGTGACTGACACAACCTCCCTTATAGAGCTTCTTTAAATCCCGATACTGGCTATGGTGGTTATCATCACGTCTTTCATAGGACAAGAACTGTCTCTAGATATCACCGCGAACGAGCACACATGCTCTCATTAGACCCTTTAGTCTGGATATACTAACCATTAGTTAGGGGTGATAAACTGTACTATCATCGAGTTCTTCATGTACCTACTTCCACCTCATGGAAGTGAACCTTTAAGTCATACTCATGAACTTTTGAACTCGCATCATGGTGTAGTTGAACCATCTCTCTCATATGTAATTCAACCCGATCTGTCCCTTGACAGTACTCTTTCTTTCTCCTGTCATCTAGGTAAGGCGATCTACCATAACCCATATTGCATCTCAACCTTCCTTGATCCAGGGGAGACTTACATCATCCATAGCGATGAACTCCCTTTCTCTTTTAGGGACTCTTGATCCCTTATATCAATGCACTGGGTTACTGGTGTTCATCCTTCTCCCTCGGCTTGCATGGCCATATACCACATGCAACTTTATCTTAGGCATCTAAAGTACTACTGTCACTTATTATCTTTGTAGTACGGTGTATGGTGATTATAATCTCTTATATGTCATTATTCTTCAAGATCAATACCTCAAAAACCCTAAACCATTCTATCGGGGTTTCATCACCTTCTATTCCAAAGAAGTGCATCTGAGGTTCTACCACCATCCTTTCATTGCATCAAGGACTAGACTGGCTAACTAAATAACCCTTAACTTTTCTACGTATCTCGTTACATCTGAGTGTTATCCAATCACCTCTCCTTTCCAAACTTAGGGTTAGCCAAACAACCTCTTCTAGCCAAACTAGGCAGCTATAACTCGACTAGAGCATCCATTACCACTTCACATCCTTAGGTATTAGGTAACATTAAACCCGATTGACTGGCAGACCCGATCAATTGACTGGAGGATTCTAGAAGATGGTGGAATGATGGCCAGATGACCAGTGTGAAAACCAACTGACGGCCAGGAGGTGAGATGACCGGTTCAAGGGTTGACCTGATCGACCTAGATTGGCAAAGCACATATATTCCTCAACAATAGGTTTTTGCATGTGAAGACGACCCTAGGTTGTGGTAATTCCTTGTGGCTCCAAGGAATTACATTAGAATGACCATAAACATCACTTATTTATTGCATGTTTTCACTGTGGGTTATATCATGTACAAGATATGTACTATATATATCTGGTGATTGGTTAATGTATATGCATTATACAAAATCACCCAATATAATATCAAGTCTAAGATGCTTTCCATAAGCAGCACACATGAAAATATTGATAGACCAAGCGTAGGCATGCGCGAGCATGGTGCACCATCTATCTCATAGAAGTGTGATGGTAGATATGTGGGTATGTCCTAGAAGGGTGCATTTTCTCTCGTGTTGGCTAATGGGTCAGGATTAACTAGGTGACCTTAATAGGATTAAGTGCCTAGAAGCATAAAGATGGATTATGCCAAGGAGTTGTACATACCATATATCCAAGAATTGCATAAGATGCAATTGGAGAATGTTGCCTACCATAATAATTAGTCATGAGCGCCAACGTTAGTTGGGTATTGACTGGATTTTTTGGATATTGTCAAACTAGAGAATTGTATGCTGCAATTTTCTGAATTGATAGTGAGGGCTACCAATTTGAACAAAATAGTGGGAGCGATAGTTAATTAAAGGCCTAACTAATATTGAATTTTAAAATCAAAAATTATTTTGACAAATGTAAATTTTTCTCTTGTAGAATCAAATGCAAAACACAATCTTTACAACTGGACAAATTAAATGAGATTTATTTCCATAATTGCTTCAGAACCTTGAGAAGTATTTTACATGATCTTAAAACACCAGTGCCAGTATCCACTCCATATTCGCCTAATACAGACATGGATGCTTCTTTGAAGCATGCAAATGATTTTGTAGACATCAAGAACCTTATGTTGGGTTGTATGAAGTATGAGTTGCATAAACACTGTGATAACCATGAAAGGCATAATGTGTCTAAGGCACTATTTGAGCACAAACAGGCTGAGGGAGATCCAGTAGAGCCTCATGTGCTCAATGTCATTGGGCATATGAAGAAACTAGAGAGACTGGGATTTCCTTTAGGTCAAAAGTTGGACACAAATATGATTTTACAATTGTAACCTAAATCTTATAGCCAGTTTATCAAGTGTTATTACTTGAGTAACATGGATACACCACTGCCAAAGTTCCTTGGCATCTTGATAAGTATCGAAGCACAAATGAAGATGGACAAATTTGTGATGATGACCAACAGAGTTGAGTCCAATGGCAAGGAAAGGCAAGGCCAAGAAGCATTATGTAGCTAGGCTAAAGTCCAAGTCTTCTGCACTCAAAATAAGGAGAAGGATAAGGGAACCTTGGTAGATGAAGAAAGGGATTGAGATCTCTACTTCTAGTATATACATTATTGAGGTTAACTTTACTACTTCTTCATCATGGGTACTAGATACTGGATGCGGATCACACATTTTCTCAATGTGAGTTAAAATGAAGGATCTAAAAAGAAGTAAACCTTTAGAGAAAGGTGAGATTGAAATGTGAATTGCAAATGGTGCAAGAGTTGTGGCCAATGAAGTTGGAACCTATGAGTTATCTCTACCAAGTGGGCTTGTAATAGAGTTAGAGAACTACTATTACGTACATTCCATTGATAGGAACATCTTATCTGTATCTTCTTTGGATAAGAACGGATCCAAATTTCTTGTAAAGAATGGAAGATGTTCTATTAGTAAAGATGGGATCTTTTATGGCAGTGCCCCTATGTCTTATGTTCTATACTTTATACATCTAGAGACAAGCGTATATAATGTAAATACCAAAAGACAAAAACTCAATGACTCAAACCAAACATACCTTTGTCATTGTTTTCTGGGGTACATAAGTGAGAAATGCATATCCAGACTCCATAAAGATGGTTATTTGGACTCTTTTGATTTTAAATCAATAGGTATACATAAATCATGTTTGTTGGGAAAGATGACCAAGGCTCTCTTCACTGGAAATAGTGAGAGGGATAGTGATCTATTAGGACTCATACATACTGATGTGTGTGACCCTTTTAGAAAAAAATCTAGAGGTGGTTATCATTACTTCATTACTTGCACTGATGACTTCAGTAGGTATGGCTATGTTTACTTGATGAGACATAATTTAGAAACTCTTAAAAAGTTTAGAGAGTTTATGAATGAAGTACATAACCAACTTGGCAAAAGTATTAAGGAACTTTGTTCTGATCAAGGTGGAGAATACTTGAACTCAGAGTTTGAGGACCTTCTGTGAGCCTATGGAATTGAATCACAATGGACTCCACCTGGAACACCACAACATCGTGGTGTATCAGAAAGAAGGAATCACACATTACTAGATATGATGCACTCTATGATGAGTTTTACCAATATTTCGACTTCCTTCTGGGGACATGCTCTACAAACCACAGTGTTTACACTCAATCGAGTACCGTCAAAATCATTTCAAAAGATGCCATATGATATATGGTTGTCTTTTATGAAGATTTGGGGGTGTGGATATTATGTCAAGAAAATGTTTCCTCAAAATCTCGGGCCCCAATCAAATAAATGCTATTTCATTGGATATCCCAAGGAAACTAGGGGATACTACTTTTATACTCCATCTATCAACAAAGTGTTTGTGGCCAAGACTGATATATTCCTTGAGAAGGAATTTATTTCCAAAAGAACCAATGGGAGGAAAGTAGAACTCAAAGAAGTTTGAGACCAATAAGAAAACATTAAACCAGTTGAGGTACATGAGGAACAAGAAGACTCACAAATTGTTGTGGAATCTCAAATAGTTAATGTGACATAGGAACCTCATAGATCTAGTAGGACATGCATTGAACTTGAGAAATTTGGATATCTTGTAAATCAAATAGGCAGTGAGTTAGTCATATATGATGAGCCAACAACCTATCTAGAAGCTATTGAGGGACCAAAGTCTGAGAAATGGCTTGAGGCCATGAGATTTGAGATGGAATCCATGTATGCCAACAAGGTATGGACCTTGGTGGAACCACCAGAAGGGGTAAACCCCATAGGGTGCAAGTGGGTCTTCAAGAAGAAGACAGACATGGATAGTAAAGTACAAACCTATAAGGGTAGATTGGTTATAAAGGGTTTTAGATAAGTTCAAGGTGTTGACTATGACGAAACCTTTTCTCCACTGGACATAGTCATGTTCATCAGGATCATGCTTGCTATTGCAGCTTATCATGACTATGAGATTTGGCAGATAAATGTTAAAACTATGTTTCTTAATGGAAATCTTCTTGAGGATGTGTATATGACACAACCTGAGGGTTTTATCAATCCCAAAGATGCAAATTAAGTCTATAAGCTACAAAGGTTAATCTATAGATTGAATCAAGCATCTCAGAGCTAGAATCTTCATTTTGATGAGACAGATAAAGAGTTCAGCTTTGTTCAAAATGAAGATGAATCTTGTGTGTACAAGAAGGTTGGTGGGAGCATGGTAGTATTCCTCATATTATATATTGATGACATTCTATTAATGGGGAGTGACATCCCTACTTTTCAAAAGGTAAAGATATGGCTTGGAAATACATTCTCTATGAAATACTTGGGAGAAGCATCCTACTTCTTGGGGATAAAGATCTATAGAGATATATCAAGAAGGATTCTTAGACCAAGTTAGAGAACTTACATCGACAAAGTGTTGAAGAGGTTCAACATGAGAAATTAAAGAGAAAAAACATGTCCATGCTACATGGAGTTACATCTCTAAAGTTCAATGTCCCCATTCTTGTGAAGAAATAGAGAACATGAGTATGATTCTATATGTGTCGGAAATAGGATATATCATGTTTGTGATGTTGTGCATCCATCCCAATGTCTCATATTCTTTGACCATGATGAGAAGATATTATTCATATCCAAATGATTCTCACTGGACAACCATAAAGAATATCCTGAAGTACTTGAGAAGAACTAATGAACAATTCTTGGTCTACGACAGAGAAGAAGAGTTGGTGGTAAGAGGTTATACCAATGCAAGCTTCTAGACTGAAAAAGATGACTATAAATTACAATCAAGATTTGTGTTTTGCCTAAACAACAAAGTTGTATGTTGGAAGAGGTCCAAGCAATAAATAGTTACTGATTCTACAATAGAGGCTGAGTATATTAGTGCGTTAAATACAGAAAAGGAAGTTGTTTGGATCAAGAAGTTCATTTCTAAACTTGGAGTTTTTCTGAGCATTAGCAATGCAATCGAGCTATATTGTGACAACAATTTCTCTAACTGTAAGTGGGAGTTTGTTGGTGTATATACTTAGACATCCAATTATATGATGATTGTAATGGCATAACTTGTAAATGATTTGATAATTAATAAAGGCAAGATTCCATTTTTTTGCTCATTTATGAGATAATGAAATAATATAATATATGTCTAAATAGTGATATTACTCACGGATGCATATCTTCATATTTAGGACCTAAACATTGAGATCATATAGATGTTAAGAATATATACATTCTTACTATGTCCCTGATTGGTTGTTATTGTGGAAGGTAGATAGACAACAAATAACACATAAGATCAGAGTGTGAGTTGGTCGATGACAAAATCTCATTATTCATGATATGGTGATATCAAATCAATCACGCATATACATGTTATAGAACAATGTATCATACAGACCCACCATAAGAGTGATACATGGAAACCTTAAGTAGGTAAGTTTGAATCATATCTTGTAGTTATGGTGGTGTTTGTGGTTTTTAAGACCTAAAATCATTGCACTCATCGCATGTCATTGAGGATGCTTTGACATCATTAAATGCAATCTTGAAACATGGGTTGTCATAAGGGTAATGATTGGATAATAATGAGGATAGCTACTCCATGCCTCTAGTTCAATTTGGATATCAATGATAAAGGAACTATACAAACACTATAACACCATACATAGATTGTAGGTTGAAGTTGTTCTCAAACTTTCCATTTACTTGGTTAGCAATGATGTGTGACTAGGCACCGCTCACTACTTGTGATGTCATAAATTGTTATGAACATTCACTGCCAATGTAATATGCAACCTATAGGGTCACACACATAGGAACTCATCTAGAAGAGGAGTTTAATCTTGATGATGATTGAATTGATTACCAAAGTGTTTAGGTACTTGATTCATGCAACAAATCACCTTATTGGACTGCCAAATGACCAGTTCAAGTGTTGAGATTATCGTTTGAGTGTTAGGTTGATTAGAACTAAATTGGCTTAGTTCTTCCTGAACTGGGAAGTGAGACGACCCTTTCTCTTATGCGAGACGATCTTCTCATGGTCGAGATTATTGTTTCATGACTGTGAGATAACCGTCTCATGAGAGCAAGATGCCTAGTTTGTGGAGAAGTTTGAGTACATCAAGGATTAGTGCTGACGTCATGTTTGACATTAATTGGATTCAAAATTTTCCAAAATGATTGCAATTGGGAAAATGTGAAACAACTGTATTGTGTGTGAGATGAGAGTTTTTGTGCTCCCAGGTTGTGAAATTTCAATAATTGTTGTAAAAATTCATAATCTTCTAGTCCCTTCCACTCCTGCATAGACTGGGAACCCTGGCCCAAACCCCTCCTATAAATAGAGGGGTACTGGGGGCTTCCCAGAGCACAACATAGACAATTGAGAATCAATTTCTCTGACAATTGTTGTCCTCTCTGATTTTGGTAATCAAGAGAGACCAAGCAAGTCCTACCTAACTCAAAAGGGATAGAAAGGGAGAGAAACAACTGAGGATCATCATTGTGGGAGAGCAAGTTGGTGACTAGTACACCAATGGGAGGGACAACTCATTCATGTCTATTCTAGCAAGACAACAAGAGTTCTAGTTGGTCCATATGGGCTTCTTTAGAGGATAGGTGGTCTTTCCCTGTCATTGAGGAGGACGACGTCAGACAGTAGTCGATGATGAGAGGAGCTTCTACAAATGATGATGTTCAAGTCTGTTCTCCATGGAGGAGTAGTCAAATGAGTATCAGTACAGCCAGGAGCTGCATAGACACCGTCCAAGACAAAGTTTGCATGGTCTTTACCTGTCACTGAGGAGGACGATGTCATCCAGCAGTCTGGGACAAGAGGATCTTCTACAAAAGACGATGTTCGAGACTGTTCTCCATGGAGGAGCAGTCAGACGAGTCTCAGTGCAACCAGGAGCTACATAGACATCGTTTGAGACAAAGTGTGCATCTACATCAACGAGGATTGTCACTAGACTTGCTCCAAGACTAGGTATATCTTTGTGAAACCATCATGTCCATTGCATAGTTATTGACGCGATCTGCTGGTTACTGAGAAATATGTCAGTAAAATTTTTGTTTTTACTACCTATCTGATGTCATATTTCCCTACCATGATATAGAGCCACGTCAATTAATTATGTTTTGGGATAATCGATATGATCATATTTTGGTTTTATAAAGTTTATTTATTTCATGCGATGTGGATATCTAAATCCATTGATGTGTATGTCTGACTAAACACCACATAAGAACCCAAAAGAATAAATATATGTATATATATATATATATATATGCAAATTACACGTGTCACCCTAAAAGCGAGTTTTGATGGTGAATGTGTAGTGTGGTTATGTCCAATACCCTTTATCTGTGCATGGTGGTTGTGTGTTTTATATCTTGGCAAGCGTACCGAGCCTCTCATTTATCTTACCAATGTAAAAGTATTATTTTTTTCTACCTTTGCTCCCCTCAAATGTAACTCAAGGTTTCTCTATAATGTAATAATAGGATGGTTTATTTTCTTATTATGACAAAGAAGAAGTTGCTTCACACTAGGCTAACCGATCAGCTCTAGGACCGAGAAGGACCAAGGAGGACAAGCTAACCCAATCGACTGGTGCACCCAATCGATTGACCAGAGGACCTAGAAGATGGTGGAATGATGGCTTGAAGACCAGTGTGAAGACCAACTGACTGGCCAGGAGGTGAGACAATCGGTTTAAGGATTGAATTGATCGACCCAAATTGGCGAAGCACATATATTCCTCAACAATAGGTTTTTGCATGTGAAGCTGACCCTAGGTTATGGTAATTCCTTATGGATCCAATGAATTACATTAGAATGACCACAAACATCACTTCTTTTATTGTATGTTTTCACTATGGTTTATAGCATGTACAAGATACGTACTATATAGATATGGTGATTGATTAATGTATATGTATTATACAAAATCCCTCAATATAATATTAAGTCTAAGATGCTTTCCATAAGTCGCACACATGAAAAGATTGATCGACCAAGCATCGGCATGCCCTAGCATGGTGTGTCGTCTATCTCGTGGAAGTGTGATGGAAAATATGTAGGCATGCCCTAGCAGGGTGCATATTCTATCATGTTGGCTTATGGGTCATGCTTAACTAGGTGACCTTAATAGGATTAAGTGCCTAGAAGCATAAAGATGGATCATGGCAAGCAGTTGTGCATACAATCTATCCAAGAATTACATAAGATGCAATTAGAGAATGTTTCCTACCTTAATAATTAGTAAGGAGAGCCAACATTAGTTGGGTATTAACTGAATTGTTTTGGATCTTGGCCCACTAGTGGGAGCGATAGTTAATTAAAGGCATAACTAATATTGAATTTTCAAATCAAAAAGGGTTTTTGACAAATGAAATTTTTTCTCTTGTAGGATCAAATGGAAAACACAATCATTGCAATCGAACAAATTAAATGAGATTTTTTCCATAACTAGTTCAGGACCTTGAGAAGTATTTTGCATGATCTTGAAACACCAGTTCCAGTATCCACTCCATATTCTCCTAATATAGACATGGATGCTTCTTTGAAGCATGTAAATGATTTTGTAGACATCAAGAACCTTATGTTGGGTTGTATGAAATATTAGTTGCATAAACACCATGATAACCATGAAAGGTATAATGTCTCTAAGGTGCTATTTGAGTGCAAACTAATAGAGGGAGATCCATTAGAGCCTCAAGTGCTCAATATAATTGGGCATATGAAGCATCTAGATATACTAGGATTTCCTTTAGGTTAAGAGTTGGACATGAATATGATTTTGTAGTTGTAACCTAAATCATATAGCAATGTTATCAAATTTTATGACTTGAGTAACATGGATGACCCCACTTGAGTAATGTGGATAAACCACTATAAGAGTTGCTTGACATCTTGATAAGTATCGAAGCACAAATGAAGATGGAAAAATCTGTGATGATGACCAGTGGAGTTGAGTCCAATGGAAAGAGCAAGACCAAGAAGCATTATGTGGCTAGGCTAAAGTCTAAGTCTTCTACACTCAAAATAAGGAGAAGGATAAGGGAACCTTGAAAGATGAAGAAAGGGATTGAGATCTCTACTTCTGGTATATATGTTGTTGAGGTTAACTTTACTACTTCTTCATCATGGGTACTAGATACCGAATGTGGACCACACATTTGCTCAATGCGAGTTGAAATGAAGGATCTGAAAAGAAGTAAACCTTTAGATAAAGGTGAGGTTGAAATGTGAGTTGCAAATGAAGCAAGAGTTGTGGCCAACGTAGTTGGAACCTATGAGTTATATCTACCAAGTGGGCTTGTAATAGAGTTAGAGAACTACTATTACGTACCTTCCATTTATAGGAACACCATATCTATATCTTCTTTGGACAAGAACGGATTTGAATTTCTTATAAAGAATGGAAGATGTTCTATTAGTAAAGTTGGGATCTTTTATGGCAATGCCCCTGTGTCTTATGGTCTATACTTGATATATCTAGGGACAAGCGTATATAATGTAAATAGCAAAATACAAAAACTCAATGATTGAAACCAAGCATACCTTAGTCATTGTTGTCTAGGGCACATAAGTGAGAAATGCATATCCAGACTCCATAAAGATGGTTATCTAGACTCGTTTGATTTTGAATCAATTGGTATACATGAATTTATTTTTTGGGAAAGATGACCAAGACTCTATTTAATGGAAATAGTGAGAGAGATAGTGATCTATTATGACTCATACATATTGATGTGTGTGACCCTTTTAGAAAAAAAAATCTAGAGGTGGTTATCAGTACTCAACTACTTGCACTGATGACTTCAGTAGGTATGGCTATGTTTACTTGATGAGACATAAGTCAGAAACTCTTGAAAAGTTTAGTGATTTTATGAATGAAGTACATAACCAACTTGGCAAAAGTATTAAGGAACTTCATTATGATCGACGTGGAGAATACTTGAACTAACCGTTTGAGGGCCTTCTCTGAGCCTATGGAATTGTATCACAATGGACTCCATCTAGAACACCACAGCATAATGGTGTATCAGAAAGAAGGAATCACACATTACTAGATATGGTACACTCTATGATGAGTTTTGCCAATCTTCTTACTTCCTTCTTGGGACATGCTCTATAAACCGTAGTGTTAAAACTCAATCGAGTACCATCAAAATCAGTTCAAAAGATGCGATATGAGATATGGTTTGGGAAACGTCCCGATGTGTTTTATGAAAATTTGGAGGGTGTGAAGCTTATGTCAAGAAAATGTTTCCTGAAAATCTCAAGCCCGAATTGGATAAATACTATTTCAGTGGATATCCCAAGGAAACTAGGGGAACTACTTTTATACTCCATTTGTCAACAAAGTGTTTGTGGCCAGGACTGGTATATTCCTTAAGAAGGAATTGATTTCCAAAGGAACCAGTGGGGGGAAGAAGAAGTCAAAGAGATTCAAGACCAACAAGAAAACATTAAACCAGTTGAGGTATAGGAGGAACATGAAGACTCACAAATTGTTGTGGAATCTCAAATTCTTAATGTGACACATGAACCTCGTAGATCTAGTAGTACATGCCTTGAACTTGAGAGATTTGGATATCTTTTGACTCAAGAAGGCAGTGAGTTCATCATAGATGATGAGCCAACAACCTATCTAGAAGCTATTGAGGGACCAGAGTATGAGAAATGGCTTGAAGCCATGATATTTGATATGGAATCCATGTATGCCAACAAGGTATGAACCTTGGTGGAACCACTAGAAGGGGTAAAACCCATAGGGTGCAAGTGGGTCTTCAAGAAGAAGACCAACATGAATAGTAAAGTACAAACCTATATGGGTAGATTGGTTGCAAAGGGTTTTAGACAAGTTCAAGGTGTTGAATATAACAAAACCATTTCTCCACTGGCCATGGTCAAGTCCATCAGGATCATGCTTGCAATTGCAACTTATCACGATTAAGAGATTTGGTAGATAAATGTTAAAACAACATTCCTTAATGGGAATCTTCTTGAGGATGTGTATATGACACAACTTGAGGGTTTTATCAATCCAAAAGATGAAAATAAAGTTTGTAAGCTACAAAGGTTAATCTATAGATTGAAGTAAGCATCTCAGTGCTAGAATCTTCATTTTGATGAGACAAACAAAGAGTTTTGATTCGTTCAAACTGAAGATGAACCTTGTGTGTACAAGAAGGTTGGTGGGAGCATGGTAGTATTCCTCATATTATATGTAGATGACATACTATTAATGGGGAGTGACATCCATACTTTTCAATAGGTAAAGACATGGCATGGAAATACATTCTCTATGAAATAATTGGGAGAAGCATCCTACTTCTTGGAGGTAAAGATCTGTAGAGATAGATCAAGAAGGATTCTTGGAATAAGTTAGAGAACTTACATCGACAAAGTGTTGAAGAGGTTCAAAATGGAGAAATCAAATAGAGGAAACATGCCCATTCTACATGGGGTTACATCTATAAAGTTCAATGTCCCCATTCTTGTGAAGAAATAGAGCACATGATTATGATTCAATATGCGTCGACAATTGGATCTATCATGTTTGCGATGTTGTGCATCCGTCCCAGTGTCTCGTAAACTTTGAGCTTGATGAGAAGATATCAATCAGATCCATATGATGCTCACTGGACATCCATCAAGAATATCTTGAAATAATTGAGAAGAACTAAGGATCATTTCTTGGTCTACGACAGATATGAAGAGTTGGTGGTAAGAGGTTACACTAATGCAAACTTCTAGACTGACAAAGACGACTATAAATCACGATCAAGATTTGTGTTTCACCTAAACAACCAAGTTGCAAGTTGGAAGAGTTCTAAGCAAGAACAATTACTGATTCTACAATAGAGGTTGAGTATATTGTTGTGTTAAATGTAGGAAAGGAAGTTGTTTTGATCAAGAATTTCATTTCTAAACTTGGAGTCATTCTAAGCATCAGTGATGCACTCGAACTACTATACTGTGACAACAATGGAGCTATTGCACAAGCTAAGGAACCCAGATCAAATAAGCATTCCAATCATATATAAAGTTGGTTCCATCTCATATGAGAGATCTTACAATGAGGAGATGTAATAATTTGCAGAATACCAACTGAGAGCCACATTGCTAACCCCTTGACAAAGGCACTTTCACAGCAGAAGCATGATGGTTATGTTAGGTCACTTAGAATAAGATTTGTGGGTGACTGGCTCTAAGTGCAAGTGGGAGTATGTTGGTGTTTATACTCAGAGAGCTAATTATATGATGATTGTAATGGTATAACTTGTAAATGATTTGATTATTGATAAAGGTAAGCTTCCAATTTATACTGTTTGTTTAGTTATGTGATAATGAAATAATATAATATATGTCTAAATAGTGATATTACTCAATGATGTATAAATTCAAATTTAGGACCTGAACAATGAGATCATATAGATGTTAAGAGTATATACATTCTTACTATGACCCTGATTGGTTGTTATTGTCGAAGGTAGATAGACAACAAATAATACATAAGATTAGAGTGTGAGTTGGTCAATGATAGAATCTCATTATTCATGATATGGTGATATCAAATCAAGCACACATACACATGTTAGAGAACAATGTATCAGACAGACCCATCATAAGAGTGATACAAGTAAACCTTAAGTAGGCAAGTCACAATCACATCTTGTACCGATGGTGGTGTTTGTGCTTCTTAAGACCTAAAATCACTGCACTCATCGCATGTCGTTGAGGACGCTTTGACATCATCAAAAGCAATCCTAAATCATGGGTTGTCATAAAGGTGATGATTGCATAATAATGAGGATGACTGCTCCATGCCTCTAGTTCAATTTATGTATCAGTGATAAAGGAACTATACAAACACTATAACACCATACATAGATTGTAGGTTGAATTTGTTCTCCAATTTTCCATTTACTTAGTTAGCAATGATGTGTGACTAAACACCACATAAGAACCCAAAATAATATGTATATATATATATATATGTGCATATATATACATATATATGTATATATATACATATATATGTATATATATATATATATATATATATATGTATATATATACATACATATATACATATATATGTAAATATGTATACATACATATATACATATATATGTATATATCTATATATGTATATATACATATATATGTATATATGCATACATACATATATACATATATATGTATATATGTATGTATACATATATACATATATATGTATATATGAATATATGTATATATATATTTATACATATACATATATATATATATATATATATTAAAATTACATGTGTCGCCCTAAAAGTGAGTTTTGATGGTGAATGTGTAGTGTGGTTATGTCCAATACCCTTTATCTTTGCATGGTGGTTGTGTATTTTATATCTCGGTCTGTGTACCAAGCCTCTCATTTATCTTCCCAATGTAAAAGTATTATTCTTTTCTACCTTTTCTCCCCTTGAATGTAACTTGAGGTTTCTCTATAATGTAATAGTAGGATGGTTTATTTTCTTATTACGACAAAGAAGAAGATGCTTCACACTAGGCCAATTGATCGTCTCAGAGGCAAACTGATCGGCTTGAGAACCGAGAAGGACCAAGGAGGATGAGCCGACCCAATCAACTAGCAGATTTGATCGATTGACTAGAGGATATAGAAGATGGTGGAATGATGGCCAGATGAATGGTGTGAAGACCAACAGAATGTCTAGGAGGAAAGACGACCAGTTTAAGGGTTGAACCGATCGACCTAGATTGGCAAAGCACATATATTCCTCAATAATAGGCTTTTGCATGTGTTGCAGACCCTAGGTTGTGGTAATTCCTTGTGCTCCAAGGAATTACATTAGAATGACCACAAACATCACTCTTTTTATTGCATATTTTCACAGTGGGTTTTAGCGTGTACAAGATATGTACTATATATATATGGTGATTGGTTAATGTATATGTATTATAAAAAATCCCTCAATATAATATTAAGTCTAAGATGATTTCCATACGAAGCACACATGAAAAGTTTGATCGATCAAGCATAAGTATGCCCTAGCATGGTGCACCGTCTATCTCATGGAAGTGTGATGGTAGATATGTGGGTATGCCCTAGCAGGGTGCATACTCTATCATGTTGACTTATGGGTCAGACTTAACTAGGTGACCTTAATAGGATTAAGTGCCTAGAATCATACAGATGGATCATAGCAAGGAGTTGTGCATACCATCTATCCAAGAATTGCATAAGATGTAATTGACGAATGTTGCCTACCTTTATAATTAGTCATGAGCGCCAATGTTAGTTGGGCATTGACTGAATTGTTTTGGAACTTAGCCCACTGGAGGATTGTATGCTGCAATCTTTCAAATTAGTAGTGAGGGCAACCAGTTTGAACAAAATAGTGGGAGAATAGTTAATTAAAGGCCTAACTAATATTGACTTTTCAAGTCAAAAATGGTTTTTGAGCGCAAATTTTTCTCTTATAGAATCAAATGGAAAAAACAATCATTGCAACCAAACAAATTAAATAAGATTTATTTCCATAACTAGTCCAGGACCTTGAGAAGTATTTTGCATGATCTTGAAACACCAGTGCCATTATCTACTCCATATTTGCCTAATACATACATGGATGCTTCTTTGAAGTATGGAAATGATTGTGTAGACATCAAGAACCTTATGTTGGGTTGTATGAAATATGAATTGCATAAACACCATGATAACCATGAAAGGTATAATGTATCTAAGGTGTTGTTTGAGTGCAAACTGACATAGAGAGATCCAGTAGAGCCTCATGTGCTCAATATGATTGGGCATATAAAGCATCTAGAGAGACTAGGATTTCCTTTAGGTCATGAGTTGGACATGAATATGATTTTGCAATGGTAACCTAAATCATATAGCCAGTTTATCAAGTGTTATTACTTGAGTAACATGGATAGACCACTATCCGATTTGCTTGACATCTTGATAAGTATCGAAGAACAAATGAAGATGGACAAATCTGTGACAATGACCAGCAAAGTTGGGTCCAATGGAAAAAAGCAAGGCCAAGACGCATTATGTGGATAGGCTAAAGTCCAAGTCTTCTGCACTCAAACTAAGGAGAAGGATAAGGGAACCTTGGAAGATGAAGAAAGGGATTGATATCTCTACTTCTAGTATATACATTATTGAGGTTAACTTTACTACTTGTTCATCATGGGTACTAGATACCGGATGTGGATCACATATTTTCTCAATGCGAGTTAAAATGAACTATCTAAAAAGAAGTAAACCTTTAGAGAAAGGTGAGGTTGAAATGCTAGTTGCAAATGGCACGAGAGTTTTAGCCAACACAGTTGGAACCTATGAGTTATCTATACCAAGTGGGCTTGTAATATATTTAGAGAACTACTAATACATACCTTCCATTGATAGGAACATCATATTTGTATCTTCTTTGGACAAGAACGAATTTGAATTTCTTATAAAGAATGGAAGATATTCTATTAGTAAAGATGGGATCTTTTATGGCAGTTCCCCTGTGTCTTATGGTCTATACTTGATAGATCTAGAGACAGGCGTATATAATGTAAATACCAAAAGACAAAAACTCAATGCCTCAAACCAAACATACCTTTGTCATTGTTGTCTAGGGAACATAAGCAAGAAACGCATATCTAGACTCCACAAAGATGGTTATATGGACTCTTTTGATTTTGAATCAATAGGTATACATGAATCTTGTTTGTTGGGCAAGAAGGCCAAGACTCTCTTCACTAGAAATAGTGAGAGGGATAGTGATCTATTAGGACTCATACATAGTGATGTGTGTGACCCTTTTAGTAAAAAAATCTAGAGTTGGTTATCAATACTTCATTACTTGCATTGATGACTTTAGTAGGTATGGCTATGTTTACTTGATGAGACATAAGTCCTAAAATCTTGAAAATTTTAGAGAGTTTATAAATGAAGTACATAACCAACTTGGAAAAAGTATTGAGGAACTTCATTCTGATCGAGGTGGAGAATACTTGAAATAAGAGTTTGAGGACCTTCTGTGAGCCTATGAAATTGTATCACAATGGACTCCACCTGGAACACCACAGCATAATGGTGTATCAGAAAGAAGGAATCACACATTACTAGATATGGTGCACTCTATGATGAGTTTTACCAATCATCCAACTTCCTTTTGGGGATATGCTCTACAAACTGCAGTGTTTACACTCAATCAAGTACCATCAAAATCGATTGAAAAGATGCCATATTAGATATGGTTTGGGAAACACCCTGATGTGTCTTTTATGAAGATTTTGGGGTGTGAAGCTTATATCAAGAAAATATTTTTTGAAAAGCTCGGGCCCAAATAGGATAAATGTTATTGCATTGGATATCCCAAGGAAACTAGGGAATACTACTTTTATACTCTATCTGTCAACAAAGTGTTTGTGGCTAGGAGTGGTATATTCTTTGAGATGGAATTTATTTCCAATGCAACCAGTGAGATGAAAGTAGAATCAAAGAGGTTTGAGACCAACAAGAAAACATTAAACCAGTTGAGGTATAGGAGGAACAAGAAGACTCACAAATTGTTGTGGAATCTCAAATTCTTAATGTGACACATGAACCTCATAGATCTAGTAGGATATGCCTTGAACTTGAGAGATTTGGATATCTTGTGCCTCAAGAAGACGGTGAGTTAGTCATAGATGATGAGACAACAACCTATCTAGAAGCTATTAAGGGACCAAAGTCTGAGAAATGGCTTGAGGCCATGATATTTGATATGGAATCCATGTATGCCAACAAGTTATGGACCTTGGTGGAACCACCCGAAGGGGTAAAACCAATAGGGTGCAAGTGGATCTTCAAGAAGAAGACAGACATGGATAGTAAAGTACAAACCTATAAGGGTAGATTGGTTGCAAAGAATTTTAGACAAGTTCAAGGTGTTGACTATGATGAAACCTTTTCTCCACTGGCCATGGTCAAGTCCATTAGGATCATGCTTGCTATTACAGCTTATCATGACTATGAGATCTTTGGTAGATAAATATTAAAACTACATTCCTTAATGGTATTTCTTCTTAAGGATGTGTATATGATACAACTTGAGGGTTTTATCAATTCAAAATATGTAAATAAAGTATGTAAGCTACAAAGGTTAATCTATAGATTGAAGCAAGCAT
The DNA here is from genome assembly GCA_963693085.1 of Alisma plantago-aquatica. NCBI lineage: Eukaryota > Viridiplantae > Streptophyta > Magnoliopsida > Alismatales > Alismataceae > Alisma > Alisma plantago-aquatica. Next base: position 941,271,396 of record OY856410.1, on the reverse strand, counting down.
CTCAGAGCTAGAATCTTCATTTTGATGATACATACAAAGAGTTTGGCTTTGTTCAAAATGAAGATGAACCTTGTGTGTACAAGAAGTTTGGTGGGAGCATGGTAGTATTTGGTGCGCTCCCGCTCGAGGGTTACAACACCGGCCAACTAGGGTGGCCGAGTGCAATCCACGAGGTCGGGAGGCACGGGATGATGGATGGGATCCTTGCTTTCGAAATTTATATGGTCCCAAATCAAGTCTATCACTAAAACTAAAACAATGCGCCCGCAAGCGTACGGGGTACTGTTGTAGTATAGATCAAAGGCAAGATGCGGGGTCGAACCGCGGAGATAGAGGGGGCGCTAGAGTTAGAAAGCGTGAGCTATGTTCCTTATGCAGAGCTTAGGGTTTTTAGGGTTTGAAGGTTTGTTTGATTGATTAAGCTAAACGAGCAAGTAGGAAAAGCAATGTGAAACTAAGTTATCAAAAGACTAAATTAGCAATCTGAGTTAACAAGCTATCTAAACAAGAGCAAGAACAGACTATACTAGACTAAGCAAGCAACTAGCAATTGGGAACCTAAGTTAACCAATAATCAAGATCAAAAACCTAAATTACCACTTAGCTAACAAAACTAGGCAATTAACTAAGTTAACTAAAGAAAATGAACTACACTAGCATTAACAAACAAACTAGGCAATTAGGGTTTTAAGCATTTAGATGAAGGAGGTGGGCCGTTTGGGAATGTGACCTTGACATTAGTTGGGGGATGTCACCGTAATAAGCAATTAGCATATCTCATTCTAGATTACCAAACCAAACAACGAGGTGGGTGCTATGAGAATGTACCCTAAGCTACTAATTGGAGAACTAGGGTTAGGTGTAATTCTCATAGGACGTACCAAGTCTAGGTCTCTAGGATAAGTGGTATTAGTCAATTGAGGACCAAGGGAAAGGATGGGAGTAGAGATGAGGGTATTTGACCTCATGCTACTAGCCACCTCAACCTTTAGGAAATCCTAGGCAATTGCACTAATCACACTTATACTAGTCACTTAGAACTCACATTTGCATGTAGGAAGGAGGTGATTATGTAGGAAGATAGGGGGCTAGCTAGGGATCCGAATTAAGGACCTAGGAGCCAATCCTATGATAGCTACATAGAAACCAAAACATCCTAGAGACAAATGTCTTCAAACACCACAAGGCAAGAAATTAATGTAATTAAACAACAACCACATGCACAAGTAATGGGAAATGAGGTATAAGCAAAGGCAATCATCATAGAAATGAAATATGTTCATTACAAATTATATTCCCCCAACATGGTATCAAAGTCACATTTTTGCCCCAAACAGCCCACCCAAGGGGGCTTAGCTATACATGATCAAAACTGAAACAAAGGAGAAGGGGAAGAGAGTAGGAAACGCCATGGATGCTTGATGAAGCTTGATCTTGTCACCTCCTTGCTGCCAGCCACGAGCCTCCTCCTCCAAGGCCGCCCAAGAGCATGGAAATGGTGGAATGGATGGATAGAAAGCTAGAGAAACTAGGTTTCTATGGTGGAAATGAGTGGAAAGTGGATGGGAATAGGGTTGAATGCAAGGAAATAGGTAGATTGGAGCAAAGGATGCAATGGCAGCAGCTAGGGTCGGCTAGGAGTGCCTCTTTTCCAGCCCTAGAAGCAACTAGTGCTTATATAGGAGCTAGGGTTAAGTGGGGGTAGAATAGGAATAACAGTGGAAAGTTATGTAGGGTATGTGATCACCACGGTCGTGGTGGGTGTGCCACGGACGTGGTGAGGGTAGTGGGGGACGACCGTGGGGTGGTGAACACGGTCGTGGGGTGAAGGCAATGGTGAAAAAGCAAAGTAGGGTGGTGGCCACGGCCGTGGCGGAGTGCCACGGTCGTGGTGGGTAGCATGCACCACGGCCGTGTTGGGTAACATGGCCGTTTTGGAGGAGTCGGGCTGACCGTGGGGAGGGGCCACAGGCGTCTTGATCAGCATCGGCCACGGTCGTGGCGAAATGGCCACAGTCGTGGCTTTGTGGGCAACTTCCCTGTTGGAAACTGATTTTTCACAATTTAATTCCCACGACCGTGGCAGGGTGCCACGGCCGTGTTCTCTTCTACTGACCACGACCGTTCTGATGGCCACGGCTGTGGTGTCTTCAAGGGCCACAGTCGTGGCAGGCGGCCACGGCCGTGGGATTCTGTGGATTTCCCTGTTGCAGCCTGTTGGAATTTGGCAATAAAGCCACGACCGTGGTATTGGAGCCACGGCCGTGGTGAGGCTTGACTTCTTGATTTTGCTTCTTACTTTGTCAATTTCGGATGTCTTTGCTCGGGGATGATTCTTGGCCACTGGAGGTAGGTTGAGGGAGAGTTTGGGGCCTTCTTTGGGTTCCTCCCTCTCTCTCGTCCATCTAAGCATGGTCCAAGTACCTGAAAAACAGTGCAAAGACCATCCATAAGCGTATTTGCAATGATACTCATATTGGGGAGAATAACCTGTAATTCTAATGCATTTGAATGTGATAAAAGTATAAAATGACATGAGATACAGCCCTAGAATAGGGTTGGATCACCACGCCAAACTTGAAACATACTTGTCCTCAAGTATGCTCCAACTCAATCTCTTTTCCATTTTCCATAATCAAAAGGTATGACAAATACAATATGATGGGTGACAAATGCTAAATGGGATCAATGGTGACTAGGTACATGCAAATCACTTCCCTCCTCTTCTACTTTCACAAACCAACCATGAAGGGAGCACAGAGCACAAGAACTTCGCATATAATGCATGGATTGCACAAGTTATCAATATCTCATCCATAAGGTTCCGGGTAGACCGTTTCATGATGATGTTAATCGCCGATGACTAGGAGTGTCGTTTCACCTTCATGCCTTCAACCTTATGCTTCAAGTTATGCCAAATGACCCACATGGCTACGGAAAAGGGATAAAGTGAGCTAGGTTTAATGTTTCCTAGCTCCATGGGTATGAAAAGAGAAGAAAGGGTTGCGGTAAGGTTTGGAGTGTTTTTACACACTCATCTTTTCTTTATTTGAATGCTCTTAAATAGGAGCATCCTCTTATTTTATTTTGTTTTTCTTTTTCTTTCCTTTTTCTTGCCCTTGGTGTAGATATGGCATATGGTAGATAGAGTGAAGCGGGGAGATAAAGATGTGGCCACCCCAAACTTTTGGAGGTGGCCACGGCTAATATGTGCACTTTGGCATCTTTTAATGAGGCAGAGAAGTATAAAGATGATGAAAGAGTGGTCGGGTCAAAGAAGGGTCACTTGGCATAATCTTCCACATAAGGTCTCCTACATGAAAACTAGTCTGATACTTCACCATAGATATCACATCACATGAATGAACCAAATGAAATCCATATATCAATCAAGTAACTCCACAAACATTAAACGTTCTATGCTTGCTCGGATCAGAATTCAATCAATCCAACACATTCCCAAGGGAGGTGACGAGCATGTAAGAAGTCACTCGTTGATACCACATAGCACTTTATCATAGCATATCATCTTATATTTGTCAAATATGAACAATTTCATTCAATATGGTAAATATTGAGTCAAAACACGCTTTTTGGACAAGAAACATCAAATCTAGGCAAAATTGGCCAAAAATGTGTCACATTGTAGTAAATCACATTCAAACACAATTTTAGGTAAAAATCAAGTAAATCCTAGATAAAGCATGCAAAAATTAGCAAAAACCTACATGAGATGCAATGCATGGCTGAAGAAGCAAAAATTTAAAAATACTCAAAAATGCAGAAATGAACTACATGCTATGCAACAAAATCAGAAAAACTAAACTAGATGGCAGAGGTGATATCAAAATGACAAAAAGAGAAAAGGAGTGATGCATACCGCCCTATCCACCCCAAACTTTAGAATCATGCTGTCCTCAGCATGAAACTATAGCTTAGGGAAGATAGGGGAAGAATCAAGGCTGTGGTGGCTATTGTGGCATCTGAGGAGGATCCAGAGGGGGAGCTGAGTCTGGAGCCGAGCTGGAAGGAGGGTGCTGATAGTAGTGCCCCCAGTAGTCATCCTGGGGTGGAGGATACGCTTGTGGATGTCCAGCTATACCACCCCAAAAGTCTGCACCCCATTCGGGGTTTCGTGCTGCTTGGGCATGCTGGTATTGGTACAAGTGGTTGATCTGGTAATGCATTTGCTGTTGATCTTGCCACATGTACTGCTGGACAAGCTGCATGTCACATTGAGTCTTCTGAATACTCTCAAGGTGCGCCTGGATGGTAGCCATGTCATAGGCATTCCCTGAGGGTGGCTGCAGCTGGGATGTCCCCTCATCCCTCCTTTTAGTTCTTCGGGGCTGCCTTGCTTCTTCTACTTCATGTTCCTGCCCTTGTACATTTGATTCAGCAACGTCTTCTTGTACGGCAGCGGCTCCCCTAGTATACGACTCTCTCGGGTGGTCTAGCTGCCATGCCATCAATTTTTCCCTCAACCTGTCGCCAGGTCCCAATACGGAAATAAGGGGTTCTACGTGATAAGGCAGCTCAAGCTCAAACTCCTGCACACTTGTAGTCAAATAAAACATTCTTTTATCTTTCATTTTTATGGTGTGCGAACGCGTCAGATAGTTGAGGTCAACAAGTTCTGCCTCAATCGTGTCTTGTGCCCCCGAGAGATCATATCCCAACGCTAGTGCAATAGAAGTCACAAACCCACCCATGACAAAGGGTTTTGTGCTCTTGTAGGGTATGGACTTCATGTGATCAATCAAAAGAACTCCAAAGTCAATGTACTTCTTGTGGTGCATACTGATCAAGAAAATCATATCCTTTTGGGAGATGGAGCCTTGATTATCGTGCCTCCCCACAATAGTGTTCGCCACGACCTTCTGCACATAGCGCATCAGCGGGTTACATATAGCAGTAGTTTTTGATCTACCCGCGTAGTAGTCCTCTTTGCCCGTGAATTTCTTCCAGTAATATGCATAGTCCAGAGTGCCGTCTCTCTCTACCATGCCGTCATCTAATTTCATGGCTTCTTCAGGATTAGAGGCGAAGATAGCATTCATCTCAGTGGAAGTGAGGGTGTGCATGTTGCCCATCATGGCAAATCTGAGTGCATCACAACCCCTCACTTTTGTCTTCTCCTGAGTGGCAAAGAATTCTTGGGTCAATGTGGGATATGTAGGTTGGGGTGTGAAAAGAACGCCCCACAACCCAATTGTCTTCAATCCCATTTCCACTATCTCCTTGATTCCAAGATCCTCGATGGTCTTCTCACAACCAAACCTGGAGGCGACGACTCGCCTTGTCATGCACTCGGGGTAAATGAGATGAGCCTTCTTTTGCCTGTGTCCTCTTCCGTAGGACACTCCCGCCTGTGCTTTGCCCAGGGTTCTTTCTCTGTCTGCCTCCAAAAATGTCACGACATCTTCTCCTTCCAGTTCCAGCTCCACCTCTTCCTCCTCGCTATCTTGTTCTTCCTCCATCGCATATGATTGCGACCCTGAGCTGGTATCAAAATTGTACCAGTGGGCCGAATGCTCCTCGTCATGCTGCAATTGCCGCGAGGGTTGCGGCTGCCCACCACGCCTCGCCGTCACCTGAGACGTCGAGTGGCGGGGTGGTGTGGGCTTTTGAGGCAGCCTAGATGAGGATGGTGCCGCTTTTGATTTTGGGTTTCTCTTCGCGGCCACCGGCTCGAGTTCATAAATAAAGTTGTCCAAGTCGACCTCCATGGACTCCTCCTCTTCTTCGTCCTCCCCCTCGTAGGTAGCGTCTGTGATATGGTGGCTATCGGATGAGCGGGTGTGTGATCCGCTCACCGATTGCGACCGGTGGAGGGAGTGATGGGCGAAAGCGGTGGGTGATGGGGTGTGGGATGGAATGGACACCTTGGAGGAGGCATTTTTAGAACGCCGCTTCCCTCCGATGATGATGTTCGTCCCCTTGGCTAAGGCTTTCCCAAACTTCTTCATGGTGAGGATGGAAGTGGAAGTGGTGTTAGGAGGGGAATTTTCAGATTTGGTGGAGAAGGTGGTGTGGGTGTGGTTTTATGGGTGGACAAGAAGGATAGTGGTATACAGATGATGGTTATATGATTAGTGGTGGATTTGGGCGAGAACGGAGGGGTTTTTGTGGAGGTTTTGTGTGGGGGGGGTTGTTGGGTAGAATGGAGATGGAAATGGAGATGGAGGTGCGATTGGGAGAGATTGGACGGTGGGAATGGGAGAGGGAGGGCTGGGGATCGATTTGGGGTGAATTAGGGATCAAAAGGAGGTGGATTTGGGGGTTAGGGGTGACCAACGGGGGAGCTCAAGGTCGTTTTCCGCCGCCACGGACGTTTTCTGGAGGTGGAAGACTAAAGAATGAGGGGGAGGGTCGTTTTTGGACACTTAAAAGTATATTTTTTTTTCTGAGCTGGGTCCAGCCACGGTCGTGGCGGAGGGCCACGGTCGTGGCCAGGGTTGGGTAGCACGGCCGTGGCGGGTGCCACGGTCGTGTTGTCGATGAAGAACTCCCCAGTCTGACCTTTCCACGGTCGTGGTGGCCCGCCATGGTCGTGGCTCTGTCCTCAAGCCACGGTCGTTGTCGACTTGCCACGGTCGTGGCTGATCTTCGAAACAACCTGTAACTTCGGCCAAAATGCAGCAATAACTCCCACGGCCGTGGTCGTTTCCCACGGTCGTGGCCAGCCTTCTTTAACACGGCCGTGGTGGGGACCACGGTCGTTGGCACTCTCCATCGCCACGGTCGTGGCAGCTCACCACGGTCGTGGCCGATCTTCAAAACAACCTGTAACTTTGGTCAATTTGGTGCTTTAATTCCCACGGCCGTGGCATAGAGCCACGGTCGTGTTTGGCCGCCTGTGCCACGGTCGTGGTCCAGCCCCACGGCCGTGGTGGATTTGTCTTTTCAATTTTCAAACTTCAAAACATGATATTTTGGTTTTAATGACCACGATTAACTTCTAGATCCTCTCTCTCTGATGTCTATCACCTGCCATCATCAAAACTCAAACAAAAACTGTAAAGCACAAGTATGCGTGTGTGTATTTGTGTAAAACAAAACTAACGTATCAAAAGGAGGGTTGAGAGTCTCAAACGATGTGGGTTGCCTCCCACTAGCGCTAAATTTACCGCCTTCAGCCAGGCTTATTGATTGTTGTGCTCCTTCATTTCTTTGGAACTTTCAAGAGATCTTTGTAGTAGATCCCTCTCTCATCCTCATCTAAGCATTACTCTTCATCAAATTCTTCTTCTACCAGCATAACAACATCAAAGTCTTGGTTGGCCTTGTTCGGGCCGACTTCAACGACAGGTTTCAGCCTTTTCCCATTAACAGTGAATTCCTTAGCTCCTTCTTTTGCACAAATGATCACTGCTCCGGATGGGTACACCTTCTTGACAAGGTAAGGACCTTCCCATCTAGAAGGAAGCTTTCCGGGGAAGAACTTCATCCTTGAATTGTACAGCCATACCCATTTGCCGGGCTCAAACTCTTTCTTCTTTATGATCTTGTCATGTAGAAACTTGGTTCTTTCCTTGTAGTTCTTTGACATTTCATAGGCTTCATGTCGCATCTCTTCTAGCTCATGCAATTGAAACTTTCTTCTCATTCTGGCACTCTCTTCATTAAAGTCCATCCTCTTCAAGGCCCACAGCGCCTTGTGTTGCATCTCAACCGGCAAATGGCAACTCTTACCATGGACAAGCTTGAACAGTGTAGTGCCAATCGGGGCTTTATATGCAGTCCTATATGCCCATAAAGCTTCATTGAGTCGAAGTGACCAATCCTTACGGTCCGGTCGCACCGTCTTCTCCAAAATGAGCTTTATCTCCCGATTTGACAACTCAACTTGACCACTCGTTTGAGGGTGGTAAGGAGTAGCTACACGATGGTTCACCCCATGTCTCTTTAGCAGTCCTTCAAAAGTGTGGTGAATGAAATGACTCCCGCCATCACTAATCACATCCCTTGGAACACCAAAACGGCTAAAGATGTTGGATCTCACAAAATCACACACCACTTTATGATCATTTGTCCTTGTTGCCACAACCTCAATCCATTTTGATACATAGTCTACGGCGACCAAGATGTAGAAATACCCGAAAGAAGGGGGGAAAGGACCCATAAAGTCGATCCCCCAAACATCAAACACTTATACCACCAAGATAGGTGACAAAGGCATCATGTCCCTCTTGGAGATAGTGCCCACTTTTTGGCACTTGATGCAACTCTTACAAAAGTCATGAGCATCTTTGAACAATGTTGGCCAGTAGAATCCACATTGAAGAACTTTGGTGGCCGTGCGTTTCCCTCCAAAATGGCCTCCACACACTCCGGAATGGCACATAGATAAGACCTCTTGCTGCTCCATCTCCGGAATGCACCTCCTAATGAGTTGGTCCGGGCAATATTTAAAGAGGTGAGGGTCATCCCAAATGTAGTTCTTTACCATAGCAAACAATCTCTTGCTTTCCTCTCTTGTCCACATGCTCGGTATCCTCCCACTAGCCAGGAAATTCACTATGTGCTTGTACCATGGCTTTTGGACAGATGAGACAAAGAGGAGTTGTTCATGTGGCATTGTCTCTTTGATTGGACTTGTCACATCAAAAGGTCCATCAAGACGGGAGAGATGATCTGCAGCACCATTTTCTATTCCTTTCTTATCCACAATTTCTATGTCAAATTCTTGGAGCAACAAAATCCATCGGATCAGCCTTGGCTTTGAGTCTTTCTTGGACATGAGATACTTCAGCGCAGCATGGTCCGTGTAGATTGTCACTTTGTTTTGCAAGAGATACGGCCGAAACTTGTCAAGAGCGAAGATCACCGCAAGAAACTCTTTCTCGGTATTCGTATAGTTTCTTTGAGCATCGTCTAACGTTTTACTTGCATAATAGATAGCATGAGGAATTCGGCCAATGCGTTGACCCAGCACAGCCCCCACCGCCATATCGGATGCATCCGTCATGATCTCGAACGGCAATGAGAAATTTGGGGGCTGCATGATAGGAGCAGAAATAAGCCTCTCTTTTAGATGATTGAAGGCTTCAGCACATTTGTCATCAAACTGAAATTCAACATCTTTCTCAAGTAATCGACAGAGTGGTCTTGAGATTTTGCTAAAGTCCTTGATGAAACGCCGGTAGAATCTTGCATGTCCCAAGAAAGATCAAACATGTCTTACGGTCGAAGGAAAGTCGAGTGTAGAAATAAGGCCCACCTTGGCCTTGTCAACTTCAATCCCATCTTTCGAAACTCGGTGTCCCAGAACTATACCCTCAGGCACCATGAAGTGGCTTTTCTTCCAAGAAAGAACCAGATGAACTTTCACGCATCTCTCGAGGACGGCAGCCAAGTGTAGCAAACATTCATCAAAAGTTTTCCCGAAAACTAAAAAATCATCCATGAAGACTTCAAGTGATGAATCGAGCATGTCAGCGAAGATTGAGGTTACACATCTCTGGAAAGTGGAAGGGGCATTACACAGTCCAAATGGCATTCTCCGATAGGCAAATGTACCATTTGGACAAGTGAATGTCATTTTTTCCTGGTCCGCCGGATGCACACCAATCTGAAAATATCCCGAGTACCCATCAAGAAAATAGTAGAAGCTCTTCCCAGCCAATCTCTCTAGAATCTGATCAAGAAAAGGAAGTGGGTAGTGATCTTTCTTTGTCTTTTCATTGAGCTTCCGGTAATCCACGCACATTCTCCACTTTGATTGCTCTCTCACCGGCATAAGCTCACCATCGACATTTTCTACAACTGTAATCCCGCCCTTCTTGGGCACAACTTGGATGGGACTCACCCACGTACTGTCAGAAATGGGATAGATGATCCCTGCATCGAGAAACTTTACAACCTCTTGAGTTACAACGTCCTTCAACTTTGGATTTAGCCTTCTTTGCATTTGACGGGTCGGTCTCGCATCTTCTTCTAAGTATATCCGATGCACACAAATGGAGGGGTCAATCCCTCTCAAGTCAGCAATAGACCATCCAATGGCTTGGATGTTCTTCCTTAAGACTTCCATCAAGGCATCTTCTTGTTCAGGAGAAAGAATGGAGGAAATGATCACCGGGAGGGTGTCATTTGAGCCAAGGAAAGCGTACTTCAATCCTTCAGGAAGTTTCTTCAGCTCAAGAACTGGAGGTGCTTCAAGGGAGTTCTTCAAAGGTGCAGAAATAGAGGGGAGGTCCTGGCTTGCAGCCACTAAGGCTAGCCCGCACTCTTCATCATCCTCATCATCGTCGTCAGGGAACTCAACAATTGGTTCAAGACCTCTACCTTGAGTAGCAGTTTCAATCCACGCAGGTAGGAACTCTTCAACAATCTCATCTAGGCATTCCACCAAATAACAATCTTCTTCGGTGGCCCCTATCACTTCGGCTGTCGTAGAAGACTTGAAAATGTTCAACCTGATCTTCATGTGCATGAATGTAACATACATGGTCCTCATCCTCACATGGATCACGGCATCAGTTGTGGCTAAGAAAGGTCTCCCCAAGATGATTGGTACCTTTCTAGCTTCCCTTTCCATATCAAGAATGATAAAGTCGGCTGGGAAGAAGGCAGAAGTATCCTCATCAAGACGGACCAACACATCATCCACACGCCCTCTAGGCGTCTTCACAGATCGGTCGGCCAACTGTAGGGTGCAATGGGTTGGCCTCAACTCTCCCATTTGGAGCTCAGCAAACAGATCATACGGCATCAAGTTTACACTAGACCCCAAGTCAAGAAGAGCCTGGTCTATGTGATGTGCCCCGATGTAGCACGAGATGATTGGAGCACCGGGGTCTTTTCTTTTCCGGGGGATGGTGTGTTGGAGAATGGAACTCACTTGCTCAGTGAGCTTGATCTTCTTAGGCGTCCTCCCTGTTGTCTTTCTCTTGAAGGTGCACAGTTCTTTAAGGAACTTTGCATAGGACGGAATTTGCTTGACTGCATCTAGAAGAGGTACATTGATTTTCACTTGCTTGAAGATCTCCAAGATATCATCTGCATGCTTCTTCTTTTTCTTTGCAGCAGAAGGTTCCTCAAGTGCATCAGGATATGGCGGGAGTTGGGATCCCAAGCGGTCCAAATCAACAGTATCATCTACCGGTATCACTGGAATCACAGTATCACTATTTGGCGTCACGGTATCAACACTGCCTCTCATCACAGTATCATCCATCCGCATCTCAGTATCAACCTGCCCTGCCTCGGTGTCATCTCTGCCAACAACTATACCATGGGGTCTCTCCAAAGTCCTACCACTCCTCAATGTAGTCACAGCCTTCACATGCTCATGGGTGGTAGAAGGGGGAGCTTGTGGAGGTGGTTGTGGTTGTTGGGGTGGTGGAGGCCTTTGGTGAGGGGGAATTGGGATTTTAGAGGATGAATTGGGGTTGCGGTTGTTGTTGAGGTGGGGGGTGATATTGTGGAGGTTTTTGTTGGTAAGTATGAGGTGGGGGTGGAGCATATTGATAATTGAGCGGTGCTTGAGGAGGCGGAGGAGCATATTGAAAAGTCTCATCATTGTTTGGATTCGGCATAGGTTGAGAGGGGAGTCTTCCTTCTTCTCTTCTAGCCAAAGAGAGGGAGATCTGATCCAGCCTCTGCTCAAGACGGCTTATAGATTGGCCATGTGCATTAACATCCTTTTTGACTTCATCAAGGCTTCTTAGCCTTCCAAGAACCTCGTCCTCAAATTTGGAGTTGTATCGTGGCTTCTGCTGCCCCTATCCTTGTCCATCCTCATTTGATTATTTCCACGCAAAATTTGGGTGGTTCCTCCACTCGAGAGTGTAGGATTGGGACATCGGCCCTGGTTGTTGTGGACACCAAAGGAATTTAAGGCGTTAACTTCCTCGTCTACAGTCTCCACAGCCATTGCGGGTTGACTAGAAGAGCCACCCACTTGATTCTTCATCATTTGCATCATATCTGCCATCATTTTCATCATATCGGGGTTGGCGGTGTTGCGTGCGGGAGCCACGGAGGAGGGTGGGGAGGTGTAGTCCCGGCCGCAATGCCCCCCTTTTGTGGAAGCTCGGTGGCGAGAGTTCTCGGCTAGATGCTCAAACAGTGGCCATGAGTCTTCGGGTGGCTTTGCCATGAACGTGCCCCCACAAGAAGAATCTACATTGTTTTGACTCTGCTCCTCAAGCCCAGTGCAAAAGGCCTGAACTAGCTGCCAAAGAGGGACCACGTGGTGAGGGCAGTCACGAAGCAACTTCTGGAACCGCTCCCATGCCTCATGGAAGGGTTCGTTCTCTTTTTGGGCGAAGGATGTGATGCACCTTCTCATGTAGGATAACTTGGCTATCGGAAAGAACTTCTTCAGAAACTCATTCTTTACTTCATTCCATGTGACGAGCTCGGGCCTCGAAACGTACCACTCCTTGGCCTTCTCTTTGAGAGAGAAGGGAAAAAGTGTCCGCCTAATTGAGTCGTCTGTGGCGGCGGGCGTACGGAATGTGGAGCACGTTTCCAAGAATGCATCTATATGGTGATAAGGATTTTCGTTCTCCATTCCGTAGTACGTGGGAAGAAGCCCCAAGAGTGCCGGTGGGATAGAAAACTGCTGTCCGGGCATCTGATCCACCATCGTGGCTATGGGGGAATTGTAGTTCCTCGTCGTGAAATACTCATGAAGCGGACGGTGCGGTGGTGGAGGTGGAACATCCGGTGGTGGGTTGTTTTCGGCCATCTCGGCCCCTCGGTGTAGATTGCGACGCGCTTGACGTCTTCTTCTCCCAATCTCGGGGTTGTAAACCACCAAGTCGGTGCAAGTCGAACGCGTGATGTGCATGCACAACTGTCACCTGCGCAAATCACAAACAAACAACAAAGAGCCAAGTGAGTGAACCAATATGCAAGAGTAACACAAAAAATAAAGAATAGCAATGGTGAGGGCAAAAGGAAAAGCTAAGCTACGCTATCTAACTAGGCCAAGCGCCTCTATTCTCCGGCAACGGCGCCAGAAAGCTTGGTGTGCTCCCGCTAGAGGGTTACAACACCGGCCAACTAGGGTGGCCGAGTGCAATCCACGAGGTCGGGAGGCACGGGATGATGGATGGGATCCTTGCTTTCAAAATTTATATGGTCTAAAATCAAGTCTATCACTAAAACTAAAACAATGCACCCGCAAGCGTACGGGGTACTGTTGTAGTATAGATCAAAGGCAAGATGCGGGGTCGAACCGCAGAGATAGAGGGGGCGCTAGAGTTAGAAAGCGTGAGCTATGTTCCTTATGCAGAGCTTAGGGTTTTTAGGGTTTGAAGGTTTGTTTGATTGATTAAGCTAAACGAGCAAGTAGGAAAAGTAATGTGAAACTAAGTTATCAAAAGACTAAATTAGCAATCTGAGTTAACAAGCTATCGAAACAAGAGCAAGAACAGACTATACTAGACTAAGCAAGAAACTAGCAATTGAGAACCTAAGTTAACCACTAATCAAGATCAAAAACCTAAATTACCACTTAGCTAACAAAACTAGGCAAATAACTAAGTTAACTAAAGCAAATGAACTACACTAGCATTAACAAACAAACTAGGCAATTAGGGTTTTAAGCAATTAGATGAAGGAGGTGGGCCGTTTGGGAATGTGACCTTGACATTAGTTGGGGGATGTCACCGTAATAAGCAGTTAGCATATCTCATTCTAGATTACCAAACCAAACAACGAGGTGGGTGCTATGAGAATGTACCCTAAGCTACTAATTGGAGAACTAGGGTTAGGTGTAATTCTCATAGGACGTACCAAGTCTAGGTCTCTAGGATAAGTGGTATTAGTCAATTGAGGACCAAGGGAAAGGATGGGAGTAGAGATGAGGGTATTTGACCTCATGCCACTAGCCACCTCAGCCTTTAGGAAATCCTAGGCAATTGCACTAATCACACTTATACTAGTCACTTAGAACTCACATTTGCATGTAGGAAGGAGGTGATTATGTAGGAAGATAGGGGGCTAGCTAGGGATCCGAATTAAGGACCTAGGAGCCAATCCTATGATAGCTACATAGAAACCAAAACATCCTAGAGACAAATGTCTTCAAACACCACAAGGCAAGAAATTAATGTAATTAAACAACAACCACATGCACAAGTAATGGGAAATGAGGTATAAGCAAAGGCAATCATAGAAATGAAATATGTTCATTACAAATTATATTCCCCCAACATGGTATCAAAGTCACATTTTTGCCCCAAACAGCCCACCCAAGGGGGCTTAGCTATACATGATCAAAACTGAAACAAAGGAGAAGGGGAAGAGAGTAGGAAACACCATGGATGCTTGATGAAGCTTGATCTTGTCACCTCCTTGCTGCCAGCCACGAGCCTCCTCCTCCAGGGCGCCCAAGAGCATGGAAATGGTGGAATGGATGGATAGAAACCTAGAGAAACTAGGTTTCTATGGTGGAAATGAGTGGAAAGTGGATGGGAATAGGGTTGAATGCAAGGAAATAGGTAGATTGGAGCAAAGGATGCAATGGCAACAACTAGGGTCGGCTAGGAGTGCCTCTTTTCCATCCCTAGAAGCAACTAGTGCTTATATAGGAGCTAGGGTTAAGTGGGGGTAGAATAGGAATAACCGTGGAAAGTTATGTAGGGTATGTGATCACCACGGTCGTGGTGGGTGTGCCACGGCCGTGGTGAGGGTAGTGGGGGACGACCGTGGGGTGGTGAACACGGTGGTGGGGTGAAGGCAGTGGTGAAAAAGCAAAGTAGGGTGGTGGCCACGGCCGTGGCGGAGTGCCACGGTCGTGGTGGGTAGCATGCACCACGGCCGTGTTGGGTAACACGGCCGTTTTGGAGGAGTCGGGCTGACCGTGGGGAGGGGCCACGGGCATCTTGATCAGCATCGGCCACGGTCGTGGCGACATGGCCACGGTCGTGGCTTTCTGGGCAACTTCCCTGTTGGAAACTGATTTTTCACAATTTAATTCCCACGATCGTGGCAGGGTGCCACGGCCGTGTTCTCTTCTACTGACCACGACCGTTCTGATTGCCACGGCCGTGGGGTCTTCAAGGGCCACAGTCGTGGCAGGCGGCCACGGCCGTGGGATTCTGTGGATTTCCCTATTGCAGCCTGTTGGAATTTGGCAATAAAGCCACGACCGTGGCATTGGAGCCACAGCCGTGGTGAGGCTTGACTTCTTGATTTTGCTTCTTACTTTGTCAATTTCGGATGTCTTTGCTCGGGGATGATTCTTGGCCACTGGAGGTAGGTTGAGGGAGAGTTTGGGGCCTTCTTTGGGTTCCTCCCTCTCTCTCGTCCATCTAAGCATGGTCCAAGTACCTGAAAAATAGTGCAAAGAACATCCATAAGCGTATTTGCAATGATACTCATATTGGGGAGAATAACCTGTAATTCTAATGCATTTGAATGTGATAAAAGTATAAAATGACACGAGATACAACCCTAGAATAGGGTTGGATCAGTATTCCTCATATTATATCATAGATGACATACTATTAATGGTGAGTGACATCCCTACTTTTCAAAAGGTAAAGACATGGATTGGAAATACATTCTCTATTAAATAATTGGGAGAAACATCCTACTTCTTGGGGATAAAGATCTATAGAGATAGATCAAGAAGGCTTCTTGGACTAAGTTAGAGAACTTACATCGACAAAGTTTTGAAGAGGTTCAACATGGAGAAATCAAAGAGAGGAAACATGCCAATGCTACATGGAGTTACATCTCTAAAGTTCAATGTCCCCATTCTTGTAAAGAAATAGAGCACATGAGTATGATTCCATATGTGTCGGAAATTAGATCTATCATGTTTGTGATGTTGTGCATCCACCCTAATGTCTTGTATGCTTCGAGCATGACAAGAAGATATCAGTCAGAATCAAATGATACTCACTGGACAACCATCAAGAATATCTTGAAGTACATGAGAAGAACTAAGGATCAGTTCTTGGTCTACGACAGAGAGGAAGAGTTGGTAGTAAGAGATTACATTGATGAGAGATTCTAGATTGACAAAGATGACTATAAATTGTAATCAAAATTTGTGTTTTTTCTAAACAACAATGTTACAAGTTGGAAGAGTTCTATGCAAGAAACAATTTCAGATTCTACAACAGAGGTCGAGTGTATTGTTGTGTTAAATGTAGGAAAGGAAGTTGTTTTGATCAAGAAGTTCATTTCTAAACTTGGAGTCATTCTGAGCATCAGTGATGCAATCGAGCTACTATACTGTGACAACAATGGAGCTATTGCATAAGCTAAGGAACCCAGATCACATAAGCATTCCAAGCATATATAAAGGCGGTTCCATCTCATATGAGAGATCTTACAACGAGGAGATGTAACAATTTGTAGAATACCAACTGAGAGCCACATTGCTGACCCCTTGACAAAGGCACTTTCACAGCAGAAGCATGATGGTTATGTTAGGTCACATAGAATAAGATTTGTAGGTGACTGCTCTAAGTGCAAGTGGGAGTCTGTTGATATATATACTAACAGAGCCAATCATATGATGATTATAATGGCATAACTTGTAAATGGTCTGATTATTAATAAAGGCAAGCTTACAATTTATTAAGTTTGTTTAGTTATGAGATCATGAAATAATATAATATATGTCTAAATAGTGATATTACTCAATGATGTATATCTTCAGATTTAGGACCTGAACAATGAGATCATATGAATGTTAAGAGTATATACATTCTTACTATGTCCCTGATTGGTTGTTATTGTCGAAGGTAGATAGACAACAAATAACACATCAGATCAGAGTGTGAGTTGGTCAAAGACAGAATCTCATTACTCATGATATGGTAATATCAAATCAAGAAAACATATTCATGTTAGAGAACAAAGTATCAGACATACCTACCATAAGAGTGATACATGGAAACCTTAAGTAGGTAAGTCATAATCACGTCATGTAGTGATGGTAGTGTTTGTGGTTCTTAAGACATCAAATCACTACACTCATTACATGTCATTGAGGATGCTATGACATCATCAAATACAATCCTGAAACATGGGTTGTCATAAAGGTGATGATTGGGTGATTGTGACACATTGGGACTAGCTGTGAGTGATAGAGATGGTATTTTTTCCTCCTAAGGGAGTACGATATCCAAGGCCTTTTGATTAGAGAGGCTGAGAAATGCATGGCCACGCACAGGTAAGTCAATATGTGATATTGAGCTTACATATATCTCAGACAGTCTACTCTGATTCTAGGAACAAGATTGAATAATAATGAAGATGACTGCTCGATACCTCTAGTTTAATATGGATACCAGTGACAAAGGAACTATACAAACATTGTAATACCACACACATATTATAGCTTGAAGTTGTTCTCTAACTTTCTATTTAATTGGGTAGCAATGATGTGTGACTAGGCACTGCTCATTGCTTGTAATGTCATGAATTGTTATGGACATTCACTGCCAACGTGATATGGGACCTATAGGGTCACACACATATGAACTCATCTAGAAGAGGAGTTTAATCTTGAATGATGGTTGAATTGATTACTAAAGTATTTAAGACTCTATTCGCACAACAAATCAACTGATGAGACTGCCAAATGATCAGTTCAAGTGTTGAGACTGTCGTTTTGAGTGTCAGGTTGATTAGAACTAAATTGGTTGAGTTTTGCCTGAATTGGGAAGTGAGATGACAGTTTTGCTTAGGTGAGACGAGTGTCTCGTGGGTGTGAGATGCCCAGTTCGTTGAGTAATTTATGTACATCAAGCATTAGTGTTGACATCATATTGGACATTAATTGGATTCGAATTTGCCAAAATGATTGCAATTGGGAAAACGTATAATGAATGTATCACAAACACATGAGACATCCGTTCGGCACTCGCAGGTTGTGAAATTGCAATAATTATTGTAAAATTCATAATCTTCCAGTCCCTTCCACTCCCATATAGACTGGGAACTCTGGCCCAAACCCCTCTAATAAACAGAGTGATATTAGGGGCTTCCTAGAGTACAACACAAATAATGGAAAATTAGTTTCTCTAACAATTATTGTCTTCTTTGATTGTGGTAACCAAAAGAGCTCAATCAAGTACTACTCGAGTAGGGATGTATAACAAGGGAGAGAAACATGTGAGGATCATTGTTGTGGAAGAGTAGGTTGGTGACTAGTACAGTAACGGGAGGGACAACTCATTCATGTCCGTTCTAGTAGGACGGCATGAGTTCTAGTTGGTCCGTGTAGACTTCTCTAGAGGTGATATGGTCTTTGTCCGTCGCTAAGGAGGATGACGTCAGCCAACATTCCGTGATGAGAGGAGTTGTTGCAAATGATGATGTTCGAGTCTATTGTCCGTGGAGGAGCAATCAGACGAGTCCCAGTGCAACCAGGACCTGTACAGACACCGTCAATACAGAGTGCGCATCTACATCTATGAGGATTGTCGCTGAACTTACTCCAAGACTAGGTATATCTTCGTGAAACCATCCTTTTCATTATATAGTTATTAACGCGATCCACTGGTTAATGAGAAATATGTCAGTAAATTTTTTATTTTCGATGCTTATTCCTAAAATGTGATCACATGTTGTTGATGATGATATCTTGTTTAGAGTTTGAATTCCAATAATGATCTTGCATGGATGGTGGAAGTGCAACTTTCACACGCACATGTTTTATGTTGGTTTGTCATCTGCATGTGAGGGTTTGGATCGTGGATTCTTCCCTCACGATAAAAGTTTGGCTACCCCTATGTTTTGATGACTTGATTCTAGGGTTTTGGACAAGACGATCGTGTGGCGCAGGGAAGCTAAGGGAGTTGGACACTCGTTTCTGCTAGTGTTGAGTGGGCACCAGGGACCCGTCAAGTGCCTGGCTGCCGATGCAGACCACGAAACCGACGAGGAGGTGGATCAACAGAAGAGAACAAGTACATGGGTTGTATACAGAGGCAGCCTTGACAAGAGCGTCAAAGTGTGGAAGGTGTCCGATTCCACGACCGCCCTGGACGGCAAGGTGCAGCAGCAGGATCGGCTGGACTACGGGCGGTATAGCTCCATTGCTGGAGCGCTGAGGGTCCCTAGCGCGAGCTGCTCCAGCCTTTCCCCATTCCGGAAGTTCTGGATGCTTATCTCCGCTTTCTTACGGCCGCCGTCAGTCATTGTAAGTACCGCAAACAGACGACGCTGCCTGCCGCGGCTGTTTGGGGTCGAGCCATCGTGTTCAGAACGCCACCGGAAGTCACCGTAACGCCGAACCTACAGGCTTGTATTACAATATGGAGATTGCAGCCGTAAAGAACAAATCAATTCCAGTTCCGGCGGGAAGGACAGCCTCTGCAACGCCGGCAGTGGTGCAAAAGGTGGGCAGGCGTCACCTGGCAGCTAGTTCGGTACAAGGCAGTTGGCGCCGGATGCATGCGCGAGTAAATGCTGTCCCGATTGCGTACACACAGTGGCATCGTTCCATGGCCACACCTTCACCGGCCAGCAACCTTGACCTTGACATTCATTCAGCCTCATACACTAATCCTCCTCCTCATTTCACGAAGAAACCGTCAATTGATTGCAACACAACTGAAAAAAGATAGGAAGGCGACAGAATATCTCCCGGTGGATTCTGTGGTGACGACGAAACCAAACTGTAGCCACCACCAGCTGGTCTTTCCGACCATGCGATTTCCGGGACGCCGTTCCAACTTAGCAAATTTTATTTGTGAACCCAACCCATAAATGCTATCTTTATGTTTTTTTTTCCCCTTCATTCCACATCGCGCGTGACAGAATTGTGTTTTGCATGTGTTGTTTTGTTAATTTTTTTTTTTGTATGGAAAATTATTCGTAGCACTATTTTTTGTTTTGTGTTTTCCAGTCATTTTCTTGCACTGTGCGATCCATTTTTCGCACTGTACGAAAAGGACCATGAGATGGTGAAGAGATAGTGAGCTTGTTGTTCATGCATCATAATTGCATATCTCTTTAACCAATCCTTTTTTCTATTCTTAATAAAACACTTTGCATGCATGCATGCAATGTAATAAAGCAGTCAATAAAGCAATGCATGCAGCATTATTACGTGCATGTGCAGCCGCTGTATTAAAGCACTCCAGTGGCCAATAAAACAATGCATACAATATTATTGCGTGCATGCAACATATACACCACTATTATCATTCATTACTCCTCTTACACACAAAACAACACATTTGAATTTTTTTTTCAAACTCCCTCAATTTATTGACAGGATATACTATTTGATACAACTATGTACACATTTATGCTCATTTTATGACTAAGTCCAGAATCAATACTTGAATATACTCAACGTAGTACCAAAATATATTAATAAATATACTAAATATAAACTAACACAGTGCGTACAGTCTGAGGTTGATTTAAATAAAAAAATTAAATACAAAATTGGTTATTTATTATGCCTATATAATTCTTATTATTCATTGTACACATGTAAAATTCATCATTTTATTTTATCTAAGAATGAGAAATTAATAAAACCACAACGCCATGTCATTAATATGTTCAAATCAGTACCAAAATCTATTAACAACCAGACCTGATATAAGCAAAAACAATGCTTACATTCAGTGAAATTCTATGATTACATTAACATATTATAAGACATAGTAACCAATTATCATTGCACAACCAAAATAATGTTTCTACATATTTTGATGATAAGTTAAAAATAAGTATTTAAATGAATTTAAAACAGTACTAAGAATATAATGATACACTACCAAAAAGTCTATAGTGTCGCGCGACACGAATAATTAGGTGATTAATCTGCTGATGTGACTTCATGGCTGCATGTATACCACTGCTGTAACAAATCAATATTGCCCCCTAGCCATTCACTACCAACCACTAGCCAACCAATACATTTAATTCCCGCCCACAAACAATTAATAACTCATTTCAAATTTAAAAAAATATTTTCCCTCCAATTTTTCTTTTCGACTGCCCACAGTTCTATTTGTACACGTTTGACGTCTGAATTAGAAATTCATACTTAAATATGTTCAAAGCAGTACCAAAAGCTATTAACAACCAGACCTGGTATAAACCTTAACAGTGCTTACGGTCAGAGAAATTCTATGATTACAAAAATATATTATAAGACATAGTGACAATTCATCATTGCACTACCAAAATTATGTTGCTGCATATTTTGATGATAAGTTAAAAAGAAGTACTTAAATAAATTTAAAACATGTACTAAGAATATAACGACACACTACCAAAAAGTCTATAGCTTAGAGCGACACGAATAACTCATTTCAAATTAAAAAAAAATATATTTTCCCCCTAATTTTTCTTTTCGACTGCCCACAATACTATTTGTACATGTTGGACGTATGAATCAGAAAATCGTACTTAAATATGTTCAAAACAGTACCAAAATCTATTAATAATCAGATCTGATATAAACCAAAACAGTGCTTATAGAGAAATTTTATGATTACAAATATATATATTATAACATAGTGACCATTCATCACTGTAGTATCAAAAGACATCCTCAATGAGACTAGATACAAAATTAAGACAATCTTTATAATTAGAAAAATTTTACAATGTTTACAAGTAGACCTGTCAAACTGGGTCAAAATCCGCGGGCGCCCACGGGTCGACCCGTTTAAGTTGGGTTTGGGTGGCGAAATTTGCCACCCACTAGAAATCACCCAAACCCATACTCACCTGTTTATTTAGTGGGTTTCACGGGTGATCCGCGGACACCCGCGGGTGCCCATTTAACTAAATAATATATTAATATAAATATATTATCTATATGACTCTTAAGACATGCAACACATGTACATTTATCAATCAACTAAATTGATGACGTGTAATGTATACAACATAAAAAGTTAAAGTCTAACTTTCTTTATTGATATCCTTTGTTAATTGTTAACACTAGTGGAAACAAATTCGTTAACTTCTATATTATTTTTATGTTAATGAATATATAGTGTAATGCATGTTTTATATTCAATCATAACAATTATATTCTCTTTTTGTTCACTTTATGTATTGGACAATCATAAGAACATGAAACATCAAGAACTTTTAACATAAGATGACAAAATATAGTGTTGTTATGGTAATATGTTATGTTATTTGTAACATCTATATCATTTAGTTTTTTTTATTGTACATTGCAGAAATGATTATTTTTTATTTTGTCTCTTACATTTTATTTCAAAACATCATAATAGATATTATATTGTGTTTGACACAAAAAGTAGTGGAAGGTTGCCCTCATTTTGTTATGTTTACACTGAAATTATCAATGAATCATTCTACTCTTTGTCGTAGTGCAGAAACTAGCAATATCTTTTCACTGTGCACATATTATATGGGCACCCACGGGCGACCCGCAACCCGCTGGGTCGGGTTTGGGTGTGCGACTTCTCCACCCGTTTAACATTGAGTCTTTTTGACCCGCACCCGCGAGACCCAAACCCGCAATGACCCAACCCAAACCCAACCCACCCACCCGTTCAGGTCTATTTACAAGGCACAATATATTACAAGGATGTGGTGTGGCCACAAAAGTGACATGTTGTTGTTGCCATGGTAACGGAGGAGGAGGCACAGCGGGAGAGGTGCAGACGGCTGGCTGGAGGTGACCTTGTCTTGGTCGCGACGACGAAGTAGGACGGTGGCGAGCTAGACGGCGGCAGTATCTGGACGGGACAACGGCCAGCAGAACAACGGTAGACTGGATGTGATCGAGGACAAGAGTAGGCAGTCGACGGGCGGCGTGGCGACATGCAAGACGATGGCGCGTCTGGGCGGGACGGCGGCGGTGACGTGTAAGACGATGACGCGTCTGGGCGGGATGCGGAGGAGAAGAGGCAACCATCGCGCGGAGCTTGGTCGGACGGGAGCAAGTGGGAGCATCGCTAAAAAGAGGGAGAGAGTGGGGGGTATGGGAGATTTTATAGCCTCAATGTTAGTTTGTCTGTTCATCTTCTGGTTCGGTTCAATTGTGGAATCGGTACAGTGCGGACAGAGCATTGAGAATACGTGAAAACCAAAAACTGTATGTGTAAAGGATTCGAATTGCGGGTTCCCGAGGCCAGGGTGTAGATGTTAGTATAACGAGCGTGTTGTATATCAATACTCTTTTTGTATATTCACACTGCTCCAGTTCTCCACCACTGCATGATGGAGCTTCCATCACCGTCCCCTCATGCTTGCCATATTCTATGTGGATAGTATTCTACTTAGTTTTTTAGGCTAGTTTTTGTACGCCGTTGACCTTTGGTTGAATATCATTTAATTTTAAATGTCATAGAACTTTCGTCAGCTGACTTGGTTCGTCTCTGATTCCGTCAGATTGGGTCCTGCAACCGTTTAATAAGATTCAGTTTGTTTAAGGTAATATTATTGTAGCATCTTTGAGTTATGCTATACTGCACATCATGTGTATCGAAATTTAAAGTGCTCTCTTCTCTTTGACATCTCATGACGTACTTTAGAATATTTAATGTAAGGCCATCTATATAAAGATTAGACCCTATTAGTTCAATTATGCATACATAATCGTGATACCAATAATTCTTTACTTGATACGGTCAGCCGTGAATAGTAATAATAGGATCAAAACTTTTTTTGAAAAAAATAAACGCACAGCATTTGAAGATCTTGTCCATTTTAGGACTAGGGGGAACTTAGCGTGGGTTTGCTACAGGACTGGAATTCTGGTATCTGAACTGGGTTAGTCAGGGTTAGTCTGGATTCCGGTGTTGGGGTAGTGTAACACCCGGGCACACTGCCCCCAGATCTAGTAGAGTTTTAGGAATGACGATTATCCCCACAGACCACCACTAGTCTTAACTGCGCGCTTTGTCCTCACTCACGCGTATGCCAGGATCAACTTCCCGACAGGTCACCCATTCAAGTACTACTCCAAGCTGAGCATGTTTAACTATGGAGTTCTTAGTTATGGGCTCCCGGAAAAAGAAATGCACCTTGGTGATATGGGTAGTCCAATCATTCTTTTTAAGATCATATTATCCGAGGCCTCAAATCCTGGGACGTTACAATCTGCCTCACTTAGACTCTTGACGTCATCGTCAAGGTTCAAGTATATGGCCTCATAATCTGACCCCATTTCAGAGCAGATCCACAATAGCCCATGGACACCCAGCTTCCGATCACAGAATATCAGCGCAAGGGTGGCTACGTCAACCATGGACAACCCTTTCCTACATGTCTGGACTGCACGACTCAAGACTGGCATGCCATGCCCATGTGGGCCCCACCTACTGCAGGAGAATTGACTCTGATACCATTTGTAACACTTGGGCCCACTACCCAAGGCTCTAGTAGAGTTTCAGGAATGACGACTATCCCCACAGACCACCACTACTGCACGCTTTGTCCTCACTCACGCGCATGCGAGGATCAACTTCTCGACATGTCACCCATCCCAATACTACTCCAAGCTGAGCACGCTTAACTATGGAGTTCTTAGTGATGGGCTTCCGGAAAAGGAGGTGCACCTTGGTGATATGGGTAGTCTAATCATTCCTTTTAAGATCATGTTATTCGATGCCTCAAATCCTGAGACGTTACAATAAAAAAAGTATACGAAGTTTTATTTTATTCTAGATTTCAGTATAGTCATGGTAGAATTTAATAATTATTACTGACTATTTGTCAAATATTTGATCCGAAAAATTGGGATAATGGCTCTGACCTCTTGGTCTCCCTTAATTGAGGGTTACCGGGAGGCAGGGTTGTTACATTTGGTATTAGAGCCAATTCCCCTCGAGTAGGTGGGGCCCACATGGGCATGGCATGCCAGTCTTGAGCCGTGCAGTCTAGGCATGTAGGAAAAGGTTGTCCATGGTTGACGTAGTCACCTTTGCACTGGTATTCTGTGATCGGGAGCTGGGTGTTCATGGGCTATTGTGGGTCTGCACTAAAATGGGGTTAGATTATGAGGCCATATACTTGAACCTTGATGAGGACGTCAAGAGTCTAAGTGGGGGAGATTGTAACGTCTCAGGATTTGAGGTCTCGGATAACATGATCTTAAAAGGAATGATTGGACTACCCATATCACCAAGGTGCACCTCCTTTTTAGGGAGTCCATCACTAAAGAACTCCAAAGTTAAGCGTGCTCGACTTGGAGTAGTACTAGGATGGGTGACCAGTCGGGAAGTTGATCCTGGCTTGCATGTCAGTGTGGACAAAGTGTGCAGTTAAGGCTAGTGGTAGTTTGTGCGGCCAGTCGGGAAGTTGATTCTGGCTTGCATGTCAGTGTGGACAAAGTGTGCAGTTAAGGCTAGTGGTAGTTTGTGCGGCCAGTCGTCATTCCTGAAACTCTACTAGAGCCTTGGGGAATGGGAAAATGGTATCAGATCCCACTTAGACTTATTAAAAGATTCTAATTTGTAAAAGATTCTAATTACAAATGGTATCTTGACAACTCGTATTTCATTATGGTCTAATTCACATATGAACTCCATTTATCACATTAATATCACATAAATCTACTAGAAAACCCCAATTACTAAATTAAGGGTATTTATCCACAGTTAGGAACTTTTATACTCAACATAGCTTAGAACCATCAAATTGCTCTGGATTAGGTATGTGGTTTATTATGATTAATCACATTAGTTTCCCGAAGGTTTTGCGAATGATTAATCACATTGAATGCAACCTATCAGTTTGGATGTTCATACTTGCAAATCATAAAGTCACTATGATTATCACAATTATAATATAGGTGTGTATGCTCGCACCTACATGCCACCCTGATGGATGATGCAAAAAGGTCAAGCCCAGGAGGGAAGACCCATGGGTACCATGAGTGGTGACCCCAAACACCAAGCTCAAGATTGAGAAGGTGGTCTTTGTTGCATGACTAATGGGCACCATGAGAGGTGACCCCAGGCACCAAGCTCGGGATCGAGAAGGTGGCTTTAAGTCAATGGCAAAAGAGAAACCCTAAGAAGGGTATTCCAGGGTTAGGGCAAAAGCGGTGGAGAATGTCACATTGAAAGCGTAAATTGGCTTGTTAATTAACTTGATTGTGATATTTAGATTGTTAGCCATATTTGTGAAATTTTGGTTGTCCCTACATACTGGCATATTCATTTATATTGACCGACATTTTGTTTGTCAGCGTTTTAAGTATAACACTGAAAAGAACAAATAGTAAAGTGACACATTGTGAATATAAGAATTAAAGTTTGATGAGGATTAGATAGAATAGATTCAAGCTGTAGATAGAAGTTAGATATCCAAGTTTTGAAAAAGGTATGTAAAGTTTTATTTGATTCTAACTTTCAGTATAGTCATGGTAGAATTTAATAATTATTACAGATTATTTGTCGAACCTTTGA
Source organism: Alisma plantago-aquatica (assembly GCA_963693085.1). Classification (NCBI taxonomy): domain Eukaryota; kingdom Viridiplantae; phylum Streptophyta; class Magnoliopsida; order Alismatales; family Alismataceae; genus Alisma; species Alisma plantago-aquatica. Next base: position 941,245,051 of record OY856410.1, on the reverse strand, counting down.
TTCGGGAAATTGGGATAATGGCTCTGACTTCTTGGTCTCCCTTAATTGGGGGTTATCGGGAGGCGGGGTCATTACATTTGGTATCAGAGCAAATGTAACAACCCGCCTCCCAGTATCCCCCAATTAAGGGAGACCAAGAGGTCAGAGATGTTATCCCAATTTTTTGGATCAAAGATTCAAAAAATAATCAATAATAATTATTAAATTCTACCATGACTATACTGAAAGTTGGAATAAAATAAAACTTTGCATACCTTTTAAAACTTTGGATATCTAACTTCTATCCATAGTTTGACTCTACACTGTCTAATCATCCTTGCACTTTAATTCATATATTCACAATGTATCACTTTACTATTGTCCTTTTCAAACTTGTACCTAAAATGTCGACAAACAAAATGTCGGTCAGCATAAATGAATATGCCGGTATGTGGGGGAAACAATAACCGTGCAACTATGGTAACAATGTAAGCAACAAAATATCATTTAACAATCAAGGTTATGTTTTAAGCAATACTACTCAATCCATACATATCCCCTTATATGTGTATTGTCCCTGCAGTGGAACTTGGATACTACCTCTCTCATATGGTAGATCCTTATCCCCATGGTCCTACCTCACAGGTAGCCATTACTTAGGGAATTGTTGAGTCGCATGGCCCTACCCAAAGGTAGCCCAAAATCTAACTCATGGTGACTTGATGGACCTACCCCATAGGTAGCCATGTACTAAGTCATCCAATGACCTGATGGACCTACCCCATAGGTAGCCATGTACTAGGTCAATCTATCAAGCTACAGAGGGGACTAGGATCTGAGCTAGTAGGCATATATCTTAGATGATAGTCATATCCACATTATATTATGCATGAATTAAATTCATCCAACGGTTTAATTCAAGCCACCAATGAAAACTTCAGAAATCCTCAAAAAACTAGTTTGAGATATTGTTGATTACTTGTTTGATTAATTCTTGAATATTGTTTCTTTGATTTTGGGAGATTAATTCAGACCTTTACACCCCCTATTTGCGTATTTGTCATGCGGGATTGGGATTTCCCCAAATCCCAGTCTGTTCACGAATGGAAGTAATGTGGGAAGAGATTGCTTGACAACCAATATATATATATAGGAGGCCTCTTGAGGGATATTGACGCCCTTGCAATCCCAAAAATACCATAGCCTGAGTGCACGGCGGATCTAGAGAGACTGGTGGGCGTAGAGGGGCCCTAGTCCCCTGGTGTCACGAACCACTAGATTTGGGATGGCTCCGGGAACTTCCGCCCTTGTGCGGTAGAGAGATGTGGCTAAGAGAGGACAGGCTCGGCTAAGAGGAGCCATGGCCTCGTGTACCTATGCGGAAGTCAGAGGAGAAGAAGGGGGACGTCGCGGTGGGCAGATGGTCGTCGCCTAGCCATGCTCTGTTTTACAGAGTAAACAGAGGGCGGGCTACGCGCGGCGTGAAGACGACAAAGGCTGAGCGAGTCAGCCAGGTCAGACGGGAGTCAGACCTAGGAGAAGATCCGCGAGCCATGAGGTGGATCGAATTAAAAAGAAGTGAAGGCGTTGACGTGGCAGGCCATAATTGGCCTAAAGGTAATACCTTTTGTGAAATTCATAGAAATTGCTAGGAAATTCTGATGAGAAAAAGTTATATATGAAAGTTTCTTAGAAAAATACGAGGAACACAATAAAATTAGTTTGGAAACCTGAATTTGTTCCTATTTTCAAAAGTGTGTTAATCTAATGAAAAGTTTTTATGTATTAGATTAAGAAACCCTAATTGAGCATATTGGTTAAGTTCATGTTGCTTAGTTGATGAAATTGAGTAATTGCAACTTGTTGAATAGTTAATGACAAACTTGAACTTGATCTAGATGTTTCTTTCATGATTTAGGGTTTTTACCTCATATAAGAATGATCAAGCACTTAGAAACCATAATTTAGGGAAAAAGAGGAAAAGATCACTTTGAATTTTAGATATGTAATAATATACTATTGGAAGATGATCCTAAGCATGTTGAACGAAATAGGTTAGAATCATTAGGGTTTAAGAGGTATTTTTACTAACTAGGGTTTATAGTAATAAAAGTACAAGAAAAACCCTAATTGCAATGGAAACCCTAAAAGTGGACTAGAAACCCTAGGAAGCGAACTAGGTTTAATAGATCTTGATGGCATGATCAATGATAGGAAATTATATGCATATTTCAGGATCTCTTTGTGTGCATACCATACCTTGTACATGCTTGGTTCATGGTTAAAAGGTTGAGCATGCATTTGGACATTAGAAAAGTGAACCTAGGGTTCCTAGACCTAAGAGGGGAAGTAGTGTACCTGATGCTCATGACGAGATTTGAGTTTCTATAGCTTCGAGCATGGCACTCCTCATGTTTGGAGGAATGGGAACCCCTTGGTTTAAGGTATATGTTTGATGAACCCCCCTACTTATAGGTTGGTGACATATATATGTATGTTGATGGTCCAATGTTGAGGAATAAACAGGTATGACCTACCGTGAAGACCTAGCATGGTTTAGTAGGTGGTATGTTGGTTAGCTATGTGCCTTAGTAGCTTGACTAGGTTAAGCATGCTCATGTTGATGTAAACCCTAGACATAAAGACGTTTGTGACCTTTTTTGCTATCAAGAGATAGTTTCCTCCCATCCTGGGAGAGGACCCTTTTGTAGGGTATGAAGCAACTTTTGTTGGGTTTGAGGTAACTTTAAGAGGTCTCATAGAATCTTGAGAAGCTAAGTGGAGAGTACATAGTATAATAATAAACCTATAAACCCATAGATAATAATCTCTAAGTGCATGTGGATGTGTTTGTTGGCATGTATGCCCTGAGAGCCAATCATGTGATGATTGGTGGGATACATTAAGATTGATTTGATAAACATCAAAGGCAAGCTTCCAATTCATTCTGGTTCAGTCATATGAGATAGTGATAGAACAGATTGAATGTCTAGAGAATGACAGTACTCAATGACGTATGCTTTCAGGTTGAGGACCTGAACGATGAGATCATACGGATGCTAAGAGTTTGTACATTCTTGTTATGTCCCTAGTCGGATGTCATTATGGAAGGTAGATAGACAGCAATGACACACAAGACTAGATTGTGGTGTTGGTTGATGACAGAATCTCATTAGTCATGATATAGAGATATCAAACCAAACACATAGGTACTTGTTAGAGAACAAGTGTACCAGACAGACCCACCGTGAGTTTGACACATGGAACCATGAGATGGTAGTCACAGTCAGTACTCACAGTGATGGTGGTGAGTGTGATTCTTAGACCTGAAATCACTACACTCAACACATGTCGTTGGGCACACTTTGACATCATCAAATGCAGTCCTGAAACATGGGTTGTTATAAAGGTGATGATTGGGTGGCTTTGACACATGGGGCTTTTGAGGGGTGAGTGATAGATATGGGATTTGTCCCTCCTGAGGGAGTTTGATATCCATGGCCACTTAATGAGTAGGATTGAGAAAGGCTTGCACGCATGTGTGAATCAGTATGTGATATTGATGTCATACATATCTCTTCCAGTCTACTCTGAGATCAAGGAAGTGAATGAACATTGACAGGATGACTGTTCCATGCCTCGAGTTCATTCCGGATATCAGTGACAAAGGAATTATACATTCGCTGTAACACCATTCACGGATTGTAGGATGAAAGTTGTTCTCCAACTTTCTACTTTCACTTGGGTAGCACTGATGTGTGACTAGGCACCGCTCTTTGCTTGTGAAGTCATAAGTGTTATGGACTTTCACTGCCAACGTGAAATGGACATGCAGGGTCACACACATAGGATTTAACCTGGAAGAGGAGTTTTGTCCACAAAGCAATGTTTAGATTGATTACTAAAGGAGTTAAGTAGTTCAATTAAACACTCAATCAGTCGATAGCTCAATATCGTATGGTTCAAGGTGTTCGACGCATTGATTGGAGTATCAGATTGATTGAAATCGCATTTGACTGATTTTGCCCAACCTGTGCTCCCAACCGATCGGCTCATGTGATGAACCGGTCGGCTGAGGTTGCTGAATCGGTCGGCTGGAGTGTCCAGGCCGATCGGCTCATGCCCAGGTTGAGACGACCGGTTCAAGAGTTGAACCGATCGGCTCAACTGGTGCAACCGACCAGTTGGGAAAGTCATGTCGGCAAGAATTTTCCTTTCGTTTCAAATTGCCCAATTCGATTGGGAATAATATTGGTATTCAATACCAATTGGGAAAGAAACAAGGAAAGTCTTTTTGAGCCGGATTAGGACCATGAACCGATCGGTTCAAGGCACCAACCGATCGGTTGGAGTGCCCCAAATGATCGGCTTAGGTCCAACCGATCGGCTCAATGGCCGAACCGATCGGTTCAGTTGTGAACCGATCATTTCAAGTTGCGAACCAGTTGCTTTTTGTGGAAAATTCTCGAACCCTTCTACTCTTGCTTTAGTCCCGCATTGCCCGGGATGGAGAACCCTGTCCCATGACTCTCCTATATATAGGGGTATTGGGGGGCTTCTAAAAGTACAGCTCAGTGCAACCAGTTGCTCTGCAAGTTGTCGTTCTCTCTGGTTTTGGTAACCGTGAGAGAGCCCGAGCAAGTGCTTCACGCAAAAGGGAGGTGCAGCAAGGGAAGGACAACTGCAGTTGCAACAGGAGGCAGGAGAGCGTGTTGGCGACTAGTACGTCAACAGGAGGGTGTGACTCCTTCCACTTCCTTGTGAGACAAGGAGAGTGGAGTTCCAGGTGGTCCGTGTGGACTACTACAGAGGCGGGAGGACACTGCCGCTTAGGAGGACAACTGTCATCCGACAGTCCGGTTCGAGTAGGAGTTGTCAGTCCCGGTGCGACCAGGAGCTGCACAGACACCGTCGAAGTCCGGAGTTGAAGACCATGCATTGCGCGAGGTATTGTCGCCGAGCAAGCCTCGGGACAAGGTATGATTCCGCAAACCATCCTTTCCTATTATATAGACGTTGACGCGTTTCCTCGGTATGGGTTGGGGAGAAAATTTTAGTTTCCGCTGCATTCTCTGTCTCCCCTAAAACCCTACAGTGGTATCAGAGCCACGTCAGCTGTTCTATATTTTAGGAATATCGATATGATCGATTTTGGTTTGTCGCCTTTATTTATTGCATACGATGCGAATAATATCGGCTTTATGCATGTCCAATCCTAAATCCACAAATCCCTAATTACATATATGATATGTATTATTAATGCACTCGATACGCGTCGCCCTTAAATGAGTTTTGCGGTGGATGTGTGTAGCATGATTATGGCCTATAAACCCCTATCTGTGTGTGGTTGTTTGTTGTTGCTTGCATCTCGATCTGCGCACCGATCTTCCCTCTCTTATTCCTGATGTAACTCGAAATAATTCAAGATTCTTTCCTACCTTTGCTCCCCCTGAATGTAACTCGGGGTTTTCCTTTTTAAAAGCAATGTAATAAATAGGATAGATTTTTTATTTCCTGTTATGTCAAAGACCGGCGGACATCAAGAATACTGCTCAGACGATCGGTTCAAGGAGTGAACCGATCGGTTGACCTTCCAGACGGTCGGTTCAAGGAGTGAACCGATCGGTTGATGACCGGTTCGAGGAGCGAGACGAGCGGGTGGCGGACATGATGAGATGCACGACGACCAGGCGAACCAATCGGTTGGAGGAGCCAACCGATCGGCTGGTGGCACCCAGACGACCGGCTGGAGAGTACAGATCATTCATGTGATGAGTTGATCTACTCGGATGGCAAGGCACAGAGTTCATCTTGTAAAGGTTGCATGTGATGTAGACCTAGATGACCGTGATTCCTCTTGGCTCGAGGAATCACATTAGGATGGCCATAATCATCATTTTTTATCGTTTGTGCATGTTTTCTGTGGGATATAGCATGTATATGATACGTACTATGTATTGTGGTGATTGGATATGTATATGTATATAAAACCAAATCCCTCATTAAATATTAAGTTTTAGATGCCTTCCAAATGCGACACACGTGAAAAGCTTGATCGACCAAGTGTGGGCACGCCCAAGCGTGGTGCACCGTCTATCTCGTGGAAGCGTGAAGGATGAATGTGTGGGTCTGCCCAAGCAGGGTGCATATTCATCGTGTTTGCTTTGGGTTGGACTTAACAAGGTGACCTAGATAGGATCTAGTGCCTTGAGGCATGGAGATGATCATTGCAAGGAGTTGCAGATGACATCTTATCAAGAGTTGCATATGATGCAATTGGCAAAAGTTGCCTACCTGAGAGATCTATGTTGTGGGTGACAGCCCAAGCTGGTCCATGACTTAGAGGATTTCAGGATCTTGCCCACTAGAAGGTTGTACGTTGCAATCTTCCAAATTGATGGTGAGGGCTATCAATTTGAAGTAAAATAGTAGGAGCGATAATTAATTAAAGGCCTAATTATATCATCAAATTTTCAAATCAATCAAATAAGTCAAAAATGAGTTTTGGACTAAAATTGCATATTTTCCTTTTTGTAGTTCAAATGGCAACAAACAACAACAACTTTTCCTTGCGATCGGTCCTTGACAAGGACAAGCTAAATGGGACAAACTTCCACGACTGGTATCAGACATTGAGAATTGTTCTCACTCAAGAGCGTAAGCTCTATGTCCTGGATACTCCAATTCCAGAGGAACCCGCTCCTAATGCACCAAGGACAGAAAGGGATGCTTACAAGAAGCATTCTGATGATGCCATTGATGCAAAGTGCTTGATGCTATGTTCAATGAACCATGAGTTGCAGAGGCAACATGAGAACATGGGTGTCATAGAGATGATTCTGCATCTCAGGAACATGTATGAAGATCAGGCACGGCAAGAGAGGTATAATGTTTCTAGGGCGTTGTTCAAGTGTGTCATGACAGAAGGAGATCCAGTCGGTCCTCACACACTCAAGATGATTGGGTATGTGGAGAACCTGCAGAGACTGGGATTTCCACTGAGCCAAGAGTTGGCTACTGACGTGATACTGCAATCGTTGCCAGAATCTTACAGTCAGTTTGTGATGAACTACAACATGAACAACTTTGATAGGCCACTGTCAGAGTTGTTGGGCATGTTGAGGACAGCCGAGTTACAGATGAAGAAGGATAAGCCTAAGTCCGTGATGGTGATCACGAGCAAGAAAGGAAAGTCCAAGTGCAAGGGCAAGGGCAAAGCTAAGAAAGGTTCTGAAGCTAGCCAGGAGTCCAAGCCATCTTCAGCTCTCAAGGCCAAGGGAGGCGTGACCAAGAAAGGAAATTGCCACCATTGTCAAAAGCCAGGACATTGGAAAAGGAATTGTCCTCTCTACCTGGAAGAACAAAAGAAGAAGGAGGCGACTGAAACCTCTACTTAAAAGGTGTCATGAAAGTAAACTTGTAACACTTTTTGAGATATATGATATCAAGATGTAAAGTGTAAAGCATTCTTACTTGGGGCAAGTGTTGCCTTTATAGATAGGAATACTTTAGTTTATTTTCAGCCAATAAGGCATGTAATACAGTTATGAACTGCTATTTCATACTTGCCAATAGATAGAAACACTTTATTTTTGCATATTGTATGACAATGATGGCAATTAATAAAGAGATGTTTCAATTTATAAAGATATGATCTTTGTGGCAATGCCTTATTTATCTTGTGATATTTGATATGCATAAGATAAGACGATACCTAAAAGTTATAGATAACTCAAACAATTTAATTAGCATTAATCATGAGAAATTCATTTCTAGTTTCCATGTTATGGATAAAACTAGACTCTTTTGGTTAGAGAACCAGTAAGGGACATGAATATCTTGGACATGATTAATCAATCTTCACTAAAGTAGTGGAAGAGTGATTATCCTATTAGGTATAATACATGTGATGTATTTACATACCTATTGGAATAAATGCTAATACTTCAAATGGTGTTTAGAGAAATACCAATATGAATGTCTTGAAGTGTTCAAGATTATCATAAATGAAGTACAAATTTGGTAAAGTATTAATTCTTGATGAGATCAATGAATGAAATACTTGGACCAAATGTTTGAGATCCTTATGAGTGATTATGATAGTGTATCATAGTGAACTCATGATTAAGGCATGGTGATGTCTGAATCAAGAAGGAATCATACTCTAAGGAGTTAGAGAATGATTATCAAATAACTGAATTCTTCTTAATAAAAGAATACCCCACACTAATAAAAGAAATTAAGAATCACAAGGGTTGTGAGTTCTTATATCTTTAACAGATACACCTCAATTATCTATGTGATGAGTTGTTCATGTGATGAGTCAACTATCAAGATGAATATGAGGAACCGAATCTTGAGTTATAGTTTAAAACCATTACATCCTAAATGACTTCCATGTGAACCATAAGGTATGACCTTGATGGTAGCACTCATTGGATCATATCCATAAGTGCAGATGAGTCTTAAGTGTTAAGACACATGGATAACATTTTGAGAAGGATGATGCTTGTTGATGGCAACTTAATGACTAAGACATTTGGCATATGGATACTAAAACCGCATTCCTACGAGGAATAAAACCAGGATGTGTACATGACACAACCTATAAGGTTTATGAATCCACTAATGCAAATGAAGTCTATAAGTTACAATGGACTAATCAATGTGATTGATTGAGTACAAGCAACTCAAAATTGGATCTTTATTTTGATAATATAGTCAAAGGGTTTGACTAATATGTCAAAGATAAAGAAGGGATCTGTGATTTAGTGGGAGCGTGTTCACATTCCACATATTGATGTGAAATGAAATTGTTCTAAAATGGAAATCCGAATGTGGAAATTATCTTTAAGGAAGATAGAGATGTTTCCTATGTGATAGGAATAGCGATCTATAGAGATAGTTCTCGAAAATCTCTTGACCTGGAAAGAGAAAGCATACATTGGCAATCTGTACTGAAGTGTTCAGTATGCACAGATTCAGTGGGAGAAAACTTGTCCATGTTACATGGATATTAGTATCCCAAGGCCAAGTGACCAATTCTTGTGAAGAATGGGAACACTAAGAATAGATATGGATCTATCATGTATGTAATCATCCCATTATCTTGCATGTATGACATGGCAAGAATAAAATGCATTCATCATCTTGTATGTGGGACATGGCAATATAATGTGCTCATCCTGATAACTCGTATGTGTGACATGACGAGTGGATGCCTGTCTATTTCCAGTAAGGGTTACTGGAATACCATGAGAACTTGATAAGTGCTTGTGAAGTACTAGTTCTATGGAGATAAGGAAGAGTTTGATGTAAAGAGTTACATTGATGCGAACTTCTGAAAGGATAGAAAATTAATCGCAATATATATACATAAGATGTATAAAAGTGAAAGTTTGTTGATAATTGGAAATGTTCCAATAAAGCCATTTAAAAAAAAAGGGAAATGCTGAGTATCTATGTGTTAGTAAACAGCAGTGGATACTATATGGATCTGAAAGTTCATAGGATGAACTTATATTCCACTCATTGATGATAAGTCTGGAATCCTTGATCATGCAATGTGGCTAAAGGTTAGCAATGGAATACTAGATCGCATATTACGGAAACTCCATCTCATACGTGTGATGTACAGCGAAGAGATGAGAGACATGCAATTTGTACAGACTTTGGCAAGGTGTTGCCATTACTCACTATGTTGGCACTAGAGCACAGTAACATGTGGGACATGTTTGAAGATCACTATGAATATGATTCAAGGGTGATTGGCTCGCAGTGCAAGTGGGAGTCTGTTGGTATGTATGCCCTGAGAGCCAATCATGTGATGATTGGTGGGATACATTAAGATTGATTTGATAAACATCAAAGGCAAGCTTCCAATTCATTCTGGTTCAGTCATATGAGATAGTGATAGAACAGATTGAATGTCTAGAGAATGACAGTACTCAATGACGTATGCTTTCAGGTTGAGGACCTGAACGATGAGATCATACGGATGCTAAGAGTTTGTACATTCTTGTTATGTCCCTAGTCGGATGTCATTGTGGAAGGTAGATAGACAGCAATGACACACAAGACTAGATTGTGGTGTTGGTTGATGACAGAATCTCATTAGTCATGATATAGAGATATCAAACCAAACACATAGGTACTTGTTAGAGAACAAGTGTACCAGACAGACCCACCGTGAGTTTGACACATGGAACCATGAGATGGTAGTCACAGTCAGTACTCACAGTGATGGTGGTGAGTGTGATTCTTAGACCTGAAATCACTACACTCAACACATGTCGTTGGGCACACTTTGACATCATCAAACGCAGTCCTGAAACATGGGTTGTTATAAAGGTGATGATTGGGTGGCTTTGACACATGGGGCTTTTGAGGGGTGAGTGATAGATATGGGATTTGTCCCTCCTGAGGGAGTTTGATATCCATGGCCACTTGATGAGTAGGATTGAGAAAGGCGTGCACGCATGTGTGAATCAGTATGTGATACTGATGTCATACATATCTCTTCCAGTCTACTCTGAGATCAAGGAAGTGAATGAACGTTGACAGGATGACTGTTCCATGCCTCGAGTTCATTCCGGATATCAGTGACAAAGGAATTATACATTCGCTGTAACACCATTCACAGATTGTAGGATGAAAGTTGTTCTCCAACTTTCTACTTTCACTTGGGTAGCACTGATGTGTGACTAGGCACCGCTCTTTGCTTGTGAAGTCATAAGTGTTATGGACTTTCACTGCCAACGTGAAATGGACCTGCAGGGTCACACACATAGGATTTAACCTGGAAGAGGAGTTTTGTCCACAAAGCAATGTTTAGATTGATTACTAAAGGAGTTTAGTAGTTCAATTAAACACTCAATCAGTCGATAGATCAATATCGTATGGTTCAAGGTGTTGGACGCATTGATTGGAGTATCAGATTGATTGAAATCGCATTTGACTGATTTTGCCCAACCTGTGCTCCCAACCAATCGGCTCATGTGATGAACCGGTCGGCTGAGGTTGCTGAACCGGTCGGCTGGAGTGTCCAGGCCGATCGGCTCATGCCCAGGTTGAGACGACTGGTTCAAGAGTTGAACCGATCGGCTCAACTGGTGCAACCGACCAGTTGGGAAAGTCATGTCGGCAAGAATTTTCCTTTCGTTTCAAATTGCCCAATTCGATTGGGAATAATATTGGTATTCGATACCAATTGGGAAAGAAACAATGAAAGTCTTTTTGAGCCAGATTAGGACCATGAACCGATCGGTTCAAGGCACCAACCAATCGGTTGGAGTGCCCCAAACGATCTGCTCAGGTCCAACCGATCGGCTCAATGGCTGAACCGATCGGTTCAGTTGTGAACCGATCATTTCAAGTTGCGAACCAGTTGCTTTTTGTGGAAAATTCTCGAACCCTTCTACTCCTGCTTTAGTCCTGCATTGCCCGGGATGGAGAACCCTGTCCCATGACTCTCCTATATATAGGGGTATTGGGGGGCTTCTAAAAGTACAGCTCAGTGCAACCAGTTGCTCTGCAAGTTGTCGTTCTCTCTGGTTTTGGTAACTGTGAGAGAGCCCGAGCAAGTGCTTCCCACAAAAGGGAGGTGCAACAAGGGAAGGACAACTGCAGTTGCAACAGGAGGCAGGAGAGCGTGTTGGCGACTAGTACGTCAACAGGAGGGTGCGACTCCTTCCACTTCCTTGTGAGACAAGGGGAGTGGAGTTCCAGGTGGTCCGTGTGGACTACTACAGAGGCGGGAGGACACTGCCGCTTAGGAGGACAACTGTCATCCGACAGTACGGTTCGAGTAGGAGTTGTCAGTCCCGGTGCGACCAGGAGCTGCACAGACACCGTCGAAGTCCGGAGTTGAAGACCGCGCATTGCGCGAGGTATTGTCGCCGAGCAAGCCTCGGGACAAGGTATGATTCCGCAAACCATCCTTTCCTATTATATAGACGTTGACGTGTTTCCTCGGTATGGGTTCGGGAGAAAATTTTAGTTTCCGCTGCCTTCTCTGTCTCCCCTAAAACCCTACAGTGTTACCATGGAGGTAACCGGTATGGGGCCTAACCAAGGTAGGTAGGTCGCCATGACCCCTATGAAAGGATGTAAGTTAGACCATGAATGCAGAGAGAGATGATGGAGACTTGGGTAAGGTTCTAAGTTGGACATGTACTATGTTAGAATCCTAAGTCTATCCTAGGGTTAGGTAGGGATAAGACCGATGGGAGTTTGCCAAATTCCCTAGTTGCACATCACCATAGGGTCGGGAGGTAACAACTATCATTGTCTGAGGGCCATGGGTTAGGAGATTGATCACCTTCATGAACTCATGGGACCCAAAGGGCAGATGAGGAGGGCACTCTCTGGATGCATAAGGGAAGAGGGATGACCCCAAAAGTTCTAGCACCCTATAGACCTAGAGGAGATGACCAAGGATTGTGTGGTGACCCAAGTGGGTTCGAGACCAGTTTTCCATGGAAGTAACCTTGATATTGAGATGTTCATGATGTGGGGACATGTGTTGCACATTTTAGCCTAGACTGGAAGGTGTACTGGAAATGTGGGATGCACCATCTCTACTCTTAGAACATGAAGAACTTTGTATTTGGACTATGGCCAAATGCTTATTTCCTCTCATTATGGGAGTGAGAGATAGGGCAATATGCATACCATACACCAAGGATAAAGATGATGTGAGTGGAAACATTGCTATGCTGTATGAGGATAGAGATAATAGTGTACCTTTGTGGAGTGCATGATGCGTGGATGGTTTACAAACACCAAGAGAACTAAGGTAGTCATCTTATGAGGATGTTCTTATCATGAGCTATGTGGAATTTATGAGCTATACAAGGTTGAGTTTGATAACCAAGAGGATGAGCTCTGAGTTTTCTTGATGAAGATAGACTTAGAGTCCGAGATGAGATAGTAAGTGGAATCCATGGAAGTGTATATCTTCAACATTACCTAACACATAAGGATGTGAAGTGGTAATGGATGCTCTTGTTGAGAGGCAGCTATCTAGTTTAGCTAGTGGATAGGCTGAAGAGGTGGTTAGGTGAACCCTAAATTTTTGAGATATGTTTAGATAACACTTAGATGTAACAAGATCTATTGATCAAGTTAGTGGTTGCCTAGTTATCCAGCCTAGGGCTTGTCATTATGGAAGGATGGTTGTAGAACCTCATATGCACTTCTCTGGAAAAGAAGGTGATAAAACCCTGACTAGAGTGTTTTAGGGTTTCTGAGGAATCAACCTTGAGGAATCATGACATACAGGAGATCGTGATTTTAAGTTCACCATACACCGTGGTACTACTAAGATAATAAGTGGTAGTAGTACTTTAGATGCCTAAGAAGTGTACGGAGTTGCATGTGGCTTGTCACCATGCATGTCAGGAGGTGAATGACGAACACCAATAACCCATTAAGTTGATATAGAGGATAAAAGTCCCTGAGAGGGAATGAGAGTTCATCACTATGGATGTCGTGGTAAGTCTCCCATGGACCGAAGAAGGTCAAGGTGCAATATGGGTTATCGTAGACCGCCTTACCTAGATGACATTATCTAAGAGAAAGAGAGAGTACTGTCAAGGGATGGATCTGGTTGAACTACATGTAAGAGAGATGGTTCAACTACACCATGATGAGAGTTCAAAGGTTCTTGAATATGACCTAAAGATTCGCTTCCATGAGGTGGAAGTAGATACATGAAGAACTTGATATTAGTACAGCTTATCACCCCTAACTGATGGATAGCATGATCCAGACTAGAGGGTCTGATGAGAGTGTGTGCTCATTCAAGGTGATATATGGGGGTCGCTCTTGTCCTATAAAGGATGTGATGATAGCCACCATAGCCAGTATCGAGATGTGAAGACTCTCTATAAGGGATGTTGTGTCGGTTACCACTTCATTAAGATGATGTGGGTGAAGGGACCCCACGAGGGTCAGAAAAAGACCACAGTGTGTGCAGATGAAGTCACTTTGATCGTGCGATGGATGAAAGAGAGCCCAGGGGTGACATGAGTCGTTAGCTGATGCAAAGTAGACTGACATGCAGCTCACTGTGGGAGAATATGTGATATGAAAATCCGACCCCACTGAGCTATAGCTGAAAAAGCTGAGTCCCCGATACATGGGATCGATTGGTGGAGATGTTGATGTTAAGATTTACCCCTCAGTATAACATGATGTGTTCCACGAGTCCAATCTAGAGCACTATGTGAGGTACCCCAAGCCATGTGCTAAGCCATGAACCTATTTTGCTTTGAGAGAAGCTGAAATGTCCAGAGTCACCTACAAGGGTACGAGATACCAAGGTGAGAGAAAACTCAGATGAAAGAATATAAGATGATGAAGGTTCTTGGGAAGCACCATGGAGAGGTTAAAGCCGCATGGGATCCATGATGGACATGAGGAAGTCTCATCCTGTTTGTTTGTATGTTTGGTAGAATTTTGAGGGAAAAATTCCTATAAGAGGGGAAGGATGTTACAACCCCAATTAATGGGTTCTTTTGGTGAGAAATGTAATTTCTCCTATTAAAGATATATGCACAAATAATGGTATGATTTGTTTTGAATAAAAGGATTTCACATACAATAGCCTTGTTGTTTGCTAAATGGGCCTTATTGTCTATTGGGCCCAATAATAAGAAAGGAAAAATAAAATTCAATTAATAGATGAATTATTATGAAAAGGAGAAAAGAAAGAGGTAGAAGCCTCTAGAAGGCTAGGGGATATCCTCCAAGAGGGGATTTCGTGCCTTTAGGATTCCTTGAGTTCCAAGGAGTCCATGTTGAAAAGATAATGCAACAAGAAAGAGAAAAGATTAATTAAAGATTGTTTTATTAAGAAGGAAATATGAGATAATGAAGAAATTACAAGAAATATGTGGAAACATGGATAATGGATCCATATTAGATGTTATTTCAAGTCCATAAGTGTTCTAATGCTAAAAGGAAGCAAAATAAAGAAAATAAAAGATTATAAAAGATAAAATATGCTTAAAATATGCCTTATGAAGAGATAACTTGCATATAAATAAAAGCATCCATTACTTTTGAGTTTGAGTCCCAAATTTGGTACATACGTGGACTAAGTCATTATGGACTTTCCCTAAATATTTGGGATTAATTGAATAAACGGTTTGGGAGATATGAATTTTACAATTTTCCTAAAGTGTAAAGGATAAAATTAAATGTCACAATTGATGTTCTAGTACGAGGCTTGCTAGTCGTTGGATCATGATCCAATGATGGCTTCTTTTCATTTCAGATTAGGAAAAAGGGGATAGTATAATGTGAAATCAATTTGTTAGAATGATTTCCCTGATCATCCACGAGTCCTAAAAATGCAATAGTTGATTTCAGGAGATTAATTTGGACCTTTACACCCCCTATTTGCGTAGTTCTCGTGCGGGATTGGGATTTTCCCAAATCCTAGTCTGTTCACGAACAGAAGTCCTATGGGAAGTGATTGCTTGATAGCTAGTATATCTATAGGAGGCCTCTTGAGGGATCTTGATGCCCTTGAAATCTGACAAATACCTTAGCCCGAGTGCACGGTGGTTCTGGAGAGACTGGTGGGCGTAGAGGGTCCCTAGTCCCCTGGTGTCGTGAACCACTGGACCTGGGATGGCTCCGAGAACATCCGCCCTTGTGCGGTAGAGATACGTGGCTAAGGGAGGGTAGGCTCAGCTAAGAGGAGCCATGGCCTCGTGTACCTGTGCGGAAGTCGGAGGAAAATAAGGGGGGGCATGGTGGGCCGGTGGCCGCCGCCCAACCATGCTTTGTTTTACAGAGGAAACAGAGGGTGGGATGTGCACGGCATGAAGACGACAAAGGATGAGCGGGTCAATCGGGTCAGATAGGAGTCATACCTAGGCGAAGATCCATGAGCCATGAGGTGAATCGAATTAAAAAGAAGCGAAGGCACTGACGTGGTAGGCCACGATTGGCCCAAAGGTAATACCTTTTGTGAAATTCATAGAAATTGCTAGGAAATTCTGATGAGAAAAAGTTATATACGAAAGTTTCTTAGAAAAATACAAGGAACATAATAAAATTGGTTTGAAAACCTAAATCTATTCCTATTTGCAAAAGTGTGTTAATCTAATGAAAAGTTCTTATGTATTAGATTAAGAAACCCTAATTGAGAATATTAGTTAAGTGCATGTTGTTTAGTTGATGAAATTGAGTAATTGCAACCTGTTCAGTAGTATCTAAGTCCACTGCAGGGATAGCACAGAGATAAGGGGATAGGTATGGATTGAGTAGTGTTGCTTAAAACGTAACCTTGATTGTTAAATGATATTTGGTTGCTTACATTGTTACCATAGTTGCATGATTATTGTTTCCCCCACATACCGACATATTCATTTATGCTGGCTGACATTTTAATTGTCAGCGTTTTAGGTACAAGCTTGAAAAGGACAAACAGTAAAGTGGCATATTGTGAAAATAAGAATTAAAGTGCAAGGGGGATTAGTTAGATTAGATTCCAGTCATGGATAGAAGTTAGATATCTGAGTTTTTAAAAGGTATACAAAGTTTTATTTTATTCCAGCTTTCAACATAGTTTTGGTAGAATTTTATAATTATTATTGATTATTTGTCGAACCATTGATCCTGTAAATTGGGATAACGACTCTGACCTCTTGGTCTCCCTTAATTGGGGGTTACCAGGAGGCGGGGTCATTACAAATGGTATCAGAGCCAAAACCCCTCCAGTAGGTGGGACCCAGATAGGAATGATTGGACTACCTATATCACCATGGTGCACCTCCTTTTCTAGGAGCACATCACTAAAGAACTCCATAGTTAAGCGTGTTCAGCTTGGAGTAGTACTAGGATGGGTGACTAGTCGGGAAGTTGATCGTGGCTTGCACGTGAGTGATGAAAAAGCATGCAGTTAAGGCTAGTGGTGGTCTATGGGGCAATCATCATTCTTGAAACCCTACTAGAGCCTTGGGCAGTGGGCCGGACATTAGAATCTCATTTTCTTGCAATATGTTGTTACAGATAATTGTCTGATTATTGTTTCCCCCACATACCGCCATATTCATTTATGCTGACTGACGTTTTGTTTGTCGACATTTTAGGTACAAATTGAAAAGGACAAACAGTAAAGTGGCATATTGTGAAATTAAAAAATAAATTGCAAGGAGGATTAGTTAGAATAGAGTCCAGAGGTGGATAGAAGTTAGATATCCAAATTTTTGAAGAAAAAAAGGTATGCAAAGTTTTATTTTATTCCAGCTTTCAGTATAGTCATGGTAGAATTTAATAATTATTACTGATTATTTGTCGAACCTTTGATCCGGGAAATTGGGATAACGACTCTGACCTCTTGGTCTCCCTTAATTGGGGGTTACCAGGAGGCGGGGTCGTTACATTTGGGAAGTTGCTCATGGCATGTGCGTGAGTGAGGACAAAGCACGTAGTTAAGGCTAGTGGTGGTCTGTGGGGACAATCATCATTCCTGAAACTCTACTAGAGCCTTGGGCAGTGGGCCCAGGTATTACAAATAGTATCAGAGCCAATTTCCCTCCAATAGGTGGGGCCCACATGGGCATGGCATGCCAATCTTGAGCCATGTAGTCCAGGCATGTAGGAAAGGGTTGTCCATGGTTGACATAGCCACCCTTGCGCTGGTATTCTGTGATTGGGAGCTGGGTGTCCATGGGCCATTGTGGGTCTGCACTGAAATGGGGTCAGATTATGAGGCCATATACTTGAACCTTGACGAGTACGTCAAGAGTCTAAGTGGGGGAGACTGTAACATCCCAGGATTTGAGTTTTCAGATAACATGATCTTAAAAGGAATGATTGGACTATCCATATCACCAATGTGCATCTCCTTTTCCGGGAGCCCATCACTAAGAACTCCATAGTTAAGTGTGCTCTACTTGGAGTAGTACTGGGATGGGTGACCTGTCGGGAAGTTGATCTTGGCATGTGTGTGAGTGAGGACAAAGCATGTAGTTAAGGCTAGTGGTGGTCTGTGGGGACAGTCGTCATTCCTGAAACTCGACTAGAGCCTTGGGTAGTGGGCCCGGGTGTTACAGGTAGTCAGGATGCAGTCTGATTTTGTTTGGCAATACAGTATGATTCTGGTCAACTGGTCTGATTTGAGTCTATGTGCAGTCTGAATCTGTTTGGCTACTAGTCTGATTCTGTTTGGCAACCTAGTTAGGATCTTCTTATTCTGCCATGTTCTTGCATAACTGTTTGAACAAGTACGCAGAATGTGTATTTGTGATGCCACTTCAACCTAAGTTCAGAATATATTTAAAAACAATTATTTGTATTGTATGGGTGTTATTTTGTATTTTTAGAAAAGTGCAAATAATATATTATTATGCTAAATTTTTATGTGGTGATTAAAAATTAATTAAATGCTATTGTTGTCTTGAATGACATTTTCATCTAGTACATATGTAATGATGAACATATCCGACACAGTAATTGTCAAGAAACATGAAATACTAAATTGGCCTAATATATTTTGTTCATAACATAAACAAATAACATTATCATCACTAACAGCAAATGATAATAATGATAGTGTCGTCATTAATTAAACATAAACTGTCACTGATAATAAAACATTTATTTACGGTAGAACTACGTCGACAACTTATAGGAGAGACGGGCAAAAAAGGGGATGCATGCCATAGACCTAGATAGCCAAATAGAAGCTAAGATTTTGACCAGCCACTTTGGGGGACATTCTTCGATGTGGATGTTGATTTAAATTGGTCCCATGTGGGCCATCCCAGTTGGCCCACTTTATGTCCTCATCATATTCATCCCATGACACGGGGCATGCTTCCTGCACCGGCTGCTTGTATTGTTGTTTGATGTCGTGTTTTGGCCAATCAAACAACAATGAAAAATGAGGAACATGCTGACTGACTTGACCCTTGACTTGTTCATCGGTCCCAATTTTTCCCTCCTCCTTTGTGTGATCGCAACATGGTTTTTTGCATACAAGGTTATCTTCAGCATATTTTTGAATTGTTGCCAAAGACATCAACAAATTTTCAAAATTTTCCCTTGCCCTTGCCTTTGCACGCGATGTCGACATCTAAAATTAATAAAAACAAAGCTATGACCAAATAACAAAAATGATAAAGTAACTGTGACAATAAGTTTTACAAATAAATAATGCAACCTAACTTAGCTGATAATAAGTTTGAAGGTGATGCAATTTTTGTAAACATAATAATGAAGTAGGAAATTTGATCACATTATGATAGCAACATAATATTGTAACATAGAAGTAGAGCATGTAAAATGCAGCGACGCAAACACAAACAACTACAACATTTACCACATATGTTACAAGTTCATTTATTTATTTCAATCGCCAGTGGTAAAGAATGTAGAAATTCCAGGTGGGTAAGTGTGACGCGTCGTCACAAAGTTGCATTCAATGCCTTGTTGCGCAGCCAATGTGGGGGGAGGCAATAAATCTCCCAATATGAAAAGATTTTCTCTTACAAACTCTCTCTTGATGTATTTCCATCGCATTTGCAACTCAGGAAATGAAATGTAAGGGACACCTGTTATGTTTCGGAACTGGTGCCATGCCTCCATCCAAGCATGTGTAGAGTATACTCCATTTACACATCTACCCATGCGATATTGTGTTCTCATCAAACCCCTGAGAACCATATCAAGCTTGGTAGACCAGATAAAATATGGTGTCGACGGTTGGCCAGCCATATAATAGATTATGTGAGTAATATATTTCAAAAGTAAGGGTGTATATCAAAATTAATTGTATTATTTGGTTTTACATAATGTTAAGCAAAATTTCGATTAATAACATACATCATTAATAAAACATTCACCAACATTAAGATAAAAATTCATAACACTTATAATGTAATACGACATTTATATAAGTACCTAAATTAAACAAGTGTATGATGTTCATAACATCCATTGATAGTCAATCTAAATAGAGTAGATAATGTAAATGCATTTTCCATTCAATGTTATGGAGTCATTTGAGGTGAAGGGATGTCCACAAGAAGACGCCAATCTTCCTCCAGACTGGCAATGTTGCGTTCTAGAACCTCATGCTCATACTTTTTGTTAGTGTATATATCATCGTAGTTGTGATGAATTTCAACGAAGTCCTTCATATTCATCGCCTGGACCCACATTGACTTGCACTCAATAGTTAGTAACATAATCTCCACTTTCAATAAATCAGTTGTTGGGGGGAGATCGACTGCCCAATGGAAGTACCTGCATTGTCTTTTCCCTAAAATGTAGTACCAATTTAAAGTTAATGGCAATGAATGCGTAGCCTCCACAAGGGAAGTCTATTATTTATTGATGTACTGTCACACCTCACGAGTAGGGCATATGTAAAACATTTTGCCCGATGTTTGACTCAGAATGCCAAAGTCATATAACCCTACATCCTCTGTGTTAATTCATAAGGCTGCATTTAGCCCACAATCACACCTCAAAACTTCATATGGAGTCATCGATATCTAATAAAACAAAATTGAAAATAATACAAAAATGTTGGGTTCATGACATAGTTTTCAAAGATAATATGCAGAACATTTCTTTAGGGGTAGTTAATTGTTAAAACAGACAAGTGCAGTTCATTTGGACATATCATAATATATTATATCTATGATGTATTGTATCCATCTTCCTTTGTTGAAGAGTCATTATCGCTTGTTCTTTGAATTCAGTGGCGAAGATATCGACACCTCTCCCGCATACTTGAAATTTCTTCTTGTAGCCTATCGGTGTCTGCTCTTGTTGAACAACCAAAGTCACAGTGTTCTGACCAGAACTTGTGTTCGCTGCATGCATATGCGAGTTGTGATACCATTGCATCCCTAATTGCAGTCAGTGTGGCCACTGTAGGTTGTACTTGCTGTGTGGGAAACCTCATGTGGCATCTGGTTGGAACAAGACCCCTACCACATGTAAAATATGGTATGTGGGGATTGTTGTCTTCAAACTGTCCATTTGGCGCATTTGTGACATCCATGTACACTCGTATGATGCAATGCAGACCACATGGACACGACGGCATGCCATTGTCCATTTCTAGATAGAAAACCTAATGAGACATAATTTGATATTGTTTAGAAGTAGGAAAAATTGTAACCAACAATAGAGTTTGAGAACAAAATTTGGCCGTTAAGTTACAAAAATTAAATTCAAAAAGGGAGTAAGTGAAACATGTTGTAGAACATGTTTCAATGTCTGCAAGTTAGACAACATATGTATAAATCACTAATTTTCCCACATAGAATTGGCAACAGTTTCGCGCAAAACATCTCCCTCCCTAGCATCAGCCTGGCTTATTTGTTGGAGAGAACTCAATTCGTTTAAGATGTCAGTGGTAGTATGAGGCTCATCCAAGTTTTCTTCCATCATAGGATCACCATCATTTGGGCGCCGGATAAAATTGTGAATGATACAACAAGCCATTACAATCCGAGACTGAGACTGCATGGGAAAAGTGGCTCCTTTATAAAAGTAGGAAAACCTCTTATTCAACACACCAAAGGCTCACTCAACAATGTTACGTAGTTGAGCATGTCAGTGGTTGAACATTTCCTTTTTGCTGGTGTATGAGCTTCTATTACCCTGATACTCTGCTATATGGTAAGCAACATTTCGATATGGTGCAAGAAATTATCTGGTGTTGGCATACCCAGAAATAACAAGATAGTACTTCCCAGTGGGTACTTTGAACCCACCTATGGTTGTAGATATAGGAAGTACCCTTTGGTCAGCAGCAGATCCCTCCCAACTAGTCATGATATATGTAAACTCTATTGAGAAGTCTACTACAGCCATGACATTCCCTTTTCTATTCCTATATCGGTTTTGCTTATCGCACTTCACTAAAATGGAGATGTGTGTCCCGTCAATTTCCCCAATGGCATCCTAAGACAAATATATAAGAAATACACAAGTAAATACCAAACTCAGCGATGACGATAGTGGTTATATTAACAACGGAATGGACAATGGTCGACTAAGTGATGGTCATACCTTGAAGTAAGGGTAAAATCTTGAACTCTCGCCGATGCGGCGGTGCGGAGTTGTGGATGCAATTGACATCACAATATATTTGTTGCACAAAGGACACACTACATCCAACACCTCGTTAAACTTTCTGCTTATGGTCTCACCGCTGTGAATGTAGTCCTCAGCCAGAACACGGTTGGTATGGCCATGGCCAACCATTTGAAGGAAGTAGCAAAATTCCTCCACTGATGACACACCTCTAGTACTTTTCAACAAACCTCGATCCTCAAGTATGTCAACAAAGGTTAAAACCGTGTTGGGTAGCAGAAGGTACAGATCGCATGTCCTTCTTGCATGGCCAATTATTATTTCTAAAACCTTTTGATGGTCACTCCTAATACTAACCGATCTCGGTATTGGTTGGTGTGTGGTTGCGTCGTCTGAATTTTGCATGATATTGTGGAATATTTGGTCATCTATTAGGTAGAATATTGCATTAGCAATGTCATTAGCCAGACCAGACATAAGATCCACTAGTTGTAGATTGTCATCAATTGTTTCATATAGATGAATACTGGCCATCACGTCTATAATTAAAAGTGATTACCCGCATAAGAAAAATATCGAAATATTGCAGAAATGAAATTAGGACTATATAGACCAAATAGCAAATAACAAGATAAACCATTACATAGTACCATAGTTCATATATTGTTCCCAAAGGAATTAAATAGTACAACAACAACTTTTGAGAAATTTCATAAAATAAAAGGCAGGATACTGATATAGTTCTTAAATTAGACAACCTCAGAAGTACGACGGCGGGGCAGGACCTCTACTATTGTAACCACTTGTGCTAGCAAACTACGATGGTGGAGATTGTGGATATGGTGGTGGTATGAAGGGTGATTGTGATCCAGAAGCTCTAGAAGTCGTGTTCTTCATTTCCCACAGGTCTTGCAACCAAATGGTATTTTTTTGTGGGGTGTCCATAAGGCTTAGGTAAATGTTACGGTTTGCTGGATCTTTTATGGCGTGCACAAGAGTGGTAAAAATTGGGACAGGGATGTTAGGGTAGGTTGCATGAAAGTGGTGCAAAATGGTTTGATATTTGTCTTTGTCATTAGACCTAGTAGAAATTCTGCTACCCATCTCATGTACCTTAGAAAACACCTTTGTGAATTCAGAAACGACATCATTAGATAGGACACAATTGTCCTGTGAGCTTGATGCTCACTTCTTGTGTCTATTCGTGGTGGGAGTCCTTGCACCAACACCTTGGTTGTGTGATCCGTCATTGGTGTCCTCACTTTGTGTCCCAGAATTACCCATGTCTTCTGTGAAACTGGTTGGACCGGTCCAACCTGGGCTGACAAATGAATCATATGAATCTAGGTCAACAACAACATCATCTTCAGATGCAACATCAGAAGGAGGTTATCCATCGGTTGAGTACATTGCATGATGGCCCCTAGCTATGTTCCTCCCCCCCATCATCCCAATGTCGTGGTAGTGGTAGAATGGTCTATTGATCAATCTCGCTAGTTCCCTGTTTGCCTAAAATAGGGGACAACTACTGATTAGTTCAATATTAACAAGTTTAAGTTAATATTTAATACTCAGTGGAGTGTATATTATTAGACATACCACAACTGCCTCCCTCCACTCCGAGGTGTCAGGCAATATTGACTTGTGCATGTTGTCATCCCATCCAACACCACTTTTGTTGGTCACCAGTTTTATCTTTGCATAGTCTCTCCTGAGGTTCTTCCATTGAGTTTTTAACTGCTCTAATGTACCCTCGTTCCTCCCCATCCTGATATGCCAATTCTGTAGCATCTTCCTCCATGTGTCCCTAGTAAATATTCCATCGATGCACCTACCCAGGTCATATTGTCTCCTCAATGCTGCAACCAAAGCCTCTTCCAAATCTTTCGTCCAGATAATATAGAACCTCGGGTCTGGTGCAACCATAGTAGCAATGACACTGCAATATATCACTTTAGTCAGGGTGTTTAAAAGAAACCTTTATGCGAACCTAGTATGAGTCTGCGCAGTTGAAAGCAATAACTTGTTTTGAAGTAGTCTAAGACAAGATCCATTAGCCAGACCAGACATAAGATCCAAAATTTGTACATTTTCATAAGTTGTTTCGGGTGGATACCAACCATGACGGCTATAATTAAAAGTGATTAACCCATAAGACCAAATAGCGACCAAATAGCAAATAACAAGATAAACCATTTCTCAGTACAATAGTTCAGAGATTGTTCCCAAAGGAATCAAATAGTACAAAAAATTTGAAAGTGTTCTTAAATGAAAGACATGCTACTGATTTAGTTCTTAAATTATTCAACCTCATAAGAACGACTACGTGGAAAGACCTCTATTGTAACCACATTGCATGATGTGCCATAGCTATGTTCCTCCCCCCCATCATCTCGCCGTCATGGTAGTGGTAGAATGGTGTGTTGACCAATCTTGCTAGTTCCATGTTTATCTAAAATGGGGGACAACTACTGATTAGGTCAATATTAATAAGTTCAAGTTAATATTTAATACTCATGGGACTGTATATTATTAGACATACCACAACTGCCTCCCTCCACTGTGGGGTGTCAGGCAATATTGGCTTGTGACTGTTGTCATCCCAACCAACACCACTTTCGTTGGTCACCAATTTTAGCTTTGCATAGTATCTCCTAAGGTTCTTCCACCGAGTTTTTAACTGATCCAATGTACCCTCGTTCCTCCCCGTGCTGATATGCCAATCATGCAGTGTCTCCCTCCATGCGTCTCTAGTAAATATTCCATCAGCGCACCTACGCAGGTCATATTATCTCCTCAATGTCGTAACTAGAGCCTCATCCAACTCTTTCATCCATACAATACGGAACATCGGCTCTGGTGCAGCCATAGTACCAACAAGATTGCAATATATCAGTTTAGTCAGGGTGTTTAAATGAAACCTTTATACAAACCAAGTATAAAATTAGGGATTATAGCACCTTACGTCATAAAAACAATACGTCATATTTTTAAAAGAAACAAATAGTCACCTATAAAATTAGGGCTTGTAGCATAAAATCAAACTCCCTAGGGAAATATGAACCTATTTATGAACAGATATTATAAATATCACTTTTGTTGTAGTGCTACTTGTTGGGTTCCTTCCATGAACAAAAAATATGCAAAAACTATCATGGTAAATATAAACATGTCGTTGTATATGAGGTTACACATCAATATAGAGGTACTTCTAACAGATCAATCCACTATGGTTGTAGCAAACGCATCATCCAATATGTTCATTATAGGAAAAGTACATAAATAGCAAGCATTCAACATGGCATTCACATTAAACATGTTTGTATTGCTCATGAGATAAACCTGGTAGGCCAAATTGAAGGTTGAAGAGAGTTGCACGGCCAGTGAGATGGTCAGGGACGGTACATACAAGAAATTTAAAGGGAATACAGATTAGCCAAAATAGTTGGATTATTTTCAATATAATCAGCATAATAGTAATGGGTGTACATTTTGGACGTACATAAAAATTATAATCATTCATTCAAGCTAACATATATCATAAAGCATAATTGTTTCACATGAAGTCTGTGCAATTAAAATCATTCATTCATTCTATGTCCCAGGTGGCGGGATGAATGAAGTGGGCATATTGGTGACATGTGAAATTTTATTTATCAAGTCTGCACAATTGACCACAAGTCCATCTTTCACAAATTAAAATATTTACAAGTAGAATTAGAGGTAAGAATTAGAAAATATTGATATATGTCTACTATTAAAATATTTGAGCTTAAGTGGATGTGTGTACAATAGTAACATTGTTCCTAATTAGAAAAGGGCTATAATATTTGGGTAAGCTCAAGAGAAAGTAAAATAACAAAAAACATAGAAGACTTCTTCATGGTTATCTTCATAGTCTTCTATGTTTAGAGGAAATGATAAATCTCAGGTGAATATAGATCATTTTCAGGAAAAATAAAATACTTCACCAATAATTTAGAAAGATTTTTTGCATATGATTTCATCCAATTTTCAACAAGATATTTCTGTAGAAGTTTCAAAAGCACCATATTGCAAAATTTTCTTCAAGGCTTCAAACAAATTAAAAGGGAGCAGTAAATCTTCAAGGCTTAGAAGTAATTCAAACCTTTTTAAAATATTAATATTGGATCCTTCTTCAGGTTCACACTAATAAATTAACATCCATCCAATACATTAACATTAATAAATCAATATCCATCCAGTGACTACTTAAGAGTTTTATGAACACACAAAAAATCCTCTACAATTCCAAAATTTACCAACATACATTACCCTTGTCGGCCAATGTCATGAATTTAAGACAAAAATTGAGTAAGCCAACCAAATGTTTCAAAGAACATGTGACAGTTTGCATCATTCAAGTTAATATTTTGGTATATCTAGCAAAATCATATCAATTTAACTACTACATTTATAAATAGAAGTTTGCAAGTTTTGAATAAAGAGATTCGTGAGAATTTTTTTCTTTTCTCTCTTTTTTGAATTGGATATGAACATATCATCAGATATCTTCAAAAACATCACCTCATAAATAGGAAAACAATCCTTGATAGAAACATCAAATTTGTATTACAAATATTGTTGCTGAAAACACAACGATAGTTTGTCATTTGTTATGAAAAGCCCTTCTAGATTCACAATATTGCTCTTCCTCACAATCCTTGTTGTACCAAGTAACCATAATTCATGTACGTATAATGCAGATAACAATGTAGTTTCTTTTTGTATTTGCTACTCATTGTTAGAGAAATGAAAGGACATGCTGATGTCATTTGTTTCTCGTGATGAAAACTAACTTCACTAAATGATTTTCATAGGAGTGAGGGTAAGGATTTATGTGGAGTGGCATTTTAGAATAAATCAACCAAGTTTTCTTACCACCATTTCATTATGCACAACTACATTCAATGTTGCAAAAAAATATTTGCTAAAATGTGAGCCACATGTATGAGTTGTGCCAGATGGCGTTCACAAGAATTTTTACAATTGAGGAAGGATATGAATTAAATCTAGTGAAAATGTGACATGGATAAGACATGGATTTTCTACTTAACATAGTGAATGATTATTTTCCAAATACATAGATGCTAGTGGATAATTGCAAAGAAAACACTACAGACCTTGGCCAATCATCTAGAGGGATTAATAGTGCATATCATTTTCCAGACTCCAAACCCAATTCTTATTCTTCTTCGATTGAAACTAAAAAGCAATTACCAAATCCCTATACCCTCCATCGTGGTTTCCTGGTAAATGACTAGCAAAACTGAGCCCTACTTGTTACTCGTGTACAATACAACAACAATATATTGGCGATAAAACAATAGCAATCAACCATGTGATTTTACACATCATCCCAATGACCCTTGTTACTCGTGGACATAATACAACATCAACATTGTCTGAATCAAGAAAGCAGGAAACCGAAATAGGAGAAAATGTGTTGTAATTTGATAAGAACAAATACCTGCTCAGCCAAGATGATGAAAATAGGAGCACGACCAGACATTGTCAGGGACGAAACATGTGACAAGAAATTGAGAGGGAAATACACATTAGTTTTCTAATTAAATCATCAATCATTACAAGAGTGAATAAAGGAGGCTAGCAAATAGAAAGAAAGAAAGGGTCGGCGGAGACAAACCTTACAAGTAGGTTGATGACTTCCCAATAAAGTGGCTTGACAGCGGAAATGGCAGAGAAGAGTGTGTGGAGGGTTCGAATGTGAAAAGGGAGGACTAAGTCTGCCCATTTTCGACCAGTGAAGACGACATATACAACTGAGAAATTAGCTCGAGTGTATGTGGACGAGATAGTACGTTTGCATGGTGTGCCAGCAACGATAGTTTCTGACAGAGGTCCTCAGTTTACGAGTCGTTTTTGGGAACAGTTGCACAAGGCGTTGGGAACGCAGTTGAGGTTCAGTACAGCTTTTCACCCGCAGACAGATGGACAGTCTGAGAGGACTATTCAGACTTTGGAGGATCTTCTTCGAGCTTGTTTCTTGCAGTTTCTAGGCAACTGGGATGTACATCTGAGTTTGATAGAGTTTGCCTACAATAACAATTATCAGCAGAGCATCGACATGGCTCCTTATGAGGCTTTGTATGGAAGGAAATGCAAATCCTCTCTGTGTTGGTATGAATCAGGTGAGTATCATCTTTTGGGTCATGAGTTAGTTCATCAGATGACAGATAAGATCAAAGTGATACAGCAACAGTTGAAAGTGGCACAAGACAAACAGAAGTCTTATGTAGATAATCGTCGACGAACTTTGGAGTTCCAGGTAGGAGACAAAGTGTATCTCAAAGTTTCGTCGTGGAAAGGTGTGCTAAGGTTTGGACAGAAGGGTAAGTTAGCTCCTAGGTATATGGGGCCTTATCCAGTGATAGCACGTGTTGGCAAGGTAGCTTATGAGTTAGAGTTGCCTCCAGAGTTGCACAGGTTGCGTCCAGTGTTTCATGTTAGTATGCTGAAGAAAAGTCATCCGGATTCAGGTACAGTGATACAACCAGTTGAGGTTGAGCTTGATGCATATGTGACCTACGAGGAAGGTCCTGTGGTGATCCTTGACAGAAGGATCAATAAGATGATGAGGAAGGACCTGGCTCTTGTGAAGGTTCTTTGGCAGCGTCGTGGCGTTGAGGAAGCCACGTGGGAGCTTGAGGAAGAGATGAGGAGGAAGTATCCCTCGCTTTTCTCTTCAGATTTCGGGGACGAAATCCCTTAAAGGGGGTTAGATTGTAAGGACCCTGACCTGCGTTTAGGGTTTACCCTGTTTGTTTTGCTTAACCTTAGTGGTTTGATGCTTGCTAATCACCTTTGAATAGTGATTAGGGTTTTTGTTGTGCCTTGTTGAGAGTTCGAGGGGCTACTTGAAAATGACCCAAGTTTAGGGTTTTGTGTGCAAGTTGGTCATCTTGTGAGATGTTTTCCCCTCTTTGCTTCCTCTAGGGTTGAGAGGAAGGCTTGGGCTTGTTGTTTGAGTTCTTTGGGCCTGAGTTGAGCTTGTTTGAGCTTTGTGTCGGCCATGGCTTGCCTTGTGTCATCCAAGGTAAGTTTGTGTCGACCTAGGGTGTGGTGTGTCGCCCAGTAGCTTGTTTGTGTCGCCCAGTAGGAGATGTTGCTTGTATATCCCATGAGACTTGGCCTTGGTTGGTGACACTTGGTGCCTAGCTTGGACAAGTGTCTCTTGCTGTGCTAGAGTGTTGGCTTGAACCCTAGGACAAGTGTCCCTTGGGTGGATGACACTTGGCATGGTTGTACCTTGGTTTCTCCTCCCCTTCTTCCTATATAGGTAGCTCTTTCCCTTGCCTTGGTCTCCTTTGATCTTTTGGTCTCTCCTCCACCTTGAGTGCACGATATCCCTCTCCATCTTGCTTGTGGTGGCCGATACACCTTCCTAGAGGATCTTGGTGGACGATATCTTTGGACCTTGGAGTACCTCGGAGCTTGGAGCTTAAGGCGGGTTGCATAACTTCTAACCCTAATTCCTTTACCTCTAGAAATAACCTTGTTACATGTTAATAGTTAGCTTAGTTCCTTAGTTGTGTACCTTGCTTGAGTTTCCTTTGGTGGCCGATATACCCTTAGGGTTTAGGGTTTCTAGTGATCTAAGGTTTGGGTTCCCTTGAGATGGAGGTTGATGATGACCTAGGGTTGGGCGATATCCCTTTGTTGTGGATGTGTTGGACGATGTCCTTGAGGTTGGTCGATACCCTGCCCATGTGTTGGGCGATAGGGTGATCTAAGCTTCGGTTGGCCGATATGTTTGTATACCTTGTTGAGCTATGTTCTTGTCATTCTCTTGGACGATAGGCCTTTGTTCTTGTGGTGGACGGCAGGGCTTGGTTGGATGGTTTGGTTGAGTTGCACGGCATGCAACTAAGTGTAACGGCCGATAGCCCTGACGGGCATTACATCTTGGTGTGTCAGCCGATAGGCCTAGGCTGTGACGCGCGACAGTGAGTGGGGCTGTGACGGGCGTCATGCCTCTAGTTTGGATGAGTGTTGTCTGTTAGGCCTTGAGAGTGGTTGCACGATATTAGGAGTACTTCCCTCTCTCCTTTACTTATCTCTCCTGGCTGTTGTGGATGGGCGTTACCCCTTGGTTATCGGGCGTCAGGTGTTGGTTGTGATGGGCGTTGCCCGATGGGGTGTGTCGCGCGACGCGCGCCACTCTTTGCCTTGTGACGGGGCATTGCGGGCAGTAGGGCTGGGTGCAACGCAGCGTTGCTGCCTTCCCATGCCTAGCTGAGCAAGTTAGCTATAGTGAGGGTTGTGAGGTCTTAGGTGTGGGCAGTTAGGTCCTTTGGTGACGGACCCAAGTATCATGACAGTAGACGCTTATTCATAACCAAATCTCGGTAGTAATACCTTGCTTAGTAACAATAATAATGACATGATAGTATTAATGATAGTCATGATGATAATGTTGTTGATAACTAAGATGTCAATAGTGTTGATGATGTTAGTTGTGTTGATGAATGTGATGCCTTGCTAAGTAAGAGAAAGTAATAATAATGATAATGTTTGGAATAATGTGGCTAAGTGGCAGTTACATTAATAGTTTGCTTAATGACATAGCAATGAAGATAATAGTAGATGATGAGGCTGATAATAGTAATAATGGTATCAAGAGTAGTAATTACATGATATTGATATGAGTCTTATGCTTACTTATTAATGATAATGATAAATGGTAGTTGCATTGATGGTTGCTTAATGACAAAGATATGAAATATGATAGTGGATGGTAACAGTAATGATTTTGGTAACAATAGTAGTTGCTTTGTATACTCAACATAATTGTTATATAAAGTGAATACCTTGATTGTTTGTATAATCCTGAGATAAGGGTAGGCATGATTATGGTATGATGTGCTTAACGAGCTTGATCATCAAATAGTGTAATATTGATAAATAGGTTATCTTGAATGATAGCTCATGATAGTGAGCGTGTTCCTTATGTTGAATCTATGGTTCTTGTGTATCCTAACCATGCAGGTGATGTGTAGCCATGAAAGGGCTATGTGACAAATGTGATGAGTAACATTACCTTGATATTTGCTCTATGAGATTATATATGTAATGTGTTGGTCCCATGATGATGATGTGAGCCTTGAGAGGCAGTGACAGTACATGATGAAGGATTGATATCCTATGGTATGTGATGATCCTTGATATGGATCTGGATGATTGGCAAGAAGTCAAGTGGTAACATGTGATGTTGGATCCTTGTGATGGATCAGGTTGATGAGGTTTCAATAATAATATAATGTTCTTTATTTTCTGTTATATCTTGCATGTTATATAACTTGGTTGAATCCTGCAATCCATCTAAAAGATACTAATTAATTATAGTGGAATTATATCATGTAGTTTTCCCTGGCCATAGATCCATCATCGTCAGGACATGGTGATGGTGAAACGGGTTCTCCTACGGGTTAAAATGGAAGCGCATATTGTTGAATATGTGTAGGTTGCTCCTAGCCTGAAAATAAGGAGGTAAGAGTGTAACTTCGGTTACAGACTCAGATATGTATGAAGAGCATGGTGAACAGGCCCATGGCTCAGGATATGTGATGTGAAGAGCATGAATGCGTTCATGGCTCAGAGCACGGTGAACAGGCCCGTGGCTCAGTTTTACTAGCACCGAGACCTATACCAAGGCGGGCTAGAGTGAGGGTAGCCTATGGAGCTGACCCTGTGGCTTAGACCACTTCAACATGTGACTGCGGTCCTGCTTGTATTGTACTCGTGTACTGACCACAAGGTGGGAGGTCGTGGAGTCCGGCTCTTCCATTGATCTTGTATGGCACCGGCTTGGGTTTCGTAACCAAAGGTTGGATTTGAACGGTACGGTTCAAATCCTCAGGGCACAATAATACGTAATACAGTCGTTTAGTACTTATTGCTTAGGATAAACACGAAACATTGGTTGAGGCCTTGTTTGTGTAATATCTTCGTTATATGTTGCAGGTTATGTGATAATATGTCTGATCTTGATAAGCAGGTTATGTGACATTATATCTTGTTCTGATAATCATGTTACATAGGGATACATATTATCTTGCTAATCATATTCCTTGAGATATATCTGGTTATATGCTTTTGTATAGCGGGTAAGCTTGTCGGTAAGAATAATCTGTTTTATATAGATTGCTCTTGTTATACCTGTTATTAGATATCTGCTGCTATAATATATCTTGCTGAGGTTCTGTAGTTGCGGTGGGGAGTTATGTTTCCCACTGGGACAATTGTTCAATTGTCTCACCCCGCTGGTTTAACCCCTTTTTAGGTGGTGGAGGTAGGCGTGGTCGTGGTCGTGGTGTTGCGGCCGAGCTTCTTGAGGAGCAGTAGAAGGCAAGCGATGGCCATGCTGCTGTTTTGGATGTTTTGTAGTAGAGTCTAGAGTCATCTCTGTACTCTCAGGTCCTTGGCAGTGTTTTGACGTTGTTTCACAATGACCGATCGATGATGTTTGTATATCCTGCTGTTGGTCGGATGCGGGCCTTTTCTGTATATGAACAGGTGGTGAACTCATGTGATGGATGAACAACTGTTTCTGAGCTGTGGACACGTAACATATCTCGTGTATGTATATATATATGACATGTTTCTGTGCAGGATGAGGACTGGAAAGTAATAGTTTCACAGTTTATCAATTTTCCGCAATCATTTTAAGTAGCCCGTGTTTTCATAATCTGTGGTTATGGTGATTTCCGCACATTTTCGCGCAACACCTCGTTATCTGTATGATAATGGGATGTGTTGCCACACTAAGGTTGAGGAGGCACTTATGAAACCCTAGAAGTATGCCCTAGTGGTTTGGATTATGGGGTCGACGATCGGATATATGACCTTGTGAGACTGGATGAAGATGCTCTGGAAAATCATAGGACGGTTCAATATGTATGAGTTGGAAATTCGACACTTTGTCGTTCAGCTTTCATGTAGAAGTGACTTCGAGGAAGCACTTACCGGAGGCCTTGGAAGGTCTTCAGGCTCAACCTCCTTGTCTGGGAGTGGTTCTTGACGTTCAAGCCTAGAGAGGAGTACCCTAAGATGATTGTCTCCTGGGTGCGTATTGTAAACCTACCACTGCACCTATATGTCCCAACGATTTTTGAATATAATGGCTTAGCACTTGGTACGTTGATCAAGATCGATAACCACACTACTAGCATAACATGGAGTAAATTTGCTCGACTAGCTATTGAAATCAACATTGTTAGGGAACTTCACTCTTCGATATTCATCAATGAAGTGGAGTATGAAGTCATTTATGAGGGCTTCCCCTGGGCGTGCGCTATCTGGGGCCAAGAGGGGCACGATCTAAACAATTCCGAGAGAAACCTCAGTGGGAAAATGATAATTCTATGATAGAATGACTAAATGAAAGGGGAGAAGTCCCTAAGCAGCAACACACCACTTCTTGTGAGTGGCATATGCAAAGAAACAAAGGAGCACGTAGGAGGAATTCGAAGCAAATAGAACAGATCCCAGTACTCTAAGGGTGGAACAGATTTGAAAATCTTACTGATGATGGGGATGAAGAAGTTCCTAATGAAAAAGCTACCGATAAGCCTACTTCTTTGACCGCTAGCCAAGAAGCACCCAAACGCCAGACGAACGTATGGAGGAAAAAGTCAAATGCTAAACAAGGCGAGATGGGCGTTTCTAATGCATCTTTATTAAGGGATGTTACTAATACGATTGGGAACCTGAAGCAAACTGAGAAGAAGTAACAAAGGATCACGTTGCTGTCAACCTTGAAATAGACAAAGTCGTAGAAGCTATCATTATAAATGAGGGGTGGATGAAGAAGAAATGTAAGATTTCGGCAGAATAGGAGGACAGAAAGAAAACCAGTGATAGAGGAGACACTATTAGACTTAAATGAGACTCTTATATTGTAGAAAGTGGGAGCCTCAAGACGTTAAACTAAGGGGTCAAGTGCAAAAATGAAGCACGCTAGCAAACCTCGGGTAGTGCCACCAGTAGAATAACGTAGGAGAAATGTGAGGAAAATAGCACAAGATGCCTCTACTAATTTGGAGAAACAAGTCTCCGATGATGCCTCGCTCACAGCCACTGTAGAGGCTAACGACAAGGTAGTCAATGCTAAAGAAAACAAGGAGAATGAGGAACCTAGAGGAATTCTAGGAAGTACGTCCAATGCCTCATTGGTTGCTCAATGATAGACACCATGTGTTGGAATATTAGAGGAGCTGGGAAGAAAGCAAATAAACAAAATCATAAAGAGATTATGAGTATTCATAAACCCAAGATAGTTGTTGTGTTAGAACCTTGGATCAGTGGAGAGAAAGCCACAAGGGTCATCCAAGCTCTTGGATTCACCAAATCATTCAGAGTGTACATGCTTTACAGGAGGGGTCTGGGTTAGCTGGAAGGAACATGAATGCCAAGTGGAAATCATCAACTATCACCAACAGTTTGTAATATACATTGTCAATAACTCAACAATGATCACCTTTGTCTATGCTAATCCCAATTTTGCAGTACGAAAGATTCTATGGAAACACATTGTTTATATTGGCACTCGGTTCACAGTACCCTAGATGGTGCTCAGAGATTTCAATACCACCTGTTTCCTAGAGGAGAAATATGGCAGTAACAACTATAACTACTCTGAAGCGGAAGTTTTTCAAGAAACCCTTCAGGCTACAGGCCTAAGTGACCTTGGGTTCTTGGGTCCTAGGTTCACTTTCAAGAGGGGATCTCTACAACAGAGACTTGATCGTGCAGTCAACAACTGACTATTTATCCAAAAACACCATCACTTTTGTGTTGGACAACTACCGCTCCTGCACTCTGATCACTCTCCCATTCTAGTACAGTTGATGGTGAGGAAGCGTGGAGTCCCACATTTTGTATCCAAGGCCAGCTGGTCACAGGACCCAACTTTCAAATCTCTTCTTTCTTCGAGTTGGGACAACAATAAAGATTTTTGTGATGCTTTAAACCAGACTAAGAGTACCCTTTCTAGATGGGATCAGAAGGAGTCAGCTAACAAATGGCAGAAGAAGACTAGGCTACTCAGAAACATAGCTATGCTGGAAAAAGAGCTTGCCCTATGTTACAACCCAATTACTGATGGCATATATGCTGATATGAAAGATGAGTACAAAGGAGTTCTGCAAGAAGAGGAATAGGAATGGAGGCTCAAGAGCCACATCAATTGGTTATGGAATGGGGATACAAACTCAAAATTTCATAGTGCATTTGTTAAGCAACGACGGCGCTCTAATACTATCACCATGCATAAAAATAATGAGGGGGGATGGATAACTGATGCGGCCAGTATCATGATTATGGTTAAGAACCATTTCCAATCTCTATTGACTGAACCAGAAGGTAGTAATCAATTTTTTCTTACGACAATCCCTAGCTTCTTTAAGAAGTTATCAGATAATCAGCAAAGGGCTATTTAGTGGTTCCTACAACTAAAGAATGCCTAGAGGTCATTAAGAATGCCAACCTGTATAAGGCAGCCAGACCTAATGGGATTATTGGAATTTTAGTGCTCAAATAGTGGGATGTCCTAAAGGATTTGATCCTAGAAACTACTCAGCATGCATTGCAAGGAGGTATCCTTTCACTAGAACTTTTTGCTTCTAATATTGTCTTAATACCAAAAGTCCCAAAACCTATCATGTGTGATCAGTTAAGACCAATTTCTCTCAATAATATATGTTTGAAGCTCATTTCTAAAGTGGTAGTGGAACATTTGAAGCCTCACATGTCAGGATGGGTCTCCCAAGTGCAAAGTATGTTTGTCCTAGGCCATAAGATTATGGATAATATAGCCATAACTCAAGAGATCATCCATACTATGAAGAGGAAGACATGCTCGAAGTCTATGGCAATCAAAGTAAATCTTACTAAGGCATATGATTATCTCTCCTAAACTTTCATAGCGGACACACTCAGAAAAATCAGACTCCCAGATAACATATTCAACTATGTGATGAATTCTTTGTCCATAGGGGAATGTTCTATTCTTTGGAATGGTGCCCAATCAGAACACTTAAAGCCATCCAGAGGCTTAAGGCAGGGTGACCCCCTCGCTCCATACATTTTTGTACTATGTATCAAAAGATTGAGTCAACTTATCTTAGGAGAAGAGTAGAGAGGGAACTAGAAACCTAATAAGTTGGGTAGGAATGGAATAAAGGTTTCACATATTTGTTTCAAAGATGATCTGATACTCTTTAGTGAAGCATCTTGTAAACAAATGCATATTATAAAGATATATTTTAAGAAGTTTGAAAACGCATCTGGGCAGGCCATATCAATTAAAAAGACTCATGTCTTCTATGTCGCTAGTATTCCATAGTAGGTGAGAAGACAAGTTAATACTGTTGGGGGCTTCAATGAAATGAATGATCTGGGAAGATACATAGGTGTCCCCATAATCCATGCCAGAGTTACAAAGAGCACTTATTTTGACATTCTAAAAAAAGTGGAAAGTAAGGTAAACGGATGGGAAGTAAGAAGTCTTTCTCTTGCAGGCTACTACAGTCTTTCTAGAATGACGTTGCAAGTAATTCCAACCTATGACATGCAGATTGTTGTTCTTCCCCAATCACTATGTGACTCTATTGATGGCAGTGTTCAGAGGTTTCTATTGGGAGGAGGACACAAGCAACATCCCATGTCACTGGTAGCATGGGGGAAGTCACTAGCTCGAAGGAGAAGGGAGGTTTGTGGATTAAAACTATACAGGAGTGGAATATCGCCTTAATCTCCAAAAATGTGTGGGATATTACCAGTAACAGGGATACACTTTGGTGAAGATTTATGCGAGATAAGTATCATAGCTTCGTGGATGGAAAGAACATAAGTGTATCACGATTAGCTCAAGCTACGCTTCACTATAAGGAGCTCCTTATCGAACACTCATATGTAAACCCCATCAGTGGGCAGAGCACCAACTTTTGGTATGAACCCTGGGTCCAACCCAGTATGCTGCTAGTACAAGTTACCACACAGCCAATACCGGATGACTTAAAGGAGATGAATGTTGCCAGTGTTGTTTTAGACAATGGAAAATGGGACTCTAATTTTCTTGAGACTTGGCTACCTCCCCAAGTTATAAACCTGATCGCTGAGGTAAAGCCACCAAGGGAGGAGAGTGTGGTAGATATTTAAGTTTGGGCCCATACATTGCATGGAAACTTTACCTCTAAATCAGCCTATCATGTCCTCCGAGAAGACAAGGACATTATGATGGCAGGAGACTGAAATGCCTTATGGAATTTGAAACTCACAGCCAAATATAGGATGTTCACTTAGTTGATTAAACACGATGGTCCTCTTAGGAACCATAGGAGGATGTGCCGCCACATGACTACTATTGGCACATGTGACCGGTGCAAGGATGAAGAAGAAATGCTAATCCATGCACTACGTGATTGCAAAGTTGCAAGAGATGTCTGGATGATAATCTTCAGTGACAACCCACTCCCCTGGTTCTTCCACCTCAGCATGAAGGAATGGCTCAATAGGAATTTAAAGGTGAATTTACAGGCTTCCCACACCTTTGTCATCACGTGCTGGTTCATCTGGAATGCTCGCAATAGGCATTTGTTCAAGGGTCAATGCCCAAGTGCTAGCAGCCTATCTCATAGAGTGATAAATGAATTACACTTGATAAATATCGTAGGGAGCAAGGATAGTGTGTCTCGTACTACAGTCAACCTAACATGGTCTTCTCCCCCTCTTAATACTTTGAAGATGAATATTGGCGTTTCATACACTATCAAGAAAGCTACTATATAAATTATTGCTCATGACCATGAAGGGAGATGGATAGGAGGGCTTGTTAGAGAGATTCAAGCGAGCTCAGCTCTACACTTGAAGATAGTTGATGCTAACATTGCAATGAAAATAGTTGATAAATGTAAGTTTGATAGGGTTATACTGGAAACTGACTACAAGATGTTTGTTGAAATTTTGTAGCTACCATTGTCAGTGACACTGAGGTTCTGTAGGTACCTGGATAGAATGCAAAGATACCTATCAAATAATATAGGGTGGACTATCAAGTTTGTACACCAAAAGTAGAATCAAGCTACAGATAAGTTGGTCAAATTCCATCAAATAAACTCCACTGGATGCTTAGACCATCCTAGACCCCCTGAAGTATTAAGTCCTTTCTTAGAGAAGGACCATTGTAATGGTAGTAGTACTACTAGATTTACATTTGTTGACAGTCATTCCACTTGTAAGAATTTTCCTTAATGACTTGCAAGAGGAGGCAAGATGAATAAATAGCCTCCTAGCTTCCCCCAAAAAATGATGCTCCCTGACTATTATGAGCAAAGTTGAGCCTTTTGGCATAAAAAGGATGGATTAGATCTAATTGGATGATATTTGTAAATGATTTGCTTAATTAGGATTCCATGATTATAAAAGTGCACTAATGGACTTAAAACCCTAATTTTGATAGTTATGAGGTTTAATGTATTTAAATGTGAAAATAAATCAAGAAGGAATGAAAATGATATTCTTGAACTAATTTGTGGATAAAGATCCTTAATTTAGATAATTTGAGTGATTAGGGTTTTTATGAGTGGAAAATTACTTTTAGGGTTTGTTGACCTAAAAAGGGTAAAATTGGAAAATGAATGTTTAGAAACCAAGAAACCCTAAGGAAACCCTAATAAGGCCTAGAAACCCTAGAATGGAATCCCAAGTCAATAAAAGATGTTTGGATGTGATTATAACAATTAGGTTTTATAAATACTTTTCAGGATCAAGTTGCTTGATTTATTACTTGGCTTGGTTGATTTGACTTGTTGATTGGATTATCTAGCTTGCTTGCTGCCAAATTAGGTATGTGGTTACGCTAATGGCTAATTGCTCTAGTTTCATGGTGATTTCTGAGGTTTTATCGATTGGTTGCAATTAAATGCTTGGATGAAATTTACTTCCTACAATCTATAAAGTGACTACGACTATGACAAAGTATGCTTATAACTTCTCGAACCCGACATACCACCTCTAGATGTTTGTATGAAAAGCAATGAAAAGTCATGGCAAGGACCAAAGACCATGCCCCATATTGGGAAGGTCACATGAGATCATATCAGGCCCTAGATTGGGAAGGTCATCTAGGTCAAGCCCCAGACTGGGAAGACCAACTTGGAACCTAGGATCTATATTGAGAAAGTGGCCTTTTTCCACTACAGGGACAAGACCCTGGAAGGGTATACCATAGGTTGAGTAAAAATGGTTGAGAAGTTATCAAGAAAACATAAATTTTGTTTTGTAACAAATAATTGTTGTGGTTATGTTGTTACCATTATATACAAACTTTTGCTCCCCCACATACCAGTATAATTTATTATACTGATAGAGATTTTGTTTGTTGATGTTTTAGAGAAATGTGTAGTTATGTATACAAGATTAATGGAAAGTGGATGTTTAGTAAAAGTGACATTGAAAAAGAACAATCCTAAATAATGTTCAGAGGATTATAGGTAGCTAGTTCTTTCCTTGGGAAAGGTTCTAAAATTCTATTTTTGAAAGGTATGTGATAATAATGAGTTTTATATCCTGCATTAAGCATAGTTTTGGTAGAATTTATTAAATATTTTTATTATTTGCAAAACCACATGATCCTATTTGGGATAATGACTCTAGCTTCTTGGCCTTCCTTAATTGGGCATTGTCGGGAGGTGGGGTCGTTACAATGCCATATGTGTTCGCAGTTGGATCTATCATGTATGTAATGTTGTGCACTCTTCCTGATATCTCATATGCCTTGAGCATGAGAAGGAGATATCAGTCAGATTACAGTAAAAGACACTAGACTGCCATAAAGAACATCCTTAAGTACTTGAGAAGAATTCAGGATTAGTTCCTTGATTATGGCGGTGAGGAAGAGTTAGGAGTGACACCTCATGTGACACCCCGCGCAACAAGCCACGAGATAACCCAAAACTAATCGTGGAAACAAACTTAAACAAACAAATTATTGAAAAACACTAAAAATTAAAACCATTTTCATTCAGATGCAAACAACAAGAACCTTTACATACAAGTACTTTCATGTCACAAGCTACTTCCCATGCATACCATAAGCCTGTTATAAGAAAATCTATTCCAAACACACACACACACACACAGACACACACACACACACACACACACACACACACACACACATATATATATATATATATATATATATATATATATATATATATATATGGGCCCATCTTTATTGCCCGCGCGGGTAGCTACCCGCCCACCCTTCCGATCACTTTTTTTCAAAAAAAAAATTTCGAAATTGTAGAGGACTATTTTGTCTAGCTCTCCAAAAAATTTGAGCCAAAAATAATATCATTTGCCCCTTCAAA
This sequence comes from Alisma plantago-aquatica, assembly GCA_963693085.1. Lineage (NCBI taxonomy): Eukaryota > Viridiplantae > Streptophyta > Magnoliopsida > Alismatales > Alismataceae > Alisma > Alisma plantago-aquatica. Next base: position 941,204,585 of record OY856410.1, on the reverse strand, counting down.
ATAAAAAAAACCCATCCTTATATATATCTGCTGTATATTTTGTACAGAGTTACTTTTTTGGCCAGCAGAGTTACTTTTTTGACACCATAGTTACTTTTTTTACAGCAGAGTTACTTTCTTAGCTAGGAGAGTTACTTTTTTGGCTGCAGGGTAGCGAAAATCCATGCTACCCACGCGGGCAATGAATGAACACCCTATATATATGCATATATATATGTATATATATACATATCCTCATATGTCCATAAATGAAAAGGTCACACAAGCCAAAACATGTATCAAAACACATCTACAAAACACACCCAATAGCCATCCCAAAGACCTGAGTGTACCAGGACAACTCTAGAACTCTAACAACAAAAGAACCACCAACAACACTTACAACCTTGTCATCTACTGTCCTTCTTGCTCTTGCCCATCCTTGGTTGCACGAACTCTGCCCCCTCGTGCACATCCACCTAAAAATATGTGGGGAACTGACGGGGTGAGATTCCAAATCTCAGAAGAAGATATAACTCTCCACCAACACTATTATTAGCACAAATAAGATGATTAAAGAACAGTAGTAAAGCTACAACCATGATAAGCAGGTAATCATTACTAATAGAATAAGGAATTATGATTAGATTGTGAAACATCTTATCATCATAAAAGGAATATGAAGAACATGTATATCCACTTCCAACTATACTGTACAAAATTAAGCAAGGTCTCATCCAATGTTTTCATATTTGATCGTATACAAGTATGCTACACATATGATTACATATTTTATTATGCCCCGAGGATTTGAGTCATACCACCCAAATCCAACCAACCACTGCTAGGTCAAAATCAGTGCCATACAAGGTCTAGTGGAAGAGTCAGAATCTATGACCTCACCCCCTCAGTCAGTATGAGTGAACCTACAATGACATCATCAGTCAAACTGCTACCAGTGATATATAGTCCAGCTGTACAAACCTATCCCACCTTGGTACAGGTCACGACGCTAGTGAAATTGAGCTATGGCCCACAGCCACACTCCTCCCAGGGTATGGCCTACAAAACATTTTGTATCACATATCACTAAGCAATGACCCGAAGCTACACTCCTACCAGGGTATGGCTGCAGCCAATCCTGTATCACATATCCTGGACGTAAGGGGATATTCATCCTCACCCCTACATATTAAAAAAATATGCACTCTGAGTTGAAGTCATTTCAACATTCAACAAGTGCTGACACTGAATGGATATATGGCACAGGGAAAAGATACATGATTAGGTTCCACTTGATTATTTAGGTCATTTAAGAGTCTTTTAGCATCAATAAAGTTACAACATATAAAACCATAACAAATTCTACAAAGATAAGGGCATAGAATTCTTCCCGCAGATATAACACATAGGGTGTGAACTTGTCACACTATCACCACATGATGCCTATGTTATTACCATTCACAATGTCATCAACAAAGTCATGTGCCATGGGATATCAATCCATCAACTTTATCAATAGGAAACATCCTTTCATGTCAGAATAATAACCACTATTAGGTCATAAGGCTAACCACCTTATTCCTGTATCACCTGGATAATCAGAATGCCTCACAAGGGCATATTCAATCCTTATCTCACATCATAGCCATCATATCACACACTAGATATGATAATCATTTACACAACACCTTCATGGTTAGAATATCACAATCAAGAGAGATAATCACATAACATCATAGCCATCCATGATAAGGGTATAAGCAAGACTTATTCACTTTTAGGGTTTAGGGTTTCCACTTTTTCCGATTAGGGCCCATAAGGTTAAGGTCAACCAACCACCCTAGAACCACCATCATGGAGTGTTTTAGGATAAAGAAACATCATTAGAGAAGATTATAGATCATACAAAACAACATAACACATATGTATACATGATTGACATTAGATGTTCATACATGTTTCATAACCACCTATCATCACCACATGTTAACCACTTAGGCACATGAGTTACGAACACCCTCTATAGTATGTCGTGACCATGACATACACCATGGGTACCTCAAACTACTCCCTCACCATGTCGCAACCACCTTCTGCATGTTGCACCCGCAGCATCAGGGTTAGGATTTCACTTCACCCTTCAACCATCATGTTGCAGCCAAGCTCCTCAACCACCTCTATGTCACAGTCGCGGTCCCTGAACACCAACATGTCGCAACAACAACGTCCCCTAGCCACAACCACCACTCCAAGGGTTGTCTTCACAAAGCTAAGGCAGGAAACTAAGGGTTTCAAGGCTGCTAGGTTCCAAAGGTCTCAACCCAACGCCACTAGGTCAAACATCACCATGAGAAGGGATATCTCGACTAAAGCCAACTAGGTTGCGGCCATCTCAAGGGGCTATGTCATGACCGAGACACCCATAGACATGTCTTGACCACCAAACCTCCTAGGTTGCAATCACACCAAGGGTAGATACGTAGATCACCATAATAAACTCAAAACTAAGAAAGAACCATGATCACTATGGAAGGAGACTCAAGCAAACCGATATCCACATACCCTAAGGCAAGGTTCAAGAAAAGCATGACTAAAGGAAAAGAAACCATAACCAAGATAACCAAAACTAAAACTAACATCTTATTTACTTTTAGGTGTACAAACATCAAGCATGGGAACTAGATCAAGGGTCAAACATGGGGAAGAAACTCCATATCATCATCTCTATCCAAAACTAATATAAGATGGTTAGTGTCTTAGGTTACTTCCAACCAAGCATGATAACTCTTCCCAAATGAATTATAGGGTTAAGCTTCATATGCTAGCATGATAGAGTAACATCTTAAAGAGAGAAAATAGCAACACAACATAACAAGAAGTGCAACAATAGAGAGGGTTTAGTGTTATATAACCCGCCTTAAGAAGGTCGCCACCAAATCTCCAAACTCTAAGATCAAGAGCTCCAAGCACATGATCCTAGGGTAGAAGAAGATCCACAAAAAGCTCCACTCTCGATCAAAATATCACCTCAAGAAGGGAGAAACACCAAGGTCAAAGAATGGCTCAAGAAGAGAGAGCAAAACCCCAAAACTGAACCAAGGAAAGAAGGGATAAAAGGGAAAAGGAACTCTCTCTCTCTCTCTCTCACTCACTCACCTGAGTGTAAACTTAGAAAAACATATCCCAAGGCCTAGAAGAAGGAAGAAGATAGGGTAGAAGATCTGAAGTAACACCAAAGAAATAAGATAAGATACACACTAGTACTAGAGATGGCCAAGGATCACCACTAGCACCACATGCAAGAGATGAGCCACCTCCAAGTCACCAAGAGCACACCTTCTTGCTCCATCAAGCTACAAGGAAGATCACAAGAGAAGGGATGAAGAAGATGACCGAAAAGAACCACTTGCATGGAGAGAAGAGGGTTCATATAGCAAAGGAGGAGGGAGGTAAGACAAAGGATGAGGTGTCAACAAGATAGAGCTCCAAGGAAACACTTGTCCACTAAAAGGACTAACATGCAGCTACATAAGGCCCACGTGTAAGAGATGGTGATACTCCCTAGGTAGGATCTCAACCATCCAAGCAACCAACCCTATGTCGTGATCGTGACACACTTAGGGTCCCAAGGCCACGACACACCACAACATCACCATAAGATCGTGACACCAAGATCTCCCCATGAGGCCTAGGTCGAAACACACCTCTCCGACCTCTACCTTGACCCAAGACAACCTTGGTCGTGACCACCACACCAAGGGGGAAATGCCATGACTATGACAATGTACAACAGGCTCTAGGTCACGACCTAGGTCAAGGTAAAACAACAAGGTCACAAGGCTAAGGCACACAAACCCTAGAAAACCCTAATCTCCACTAAGGTCGATACTACTCAACCAAGAACCAAACAAGGAACCCCAAAGCACCACACTCTCCCTCAAGAAGACATGAGAGAAGGAATACTCTAGAGGTGACAAATTGCATATCAACCCCCTATGTTGGGTAAATTGCAATTTGCACCAAAACTAGCATAGAAAGCACAAACACCAACCAAACAAGCTCAAACTAGAGACTTAACCTATACACAAGCCCTAATCACATCTTAAAAGATTAGAGCAAGGTTCTAAGCACAAGATCAATCCAAAACAAATAGGTTTACCCCAAAACTCAGGTCAGGGTCTTTACATTAGGTGTAAAAAGTTACACCAATACAACTTCCAAATTGACAAAGATGATTATCGATCACAATTTGGATTTGTGTCTTGCCTTAACAACAGAACTAGGAGTTGGAAAAGTTCCAAACAAGAAAAAAATGCTAATTCTACAATGGACGTCAAATACATTTCTACCTTGAACATAGAAAAAGAAGTTGTTTGAATCAAGAAGTTCATCGATGAATTTAGAGTGGTTCTAAGCGTTAGCGATGCAATAGAGTTGTACTATGACAACAATGGAACTAGTATACAAGCCAAGGAACCAGATTGCATCTATGTTCTAAGAATATACTTTGGCACTTCAATCTCATACGATAGATCATACAATGATGATTTGTGAAGACTTATAGAGTGTTGACTGAAAGCAATATTGCTGACCCGTAGAGAAAAGCACTTTCATAGTAGAAGAATGATGGACATGTTAGATCACCCAAAATAAGATTCTTGGGAGATTGTCTCTAAGTGCAAGTTTCAATTTCTATGTATTCCTATAGAGATAATCATGTGTTGATTGTAATGAGGCATAATGTAATTGATTGGATAAATAATAAAGGGAACTTCGTGTATTCTATTTTTATTAGTTATGAGATAATGATATAACATAATAGATGTCTAAAGAATAATGTTACTCGATGACATATGTCTTCAGGTTGAGGACCTGAATAATGAGATCATATGTATGATAGGAGTATATACATTCTTGTTATGTCCCTAGTCGGATATTACTATCACAAAAAAATAGATGATGATAATACATTAGACTTGAATGTGTGTTGGATGATGACATAATCTCATTAGTCATGATATATGATATCAAGTCGAACACATAGGTACTTGTTAGAAAACACTGTACCAGATAGACCCACATTGAGAATGATACATGGTATCTTTGAATGGTAGTGAAAATCAACTCTCAAAATGATAGTGGTGATTGTGGTTCTTAGAACTAAAGTCACTGCACTCATCACGTGTCATTTGAGGAACTCTAACACCAACCATTGTGACCTTGAATAAGGGTTTCCATAAAGGTGGTGCTCGGGTGCATTGTGACACACAGGGACTGATTGTGAGTCATGTAGATGGGATTTATCCCTCCTTCTGGAGATGATATCTTGGTCACTTGATAAGAGACACTTAGAAATGCTTGGCCATGTGCGTGTGAGTCAATATGCGATGTTGAGCTCACATGTATCTCAATAGTCTACTTTGGTTCAAGAAACATAGATTGAGTATAAATTGGATGACAATTTCATGCCTCACATTCAATCTGGATATAAGTGACAAAGGAACTATATGTTCACTGCAACATTGATCACGAATTGTAGGTTGAATTCATTCTCCAACTTTCCAATCACTTGGGTAGCAATGATGTGTTTCTAAATACCAATAATTGTTTGTGATGTCATAATCTAGTTATGGACATTCACTTCCAACATAATTTGGGACCTATAGGGTCACATAAATAGGATGCACCTAGAATAGGAGTTTACTCATGAATAAGGTTTAATTGGATTATTAAGTGTTTAGGTAATCAACGAAAACAATATTGGTTGAAAGTTGGCTGACTAGTGTTACACCCACATCCCATGATAACCACTAATCATGACATTAGAGCATAAGTTGAGAATTAAACACAATACAAAGATCACCCTTAACCTTTTTCTTTTGATTTCAAACTCTTTCTTTAATCACATTCAATTACACAAACTAACTTTTCAAGGGAAATTAAGACTTGATTACTCTAATATGATGCCAACAATAAAGATACATAACTAAACATACATTTAGTTCCTGACACTTCCATGTACATACGACATGATAATTAGATACAAACTCTATTACTAAGGAATCATAGTTACACAACATCATTTACAACTCTCGCACTACCCTAGAAGGACCTAGAATGATAGGGACTGGATGAACTTAACTAATATGAAGTTTAGCTTCCGTGGAAGATCTACTCTGGCATTGACATTCTTCAAATCAACATGGTTTCCCTAAAATTTGTGAGTTGAGGGGTGAGCCTATTCACTCGGTGAATGAGTACTTCAAAGAAATAGTTTAAAGAATTTCTATAATTACATATATATTGTTGAGAAATTGATATTAAGTAGAATAAAAGCAAGGTATAAAGTGACTAATCATTCACAAACATACATATTGCAGGTTACTCTAGATGACTACAAAGAGTAAATTAATCTATGTATATTATTGATCAATCACAAAGAAAATAGGTAGTTAAAAAACATACAAATAGAAAGTTACTTTATAAAATTCCAAGGAATAAATTGATAGATGCACACACTTGATTGATCTCACATTAATTATATTATGCCTAGAACCCGCATGAATTTTACCATGATATACGAAAGCATGAGAATAATTTATGATCTCATTGTACAAGGCTTAGAAGCATGACCAAGTTCCTAATCCTATAGTCTCATCTACCCCGTATGTGGAGGATAGTCACCACATGTGGCTCTCAACAGCTAATGGGAGCGGCCAAATATCTCAAACTCGACCTCTCAACCTGGGTACTCAGGTAGTGACTCAAAGACCTCAGGTTTATTATGCATCAATGGACCTACTTATCACTGATCTCTACAACATGTAACACAGGTAACACCGGCATCCCCAGTTGGTATTGGGTACCACACAACTATAAGGAATCTGCCAAGACCCTTGCACCCTCCTGATGCGCTCCGGCTTACCTCGATCTGGACTACCTCCAGTCGGAAAATTGTTTCCTCCCCACAATGCAGGCCTCATCTTGTGAGGATTCTATAGTTTTTAGGGCATCTAAATTTCTAATTCACTCCTTAGATTCACGATTCAATCATCACATCAAAATTTCTTAGTTTAACCTCATAAATAATTATTTTCATAAATTATTAACAATCTGTATCGTAAATTGAGCAACTATGCAACCTCACTTATCTCACTGAAGAACACTAAATTGAAAACACTTGTTTCACTAAATTCCCTAAACTTAGGGTTTCATTCACTTAATTCACATATCAAACAACTCGCGTAAGGACTTTATGCATCATAATGTTTCACTGATAAAAGACCTCTTTCAACAATTCACATACAATCAACATATACATGAAACCCTAGAATTAAGCTGAATTATAATTTCCATGCCATTCATTGAGATATAATTCATCAAAAATAACATTGAATAAATAAATTCTATGATGTCAAAGAGAATCACTTCAAATGAATTTCACAATGTTTATTAGCAAATTCCCAACTTTCCACTCATCTAGGGTTTCACCCTCTTTACTGAGATATAAAAAAACAATGATAAGTTCAAATAAATTCCTTGATAATGGAAAAAACATTTGTACTAAATATCAGACAAAAGAATCAGTTACAAATTAGGAGATTCAAATGAGCAAAGATCTTCATTCAAAAATACAACAATTTTAGACATAACTATCTGGATTTTAGTATATTCTTATATCCTCTGCAATTACTTTAGGAATTCTCATTCATATGGATTTTATATATTTATAATATTATTTTATCATCTTAAATTCATTAGAATAGACAAATAATCCATTTCACATCATCTTGCAAAAAGTCTAGATCAAAAAGATAGTTTAGGGTTTGTAGTCACATACGAAGCAATTGAAGATTATTGATGATTTAACTCATTTTCCTACAATCTATTATTTAAAAGAAGTAACCACTCACCCTAAGGTATGAAAACACCTTAAAAACATAGCCCAAATCTGAAAATCTTGAACTTATATCCAAGTCCTAGCAAATCACTGCTTTCTTCTTCCTTTCAACTGGGACACCCTAGAAATGGGGAATTATGAAGAGTGAGAAAAGGGGAAGATTTGATATCATTTTGAATCAAATCAGAGGAGGGGAAGAATCTTGACATGTTAGAGAATATTCACCATGAAAGGCTATTCAAAGAAGCTAAACTTACTTGATTTCATCATATCTCGGATAGTGAAACCCTTAGTCAACATCTCCACCACTTTCTCCTCTCAAAACCCTAGCTCTCCTCTCTCTCTCTCTCTCTCTCTCTCTCTCTCTCTCTATATATATATATATATATATATATATATATATATATATACAGAGAGAGAGAGAGAATTTTAATTCTCTAGAATGGATAATGAAATATGAGATCTCCTTCGGTTCTAGGTTTCTCATATAGAGAAATTGAGCTGCCTAGATAATTTGGAAATTAACCCCTCACTATACTTTCTCTTATTTGAGCTGAATTTTCTATCAGAAAAATATTACTATAAATCGTCTACTTCAGATGTCAAATATCTTTCAAAAATTATGAAACTTTATCACGGTGGGTGACATGTAATTTCATGTCTTTTTTTTTAATTTAAAATCATTCAGAGCTACCAATAAATAATGAAAAATAAAATAGTGCATTGCTATAATGTAGTCCGCAGAACAGTCAGTTGAAGAGAAAATGCCCCATAACAGCTGTGCAAGGTACAATGGTCGTGCTAAGATTGATCCAACACATTTGATCTATATAACACAGTTGCGATGCCTATTTTCTATTAGATTTGAGCACAACAGTTGTCCAACGCTTCAAGTTTTCAAAAATTGCCATGTAGCCAAGAATGCCCATGCCACTAGCAACCCTACATGACTGTACTACATACCACGACCATTCTAACCAAAACTCAGATTCCCAATTTCACTATCCTTTACTCATCTCACTCGTTTCACCCCAGCATGGGCGTGTTGGGAAAAAACCCTAATTTCATCCGACTATGGTTTATACTTATCAAACCCTACTTATTCAAAATAAAGACAAGCATAGAGTTCTCATTAGACACATCATAACTGAGCTACCGTCCTTAATCTTGTTTAAGCAATGATTCATCTAACTAAGCATGTAGTCATCTAGGTAGACCCTAGTTTACAAATTAATCTCAGATGTGGTCATAATAACTAGAGTGTCTAGTTGGCTGACTGGGACTGTGAGTCAGTCAACTGGAGTGTCTAATAGACTGACTGAGAAGTCCATTCAAACAACTAGATGATCAATAAGACTAGATCAAGGATTGATGCTAATGTCATATTGTGTATTTTATCGCATAGAAAGTCAATATGTTTGTGAATAGGATAACATTCCAATTGATCGAATGGATGTTCCAATCAACTGACTGGGATCCAATGGACCGACTGATGACTTGCAACAATTGAAAATTTAGGAAATTTGTCTTGTCATTTCCCTGAGTTTGTGGAAACTCTGATCCATACACTCCTATATTAAGTGGGGTGGACAAGGATATTAGGGCAAGTCTCCTAATCTCAACATTGTGGTAACGTGAGACATAGAGTCATATTACCCATAAAAGGGAGAGATAATCAAAGGGGAGAAAGTCAATGCCAACACATTGATTACACAAGGGACAACTCCTTCCTATCAGTTCTCATAGACGATAGGAGTTTTGAGTGCTCCTCATTGACTATGTAGAGGTGTGAGGGCTATAGCTGGAGTGCTAGGAGGACAAAAACCACCACTTCTTATGGTTCTATACTAGGAGGCTATCACTGACAGTTGTCTGTGAGCAACTTGCAAAAAAAGCAAATTTTTGTCCAAGAGTAGTCTCTAGATTTGCTCCAGGACCACATATACTACTTGTAACCTTTTTTCCTAGATACATCCTTGTTGACATGATCTATTGTCTAGGAATAAGGATTTTTTTTTGTTTCTTCTGCCTTATCTTCCGTCCTCATTTTCCTACGTGATAGACTTATTGGTCGATCGAGTTTTCTCAGGACAAACTCAACCAACTAGGCATTCTGACTACATTTTAGTAGTGTAATGTTTGATTTTTAGTTATTTATTGGAAGCTTATAATAATCTCAAATTTTTGTTGGAGATATGAAACTATGTTTTAGACAACATGCTAACTTTTCATATTTTTTGGAGGATTTTTAACCTATTTAGTAAAAGATTTATGACAAAAAAAATTCTAAAATAGAAGAAAGTGTAAGGAAGGATCAATTTGCAATTGACCCAAGCACCTTCATTGCTCTGTATGATCAATATAACACATTCAGAGCTCCATATTTCATGATTCATTCCACAGAAATGAAATCTTAGAGAGAGAGGGAGATATAGGGTTTGGATGGAGAAAGTTGTTAAGATGGTAATTTAGGTTTTTCTCTTGCTAGAGATGATGAAATCTAGAAAATTTGTCATCTCTAGACAACCTTTCTTGGTGATTTTTCAATCACATGTCAACATTCCATTTATCCTCTTATTTGATTCAAAATGATACCAAATCACCCACTTTTCTCACATTTTCTCTATAATTCTCCATTGCTAGGGTATTTGAGTTGGAAGGAAGAAGAAAGTGATGGATTTCTAGGAGTTTGATATGGATTCTAGAATTTAATACTTGGGATACATTTTTAAGGTATTTTCACACCTTAGGTGAGTGGGTACTTCCTCCAAATAGTATATTGCCCAAAATTAAATAAAATCCACATTAATCTTTAATTCCTTTGTATGTGACTAAAAACCCTAAATCCACCTTTAAATTATAGCTTTTACAAAATGATCTAGAAATGGATTGATTCTTGATGTGATGCATTTTAGAAGATAAAATAATATTAGAAGTGGATACAAAATTATCTATATTAGAATTCATAAACTTACAAAAGTTAGTAGATTATACTAAAATTTAGGGTTTTTGGTTGTATATCTAAATGAAGAGTTTGTTCTATATAAATCTCCTTATTCATTAATGATTATTTTATCTAAATGTTTAGTACATATATGTTAGATATTATCTTTTAATTCATTTGATATTATTAATGTTTTCTTGATATATCAATTAAGAGGGCAAAACCATATATGAGTGGAAAGTTGTAAGTTTGTGAGTAGACTTCATGAAATCAAACATAAGTGATTCATTCTAATGTTATAGATCTATTTATTCGAGGTATTCTTTAAGCATGATACTCCTGTGAATGGTGTGGAAACCCTTGTTTAATTCATTACAGTGTTTCATATGCGTGTTTGGTTATATGTGAATTATTGAAAGTAGTTTTTAATCAACAAATGTTTATGATGAATTAAATCCTTATGCAAGTTATGTGATGTGTGAATGAGGCAAATGAAACCCTAAGGATATAGTGTTTAGTGAATCAAGTATTTTCAATTCAGTTCTCTTCAATATGGTAAGTGGTGTTTCTTAGTTTCTCACTATACACTATAGACTATTGATAATTTATGAAAAGAACTATTTACAAAATCAACCTAGGAAGTGTTAATTTGATGATTAATATTTAAATTTAATGTGTGATTAGCAATTTAATTCCCTAAACATTGTAGAACCCTTCTAGGAAGCCTGAGTTGTGGGAAGGAAATGTGGCTTCCCACCGAAAGGTATTTTATCCAGATCGATGTAAATCGAAGAACACCGATGAGGTGCGGGGGTCTAGGCTAGTGAGGTCTTACTTCTTAAATGATTGATATCTAACATTAACTAGGGATGTTGTTGGGACCTGACTTTTCTGGTTAGTAGACATCTTTGGTAGGTCCAATGATGTAGAGTTGTATCGATTCGTGGACTTCTTTGTTAGGTTCACTGGTGCACAACAAGCCTGAGTCCTTTGAATCCCAGTCTAAGTACCCAGGTTGAAAGGGGAATCAAGATATCTTGCCTCTGCCATTAGCTTTAGGTAGCCAGATGTGGTGAGGCCCACTAAAGATGGGGTCTTACTTAAGAGATAGACTTAGGAACCTGAGCAAGCTTCTAATTCTTGTACTGTGAGATCCTAACTTACTATGATGCTTTCTCCTATCGTGGTACACTTCATTTGGATTTAGGGCATAATAATATGAATGAGCAATTACTCGTTTGTGTGCAATTATTCCTTTATTCGTTATATGTGTCCAAATTACTAGTTCCCTTTATTATTAATCAACTATTTTGATATATTGATTTACTCTTTGTAGATACCTAGAGTATCATGTGATATATATGTTTGTGAATGATTAGTTATTATATAGCCCATTACTATTATACTTTAAATTGACCTGCTCAACAATACATGTTTTGACTATCAAAGTGTTTTAAATTATTTCTTTGAATTACTCATTCATTAAGCGAGTAAGATCACCCCTCTACTAGTTTTTAGGGAAACCATGTGGCTATGAAGAATGTTAATGTTAGAGTAGATCATCCATGAAAACTAAGTATCATATTAGTTAAGTTCAGTTGGTCCCTAAAACTCTAGGTCCTTGTATAGAAGTGAGAGAGTTGAAAATGATGATATGAAACTTTGTTTCCTCAATAATAGGGAATGTATCCAATTATCATGTCTTATGTACATCGAAGTGTGAGAAACAAAGCTAGTGTTAGATATGTTTCTTTATAATTGAAATAAGATTAGAGTAATCAAGTTTTAAATCCCCTTAAATAGTTTATTTATCCGATTGAATGTGAGTAAACAAAGAGTTTGAAATTAAAGAAAAATAGTTAAGAGTGATCTTGGTTTTATGTTAATCCTCAAATTATGCCCTTTTCTCATGATTAGTGGTTACCGTGGGATGTGTATTTAACAACATGGCATTAGAGCTTAGGTTGAGTCCTCAGGGATCATTAGCATAGAAAGTTGGAGTCATAAGTGTGGCAATTAGGATGTGATGTGCATACCCTAGACCAGTATCTGAATACTTAGTTTGACTAGTATCAAGCTACTTTGTCTATTATTATCAAGATTCATGGCCATGTTTTCAAAAGGAGTATGGGCTAGAGAGAAATCCTAGAAGTGTTAGGGTTAGAAGACCAGAAAGTAATAAAACAATATGAGAATAAAGATAGAATGTAATACAACTTTAATTTTATATCACTTTTTTATTTGGAAATGAATATAAATTCTCTTATATATTTGAATTCAGATATTCTATTTTCATAATATAGTAATGGTTCTTTAATATTGTTTTACACTACAAAGTTACTCCAATTATTGTTTGTATTATTTGTATCAAATAGACCAAAATTTATCTTTGTATGAGTTTACCCTAAGTGGATATTCTTTCCACATGTTTGAGATGAATAGGAGTTGGTTAATCCTGAGTAGCTCTTGGCTTCAAGACTACAGGTTCAGCCTGGTCTGGCTGGCGTGATGCATTACTAGGATCTAATAATTCCTAATATAATAGGATTAATTAAACTATAGATATGTATCTCAGGATGTAATGAGTATGTACATACACTGAAGTATTGAGATACAAGGGAAAGACTGGAATAACTATGAATCAATTGCAAGTGATATCTAAGACCCACCAGCCTTAGATAAGAAACCCTAAATTGGGGTTAAAGGAAGAAGGAATATAGATTGAAGACGTCGATAAGTTTGTAGCATACAAAATCAAGAAGAAAGAATGAATAAAGATACCTGAGTCATATAATTGAGGAACTTTCTTCAATTTGAAACAAAAAGAAAAATAGGTAAGTATATAACAAGTACATAGAAGTGGAGAATTTTTAGATGAATAAAGTGAACAGAATCAAATGAGCATGCAAGTTATAAGATTAGGATAAGAAACTCAGATGAAATGAAGATAAATGTTGGAGACAATGAGTTTGATTAAGGACAGAGGGTTACATGATGTAATAGAAAGCATGGGATGTGTCATTATATTATGAACACTAATGCATTCATCCTTATGACCTTTTGATTCAAAATCTTTATAGAGTAAAAACCTAGATTCTAATAGATGTATTCAATAGGTTCCTAGTGATGAAATGGAAGTAGTTCTCAAAACAAGAACAAATGTGTAGCTAAACAAATGAACAGGTCATGTAAAGGTAAATTTTATTCAAAACATAAAATTTTGATTGAAAGAGAAACTATGATTGACCCCTACATAAGCCATTTGATTTGAAACAAAGGACATGTAATGTATTAAACATAAGATGAAACTAGTTGGGAGAATATAGATTTAGAATTTCAACTTCATATAAGTATAAGGATAATAAGAAATATTCATATGTCATAGAATAACTAAGCATACACGTGAATGAGCAACACAATCATAAAAGATAAGTACAAGTTAATAATGATATATAGAAGAGTATCATACATGGAGACAATGATAGAGAATAAAGAAGGGGTTGAAACATGAGGGAATAATATAGATTATAAAAGTGAGAGATTGTAAGATGTGAGAAAATGCTAAATAGTATAAAATCCTTGATGATGAGTAAGTAAACCTAGGCACAAGAAATGTTTTAAGTGAATTCTTAAAGATAAGAATTCTAAATCTCATAATCAATTTCTCATTTGTATCCTCCTTAATGAGAGTAGGAAACAAATTTTAAATGATACATAACCAACATGGTAGACACATCTACCGAATGTATTAATGACACATAATATGATGACAAAACCCTAGTAGGGTAAATAAAAAAGTAACTTATCATAAAGGTCAAGTAAGAGAAAAGAAATTCAAGTGATAAACAAAAGGAATACATGAGGAAACTTCAAGAGAGATAAGGTTTGCATATCAAAATAACAAAGTAAAATCATCTCACAATAAAATCATCTTGTTGACAAGGATCACTTCTTGGAACATTTAGAGTCATAGTAGTTCAGGTGATTCCACTAGTGATTTTACCTTCAATACTAACATCTCTATAAAATAAAAAATTCGGATCAGTAATATAAGAATAAACTAGTAGTAATAGTAATCTAGTGTTTAAAGTTTGCAAATGAGAGAGGTAGATAAGAAACATGGTAATGACTAAGAATAAAGGATAAGAAATAGATTCAAAATGTAAGAAGTGTGGTTTGAAGTTGAATAACAGGAGAAGTGCAACATGAACAAAGTTTGATCTGAAATAAATTCCTTTCATTGATAGCAAGAATGGTGAATAATCCATCCTTACCTCAAATATTTTTAGGTTAGATATGTTTATTCTATATTATCAAAATGAGAAAGATAAGTAACAAGAAGTAAGAAATATTGAATAAGAAAGAAACCAGATAAAATTGATGGCTATTAGTATTACATGAATTTGTCTTTTAGAAGTTTAATTGTTGAAGATATATTAAGGGATGTAAAACTATTTTACATATGATTTCAGTTGTACATGTTCAAGCAACATATTAAATTGTAAAGGATGTTATGGCTCTAGTTATCCATATTAGTAACTCGATTCAGTATTGTACATTTGTTGCTAAATCTAGCCTTGGAGCTTATGAGTGCTTTCCTAGTGGACTATCACAATTGTAAACTTCAAAATAATAGAGTGAACTCCCTTTAGTAAGTTAGATGTGATACAAAACAATAGTACACTGAAATGTATAAATTGATATAGTTGGATCGGATTACCAACACTAAAGTAGCACCTCAAGAGAGTATGACATGATTAAAAATGGTTGATTTCTCTATCACTTTCCTAGTAGTTGATTTTGACTTCAAAAATTCTTTTGGTGTCATTAAGATGTCCTGTTTGAAATTCATTGTGGTTGGAAGAGAAATAAAGGACTCAATTTGTTCAAATATGAAGTACAATAACATAGTATCATATAAGATTTTAGAAGTTTAAAAAAAACCTTGAAGGTACTTTTTCCTGGATATTTATGTTTTAGGGATGAAACTTTTTTAAGGAGGGAATAATTGTTATGACCACGTCTGAGCTTAATTGGTAAATTAGGGTTTACATAGATGATTTCATGCTTAATTAGATTGATCATCTATTAAACTTGATTGATGATGGTACATGTAACGTCTCAGGATTTGTGGCCTTAGATAACATGATCTTAAAAGGAATGATTGGACTACCCATATCACCAAGGTGCACCTCCTATTCCATGATCCCATCCTTGAAGAACTCTGTAGTTAAGCACACTCATCGTGGAGTTGTACTAGGATGGGTGACCAGTCAGGAAGTTGACCCCGACTTGCGTGTGAGTGAGCACAAAGCGTACAAGTAAGCCTAGTCGTGCTCTATGGGGCCAGTCAGCACTCCTGAAACTCTATTAGAGCCTAGGGAAGTGGGCCCAGATGTTACAGTAGCAATAGTGTGATGTTTCAAATCTAAGAAGGAACTCTAATCATGATTTTTTACTATGAAGGATTAATATTTGAGAAGTATAAACCCTAATCGGACATAATTAGGATTTTGATAGTATATAAATACAAAACTTGATAGCTACAATATTATGGTAAATGATTTTTCATTTTTTATGTAACTTGGATTTATTTCAAATTTAGATAAGATATGGATAACTCAATCATTCATGTTAGTGAAAAATATCAAAATTTTTGGATGTGTGATGGACTTATTGGTCGACCAAATTTCCTTAAGACAAACTGAGTCAACCAAACATTCTAACTATAGTACTATAGTGTAGTATTTTAGTTTTAGTTATTTATTTCTATCTTGGAATAATCTAAAATTTTTATTGGATATATGTAGCTATGTGTTATGGAACATGCTAATTTTCACAATTTTTGAGGGATCTGTAACCTATTCAGTAAAAGATTTACAGTAACATTTTTATGACACAAAATTTTGCTAAAATAAAAGAAAGTCTAAGGAAGGGTCAATTTGTAATTGATCCAAGCACTTTGATTTCTCTGTATGATCAACCTAACATTCTAGTATATCCTATATTTTGTGATTCATTCCATAAAATGAAATCTTAGAGAAAGAGGGAGAGTTAGGGTGTTGATGGAGAAAGTGGTGATGATGGTGATCTAGGGTTTTCTCTTCGTAGAGTTGATGAAATCAATTAAGTTTGTCATTTCTAGGTAGCTTTTCTTGGTGATTATTCTCTCACATATTAAGATTTCATAACTCCTCTAATTGGATTCAAATTATATCAGATCCCCCACTTTTCTCACTCTTTCTTTGTAATTCTCCATTTCTAGGGTTTTTGAGTTGGATGGAAGAAGAAAGTGATGGATTTCTAGGATCTTGATATGGATTCTAGAATTTCAGATCTTGGGCTATGTTTTTAAGGTGTTTTTACACCTTAGGTGAGTGGGTACTACCTTTAATTGGTAAATTGCACAAATTTGAATTAAATGCACATTAATCTTCAATTCCTTTGAATGTGACTAAAAACCCTAAATCAACCTTTCAATTTTAGATTTTACAAAATGATCTAGAAATGGATTAAATCTTTATGAGATGAATTTTAAATGATAAAATCATATTAGAAAGGTATACAAAATCATCTAGAATAGAATGCTAAAAATTACTACAAAAGTAAGAAGAATATACCAAACTCAAGGGTTTTCAATTATGTTTGAAGTGGTTGTATATCTGAATGAAGAAATTTGCCAATTTGAATCTCCTTATTTATAGTTGATTTTTTTATCTGAATATTTATTACAATTTTGTCATATATTATGTTGGAATTCATTTGATATTATTAGTGTTTGCTTGATATCTCAATTAACAGGGTGAAACCCTATATGAGTGGAAAGTTAAAATTTTGTGAACACACATCATGAAATCAAACAGAAGTGATTCATTTGAATATTATAGATTTATTTATTCAAGGTTGTTCTTAATGCATGATATTTTGATGAATGGCGTGAAAAATGTAGTTCGGTCCATTCAAGGGTTTCTTATATGTGTTTGGTTCTATGTGAACTACTACAAGAAATCTTTTATCTGTGAAAGTTTATGATGAATTAAATCCTTATGTGAGTCATGTGATATGTGAATGAGGAAAATGAAACCCTAAGGATAGGGTATTTATTTAAGTTTGAGTATTTTCAATTCAGTGTTCTTCAGTATGCTAAGTGGTATTGCTCGATTGCTTCGTTTACAGTACATATTGCTTACAATTTATGAAAAGAATTGTTTACAAGATTAGACTAGGAAATGTTGATTTGATGATTGAACTATGAAGTTGAAGAATGAATTAGACATTTAGATGCCTTTAGCACTATAGTATCCTTCATAGGATGCCTACGATGGGGCAAGGAGACGTGCTTCCCAACTTGAGGTATTTTGTCCAGGTCGAAGGAAGTCAGAGTGAACTAGTGGGGCATGGGGGTCTAGGCCAGGATGGATAGACTTCTTAAATGAATGATATCCATACCAATTGGGGATGCTGGTGGTACTTGAGTCATCTAGTCAGTGGTCATCTTTAGTAGGTCCATTGATGCATAGTTGTGTTGAACATTGGACATGTTTGGTAGGTTCGCTGGTGCACAACAAGCCTACCTATTTTGACTCCCCACCTGAGTACCCAGATTGAGAGGAGGAGTCGAGATATCCGTCCACTCCCATTAGTTGACGAGACCAGACATGGAGAAGCCCACTGTAGATGGGGTCTTACTCAAGAGATAGACTTAGGAACCTGGGCATGCTTCTAAATTTAATTATTGAGGTATATCTTGCTACGATGCTTTCACATGTCGTGGTATATTTAATGTGAGTTCATAGCATAATAATATGAATAAGAGATTAATTGTGTGTGTGCAATTATTCCTTTATTATATATGTGTGTCTGAATTGTTAGTTCCCGTTGTGATTAATCATGTATGCTCATATATTGATGTACTCTATGTAGATACCTAGAGTTTCATGCCATATATATCTACAAATGATTATTTCCTATATAGCTCATTACTATTCGACTTTAAATTCAATTTCTCAATAATATATGTTTTGACTATCGAAGTGATTTAATTTATTTCTTTGAAGTACTTATTCACTAAGCGAGTAGCCTCACCCTCTACTCAAATTTTTTTAAGGGAACCATGAGGATCTAAAGAATATCAATGCCAGAGTAGATCTGTCATGATAGCTAAGTATCAAAATATTAAGTTCAGTCGGTCCCTATTACAATGGGTTCTTGTATAGAAGTGAGACAGATATTAATGATGATGTGTAATTTTGTTTCCTTAATAATAGATAATATATCTAATGTCATATATACATGAAAGTGTGAGAAACAAAATGAATATTTTGATATGTATCTTTATTTTTGAAATCAGATTAGAGTAATCAAGTTTTAAATCCACTTGTATAGTTAAGTTATGTTATTAAATTTGAGAAAAAAAATTTGAAATCAAAGAAAAAAGTAAAGACTGGTCTTGGTTTTATGTTAAATCCTCAACTTGTGCGCTAATCTCATGATTAGTGGTTGTTGTGGGATGTGGGTTTAACACATATGTATCTAATTGGTTTTGCTACATTTTTTAAATATGTTGTTGATTATTATTTAGCTAGAAATTCATGTGTAACCCTAAATATAACCAAAAATATATTTACACATACACATGTAGTTGTCATTGTAGCTAAATATATAACTTCAGTTGTATATATAGCTATGATTTGTAGGGGAGATGATATTATTAGATTTGTATATGCAGTTCATCTTAGAAAAAATTGGAATTTACTACAATTGTAAATTTAGTTAATATTTAGTGAAAGACTTCATGTACTACACACATACATATGAAGTCTAATTATGTATCTAGTTAGTATCTTGCTAATAAAGAATTATTCTAGAAGGAAGAAAAAAATATTGATACAGATCAAAATTGTGCTTGTAATGTCAGTAATCATACTTCTATTAGTATTAAAGAACAAGTACACGTGGGGAGGGTATTAACCTTATCCCTATTTTATAATATGCATGGAAAAAATACATGTATATATTGATCTCACATTAGGATATACGTTTACATCATTCTCAAAGTTTTGTCATTACATGGTCTGTGCCATAGCTCCTTAATCTCTTATTTTGTACTCATAATCACAAGATTGGAATTATCCAATGAAAGCTCTTCATCCTCTATATGCCTCATGAGTATATATATATATATATATATATATATATATATATATATATATATATATATATATATATATATATATATATATATAATGTTCATGTCCTCTTTTGACAACCTCCTTTTCTTGCATGAGCTACTTTATATGCTTCTTATATTCATCAAGAATCAACTGCAACTTCGAATTATATTAGTATGATATGGACTTTTGATATAATCATTCTAAAAAATATAATATTCACTTCAATTCAGTAATCAAGACTTTGGTTTTAATACACATAAATAAATTATATGAACATATACAATCATGATTGCATCTTTCATTACAAACTAGAGCACATTAACCAATGTTGCAAATGAGTCCTTAAAGTAGCGTGCCATATTCATTAATTGGACCACCAACAGTTCTACCTAACAAGTATGGTGTTAAACAAGATGTAGTGACCCTCCAAAGAGAGCTTCTTCCCAAGGGCCTCCACAACAAGACATGTTGGAGTGCTAAACAACATGTAGATGCACAATGTAGGGATATGTTAGGCATACGTATTATGACCATGTCTGATCTTAATTTCTAATTATGATTTAGTTAGTTTATTAAATGATTAGCTACAAATATCATTGTTTAAGTGTAATTAATTACGTCTAATTATGGTGTTTGATAGATAATGATAAAATCTAAACATGCTTTAATTTTAAAGAATCAGGGTTTGAGAAGTAGTAAACCTTGGTTGGGTAAAATTAGGATTTTGATAGTACGTGAATATATAATTTGATAAATAAATTGGTTATTGTAATACAAAGCAATGGTACTATATCAATTTCATCTTTCTCAAATAATTGACGTAGTACCAGTCGATGCTCAACATCGCCTACCTAAGTGTTGCCTCAAAACTGACAATGAAGGCCTTGATTAACGACATTAAAGGCCACCTTTGTGATAGTGTGAAGGTAAAGGTCAGTCAGCCCAAAGTAGGAGATGTGAGTCCCTTTATAAGATAGTTGGCTCCCTTTTCTAAAAAGGAAAGCTAGTTATCACTTGATCCACAAATAAGGGAGACTCTTTTGGCGTAATATCTTATTGTGGAACATAAGGTGATACTTAAGGTTGCAAATTCCAAACATTGACCTATATACATAGAGGAGCTATGTCCTTGCAAGATGAAACCCTTGCAATGACTGTTTTTATTCTTCACATCAGAAAAATAAAATGTTAATATGTCACAACATTTTGTATTCACATGGGAGTTGAAAAATGAATCTGAAACCAATATTGTACATTCATACATCATAAAATAGAAAATGGACTCTACAAAGTCCTTTTGTTTCTGTAATCATTGTGATATTAAAGTTAAAAATAAAAAAATACATTTATTTATTTTTTCTGCTCAAAATGTATTTGTTTAGTAAACATTGTGTAACATTCATATTGGTTTGGTGAATTCTACTTGATATTGCTTTTTGATATTAACGCATGTCCTATAGATAAATCATATATTTGTTAAATAATAGAGGTGCACCTTTTATATGAGGATAATGTGTTTTGAGTTCTTGGTCAATGAAATACTTGTAATAGGTAGAAACAATAATAAGAATGGTATAGGGAAAACTGGACGATTGACATGAGACCTCCACTTGACGAGATGTGTATCAATTGTAACTCAATATGTCATCACATTTTTTCAACAAAAGTTGTTTAAACTCTGTTCATTTTTTGCTGCATATGCAACTATAATTGAATACCCGGTTCCGTCATGTCTTTGATCACGCGACCTTACCTTCACAAACTCAAAAGTTAAACAAATCTGGCTGGCCCATGACAAAATGATATGACAAGTTAATATATGAAAATCAACTAAACGCTGGAGCTGCACGCAGCACTTGCGTCAGCAGTCGCGTGCAATATCTTTCAAGGAATGAATAAATACAAAAATTGAGAGAATTGAGAGGGCTAATTGGCCTGTGCCCCGTCATGCAGTCGTGTTGTTGAACTGGAGATTGTGAATATACAAGAGATATAATATGGACCACACATGAAAAAAAAAAAAGAATAATAAACAATGGGGAAATGCGGAATTGATACTTGTGGCTTCTCCATTCAGATTCCATCCAGTGACATATCTCTATCCCAACTTGTCATTACTGGAATCTTTCAAAAATGGGATGGGTAGCAGTGACTTGCATGCCAGCTGAGTATTGAGGTGCTAAAGTTGGGTTTCGTCGTTATCACAGAATCCACCGGAAGGTTTGTATTTTTATGCTTGTGTTGCAATCAATTGAGTAGAAGTTATCATGAACACGAGGAAATGCATGAGGCTGACTAGTGTCATGGCTTGCCGGTAGGTGTGGTGTGCAGTGGGCCGTGTCTGCGTGGCCATGAACGATGCCCGCTTCTATTTCTAACGTGTATGTAGCAAAGCATGTAGGTCGCTCCATAGCCTGGATAGCTCGGCCAATACTTTTCTGGTTGTGCACTGCCACAGGCCCACAGAAAACTTACTAGAAATGACAAACTCATAATTAATCATACTGCATTAGAGATTTATTTATTTCTGTTTAAAAATGTTATGGCGGTCACTGGTTGAAGTGATTATGGTTTTGCATTTTTCATCTTATAAGATGATCATGTGTAGATTACACCGGCTAGTAAGGCTAATAAATGTCAAGATAGTTGCCGTTCTTTCTATATTAAATGTTGACGTTTTCATTTTTTATAAACTTGCAGTGTATATTCAGTTTCCTCAAAGTCCAAGTTAGACTTATTGTTGAAACAGCAGTGCGAGCAACATAAAATATCCGCTACTGATGGATATACATTTCTAACGGATGGAACTCTAGTCCTTAGTTCTCAACATTGTGTAAATTTGTTCTGAACAGTGGCATAACCACGTCGGGGCATAGGAGGCCCTACATGTTTATAAAAAATATTGTATATTTTTAAGAAATTAGCGAACTGCATGTTAAAATAGTTGTTGGGCGCCCTACCTTCTACTTTGTGCACAGCCATAAGCCACTATAACCTTACCAGAACTCACAGACTCACAAACTCGTCACTAATCATTACTCCATTAGAGATTTTATTTATCAGTCATTTAAAAATGTTACGGGCGGTTTGTAGATGAAGTGATTATGGTTTTTGTATTTTCCACCCTACAGGATGATCACGTATGGATTACGCCGGTCAATAAGGCTGATGAATGCCACCTACGATAGTTGTAGTTCTTTTTATATTAAGGGCCCGTTTGGTTTGGCTGTAAAGCAAAATGCCCAGTTGCAACCGCACATGATTTTGATTTCCGTCCGTTTGGTTCGGCGTGGCTTCAATTCGTTGCGAACAAACGAACTACATGTTTCGTTCTAATTCTACAGAAAATTGAGAGAAGTGACCGGGTCCAGATCAGGTGCAGTTTCAGTTCTTCCACGATTGCCGCTGCACAGACATTCAAAAACTGTTACCATTATTGCCAACTCAGCAAACCTACAGCAGTTGTGTATAACATGTTAAAACCACCGTCCAACAGCAAAACTAAACTACTTCAAATAAAATAGACGGAATGGGGTTTCAACTGGTCGTTTTCTTTTTCCTGTTTTAGAATTCTTTGTATGACTTGGTTTTACACCCAACCAAATTAGCCCTAATTGTTGATGCTTTTATTTTTCATAAACTGGTAGCGTAGATCCAGTTTTCTCAAATGCAAGTTAGACTTATTTCTGAAACAACACTACTAGCAACACAAAGTATTTGCTACTGATGGATATATATTTCCAACGGATTGGAACTCAGTCCATTGTTTCAACCTTGTGTAAATTTGTTCTAGTAACTATGAACTACATGCAACCATGTATAGCTGGATTTTATTTAAATTAAATAGATTTTTGTACAACATAACCATAACATCAGCAAACAACTATATGTTCATCGTACAACTTTTGTATGTTATTTGAAACTAAATTTGAATTTATACATATGCATTCATTAAAAGTGTACAATTCAAAATATGCATACAAATAGTTTCAAATGTTGAATATAGTTATTTGCAATGAGAACATAGTTCAGAAGAATGTTAGCATCAAAAGTACAAAATAATAGTACCTATTTGTACCATGAGATATCAACATTGAGTTTGCACAAACCAATCACATTGAGTTAACTCTGCCCACAGGCCATTGTTAGTCACACAATCATTTGATTTTAAGACATTTTTGTTCAAAACAATAGTTCCTATTTGCACCATGAGATATCAACATTGAGTTTGCACAAACTAATCACATTGGGTTAACTCTTCCCACAGGCCATTGTTAGCCACACAATCATTTGATTTTAAGACATTTTTGTTCAACCAGAATATATCTAGTTGCATTACACATTATTTCAGTTAACTTTCTTTTTATATCATGTGTCGTGTAGAAATATAAATATCATTCTCACATTAAGTTCTATCCAAAACAATGTACAATATTATAAACAATTATTTGAACTACTGGATCATATGGTGACCCACAAACTAAAAATCCCGACTTCACCACTGGCCACCCTCAGTGGATTCTTATTATTTGTAATTTTCAAAGGTGAGGGGAACCATGAAGGTTGTATGTCACTGTAAGGAATGGGACTCGGGAGGGGATCCACTCCCTACTTAATTTGAGAAATAAATTCATCTAATCTAAACATAGTAATAAGAATACTAGAATAGTCAATTTTTTATCTCTCAGATAATACTATCAAAATGATCAAAGTACAATAGTAAAATAATATATTATGAATATATTCAATTTATACAAAATTATATAATAATCTCCTATAAAGGGGCTTACATGAAAGCAACAATGTCAAGATTTAAGTAGAGAGATATATAAACTCTCTCAAGTCTATCTCTTAAAAGTCAATTGTTGGATCTAGGGATCGAAAGGGGGGGGTGAATAGAGCTTCATACTTGCACAAGAATAGTTGTAGTTCTTTCTATATTAAGGGTCTGTTTGGTTGGGCTATAAAGAAAAATGCCTAGTTGCAACCGCACATGTTTTTTTATTTCCTTCTGTTTGGTTCGGTGTGGTTCCAATTCATTGAGAAAAAATGAACTGCACGTTGTGTTTCAATTCTACAGGAAAATGAGAGAAGTGACTGGGCCCAGATCAAGCGTGTTTTCAGTTCCATTCCATGATTACCGCTGCACACAGTCACAGATTTCATTCAAAAACTGTTACCACTATTGCCAACTCAGCAAACCTTAACAGCAGTTGTGTATAACATGTTAAAACCATTGTTCAACAACAGAACTAAACTACTTAAAACCAAATAGATAGATTGGGGTTTCAACTGTTAGATATATGGCTTCAAATGTCATCTATATACCATGGATTAAGTCCAATGTAGTGTAGCTAGTACATGTGAGAGAGGCTGTTTTGTCTCTAGTACAAATGGAAAAGAAGTTTTATCCCACATTGCTCACTCTTAGAACTTTTGTGGTCCTTATATGTAGAATTACAGGTGACACTAGTGCCCAAGGATCCTAGGAGGAGGGTATGCTCACCTCCTTAGTAAGTATGGTGACCACAACACATACGCATGCATGTGCGTGCGAGCACACATCACACCACGCCTTGCCTCGCCTCACCTGGTCGGGCTAGCCACGGGCTTGGGCTTGTAGATTGTAGATTTTGAAGAATGCCTTCCGTCTTCTGTCTTCTTTTTACACTAGGATATAACTACTTGATTTAATTAGTTGTTTCTTTCCTAATCGGATTTATTAATTCTAACTGGAAAGTGTCTCTTTTACAAATTTTTCCCCAATGTACATAAGAGCGACCAAGTGGTTGTGTCTTAAGGGGAATAAGATTACTGGGTCGTGTAAGGCTATAAATAGGCCTTCGATCATTAGGGTTAAATAGATCTTTAAACACACAGTTTTCAGCCGTTCGAGTGCGTATTTACAAACCCTAAAGTCGGAGTCTTTTGTCATCATCGCTTCTGTAGTGTTACGTGGAGACCTTCTCCTGGACGTAGCAAGTTCCTTCATTCTCTTTATTCCAAGACACAACCTATCAGGTGGTGGTTCATGTGGTCACTGAGTTGCACTGATAGGGCAACTTGTTCGTCTGCATCATTTGTTGTCAACTTGAGCGAGACGTCTCTTCTTCAGGTTTGTGACCGGTTCGACTAGGATAATGATGTCTATCCAGAAGAGTTATAAGGCACCGATTTCTTTAAGTATATCACGTTCGTTTTTCAATGAATGGTCTGGTTTGATCCTGACCATATTTATTTTTTTTTTCTCCTACATTGGTTTATTCTACGTTTTCTTATATGGATTGGCTTGAACTGTTAACTTAAGTACACCTATCATTGTTTCATGTAACGATGTAAAATTAAAATTAACAACAGTCTTAAAGAAATCAACATATGTTGTTAGTTAACTATGGTTGGTTCTGGCATAAAAATTGATATGTCTAGTATGCTTGAAAATTTACTGAAACTTATTTTGCTTGTTGGCAAAGTAGAATATAAATTTGGCTTAATATGGTAAGCTATGAGAAGAAGATGAACCTAAAACTAATGAAACTATTCCTAATAATGCTAATATAACTGCAACCTAGAAGAAGGGTGATAAGACGTCTTGAGGGTTGATTCTGTTTGCATTAAACAACAAACTGTATGGCTCATACTCAAAGCCACCTATTACTACATCTAATGTTTTATGGAAGGCATTAGAAAAGAAATACAATATTGAGAATCAGGGAACTCAAAAATATTGTGTTCCAAAATTTCTTAAGTTTCAAATATCTAAGGGTAAATCTATTTATGATCAAATACATGATTTTCAACTCTTGGTGCAAGAGCTCGCTGATGCGGGCATGGAACTTCCTGAAAAGTTTGTTGTTATGTCAATCATTGAGTAATTCTCAAAATCTTGGGAGTCATTTGGCATGACTCTTAAGAACAGAAAAGGAGACATTTCAATGAACGATCTCATGATGGACAACCATATTTTGGAAGAGCATATGAAAGAGAAGACTACCAAAGTACCCACTGATGTTAATGTGACTATTAATTTTACTACTATTAAGAACAAGGATAAGAAACCTAAGAATTCACTTAAACTGAAGGCTAAGATCCAAAAGAAACTGAAGAACAAATCTTGTTGGACTTGTGAATAGGTTTTCCACTGGAACAAGGATTGTCCTTCAAAGAAGGCCAAGAAAACTAACACATCTGCAACTGAGGAGGTTGTGGTCAACATGATCACTGCATCCTTGAACCTCAATGATGGGTACGTATCTATAAAACTTGAAGTTCTTTCTATTTTTGAACCACTATATTAGATTATAGACATTGGGGCTAATGTGCATGTGTGTACTGACAAGTCTTTGTTTGTCTCTTATCAGGCCTCTAAAGGTCGATTTGTGACTTTGGGCAATTCCAACACTATAGAAGTCAAAGGTTAAGGGTAGACAGACTTAAAGTTTCATTCGGGAAAGGATCGGATACTTCATAGAGTCAGACATGTTTCATCAATACGATGCAACATTATTAGTGGTGTAATTTTAGTTAGAGATGGTTTTATAATAATTGTAAATGTAATAAGGTTATTATTACTCACCTTTGAGATTCTTTATTTTTTGGAAAGAGGTATCTTTGTGATAGGTAGAACTTGTTTAAGATTCTTGTTGAACTTGTTTCAAATTCTATTTTAAATTTGATTGATAATTGTTCTTTATGCATTAATCTTCTATCATATGATGTTTGACATGCATGTTTGGGACTTGTGAATAAATGTATGATAAATATGAATTTAATCCCTCAATTTAAATTTAACAATAATAAATGTGAAATTTGTGTGCAAGCTAAATTACCTAGGAAACTTTTTCATTCTGTGAATAGGAATTCAGAAATATTAGACTTAGTGCATACATATATCTGTGAATTTAATGGAATTGCTATAAGAGATCAAGAGTGTTATTTTATAACTTTTATTGATGATGTTAGTAGATATTGTTATATCTTTTTTCTTAGAAGTAAAGATGAGGCATTGGATAAATTTCAAATTTATAAGAAAGAAGCTGAAACTCAAACTGACAAAATACTTAAGTGATTAAGGTCTGATAGGGGAGGAGAATATACCTCAAATTTGTTTTTGGAATTTTTCCAATTACATGGCATAGTTCATGAGGTTACCTCTTTGTATTCACCACAATCTAATGGGATAGTTGAACGTAAAAACTAAACCCTTATAGATATGGTAATTTCTTTACTCCAAACCTCAGGTCTACCCAAATTCATGTGGGGGGAAGTTTGGATACGGCTTGTCATATTATGAATAGAGTTCCCCACAAACATGTAGAGAGTAGTCCATTTGAGTTATGGAGAGGAAGAAAATTGATTCTCAAATATCTTCAAGTGTGGGGTGCCTTGCAAGGTATTTGTTCCTGAACATAAAAGGAAGAAATTGGGACCGAAAATAGTTGATGCCATATTCTTGGGGTATGTAGAGACAAGTTATGCCAATAGATTATTGATTGTAAAATCCTATATCTCAGGCATTGAGGTCATTGCAATTGTGGAATTACATGATGCTATATTCTTTGAGGATTTGTTTCCCATGAAATTTGGTGTGCCCAATGAAGTATCTCAAGAGCATTCATTCACCATAGATTCCATTCCCTAGCACGTGGAAATGATGAAAAATGTGGGGGGCGACTCAGAACAAGCTATTTCTAAATCTGATGATTCTGAAGAAATAGTTGAACCAAGGAGAAGTAAATGACATAGGACATCCAAGGACTTTGGAAGTGAGTTTCTCACTTACAATGTTGAGGATAATCCTGTAACTTTTAAACAAGCTATGGAATCTCCAGAAGCTAAGTTTTAGAAAGAAAATGTTAATGAAGAAATCCGATCAATTCCCTCAAATGGAACTAGAGAATTGGTGAATTTACCACTTAGTTGTTCTGCAGTTGGATGCAAATGGATATTTAAGAAGAAACTTAATGAAGATGGGACAAGAACTAAGTATAAGGCTAGGTTAGTTGTTAAGGGTTACACATCGAGGGAAGGAATAAATTATTTTCATACCTATTCCCCTATTTTCCGTATCACAATCTGAGTCCTTATAGCATTGGCTTCCATTTGTAATCTTTGTATCCATCAGATGGATGTGAAGACAACATTCTTACACAGTGATCTTTAGGAAGAGATATATATGGAACAACCTGAGAGATTTTTGGGTTGTGGGAATGTGACCAAAGTTTGTAAACTTGTTAAGTCATTATATGGCTTGAAACAAGCCCCTAAACAATGGCATGAGAAGTTTGATTATGTGATGTCATCATTTGTCTTTTTTTCTAATGAATTTGATAAGTGTCTCTACTATAAAATCATTAATGATGGATTCATTTTATTATGCTTAGATGTCGATGATTTCATGCTTTTTGGTTCCGATATTAAAGTAGTAAATGAGTCAAAGACATTCTTCTATAGAAAGTTTGAGATGAAAGATATGGGTTTCGTTGATGTGATTTTAGGGATTAAAATCATAAGGTCTATTGATGGTATAAATCTCTCTTAGTCTCACTATGTTGAGAAGATACTAGAGAGGTTTGAGTACACATCACATTAACATGTTACGGCTCCATATGATTCATCCAAGGCCTTATTCAAGAATGAGACGGGGGTTCCAGTGTCTCAATTATGATACTCTCAGATTATTAGGAGTTTGATGTATCTTATGTCTACACAACCAAGGAAAGAAACATTTGTTCTTTGGAGACATTGTGTTTGTCGTGAGCAAGTTAATTAGATACACTAATTATCCTGACAAGACCCATTGGGAAGCTCTTGACAGAGTTTTCAGGTATATCAAGGAAACTTGTTCTCTTGGGATGCATTATGGAAAATATCCTTCTATAGTCGAAGGATATAATGATCCAACCTGGATTGCCATCAACTCTGAGAGTGATGGTGTCTCAGGATATGTATTCCTGTTGGGAGGAGGAGTTGTTTCCTGGAGGTCTAAGAAATAGATCATATTGTCTTGGTCTACTTTTGAGGCAGAGTTGTGTGCTTTAGATAAAACTAGATTGGAAGTTGAATGGCTACATGGACTTATGTCCAGTTTACCTATGGTAAAGAAGCCACTTCCTGCAATTTTAGTTCACTATGACAACACTACAACTATTTCCAAGATAAAGAGTCATAAGTACAATTTAAAACAGCATAGACGCATCCAAGTTAGACTCAAGTATGTAAGGGAGTTATTATCTAATGGGGTCGTGCTTGTAGACTACGTCGGTACTAAAGAAAATACAGATAATCCTTTCAATAAAGGTCTTACTCTAGCCTTAGTGAAAAAATCTAGGTTGGGGATGGGGATGAAACCCCTCATTATTCACAGGTAGTAGCAACCCAAAAAAACATAGTGGAGATCCCAAAAATTGGGTTCAATGTGGTAATAACAAGATGTCGGGTGAATTGGATGACATTATGTAATTACCTTTGATGCTTCATGCATCTGTGTGTCTATCCCCTAGGAAACCTGTTAGTGTCATGACTGCAAGAAAGTAAGAGATTAGTCTCTGAATGGTTTTAAGTCTTAGGATATGATGTTAGCTATACATCCTTGGAGACTCCAAGTAAATGATTGATGTTGTGTAGGCCTCAATAGGAGAATTGAGTTGTTCTTTGTTATCAATCATGACATAAAATTTTGTATGCATGCCCTTAATGTATTGTTTTATTTTCTACCATGTTTTTATTATGTAGTTACCAACCTATACTCTTGCACCCAAGGTTCAGGTTCAAGACTTTTGTTCACCTAGTTCATGCGAGGGTCACAGTTGGATAACTCAATTAGATTCAAATTGTAAGGTATCTGCTGAAAGCACAGTATGGAAGACTGAATGGTAGAGCACACTACACATTGGACTTTGTGGGGGATTGTTAGATATATGGCTGTAAATGCCATGTATATAGCATGGGTTAAGCCCAATGTAGTGCAACTAGTATATGTGAGAG
Organism: Alisma plantago-aquatica; assembly: GCA_963693085.1. Lineage (NCBI taxonomy): Eukaryota > Viridiplantae > Streptophyta > Magnoliopsida > Alismatales > Alismataceae > Alisma > Alisma plantago-aquatica. Next base: position 941,173,603 of record OY856410.1, on the reverse strand, counting down.
AGGTAGTTTTATCTCTAGTACAAAAGGGAAAAAAGTTTTATCCCACATTGCTCACTCCTAGAACTTTTGTGATCCTTATATGTAGGATCACATGTGACACTAGTGTCCAAGGGTCCTAGGAGGAGAGTATGTTCACCTCCTTGGTGGGTATGGTGACCACAACACACACACACGCATGGGCACGTACGCCATGCCATGCCCCGCCTCGCCTATCTTGTCCTGGCCGGGTCAAACACGGGCTTGGACTTGTGGATTGTGGATTGTGGTGAATATCTTTCATCTTCCGTCTTCTTTTTACACTAGGATATAACTATGTAATTAATTATTGGTTTAATTAATTATTTCATTCTTAATAAGATTTATTAATCCTAACTGGAAAGTATCTCTTTTGCATATTTTTCCGCAATGTGTACAAGAGCGACTGAGTGATCGTGTGTCCTCACATATTTGTAGCACCTTGTCTAGATTATACAAGCACTCATCAAAAGATGCACCGTACATGGAAAAGCCGTCCATAAAAACCTCTAGACAACGTTGAAAAGTAGTCGGTGCGTTGCACAAACTGAACGGCATCCGGCGATATGTGAAAGTCCCATAAGGACAAGTGAAGGTAGACTTCTCTTGGTCCTTAGGGTCTATGGAAATCTGATTATAATCAGAATAGCCATCTAAAAAGCAAAAGTGAGAGCGGCCAGCCAGCCGCTCTAAAATATGATCAATGAATGGGAGAGGAAAATGATCTTTTAAAGTTGTGGAATTCAACTAACGGTAATCAATATAAACACGCCACCTGGTTACCAATCGGGTGGTGAAAGGTTCATTCAAAAGGTTTTGAGTTACTGTGATTCCCCCCTTTTCAGGGACTACCTATGTTGGGCTCACCCATGTAGAGTCTGAAATAGCATAGATGATGCCCGCATAGAGAAGCTTGATCACCTCCTTTTTTATGACCTCCATCATGATGGGGTTGAGGTGACGTTGTGGCTGAATCACAGGTTTGGCTCCTTCAGCGAGCCGGATCTTGTGTTGGCAAAGAGTAGGGGAGATCCCCTTGATGTCAAAAACTGATCACCCAAATCCACCACGGTGGTTCTTCAACACTATCATCAACTGTTCTTCCTCAACGATACTCAAATATGTCGAAATTATCACTGGTAGATTTGCATCAACCGCTAAGAATGTGTATTTCAAGTGAGGGGGCAGCGGCTTAGGCTCTAACTCTGGCGGGCTGACCAAAGAAGTTTGAAGCAGTGGTGGAAGCGGTCCTAGCTCTTCATAGTGCTTGGCATAGTAGCAAGGAAGCACTTGAAGCATCTTAACAAATTCTTGTAATGACGTACTTCTCATCCAATCATTCATTATGTTAAACAAACAAGCTTCAAGAGGTAATTGTGGGTATGAGTCAAGCATGGAGACTATTATAGATTCATCCTCAATAGACGATGAGACTTCCTCTTCCTCATCAATGGGATAACTCACAACTTTAATAAGAGAAACCACTTTTGTTTGTTCCATGATGTCCACAACAATTGTTCCCTTATCTACCTTCGTCATGACGTGAGCCATATCAAGAAACAGCTTCTCTAAGCAAAGAGAGATGTTATGATCAAATTGCTTCACTTTGTGATATTTCTCATTCGCTTGTGACTGCTTTGAATTTGGCGGCATGACTATCTCAAATCTATCATTAACTATACCCATTGTCAACCGACCTCTACCCATCTCTAATATCATATCGATAGTGGCTTGGAAAGGTATTCCTAAGAGCAGCTCTTTCCCTTTCTCAGCTTGCATCTCCATGACAACAAAATCAGATGGAAACACGAACCTATCAATTTTGACTAAGACATCCTCACAAATACCATACGTTTGTACCACAAAATTGTCCGCAAGTTGAATTTTCATGTTGCTATGTCGAGATTCTTTAAGACCAAGCTTTTTGAATGTAGAGAGGGGCATCAAGTTGATACTTTCCCCGAAATCACACAGTGCTTCACCAAATTTCACCTTCCCAATATAGCATGAAATATTAAAACAGCCCAGATCTTGTCTCTTTGGGGGAAATTTTTCCATAATAAAGGCATTGATCTGTTCCTTAAGTACTACTACCTCAGTGTCTGGAATCTTCCTCTTATTGGTAATTATATCCTTCAAGAACTTACCATAGGAGGGTATCTACTCAATAACCTCTAGAAAGGGAATATTGACTGAAAGTTTCCTAAAGCTATCTAGGAACTTTTTGAACTGTGCATCAACTTTTTTTGCCTTCAGACTATTTGGATAAGGAACCGGGAAGGTTTGTACCCTCTGATGTGGTGGCACATAAGGCATCCTCTTCTTAGCCTCTTTCTCTGCAATGGGCTCTTCTATGGCCTTCTCTGCATCATCCTCCACTATCTCTATAACTACGACATCCTCTGCAGCCTCACCTATGTCTTCTTGTTGTGGTGTGCTCGGTTCATCGGCCTTGGAGTTTAAAAGTTTGTTTCCACTCCTCAATAGAATGGCCTTAGCTTGATGGTTCTTTCTGGGAACATCAGTATTCCCCGAGAAACCTTGCATTGTGGGCTTCTTTAGACTCACAATCTCCACTTTCATCTGTGCTAAAGATGTCTCAAGTGTCCTCATTTGTACCCCGTGGCTTTGTAGCGTCTGTCCAAACTGATTCATAAATTCCCCTTAAGTTTGTAGTTGCTTGCTGAAAGTGCTCATGAGTTCTTGGTTTTGCTTCACAATTTTATTGAGAAATTCATTACTCTTCTCTTCTACAGTAGGTTGTGGTTTGGCATCCGAATCCTACAGAATGTTATTGGGATCCTTCCATGAGAACTTCTTATCCTTCCTCCAAGAGTAATCATTATTCATGTACCCTTGTTGTTGGCGCATAAATTTGATGTGCCTCATCATCAGATCCTTCATCCTCTTTTGCTAGAAGTCTCTTTGCTATCAGGTCCATCTTCACATTTAGCTCTTTAATTGCCTTTGATTCCCCTGTAACTCTATTTTGTTCCGGTGCATCTCTATTACCCCACGACTGCTTCTTTGCCATGTTCTTCAAGATCTCCCAACACCTTGTACATGTGTTGTTCAAGAAGAAGCACGAGCTGGCTGAATCTAAGTTGCTTTTGTCATGCTCATTGAGAGCAAAGTAGAAAATTTTAACTTGCTTGTCCTTGTCCAGCCCATGATGTGGGCACTTCCTTAGCATGATCTAAAAGCGCTCCCATGTCTCTGAATAAGTCTCACCGGCCTTTTGACTGAAGTTATGGATCTTTCTCCTGAGGTCATTCATCTTCTCGGGTGAGAAGAATATCTCGAAGAAGACCTCCACCATCTGGTCCCAGGTCTCAATGCACTTTTCATCGAGATTGTACAGCCATTCACATCATTTCCCGCTAGAGAACTGGGAAAAAGCTTTAAGTAGAGTGCTTCTTGCGGGAACCTGTCAATCTTTATCATATCTCAGTTTTCCACAAATGTGCTGATGTGGGCCACTGGATCTTCATTGTTCAGCCTATGAAATGCATTAGACTTGACCAAGTTTATCAATGTCAGATCAATCTTGTATGTAGGAATGTTGATCGCCTGCTTTTTGATCGGCCCCTTAGACGTAGATGAGGAAGAAGCCTTGATCTTCTCCCATATTGTCTGTTCCTCAGCCATTACTTTAGGTTCAGAATCTGTCTCTAAGTCTTCAGGTTGATTTTGGATATGCTCCTCCTCATCACTCGATCCTGAAGGTGGAATCTCAGGTGTCGACTGTGCATAGTCCGTACTACACGTCTTCACCATGCACTAGTACCGGAAATGTGAAAAATTGATTAAGTACAGTGCTAGATGAATAACGAATTTTAAAGATAGACAATTTACTCTCAATTATTAAAATTATTAAAAGTGGCCTAGAGTGACCGCTTGTAGCACTCGTAGTGCTGAAAATTGTCATTTCCCCAGCAATGGCGCCAAAAACATGATACGACTTTACCGTGCATAAAACGCAAGTGTACGCATCAATGTAATATAGGCCTTATGAGGCTCTGATTCGAGCACAGGAAAATATAATTATCGGTAGACTACTACTAACTACTCACGATCAGCTAAACCGATTATAAAAGTTTGGAAGTTGATTTGAAAAAGAAAAATAAAAACAAAAGAAAACAAAGCAATCGATTAAATGGTTGGTTTAATCAATTCAAAAGAAATCTCTAGGATTGTGGTTTCACCGTGGGTTCTCATTGTACTAATTCCTTCACAATTATCACAACTCGTCTCCCTTTCTGGATTGTGGCATGTAGCCAGAATTGCTCGCTTCCACGATACAATTCACTACCTTAATCTAGGTCGATTTCACGCCAGTAGTAACCTATGCCCTAGATTAGGTGCATGAAAAATATGTCTTTGGGTTCCCACCATTAACCGTACATCGCCTTTTCCAAAGGATTTATTAGTTAATGTGATTACCACCTCTTTTCTACTATTAATTCTTCATCAAAAGCAATTAAAAGTATTAGATTACCATTATGGTGATCAAGCACAATGATAGTAATGGAGAAAATGATATCATACCACAGATTTGAGGGACAAATTATGATAAACTATGTAAGAAGAGTCATACAATGATTGCCCGGGCTACTCCCGGTCCTAGTGACAAAGGGGATTAGCCATGCATGTTCATCTCAATGCAAAACACCATGAAAGAATGACAAAATATGGAGAAAACGTGGATGGAGATGGTGTAACCCCTGAACGGAGAAGAACCGGGTGATCCTCGACACGGGATGAGCATTCTGCAGCCTTCCGATGATGAAAAACTTTGTTTGCATCTCTGGAATCTCACGGGGCATAGCTCTTGGCTCCTTTCTTCGCTCTCTCCTCCTTCGAGACTTGTGCAATCAAATAGAACATGCCTCCTGGCTTTTGGCCATCTTTTTTCTAGGTATAGGTACCACTTACGGTCGCCAAAAGAATGCAACCGTCTAATTGAAATCGTGCTGGATAAAACTCTAATCCGACGGCGTCGATACCATCTACGGGGTGTCGATGGTATCAACACCTTAGGGAATCGATGCTTTCTTCAATTTCTAGATGTCGCCTGATGGCATCTCGATACCATCGACCGTTCCCGTCGATGGTATCAATGGGATGATATTTGGCTCGTTGTTGGACTTTCGAGACCATCGACAATGTGTCGATGATATCGAACTATCTGCTTCCTCTCCAGCTCTATAACTATTGCACTGTCGATGCTATCGACAGACCGCCGATGGTATCGATGGGTCTAGAATTGTGAATTTCCTAAAAATGAGAGAAAAACACAAATCAAATCTAAGAAATATGATACTCTATACAAAACAATGTAAAATAAGATGAATTTGATGCAGACAAGGATAATAGGATAAAGGAATTGAATCATTCGATATTAACCACAAATATGACCAATAAGTGCATAAAATGAGTGTAAAACTAGCCTATAAAAGAAACTCAAAACCCATGCATAAGTGATCGTGTCTTAATGGGAATAGGATTAGTGGGGTGTGTAAGGCTATTTCCTCTGATCATTAAGATTAAACACATCATTCAAACACACAGTTGTCAGTTGTTCGAGTGCATTCTTGGGAACCCTAAAGCTGGAGTCTTCTGCCATTATCGCTTCCATAGTGTTACATGGAGACCTTCTCCTGGATGTAGCAAGTTCCTTCATCCTCTTGCTTCCAAGACGCAACCTGTCAAGCGGTGGTTCCTAAAATCACTGAGCTACATTGGTAGTGCAACTCATTCGTCTGCATCGTTCGTCGTCAACATGAGTGAGACATCTCTTCTTCAGGTTTGGGAGCAGGTCAACTAGGACAAAGCCGCCTATCTAGAAGGGTTGCAAGGCACTGATTTATTTGAGTATATCAAGTTCTTTTTTCAACGAATGGCCTGGTTTGATCTTGACCTTATTTATTTGTGTTCTCCTGCATTGGTTTATTCTACATTTTCTTATATGGATTGGCCTGAACAGTTAACTTAATTGTACCTATTGTTGTTGCATGTAACGACGTAAATTCAATATTATCAACATCAACTAGTCATTTTCTTTTTCCTATTTCAGAATTCTTTTTATGGCTTGGTTTTACACCCAACCAAATTAGCCTTAAATGTCTACACTTTTATTTTTCATAAATTGGTAGCATATATCTAGTTTCCTCAAATGCAAGTTAGACTTATTTATGAAACAACACTACTAGCAACATAAAGTATTTTCTACTGATGCATATATATTTCCAACGGATTAAAACTCATTCTTTCCTTTTAACCTTGTGTAAATTTGTTCTAGTAACCATGAACTACATACAACCATGTATATTTGGATTTTATTTAAATCAAAGAGATTTTTGTACAACATAACCATAATATCAGCAAACAACCATATGTTTATCGTACAAATTGTGTATGTTATTTGAAACTAAATTTGAATTTATGCATAAGCATTCATTAAAAGTGTAAAATTAAAAATGTTCATACAAATAGTTTCAAATGTTGAATATAGTTATTTGCAATGAGAACATAGTTAAAGAGAACATTAGCATCACAAGTACAAAACAATAGTTCCTATTTGCACCATGAGATATCAACATTGAGTTTGCAAAAACTAATCAGATTGGGTTAACTCTACCCAAAGATGGGTCATTCTTAGACACACAATCATTTGATTTTAGGACATTTTTGTTCAACAAGAATATATCTAGTTTTATTACACATTATTTTAGTTTAACTTTCTTTTTATATCATGTGGCATGTAGAAATACAAAATTCATTATCACATTAGGTTCTATCTAAAACAATGTACACTATTATAAACAATTATTTGAACAACTGGATCATATGGTGACCCTCAAACCAAAAATCTCGAATTCACCACTGGCCACCCCCTAGTGGATTCTTATTGTTTGCAGTTTCCAAAGGTGAGGGGAATCGTGAAGGTTGTATGTCATTGTAGGAGTGGGACTCAGGAGGGGATTCACTCCCTACTTAATTTGAGGAATAAATCCATCTAATCTAAACATAGTAACAAGCATACTAGAATAGATGTAAAATTTTCATTTCTAAGATAATGGTATCAAAATTATCAAAGTACAACTGTGAAATAATATATTATGACTATATTCAATTTATACAAAATTACATAATAATTTCCCATAATGGGGCTTACATGAAAGCAACAATATCAAGATTTAAGTAGAGGGATATCTAAACTCTCTCAAGTCTATCTTTAAAGAGTCAACTGTTGGATTTAGAGCTTCAAAACTTGTACAAGAATAGCTAGGCGTTCAATTTATATCAATTTAAACCAAATGATAAAACTAAATTTGAAGTCTTATCTAAACAAACATAGCAAGGATGAGAGAGATTCAAACAAACACTTGGACAAGGTGTTTAGAGTGGTTCCAATCTCCAAACCAGGAGATCGTAAATCCACTACCTAGAGAGGTCAACCTCTAGGACTTTGCAACCCATGTATAGTTATATTCCATTATAATGCATATAAGAAGACCACCTTACATCCAACGAATTACCTATCTAAGAGCTAGTCTTCTACCTCACAAGAGGTCTTACCCACTCTTGCAAGCAACTCGATTCCTTCGCCTAGGACATCTCCTCCTTGCAACAAGTCTTAAGCCTTGAGGATTTACCCACCAAGCTCCTTGGATATTACGCCTTGCCATTCTCCTTCACTTGGAGAAGATCTTCACACCTTCTACAGCCGTAAAGAAGAATAGCAACTCCTCCTTCACCTGGAGATTATCACTTCAGACTTTGTTCTTTGAGAAAGGGGATTGGGAAGATGGAAAGATGGAGAGCTTTACAAGGTAACAATGAGGTATCTCTCTTACAACATGCCCAACTCACTCATCATCATGAAATGCTTTGTAAATGAGTGAGAGAAAGGGCCTCAAAGGGGTTTAGCACACTCAACCATAACAAGGACCAAGGATAGCATGAATGAGCAACCTTGGAATGAACTCAAAGATGTCCTATTTATAGATGGGGGTGTTCCTTTGAGTGTGTGATCACTTAAGAACAAAAAATAGCTGTTTTACAACTTGTAATGGGATCTATTTTCATTTCTAAAAACTCTCCAACTGTTAGAATCATTTTTTTGTATTTTCTATATAGTGCATTCGGTCGAGTTTCAATAAAGGTAACTCAACCGATCCACTATTCAGTAAAGCCAATTTTCAAATTATTGGTTGAGTTTGTCCAAGAATAACTCGACCAATCAGCCAAAATCAACTTTGGTCAGAAATTTGGTCGATCAAGTTCTATGAGTGCACAATTGGACCAATGCAACCATTTCTAAAAATCCATCACAAATCGGTCGAGATCCAAACTCGACTTATTAAAGTGTTGTGACAAATTTTCCAAAATGATTTTTAAGTGATCAGACGATGGAATTAAGTGTCCCTAATTTTCTTCCGTCTTAGTTACAACTCATATCATCAATATAAATGATTACAAAAATATTCTAAGATGGTTTGGAGTGTTTTCCACAAAAGCACATTTGCATTTCTTTTGACCACCACTTGGACAAGCTAGGGCTTGTGTAATTTGATCCTGTTCATGTACCTAATACCTAAAATCAATCTTAAACAAACATATTAGATACATATGAATGGAATAGTTAAGTCATTATCAAAATATGGACATTGTATAACTCTCAAGTAAACATCAGCTCTATAAGCCCCAAGTCTACATGTCATGTCCTTTATGTCCTTCATCTAGGGGTTTGAAGAATACCCCATAAGAGAAGACAAAATAGATGTTATCAGCAAAAAGGTTGTTATGATCAATTTAATAGGGATTGAGAAACATAACAAAAAAGAGCCACAAAAATAATAAGGCTTCCCATCTAAGAGGAAAATACTATCCAAATGCATATCAAAAAACATTTAACAAGATAAATAATAAAAAGATTTCCTACCTTAATAAATCCCCATCATCAACATCACAAATATTAATAGTGCATGTGAACAACATTAGACTAAGATTATTTGAAGCAGGGCTAGGACACTATAGGGTCTCAGACAAAATGTATTAGGTGAAAAAGCACACTTTGGGCGGAAGAAGTTTAGTCAAGCTAAAATAATAGTATGAGAACATCCAAAAGTTATAATGTGGGGTAATAAGACCCATAAATATATATCCACCCATGTCCACAATCAAAATACATCATAAGACCAAAAGAGAATATCACATTGAACAATAAGTTCATGTTTAGTTCAATTTCTCAAAATAGGATTTCCACATGTAGAAGATGTTTAAGATATACATCTGAGTCCAAAAGAATATCCATGAAGTCAAGTAAATCACAAGAACCACTCATGAATCAAATTCTCAGAAAAGATTGATATTGTGTACGATATATGTCTCAAAAGACCAAAAGGAAGAAAATATAGGTGATTGCTCAATATGAATGATAGGGATGTGAAGTACATCAAGAGAGAGTAACAAGAAATTGCTTAGTATGATTTGGAGATGCAACATACCTCAGATAGGGTCTACATATGTCCATAGTCAAACCCTAGGTCCAAGAGAGGGTCTTCAAGACACCTATTAAACACACACACACACACACACACACACACACATATATATATATATATATATATATATATATATATATATATATATATAATTAAGGTTACTTTCACATTAGTTACTCCAATCCTAAAAGTCACCCTTTTATTATTTTTTAATTAGGTTATGAAAACTATATAATATTATAAATTATATTTTCATGCGTTCATAGCAAATTTTATTTATTTATCTGATTTATATATTATTATATATGAATTTTAGAATATACCCCATTAGGAAAATTCCTTATTTTATTATTTCAAAACACCTATTAGACGTATGTGTAGAATTAAGATTATTTTCACATTAATTAATAAAATCCTATCAAGTTGCCTTTTTATTATTTTTTAATTATGTTATGAAAACAATATCATATTACGTATTGCAATTTCATAAATTTGTATCATGTTTTATTTTATTTTTATGACTTATAGACTATTAGTTATTAAATTTAGAAGTATAACCAATTAGGAAAGTTCCTTATTTATTATTTCAAAAACATGTGATGAAAGTCATATAAATTAGATAGAGAATAAAATATTTAATCTAAAATATGTTTTGTTTAATTTTTTGAGCTATGTATATTTTATTATCAATTTCAGAAGACTAACCAATTAAAAAATATATTAAGCCATGTGTATAATATCCGTAATTTCAAAACCAAACTGACATGTCCAATTGGTTTCAACCATCTGGTCCAGGTTTTCCTAAACAAAATGTGGCCAAACTACTCAAAATCGAATGAAAAGACTAAAATATCCATTAAGCCAAAAAGATCCAAAACCTAAAATAGGGTTAGATATGTACAAATACTCTCCTACTTCTCCCTTCTGCCAAACCATTATGAGGTGCACAAAGATTCAAGATCTCTACCTAGTGAAGAATCGAGCCAACCAAATAACTACAACACCTATTACAAAGGTGACCATCATCCTCCTATCACCATTTGACGGTCTCAGGAAGCCTTAGTTCGGATTCATTGACCCCCGGATGACAGAGTTAGGCATTCTAACATAGCTGATCAATTGTTGATGCTAAAAACCTGATCAAAATAAGGCGAGATCTAAATCGCCAACTCACAGACTCTCAATGGACCTGCACGGAGACATACAGGGTAGAAAAGCACCAAACAAGCACCCATAAATATGACATCGCTTCCAAGTCCATAAGAGAAGCAAAAAGAGGGAAAATGGTTTACCAGGGCAATAGTCAATTGGCACAAGAGTGAGCTTTGCCAGGGACACTGGATGGGTTTCATAGCATTTTCAGTGACCATGGAGGTTGGAGTCCCCATGTAGGAGTATGATTTAAGGCTAAAGGTTGGTTGAGTTTAAAGACCTTTCTAATGTTCAAATGGGCAATAACTGGTGGTGCTATCCTTTTTAGAAGGCTTGCTCGTTGATGAAGATTGATTAAATCCCCTTGTGAAGGCATGGGAAGGCAACAATGATGAATAGAGAATAGAATAGAGGGGAGAAGGAAGAAAGGTGGGTTAGGGTTATGTAGGCCATGAATCACCGACTAACTAGGCATCAAAATGATTGGAATCACAATGTGGTTCTAATGAGTCTAAAAAGGGTATTCGAGAACAACCATAGAAAAAGAAAATGGTCATAAGAAATAGGAGACATAGTGTGCCTAGTTTCCTTTCTAGACTAAGGTAGAAGAAGAGGGTGTCAGTGCACGATCTGTTTCCTATAGCTAAGAAGGGAGACACATAAGGAAAAGAATCTAGTTTCGTAAACCATAGGGTGATAGTGCGATCAAATACAGTATAAAATTGGTAGAATGAATATTATTTCCTATTCATGTACTTTTATCATATTTTCCTTTCTTATTTATTTAGGGACCCAAATCATGATCATATAATACCAAATTTTACATCTAGACTACTTATGATATGAAGAATCTGATTCTAACATGAATTCCCACTCTTGTGTTTGTTTGATATTTTATTTAATATTATTGACTTTATATTATATTTTATTTCCTAAAAGAAATTAAGGCATAAAGAATCATTCAATTAATGTAAAACTTGGCACTTAAGCTAATAAGGACCGCCCCATCATATAGTATTTCTTAAAAAACAACTAAGTGATGCATTCAGCCTTTGAAGATGGTTGTGTGTAGCAAGGCGATAGGGTGAGTGACTGGGAAGGTGGCTCAACACCGGCGGCTGACCCCTGAGATACCTCATGGAAATAAGGTCCTCCTCCAAGCAGGAACGATGTAGATTTGGTTCCTTCCCTTGCTCCTGATTCCAATCTATATCATTGGGAAAATATTTTAAAAGAATGACGAGGAGAGTTCTCTGGCTTTGAAAACAAAGGAGATCACCAATGTTAGTGGAAAACTCATTTTTTCAGAGGAAGAGGCTGAACAAAATGCTGAGAAGTGGAATCAATGCTTGATTAGGTATGTACTTGATTTTAGACCCTATATTCCTATTCTAATAGATCTGTTGGATCAATGGGCTCTAGAAGGGGGGGTTGAATAGAGCTTCACAAACTTCACAAAAGTGATTAGACCACCAAATTATATTAAGTGCAGAACACAATTCAAAATAGCAATTTGATGTCCTAAACTAGCATACAAAGCAAGGATAAGAGACAAGGAAATCATGCACTTGGACAGGTGGTTTAGAGTGGTTCCATGTCCTAAACTTAGGAGCAATGTCAGTCCACTACCTAGAGTTGGTTAGGCTCTAGGATTTGTAACTTGGTTCTCTTATATATATCTCACACAATAAGATTACAAGCTACAACTACCAACCATCCAAGGACTTATATATCAAGCCAAGATCTTCTACCTCACCAAGGACTTACCCACCAAGCAAGTAGTCTTCAGCCTTCTTCAAAGGACTTACCTACTCTTGCTCTAGTCTTCGGCCTTGCAGGAATTACCCATCTTGCTTGAGCTTTGCCTTGCACCTCTCCTTCACTTGGAGAGCTTTAGCACCTTCCTCCTTCACTCGGAGGCCTGGAGCAGCTAGCCTTCTTCTCCTTCACTTGGGGAAGAACAGCAACCTTCTTCTCTTTCACTCGGAGAAGAAACTTCAATCAATCTTCATAGAGAATGGAGATGGGAGAAGTGGAAAGGAGAGCTTTACAAGATTACAAATGATAGCTCTCATACATGGGATCCTAACTCACTCATACTCACGAATTTGCTTTGAAGGTAGAGAGAGAAAGGGGCTCAAAGGATTAGAAACCACTCAACTAAGGCAAGGACCAAGCATATGTGAATGAGCAACCTTGGAATGAAGTCCAAGAGGTCCTATTTATAGTTGAGGGTGTCCCTTTGAGGTTGGGTGAGTTAAGTGGCACAAACTAGCCGTTTTACAACTTGCAACGGATCTATTTTGAGTCCCACCAACTTCTCCAACGGTTGGAATTGCTTTTTCTGCATTCCAGTACAGTTCGATCGGCCGAGTTTCATTAAAGGCAACTCGGCCGACACACTAGACGACAAGTCTGAGAGGCAGACTGTCGGCCGAGTTTCCATGGGGAAACTCGACCGATCAGTCGACCTTCAGTCTTGACTGACCAGTGGATCGGCCGAGTTTCCTATCATTGAAACTCGACCGAACAGGGATCGGCTGAGTTGGAAACTCGGCTGACAGCCCAGAAAATTCCACAATACATGGATCGGCCGAGTTTGTAATTCGGCCGACAAAATCCCTGTTAAGGGTATTTTGGAATTTTCATAAACTGTACAAACGATGGATTTTTGAGTCCCAATCACTTTATCCATCTTAGATACAATGCAAAACATGATTATGAGTGATTACATAAAATGTTCTAAGCCTCTAAGGGCTATATTACAAAGCGGTTAAAAGTCACATGTTTTGCATGTGCCGGAAGAGAAGCTATGGAGATAAAAGAGATTCTTTTCTTGTATCTAATATCTGCAATGATCTCAAATAGATTTGTTAGATACATATGAATGGAATGGTTAAGTCATTATCAAAATATGGGCAATGTGCAACACCTAGGTCAACATTCTCCCCCTTTTTGACAATGACAAACCATTCCTCAACATATTGAAAAGAATGTGAAAATTATACCTTTTCTTTAGGGAATTGCAAGGGGATGCAAATATGATCAATTTGTAATGCTCCCCCTCAATTCATGCTTACTCGTTCCTGCATAGTTAGTTAACACACAAGCAGACATAGCATATATAGATACTATATGATTCTAAACAAGTCTAGATGTATTTCAGTTTATAGACAAGAAAAGAACCATACAAGCAATAAAAACAATATGATTGAGGTCTTTCTCCCCCTTTGTCATCTCAAAAAGGCAGGGGGGTGTAGAAGAGCATAAAGGCAAGGTCTTCTCCAAACACTCAATCAACCAAAACATAGAGAAACAGATAAAATATCAAGATAAAGCATGAAATCAGAAACCTGTCATTCATCAAAATATGGAACACACTATAAGATAAACCATACAAAGTGTTTCCAAAAGAAAACATAAGACAAAAACTACACGAACGAATGGAGTAGCAATAGTACAACTCAGATGATGTGCCTAATGTAAATAATACAATCATAGTCCAAAGAGATATATCATGGTCATCCGAGACTAATCTAGACACATCTACTCTAAGCTATACTAATCTATGTCAACATCATCAACGGCAGCCTCCATGTCCTCATCGGGCTGGTAGTCCTCATCGCCATCATCGGAAGGAGGAGCAGCAGATGGTGTAGCCTCGTCTTCAGCATCGGCATCGTCATCGTCATCGTCTTCGGCATCCGTCGCAGTAGCCTCATCAGCGTCAGTGTCAGCATCATCCTGATCAGCCATATCCTCGTCGGGAGGACCAAAAGCACGTCCAGGCCACCGCGCACTCTGCTCAGCCCAAGTCATGCCAAGAGCATGTAGCTCATAAGCAACCTCAATGGGGGGAGCAGAAGAAGAGTACTGAGCCAGAAGCTCAGACAAACGGCCACCTGGAAGCGCCAGAACCGGTGAAGAGTGAGTATATCCACCTGCAGAGTGATCAGCGGAAGCAGAGGGTGGTGGAGGTGGGTAGAACTGACTATACGCATAAGAAGCGTAGTCGCCACCGGGGTAGGGCTCGTAGGAGGGGTAGGGCTGCGGGCAAGATAAAGACATGGATGACATGATGTGGCACAGATCCTGATGGTGATGTTGCTGGACCTGCATGTTGTAGGCTTGCTGATGCATGAGGTACCCCATGAGGGCCTCATTGGAGACATGGAAGTCAGCATAAGCCGGCTGCGGAGGAGGTCGGAAAGATGGCTCAGGAGGAGGTGGTGCAGCTGTGGAGGGTGGAGGTGGTGGAGCATCAGATGATGGTGGAGGTGGAGGTGGAGCAGAAGAAGATGATGCACCAGAGGTAGGGACACTCTTCTGAAGAGTGGTCTCACTGATATAAACTCCTTTCCGATCAGGACGGTAGAGAAAGTCGGTGAAAAGAGATTTACCAGTAGCAGATTGGAAAAGACCACAAATTAGGGCAGGATAAGGAAGATGGGTGCCCTTTGTGTTCTTTCCGGAGTCAAAACAGGTCATGTGGTGAAGGATATACCGGGCCCATTTGACTCCATGGTTGTTCAAAAGCAGATACAGCATCATAGCTGTGTTCTCAGCGATGTCCGTTTGGTTTTTCTTGGGGTGGACATTACAGCTGAGAACGAACGCCAAAACACGGCGAGAGGAGGACAGGGCGGACGATGGAAAAGTGCCCTTCTTTCTATAGGGAAAATCGGGGAGCTTGAGAAACTTATGAATGTCAGTCAAGTCAACCTCGAGTGCCTTATAGATGTCCTCGGGGTGCAGAAGATCAAAATAATTTGGGTAATCGGAAATCCACGACGCCGAGCCAACATCTCCGTTGAGATAAAGATTGAAGGATCGTTCGGTGATATGGAAAGGTTGGCCAGCGATCATAGACGTCAAAACGATTGAGGTGTCCGAAGGGGGAACCAAAGAGTCGTAATTCCACCGCAAGTTAGCGTAGAATTGACGGACGGCTTTGGTGCTATACTTGAGATTATGAAAACGGGCATCCTCAATACAAAAGGCTTCAAGATGATGTGTGCGAAGGATTTTACAAGCGTCGAAAAGGTCGGCATGGTAGGTATGCGGCTGATAAAGAGCTCGAAAAGGAAAGGGAGAGCGAGGAAGGAGCTCTTTGTAGCGAGCAACCGCAGCATTGTCGACAAAAGATAGATTATCAAACGAGATATACCTCGGCGCTAGAGGAACCGCAGGAGAAGGGAGAGGAACAACACGTTTTCGGCATTGGGACCTCATGGGAGAGGAGAACGAGGCAACGGAGCCGATCCACGCGGAGAGAGAGAACAGGCGGCACCTCAAGAGCAGCAAGGGCACACGAATGAACCGATTTGGGGGCAAAAACGGCCGGAGAGAGAGAAGAGAGCACCAGGGGAGGAAGGGTCGAGCTGGGCGGCTAGGGTTCGGTCGAGTTTGCTCTAGTTGAGAGGGAGCAAGTCGGCCGATTCCTATATATATTAAACCCGTCTGCCGTCGATCGGCCGAGTTCCAGGGAGAGGAAACTCGGCCGACAGAACACACAGGTGCCCTGTCCCGACCGATCGGCCGAGTTTCCAACTCGGCCGACAGAATCCCTGATGTGGGAAAAACCTAGATTCTAGCCCTAGCCTCAAACGACCTAAAGCAATTTTTCTGATTGGACTAGGTTGTATATTAAGCATATTTAGGCACATTCCCATCATCATAGGGTACTATTTGTCGATTAAAACCCGATTTGCGAGAAAAGCCCGAAGAAGAGATAGAAACAAGATAAAATTTTATCAAAAACAAGCATTTTTAGCAATCAAAGCATTTATAAGCAAGAGCAACACACATAAGATGTAACCAACTAATTAGAGAGCAATTCAACATCATCAAGAGAGGTTATAAGCAATTTTGATCTAATAAAATTAAATTGTTCTCTAGCAAGCGGTTTAGTGAAAATGTCCGCCAACTGATTTTCCGTATCCACATGTGTGATATAAATATCCTTTTTGACAATGTGATCACGGAGAAAATGATGGCGAACTTCTATGTGTTTAGCTCTACTATGCAATATTGGATTATAAGAAAGATTTATTGCACTAGTATTATCACAGTAAATAGGAGAAGCATCAAAATGAATGTTAAAGTCTTGGAGCATTTGCTTCATCCATAGGACCTGAGCACAACAACTTCCGGCTGCAATGTATTCAGCTTCGGTAGTTGATAATGCCACTGTGCTCTGTTTCTTGGAGAACCAAGACACCAAGCATGGTCCCAAGAGGAAGCAAGTGCCACTTGTGCACTTTCTATCAATCAAGCAACCTGCGTAGTCAGCATCACTATATGCTACAAGAGTAAAGTCCCTTGACTTAGGGTACCATAGTCCAAAATTTGGAGTTTTGGCTAAGTACCTCAAAATCCTCTTGACAGCAATAAGATGTGATTTCCTAGGGCTTGATTGAAAGCGAGCACACAAGCCAACACTAAACATTATATCAGGTCTAGAGGCAGTTAAGTAAAGTAAACTTCCGATCATACCTCTATAGAGCTTCTCATCTACCTTCTCACCTTCTTCATCCTTGTCAAGTTTGGCAGTGTTTGACATGGGTGTATCCATTTGCTTCATGTTCTCCATCCCAAAGCGTTTAAGAAGTTCAAGTGTATATTTGCCTTGGTTGATGAAGTTACCCTCCTTGGTCTGTTTGATTTGGAAGCCGAGGAAGAAGGTCAGCTCACCCATCATACTCATCTCGAATTCACTCTGCATAAGAGAACCAAACTCTTTGCAAAGATCAAGGTCAGTTCCGCCAAATATAATATCATCCACATATATTTGAATTATGAGAAAATGGGTAGAAGTGTGTTTTAGAAACAAAGTACAATCAACTTTTCCCATGATATACCCGTTATCTAACAAAAAGTTCTTTAGTTTCTCATACCAAGCTCGAGGTGCTTGTTTGAGTCCGTAGAGAGCTTTTTGCAAGAAATACACATGATTGGGTAACTTATCATTTTCAAAGCCTGGAGGTTGAGCAACATATACTTCCTCCTCGATTGTACCATTCAAAAACGCACTTTTAACATCCATTTGATAAAGCAAGAAATTTTTATGACTAGCAAAGGCAAGTAGCATACGAATAGATTCTAATCTAGCAACAGGAGCATAGGTTTCATCAAAATCAATACCTTCTTGTTGATTATAACCTTGAGCTACTAACCTTGCTTTGTTCCTTACCACTTTTCCTTGCTCATCAAGCTTGTTGCGGTAGACCCATTTGGTACCAATGATCTTTCTATCATTTGGTCTTGGCACTAAGGTCCACACACGGTTCTTCTCGAACTGCTCAAGCTCTTCTTGCATGGCAAAGATCCACTCATCATCACCAAGGGCCTCCTTGATGTTCTTTGGCTCCAGTTGAGAGATGAAGGCACTATCTGCTTGTTCTTTGTTGTGTGCAGCCCGTGTCCTCACTCTTTCAAACGGATTGCCAATGATCAACTCCTTGGGGTGATTCTTTGCAAAGCGGGGAGTGGGATCCTTCCTTTCTTCTTCTTTTTCTTCTTCTTCAACCTGCTTGCCTTTATCTTTGATGTTGAGCTCTTTTAAGATAGGAATGATTTCATCTGCAACATCATCATCACCCAAATGCTTGCCAATACCAAGGTTAGTTTCAATAAATTTAACATTTATGGATTCTTCTATTTTAGATAGTTCAATGTTAAACACTCTAAAAGCCCTGCTAGTAGTGCTATAGCCTAGGAAGAAAGCCTTGTAGGATTTCGGATCAAACTTGTCGAGAGAGTCCTTGGTGTTCAAAACAAAACATGGACATCCAAACACATGAAAGAAATCAATCGACGGCTTCCTACCACGCCATAGTTCATAGGGGGTTTTCTTAAAAGTCGGATGAGTGAAAACTCGGTTTTGCACAAAACATGAGGTGCTAACGGCTTCAGCCCAAAACTTCTTAGGAGTGTCATACTCAAGAAGCATGGTCCTAGCCATTTCCTGTAGCGATCTATTCTTCCTCTCAACAACTCCATTTTGTTGGGGTGTGCGAGGAGAAGAGAAATTGTGCGAATAACCCGATATTTCACAAAAACGTTCAAAAAGATCATTTTCAAACTCTCCCCCATGATCACTACGGATGGAAACAACACGACAAGAAGCTTCGTTTTCGACTCGTTTGCAAAAGCTCGAGAAAACGTCAAGGGTGTCGCTTTTGGAAACAAGAAAGAAAGTCCAAGTATATCTAGAAAAATCATCGACGATAACAAGACAATACTTGGAGCCGCGAAGCGTTTGTGTTCTCATAGGTCCGAAGAGATCAATATGAAGAAGCTCTAGAACTTTCTTGGTACTCATGACCCCTTTGGACTTGAAAGAGGATTTGGTTTGTTTCCCTTGGGTACAAGGTTGACATTCCTCATCCTTTTCAAAATCCAATTTGGGAAGTCCTCGAACCAAGTCCTTTTTGTCTAGTTTCTTCATTTGATGCAAGTTCACATGACCCAAACGTCGATGCCAAAGCGAAAGATCGTTTTTATCCACGACTAAGCATCTATTTAGTATGGGCTTTAAAGCATCAAGAACTATCACATATAGATTACCATTTCTAGTTCCCTTATATATGACATTATAGGACAGGGAATCTAGAAGCAAGCATTCTAAGGAAGTAAAGAGCACAAGATAACCATTATCACATAATTGGCTAACACTAATCAAGTTGTGATGTAGGCCATCAACAAGCAAAACATTTTTAATGCACAAATCATTACCTACATCACCCTCACCTATAACCTTACCCTTTTTGTTGTCCCCAAAGGTTACCGATCCTCCTTTCTTCTTCACAAATTTGTTGAAATGGCTGATTTCTCCAGTCATGTGCTTAGAGCAGCCACTATCAACAATCCATTTCTTTGTGACCTGCAAGAAAAGAGGATGTCGGAACCCAACTCAAACTTTGGGGTCCGGGGTTAGCTTGGGGACCCATTTCATATTTGGGTTGGTCCCCTTAGGCTTGTAAGGACAATAGGTAGAATAATGATCATCACATTTGCAATGCATACATACCATGGGATTTTTAGAGTCGGAAGACTCTCCATTGAAAATTGGAGTTTCCACACTCTTTTTCTTACCCTTTTTCTTCTTCTTACCTTTTGGAGTAGTCGCATTGTATCCTAGACCACTAGTACCAACTTGTTTGGTAGAGTGCTCTAGAACATCATTTAGAGACTTCTTACCCGAAAGAAACCTTTGCAAAGTAGATCTTAATTTAGCATTATCATCACTAAGATTTGTAATGGTAGTAGATAAACTAGCAAGATCTTCTCTAGCATGCAACAGGTCGGCCTCAAGACAGAGGGCTTTAGTAAGAAGAGAGTCTTTTTCAAGAGTTAAGTTAGCAACTTCATTTCTAGGCAAGATAGGTCTAGAAGATAAATCATTTGTTTGTGCAAGAAGTTTAGCATTTTCAGATTTAAGAACAACAATTTCTCTTTGATAAGCATACACTTCATTTCTTCTAGCATCATCAATAAGCTTAAGTTCAACATTTTCAGTTTTTAGAACATCTAGCTCATCTAGGCAATTTTGGTTCTCTATCTTAAGATTTTCAATAGTTTTAAGATAAGTACCATTCTCAACCTCTACTCCATTGTATTGAAGTTCAAGGTCTAGAAATTGCCCTTGTAAAGAATCTATGCTATCAAGATGTAATTTCTCATTTTGATCTAGAATGTCAATCTTGGCATAGAGATCATCAACTATCTTTCCTAATCTTTTTCTTTTAGCTTTACATTTAGCAAAAGATGATTGACAATCATTAAGCATTTCAATGAGGGTTTCCTTAGATAAATCAAGTAAACTTTCATCACTTACCTTGCTTACCTCACTTACCTCAATTACTTCTTCACTAGTAGAAGCCATGAGTGCAAGGTGACATTCACCATCCTCGGAGCTTGAGGAACTTGAAGTAGAGGACTCCTCCCATGCCGCATGAGCTGCATCTTTGGGTCTTCTCTCCTTCTTGTTCTTCTTCTTGTACTTGGCTTCTCTTTTGTATTTGTCATCCTTCTTGTGGCTGCTCTTATGATAGCCCTTCTTGGCTTTTGGGCAGTCATTCTTGTAGTGGCCCTTTTGACCACACTCGTAGCATCTAGGAGTGGAGGATGATGGCTTGCCCTTGAAGTGTCTTCCTTTTGAATAGTTGGCTTCATGATCATTTGCACCTTCATCTTCGCTTGAGGAAGGGCAGGGAGACTTCATGGCAAGTTGTTGTTGCCGCATCATTTCTTCAACTTGAGCTTTGAAGGCTGTGTCCTTCATCTTCTTGGACTCCTTCTCTTCTCTTTTCTCCTCTTCCTCTTGCTTGTCGAGCCTTGGTTCATGTGCTTGGAGATTACCAACCAGCTCCTCGGTTGACAACTCGCTCAGCTTGTAGACTTCTTCAATTGAAGTGACCTTTGGCTCCCATCTCTTTGGAAGAGATCTCAAGATCTTTGCATTGATGGTACCTCTATCCATGACACTCCCAAGGGCTGCAAGACTGTTGAGGATGACGTTTAGCCTTGTGTACATGTCCGCAACTCTTTCATTCTTCCCCATCTTGAAATTCTCAAGTAGGCCACCAAGCATATAGATTTTGGCCTCCTTGACTTGCTCCGTCCCTTCATATGTGACACATAGCTTGTGCCAAATCTCATGAGCCGTGTCCCATGAAGAGATGCGGTTGAACTCCGATGGAGAGAGGGCGGCATAGATGATGCTAATGGTTTTAGCATTGAGTTGAGCACGCTTCATCTCGTCTTCCGTCCACGTGGTGATGTCCCCCTTTGGCTCTTCATACTTGAGATGGACTATCTTCCACATCTCGTAGCTCACACCTTGGATGTAGAATTGCATCCTTCTCTTCCAATATAGGAAGTTTGTGCCGTCGAAGACCGGGGGTCTCATGGAGAAGCTTCCTTCAAGATTGAGTGACCCAAGAGCTGAATCGCCCATCTTCTCCTACTTGTTGAAGTAGCTTGGAGAAGACCTGCTCTGATACCACTTGTTGGATCAATGGGCTCTAGAAGGGGGGGTTGAATAGAGCTTCACAAACTTCACAAAAGTGATTAGACCACCAAATTATATTAAGTGCAGAACACAATTCAAAACAGCAATTTGATGTCCTAAACTAGCATACAAAGCAAGGATAAGAGACAAGGAAATCATGCACTTGGACAGGTGGTTTAGAGTGGTTCCATGTCCTAAACTTAGGAGCAATGTCAGTCCACTACCTAGAGTTGGTTAGGCTCTAGGATTTGTAACTTGGTTCTCTTATATATATCTCACACAATAAGATTACAAGCTACAACTACCAACCATCCAAGGACTTATATATCAAGCCAAGATCTTCTACCTCACCAAGGACTTACCCACCAAGCAAGTAGTCTTCAGCCTTCTTCAAAGGACTTACCTACTCTTGCTCTAGTCTTCGGCCTTGCAGGAATTACCCATCTTGCTTGAGCTTTGCCTTGCACCTCTCCTTCACTTGGAGAGCTTTAGCACCTTCCTCCTTCACTCGGAGGCCTGGAGCAGCTAGCCTTCTTCTCCTTCACTTGGGGAAGAACAGCAACCTTCTTCTCTTTCACTCGGAGAAGAAACTTCAATCAATCTTCATAGAGAATGGAGATGGGAGAAGTGGAAAGGAGAGCTTTACAAGATTACAAATGATAGCTCTCATACATGGGATCCTAACTCACTCATACTCACGAATTTGCTTTGAAGGTAGAGAGAGAAAGGGGCTCAAAGGATTAGAAACCACTCAACTAAGGCAAGGACCAAGCATATGTGAATGAGCAACCTTGGAATGAAGTCCAAGAGGTCCTATTTATAGTTGAGGGTGTCCCTTTGAGGTTGGGTGAGTTAAGTGGCACAAACTAGCCGTTTTACAACTTGCAACGGATCTATTTTGAGTCCCACCAACTTCTCCAACGGTTGGAATTGCTTTTTCTGCATTCCAGTACAGTTCGATCGGCCGAGTTTCATTAAAGGCAACTCGGCCGACACACTAGACGACAAGTCTGAGAGGCAGACTGTCGGCCGAGTTTCCATGGGGAAACTCGACCGATCAGTCGACCTTCAGTCTTGACTGACCAGTGGATCGGCCGAGTTTCCTATCATTGAAACTCGACCGAACAGGGATCGGCTGAGTTGGAAACTCGGCCGACAGCCCAGAAAATTCCACAATACATGGATCGGCCGAGTTTGTAATTCGGCCGACAAAATCCCTGTTAAGGGTATTTTGGAATTTTCATAAACTGTACAAACGATGGATTTTTGAGTCCCAATCATTTTATCCATCTTAGATACAATGCAAAACATGATTATGAGTGATTACATAAAATGTTCTAAGCCTCTAAGGGCTATATTACGAAGCGGTTAAAAGTCACATGTTTTGCATGTGCCGGAAGAGAAGCTATGGAGATAAAAGAGATTCTTTTCTTGTATCTAATATCTGCAATGATCTCAAATAGATTTGTTAGATACATATGAATGGAATGGTTAAGTCATTATCAAAATATGGGCAATGTGCAACACCTAGGTCAACAAGATCATCTAGCTCAAATTTGGAATCAACATTAATTCTTTCAAAGTTTTTGACTGAGGTGAGGGATTCTTCATTGTTAAGTTCACTGACCTAGAGGATCTGAACATGGCTATATATGGTGACTGGTATGTGAGAGATAAACTAATTATTTTTAAGAGATGGAAGATTTATGAAAGAATGAAGAAATCTAGACTACAGGAGGTTCCAGTTTGGGTCAGAGTGTATAACCTTCCTCTTGAACTTTGGGATAGTAGGATGTTCTAGAGGATAGGGACTTTTCTGAGAAAACCGTTGAAATTGCACGAGAAGACAAATCTTGGTTTTAGGATTGCGTTCTCTAGACTTCAAATTCTCATGTTAAAAGAGGTAAAGTTCATGGATTCTATCACTCTTACAAGTAACACAGGTGAAGATCAACCTGTTACCATTGAGTATGAATGGTATCCATACAAATGTATAAGTTGTGGTTACTTTGGGAATGATGGTTGTCTATCTATCGATAGGCCTAATAAACATGTCCAGAGTGTCTCTAAGGTTATTTTGGAAAGGAAAATTGACAACAAGGAAAGGAAGGATAATATTCAAGATGATGAAGGTTTGAAGGAATCTACTATTGGGTCAAAGGAAGATGGTACTATTAACATGAAGAAAGCTTGGGTGATCAAGAGTAATGTCAATGATTTGGTGGCTAGTAACAAAGAACTACTGATTCGATCCTCTGTAGATGAATCTGAAGTATGTGGAGAACAAACTATTGACAGTGTATATGTATCTTTGAGTGAAATTGGTAAATTGCATAATGAAGAACTCATCAAATAGTTCTTTTCTGAATATAACCGATGGAGGAAGGTCTATTCCTAATACTCCTATTCCTATTTTTTCT
Organism: Alisma plantago-aquatica; assembly: GCA_963693085.1. Lineage (NCBI taxonomy): Eukaryota > Viridiplantae > Streptophyta > Magnoliopsida > Alismatales > Alismataceae > Alisma > Alisma plantago-aquatica. Next base: position 941,149,493 of record OY856410.1, on the reverse strand, counting down.
CGTAATTCCCCTGATTGTAATAGTGATGTGTATCGTACTTAGGTAAATGAGGATGGTTATAAGATAGCCAGAAGGAAGGAAAGAAGCAATCATACTTATGATGGGGTTAATGAGACCCAAGGAGACAGTAAATCTCCCCCTAAATGTCTAACTAAACCCAATGTGAAAATATTTCATCAGGTTACGAACTCTAGCTACTCTCTAATGAAGAATGAGCTTGGAGTATTGAAGATTATCAATGAAGAAACGGAGGTTGTCAGATCAACAACCCCAATGATAAAATCAAACCCTCTCTCTTAATTACCTATTAGAATGCGTGAAGGATAAGTAATAAGATCCTAGGCATTCAAGAGGAAATAAGGAGGTCACGTGTTGATATGGTTATCATTAATGAATCCAAGTTAAGGGCCAATAGAATACATAAAGAAATGAGTAAGTTTTTTCCTAAATACCGTTGCATTTCTAACCTTGAATCACATGTGCTTGGGAGGGTTCTTATCCTTTGGAAAAAAATGATTCTTGTGCTATTACTAAAGTCTTTGAATCGGATCACGCTATTCATGCTAAAGTCCAATGTGATGATGATTGCTTCTTTATCTCTGTTGTTTATGGTCATAATGGGGATTATTATAGAGTTAGTTTGTGGCAAGATTTCAGACATGTTTATGTTGGTATTGATGGTCCTTGGTTAATTATTGGAAATTTCAATGTTGTAAGAAAAGATTCTGAGAAGATAGGTAAGCATCCTCATTCTAAAATGTCAATGGATGATATTAATGGTTTCATGCTTGATTACAGTCTTCTTGAGTTGGATTTGAATGGCCCATTCTTCACTTGTGATTACCATCGGGATGGGGATGTTTTTTTTACTTCTAAAATTGACAAAGTGCTCTTTAACTCTTAATTTTGAATCAATAAGATGGGTTTCATGGTGAATGTATCTCTAATACTAGTAGTGACCATAGGAGAATTGGCTTAACTATTGGTACTCCGAGGAATATTTTTGCCCCTTTTAGTTTCTTTAATGCTTGAACTAAAGTGGATGACTTTCTTGTTATTGTTCAAGATGCATGGAACTTGGAGGTGTATGCGTTTGCTATGTTTAGATTGTATAGGAAGCTTGTTGTTCTTTGTAGAAAGTTAAAGTACTGGAATAAGAAGATAGTTGGGAAGTTCATAAAAATGTCAATATTGCTAAAGAGCTCGCTCTCATTGCTAAAAAAACAATAAGATTTGAATCTGTTGGATGAAGATGCAAAAACCAAGGCTAATAAGCTCAGAGTTGAAGCTTAAGTTGTTGAGGATCTAGAAGAGTCTTTTTTCAGGTAGATGTCTAGGGTCCAATGGCTTAGAGAAGGAAATTCTAATACAAAATTATTGTATTCATCGTTGAAGATGAGAAGGGTTAGAAACTCTATCAAATGCCTTAATATTGACGGAGTTATTAATCATGATTTGGACTCTATTAAGAATGAGTTTGGTATCTTTTATTCTAAGTTGTTTTGTAAGGATGATGAAGTTGGAAGTGTTTGGAAAGGTGCATGGACGGCCCTGTTCTCTCTAAATCCCAAAGGAGTGATCTAACCAAGCCTTTAACTAGAAAATAAATTGATCAAGTAGTTGAATACCTGAAGGATGATTAGTCCCCTGGACGTGACAGATTTAATGGACATTTCTATAAGGTTGCTTGGAAAGTGATCGGAGATGATGTCTTTGAAGCTGTCAAAGAATTTTTTTCTAATGGAAGTATGTTGAAGGAAGCTAAAAAAAACTTCATTGTACTTGTCTCTAAAGGGTTGGACAACTCTAAGTTAAGGAATTAGAGGCCTATTTCTTTGTTTAATACTTTCTACAAGATCATATCTAAAGTTATGACAAACAGGCTTCGATATGTTCTATCATCAATTATTGACATTAATCAATGTGTGTTTGTTAAATGAATGAGTATAAGGATGATATTTTGTTGACCAATGAAATCCTTAGTAATATCAATAGGATATCCCCATCTAACCTTAGTTTGGAGGCTAACATTTCTAAGGCTTATGATTCTATGTCCTAAAAGTTTTTATTTTCTATCATGTTCAAGATGGGATTTCCTTCTATGTGGATTAAAAGGATTGAATCTATATTCTACTCTACTTCTTATCAGGTTCTTGTGAATGGGAAACCTACTGAACTGATCTTCCCTTCTAATGGAGTTAAACAAGGGGACCCAGTTGCCCCTTATTTATTTTTCATTATGATGCAGGGATTTTCTGAGTTAATGAAGAAACATGTTGCTGAGAAATCTATTGTTCCTATCTATGCTTCAAAAAGTTGTATTGTTCTCATTTGATCTTTGTTTATGACTTGATGATATTCTCTAAGGCTTATAAATCTAGTGTTACAAGTATAATGAGTTTGATAGATAATTTTGGGAACTTGTCCCATCTTTGGATCATTTTTTAAAAGAACTTTTATTCTCTTTTTAAGGAAGTCAGAGGGTTTTATTCATCTCGCCCCTCTCATGCAAGCAAAAACATTTGAAGAATTACAATCAACTTTGGATATTGTAGGATTAAACATGGTAGTACTACTACCATTATAGGACTCTAGATTTATGATCTTTCTACACAACTAGGTGGCCTTCTATAAGTATAGAATCCACTTTGAGTTTTTTTGGTGCATTTTAGCTAGTTGATCACCATCTCTATTTCCTTCTCTATGGATATAAGAGCAATGCCAATTACTCTTCCATTTCTTCTTGATACTAGATAGACATCTCACCAACTTAGGATTATCTTCAATCTCACCATCAATAGCTACCTTGGCTCTTTGTGAGTCTATTTCAATGAACAACTAGTCACATTCCAGAGATTGGCCAACTTTAGTGGAAAGATTAATAGTATGTAGATTAGCTTCAAGGATACTATATGCCCTGACTTTGATTCCCCATCCTCCATGCAATCCCCATTGTTGTCCCTACAGATAACAACTATTGTCGAGGGGAAATCATTGTTCTTAAAAGTAGCATCAGTGTTTGATCTTGGAGCCCTGGCTGAGAAAAAAAAGTTCTATTCTGTATAGTAAGAAAGTTGATGTCAAGTCTCTTACTAATATCTATGGTATTACAGTAGGTAATTTTGAGAATTCTAGGTAATTGGTATTACCTTTATTCATAGGGAAAATTATTAATTCTCATTGTGCTATCTTGGTGGATATAATCAAGAAAACAATGGAATGTTGGAAAGCTAAATTATTATCATTTGATGGAAGGATGGAACTCATTAAATCTACTCTGTCTTCTATGCACCTTTATTGGATGCTTTCGTTTCCTATTCCTAGTTCTACCTTGGAAGATATTGATAGAATTTGCATGGATTTCTTATAGGGGCAAACTAAATAAAAAAGGAACCTCCACCTTGTAAAATGGGAGAATGTCACTTTACCAAAGAAAGAAGGTGGTTTGGGTATAAGGAAAAGTAAGGGGTTGCTAAAGCCTGCTTGATTCTCAATGTGTGTGATATTACTAACAAGAAGGATATATTATGGGTCAAATGGATCAGTGGAAAATACCTTAAGAAGATTTATTTTTGGATGGTTGTTGAGTCATCCAATCATTCTTGGATCTTTAATAATATAATCAGAATAAGGTACCTTCTTCTTCCTTGTATTACTTTCAAGATTGGTTTTGTTAATATGTGGGTAGTATGATATGTGATGTGGATTATAGAAACTAAACTAGCTAATGTGTTATATCCATTTCAAGCCTATTTATATTATGGGTTACCATTTATTTTTCATATTTTATGCATTATCAATATATGTTAAGGTATAAGTTCATCCTTGTTTGGTTAAACACAAGGAACCAAGCATACCAATCTCTTATCCTGAGGTTAGGGTTACTAGAGTCAAGAAGCTAGATTTTGGTATGTTATAGTCATGAGCGATGTGGCACAATTATACATGCTTGCCATTAATATTAGGTGAGTCAACATGTCGATGGATTCTAGAACACCGGTCAGCTCCTCTGCAGTGCCCAAACAAACATTGTTGTTTGCTTAGAAACATATAGTGTGTGCAACTATGACAACCACAAGAGTCGAAAAATATATCTTTAGCCAACTGGAGTTGGGATCAAAATTTTGAGATCGGATTGGAATTTCCTAGAGTTCTATATATAGTAGATTCCCTTATTGTAAGCCACACCAAAATCAATGGTGCAACAAACTACAACTACCATTTCTGCCACAATTCTAATGATCAACATGTCTAATACATATGTGCACAAAAAGGGGTGGTGATGGAAGAATTCCTAACATTGGTTCTAATCCCTCAAAAGTGGGAAGAATGGAATGAAGAACTGTACAAATGAAACATCCCTGTGGGAGAGGGAGAGGAAGAGGGTGAAAAAGCGTAAACTAGAGTAACATCCATGTTACCGTACTAAAAGCTATCTTTCAATGCTTTCACAAAATATTTGTGTCATATGATGCAAAAAAGGAAATGAAAATGTCTACTATCTTACTGCATTAATATGCATTTTACTAGAATTGAAGGGGGAGCAGCAAAAGTAACAATGAATATGTCTACTCTATTTACGCATTAAGATCCATTTCACACTAAACACCAAGATATTTTTACCACAATAAATAGGAGACATTAATGAGCTTTCTAAGTGAGAAGTAATTACATAAATAAATGCACTCCAATAGACATAATAAACACATTGAAATATACATAACAAACACAATACCTTTTAAATTTAGATATATTCAACAATTTTCTCTAATGAAGCTTCAGATTCTACAGCACAATAGCAAACATTATGGTTACAATTTTCCTAAACTTACAATATCATCAATTTAAAAATTCAAAAAACTTGCCAAGAGTCTCCACATCTAGAGATTTAAAGAAGGATCTAATGTTTATATACCCGTAGACATCTATGTTGAAAATGAAAACATTTAATTCAAAATAGGGAAAAACCAAAAAAATAATTAAATATATTCATGAATACCATGAGTAATGTGGAACCCACATAAAGTGTACCATGGCATGTGTAAGTATCACAACAAGATAAAATATCACCATGCAAGACATAGAGTGGAATTAATACTTTAAGTCTACATACTAGTTATCTGGTCTACAACGGACCTCACCATGTATGGCCTCGAAGGCTAAAAGGTTGGCCAGTAAAAATCGGACTCCTCCTTCGAACCTAGATACTCAGTCACAGAGTCAAAACACTCTAGATAAAAGTGTCTATTTAAGCATAATTGCATCAATTTAGTCAAAATTCAACCTCTTAACCAGTTTTAAGAGCATATATTTAAATATATCTGCAAATACATAGATAAGCATAACCTTCATAGCACATAGTTATATTCATTGCAAATTCTTTTCAATAACAGGGTAACAATGGTTCTTATCTTTTGATTAAGTCAAGCTATATTTAATCATTTACATTCATTAATCCTTCATTATTCATAATAGTTACCTCACTCATTTTAATAAAATTAGGTGTCTTAGATCCACCGAAATGACTACTCGGTTTTGTTGACTCAAGGTCAATGTTGACTCAAGGTCTAAATTGACTAAACCCTTGTTTTGATGATGACTAACCATTACACTTATTTGAGTCTAATGCTTCTACTTGAGTTATTTCAAATTAGGTATGGACACACTCCAAATGCCCTAACTTGCACATCCTATCTGAGAGAAAAGACAAGTTAAAATCAATACAAGTGCACCTTTATGGAATATGATGTAAATCTATTAGAATCATGTTGTAAATCACATGTAATAGTTGTATGACTTGTAATTAAGCTTAGAAAAAATAAGGATCACTTAAATTAAATATTTAAGTACTTTTATGACACATTCTAAAATTCATCACATAGTTCCAGTTCAGTCGAGTTTCATCCTTGATAAACTTGACCAAAACCCTTGATCAATTTGAAAATGTCCAATTTCGGCCGAGTTTATCTCAAGCAAACTCGGCCAACACCTTGCACTGGAAAAATAGATTTAAGTGATCAATCAAATTTCATCCAAGATAAACTCCACTGACACTTCAAATTTGCTTCATCATACAGTGTTATTAGCAGAATTGTCTTTATGGAAACTCGATAAAATGCAATGTACGAAGTGTGCAGAACAAGTATTTCTAGTCATTGAAGTGTTGCAAAAATTGAAAATAGATCTGTTGCAACACCCCAAATGACTAGAATTCATTTCTAAGTGCTTCTACTGGCTAGTAGGCATACCCAACTATAAATGGGACCCCTTGGGCTTCATCCCATGGTTAGACAAGCACTATGAAGGTCCCTATATTATAGTTGAGTGCCTCCAAGAGTCTCCCTCTCTCTCTCTAAGCTTAATTACTTTCTACATCTAGTAGAGTGTGTAGGAGATTTGTAAGAGAGCTAGTCCTACATGTATTTCCAGTGAGTCTCTCACTTCCCATACCTCCCAATTTCTCATTTAACCTTTAAGATTAAGATCCTCTCGCTTGGATAAGAGAGGTGAATAAGAAGGGAATGTGTCCCTTGGTGAAAGCTTCTCCTTGGAAAAGGTGAAGTCCAAGGAAGAAGATCCATGAAGAGTGGGAAATTCCTAGCTTCAAGGAAGAAGACTTGTGCAAGAGTGGGTAAGTCATTGGTGAAGGCGGAAGTCTCATTCCAATGTGGGTAAGTCCTTGTAGATATTGAAGACTCTTGGTCATAGATAGGTAAGTCCTTTGGTAGGTTGTTGTCTCCCTTCTCCTTAAAGGGAAGGTTGGGTATCCTTGGCCTAGAAAAGGAAGGTCTTCTTGTATGTCTTATAATGGAAAATAAGTATGAAATGGTTGCAAATCCTAGATCTTGACATCTCTAGGTATTGGATTGACTTTCTCCTAGCTTGGAGATTAAGAACACTCTACATAGCTTGTGTTCTTGTGCTTGTTCAATCTCTCTCTCCCTTACTATGTATGTTTAGTTGCACTCAAATTTCATATTAGCAACCTTATTTCTTGAAGTAATTTGAAGTTATAATGAATTTGTTTGAAGTTTTTATAGCTTGATTCACCCCCTCTAGAGCCCATCATTAATAGATCCAACAAGCAGTATCAGAATGGGTCTTCTCCAAGCATATTTCTACAAGTAGGGGAAGATGGGCGATTATCAAGGTGGGATATACCTCATCAACTTTCCAATCTTTGATTGGAGCAACTTCCTCCATTGGAAAAGAAGGTTGCAATTCTATATCTAAGGATCAAGTATTGAGATATGGAGAAGGTTGGACCTTCCATACAAGCTATCAGAGATAAAGATATAAGAATGGTATGAGACTTCTTTGAAGAAAGCAACCTTAAATGTAAGAGACATCAACATTCTTTATGCCTCCATGTCCCCCGTCGAGTTCAACCAGATTTCCTCTTGTGAGACGGCCTATGAGGTATAGAGAAATCTATGTGTCACTTATGAGGGGATAAAGAAAGTGAAGGAAAGCAAAATCTACATGATCAAAGGGCTTCTTGAAAACTTCAAGATGGGTAAGGAGGAGAGGATAGATGAAATGTACTCAAGGCTCAACATTATTATGAATGGTCTTTCCATTCTATGTCATTCTATAGTTAGAGTAAAGATCAACTCAAACATCCTTAGAACTCTCCCCAAAAGGTGGGTATCCAAGGTGATATACATTAAAGAAAAAAAGTATCTTGGTGATATTCCTATTGCAGAGTTCATAGGAAATCTACACGCACATGAAGTCGAAACTTTACAAGCAAGAGGAACAAGAAAGTAAAGAAGAGAAAGAGCTTAAGAGAATGAAGAAGGATGAAATAAAAGCACACATCAAAGCTATTGTTGATCAAGCCTCTCCATTCTCACAAGTTGAAGAAGACACCATGTACTCCAAGAGTAGACTCTATAAAGGCAAGTCCTCCTCCTTCACCTGGTGCTTCAAATGTGGAAAGTAGGGTCACTTCAAGGAAGATTTTCCACAAGGAAAAAATACCTATCATCTTAAGAGAAGAGAAGAGAAGTACAAGAATAAGGAAAAATGGCACAAAAGCTCAAGTGACTACTCCAACAAAAGCTCAAGTGACTCCTCCAACTAAATCTCAAGTGAAGAATCTAGTGGAGGATCTAGCTCAGGCTCCAATGAAGATGGAGAATGCCACTTTGTTATCATAGCCTCAACAAGTGAAGACTCAAATGAGTTAAATCTAAACTCTTTAGATAAAAAATCTTTAATTTCTATTATTTATGCTACTTGTGTCTCTCTTAAGTCTTTTAAAAAGAAAAAGAAAAAGCTTGCTAGAATTATTGATAGTTTGCATGTAGAAAATGATGATCTTGAACATGCTAATACTTTCTTGCTGGATGAAAAAAATCCTTATCTTAGTCAAGTAGACTTTCTTAAACTTTAAAATGCTAATTTGCTTGATAATATTAGATTTTCTAGAATTTCAACCTTTTATGCCTAGTACTAATGAATAGCATAGTAATATTATTAATTCCCTCATGCTTGATATTGATGTTCTTAAAAATAAAAATGAGGAGAAAGATTATGTTTTGCAAGGTATAGAATCTGAAGATAGTGTCTATCTTTCTAAAATTTCTTTGCTTTAAAACAATATGCTTTCTTGCTTGCTAAAATCAATGTCCTTGAATCTTGTTCTAGTTCTGTTGGTAGAGAGAATAATGTTGCTGCTCTTTATATTGATAAAGATTCTTATATGACTAATGCTCTTTGATATCTTTTACATGCTAGAGGTCATATCAATCAATTGTCTTCTACTATTAATTCTCTTATGCATGATAATCATAGTTTGATATACTCTATGCAAGGTTCTTAGATGATAAGAAGAATCTAAACCAAATCCTAGACCATACTATTGAATAAATGGGTAGAGATGGTATTAGACTTGATAGTATACAAAGGAACAACAAAGATAAAGGACCTTCAATTTTCAATGAAGAATGCTCTACTTCCAAGGCTATAAGATCATGTAATTATTGCAATAAAATTGGTCATTATTCTACATATTGTACTTTTAGGAAAGCACCCAAGAGTAATAGGACTTGGGGTGCTAAGATAACCCCTCCGGATGCAAAAATATGTTTGAGGACCATTTCATCTTTCTTCTTGTAGGTCATTTGCTAATGGATTGACTTGAGCTATTGATATGTGAACTGATTTATCAATCCACATGAAAGAAGAATGGTGAGATGTGTATGGGTTACCAACAAGTGAAAAAGAAATGGTAAGAATAGAGGTAATGCTATTGTTACTCACATCCAATTATGGTGTTATTTTACCAAGTTAGTATGCATTATACATATGTTTTTTGAGTCAAAATCATTATATTGTGTCTATCGTCACTTTCTTACTAAAAAAGTATTTATGATGCTTTCATAGTGCATTACGAACTTCCTTACATATGTTTGGATATGGTTTAATATTTTTATCATGCCTATAGGTATGTTTTCTAAAATATATGTGCTATTTGACATTAGTTGTTGTCGTATGAGTTTGTCCCAAAAGAAACTCGACCCACAAGCACCAATGGGTGTTGCCAACAACTGTTGTCGGCAGAGAAGATCAACCTAGAAACTCGACCGAAAACATTGTACACATAATATACAATTGTCTTTTTGGATGAGAACTTCCCTCTCAACTAGACTTTCATAACCAATAACCTTATTCTATGATACTCCCCTTGGTGCCTTCATATATGATTTTTTCCATCATTTAAATTACCTATCTTGCATACAAGTCTATCGCTCTAATTGCTCTAAATTGATATCTTCATATCTAGCAATTATATATCTTGAGTTGTTATGTAGGATATGATAATGATCTCTTTGGATCGCTTGGTTGTGTCTTAAATTACTTCTGTTGTGCTCTAACTTACTACATCTATCTATCTTTCAATGTAACCTGAGGTTCTTAGTGGTAATCATTATTTGGTAGTGATGCATATTCTCTTATGAGTAAGATCTGTTCATGCTTCTAAAACTGCATATCTATTTGTTTGGATATTTCTCTACATTACTCTAGCATGTTCTTAACTTGTGAATCTTTTGCTATGACCAAGATCCTACTAGTAGTCCTAACTTGTGATTTTTGGGTTTTGTGGAGAAAACATGTGCGGCGGAAGCAACAAAAAATCCACACAACCCGACACAGGATCTCATTGATAACATCATATTCGGAAGGAGTATTTGCGGGATATACCTTATCGCGGAGCAAGTCCGGCGATGTCCCGCTGCACAAAGGTGTGCAACGACGCTGGCCTACACGGACAAAACTTATCTCCCGTTCACTGTCACAGGAAGATCCGACGGCGCTCCTTTAGTGTGATGATGTACGCTGCTCGTAACGCGCATAGATGGTCATCGATACCCTCCAAATGTAGGCATCTCAGCGTCTGCGTCTCTACTTCGTCCACGCGGATGGACTGGAACTCCACGTCACGCTTCCTAAGCCGATGGGAAGGAGTCGTGTCTATGCGACGACATGCTAGAAGCGCGTTGCTCTCATTTCTCTCCTAAGGACAGTGACGACTAGGGTTTACGTACGTGAGTGTAAACTAAAAAGCCTCTCTCGATATCTTATATATATATATATATATATATATATATATCGGTCTTCAATCCTCCTTTAAATAGGAGATGAAGGGAAGTAGGGTTTCCTAAACCCATCAGTAAATAGAAACACTGCGTTAATTAAAACACTCGTGGATTAATTAGAATATTCTGGAATTCATTTATTAACCAAATAATTGCATTAATTGATTAATTAATATCTGACTCCATGCAATCGCTTGGGATGGCTCTATGGGCATATATACCAACAGTGATAACATCTACTAGTAGTCCATATGCATGTAGTTCTAGTCTTGTTCATCAATTGGTATTCAAATGTATGTTATGATTGTATCTTGTTTTCATACATACTCAAGCTTATTTCTGAACTTGTATGTCTACTATATGGATTTTCTTGCATAGCCTTGTGATGAGCAACAAATAGAGCTACATTACATGCAAATATTGGAGCATTTGAAGAATTTATGTAATTTTTGAATGGTCTGCTCCAATATCAATTTTTGGTGCAAAACCAGTGTTTGTTTATGCAGAAATGGCCTTCTGAGCAAGACTCGTGGCTTTATGAGCCCTGATGTTTTTTTCGACATCTCAAAGGTCAAAACCATGATTTATTAGTTTTCTATAGCACATTATGTTATAATTTCAAGGATCTTTTTTTGTTATTTTTCCTTGATTATTGCTAGAATAACATTATGGGTTGTTTTAAACCATGTCTTGATTTGCTTTATGTACTATGTTTGGACAAGCCCCTAGTCTTTTCTCTTCTACTCTCCTTTCTAATAGTTGGTATCTCCTTTTGATAACAAGTTGTGTTTTATCACCCCCTCACCTTTTGAAATGACAAAAGGGGAGAAGACATGTCTTATGTAAGGGAAGATGTAAAGGGATGAAGACATATATGTAGAACATATATGAGTAGAAGACATAGTTTCTATAAATGTTAAGAAAACTAACCATGTAGGATAAATAACATCAATTGAGGTGGAGTATGAGAACTCCATAAGCATCAATTGAGGGGGCATATGAACTAAACTCCATTGAAACCCCTTGGTTTCTCTAAAGTTATGATTTTACTTAAAAGCTTTCAATACATTCATGGAATGGTTTGTCATCTTAAAAAAGGGGGAGAATGTTGACTCGAGGTCAATGTTGACTCGAGGTCTAAATTGACTAAACCCTTGTTTTCATGATGACTACCCATTCCAGTTATTTGTGTCTAATGCTTCTACTTGAGTGATTTTAGATTAGGTATAGACACACTCCAAATACCCTAACTTGCACATCTTATCTTGGAGAAAAGACTAGTCAAAATCAATGCAAGTGCACTTTTGTGGAATACGATCTAAATCCATTAAAATCATGTTGTAAATCACTTGTAATGATTGTATGACTTGTAATTAAACTTAGAGAAAATAAAGAGCACTTAAATAGAATATTTAAGCACTTTTATGGCACTTTCTAAAATACATCACAAAGTGCCAGTTCGGTCGAGTTTCATCCTTGATAAACTCGATTGACACCCTTGATAGATTTTGGGCATGTCCAAGTTTGGCCGAGTTAATCCCATAACAAACTCGACGGACACCCTACACTAGAAAAATAGATTTAAGCGACCAGCCAAGTTTCATCTAGGATAAACTCAACTAATGCTTTAAATTTGCTTTGTTGCACAGTGCTATAGTCGAGTTACCTTTATGGAAACTCAACAGAATGCACTATATGGAGTGTGTAGAAAAAGTATTTCTAGCCATTGGAATATTGCAAAAATAAAAAATAGATTAGTTGTAACACCCCCAAATGACTAGAATTCATTTTTAAGTGATTCTACTGGCTAGTAGGGATTCCCAACTATAAATGGAACCCCTTAGGCTTCATCCCATGGTTAATATAAAGCACTATGAAGGTCCATGTATTATAGTTGAGTGACTCTAAGAGCCTCCCTCTCTCTAAGATTAATCACTTGCTATATCCATTAGAGTGAGTAGGAGATTTGTAAGAGAGCTAGTTCTACATGAATATCTTGTGAGGCTCTCACTTCCTCTACCTCCCAAACTCTCATTCAACCTTAATGATGAATATTGTCTCTCTTCAATAAGAGAGGTAAGAAGAATAAGGGAAGGAGTCCCTTAGTTAAAGCTTCTCCTTAGAGAAGGTGAAGTCAAAGGAGGAAGATCCATGAAGAGTGGGTAATTCCTTCAATGCATAACACTTGTGCAAGAGTGGTTAAGTCCTTGGTGAAGGCGGAAGACTCATTGAAAAGTGGGTAAGTCCTTGTAGAGGTTGAAGACTCTTGGTCATGGATAGGTACAACCTTTGGTAGTTGTTGGCCCCCTTCTCCTCAAAGGGAAGGTTGGGTATCCTTGGCCTGGAAAAGGAAGGTCTTATTGTATTCTTATAATAAAATATAAGTATGAAACAGTTGCCAAATCATAAAAATTGACCTCTTTAGGTAGTGGACTAACTTTATTCTAGTTTGGAGATTGGAACCACTCTACATATCTTGTGTTTTTGTGTTTTTTAAATCTCTCTCTCTCCCTTGGTATGTATGTTTAGTTGCACTCAAATTTCATATTAGCAACCTTATCTGTTGAAGTAATTTTAAGTTCTAATGAATTTGGTTTGAGTTTTTATAGATTTATTCACCCTCTCTAGAGCCCATCATCCATAGATCTAACATGTTTTCTCTTAACTTTGGATACATTAATGTTAAATTATTTCATATCATATTTAATCACCATTGTTTGAATCCATTATTCTTAAATAATTTAACACATGATGCTTCTTAGTCATCGAAATTCCTCATAGTCTAACTTTGGTATACCGCTCTCAATTTAGGTCAATCCAAACATATTTAAAATAAAAAGTTAATGACTCACTCATAATCATTGCATTAATATTTCATACATTACTTCTCATCACAATTTAGTTCATCCTTGTCCATTTCCTTTATTGCATTCAGATACAAATACTATGATATTTGAATTCCAATGGCATCTTAGTAACTAAAAACAATCCTTCGATTCCTTACAAGATTACTCACTTTAAGTGAAATGGATTAGGGTTACTTATTCATACCCCATAATGTCTATTCATCTTCTCATTTTAGTATCATGTGACTTGCAAAAAATACTTGCAATCATGTGGGATTTACCCATTAGTCTTTAAAGTAAATTATAAAATGTGATTTATGATTGGATCATCTTCATGAGAGCTATTTGCTTCAATTGAAGTCACAATACAACAATTTGAGCTTCTTTTACATTTACAAGATCATACTCAAGTCAGGGATTTATCTCTTATTCACATACTCATAGTAAACTTTTTGGGTTTTCAAGAAGTCAGCTTACCCCATAATGTCTATTCATCTTCTCATTTTAGTATCATGTGACTTGCAAAAAATACTTGCAATCATGTGGGATTTACCCATTATTCTTTAAAGTAAATTATAAAATGTGATTTAGGATTGGATCATCTTCATAAGAGCTATTTGCTTCAATTGAAGTCACAGTACAACAATTTGAGCTTCTTTTACATTTACAAGATCATACTCAAGTCAGGGATTTATCTCTTATTCACATACTCATAGTAAACTTTTTGGGTTTTCAAGAAGTCAGCTTAGTTTAACACATATTTATACATCATCATAAACATATTATTGATAACTAATTTTTTTTATGTGTACTATGATATATTAGGTCTATTCTCAACATAGGGATACCCTATTTACTGTTTTAACTCAATACATCAATCAATTATAAGCATACATCATATTATTGGGTAACTTGAGTCGATCTCTTAACATGAACCCGATATAGGGTTATCTCCATTTAAAACATGTACACTCATACAAAATTTGACACTAGAATTTAGTAAGAATTTAATCGCAACAATCAATGAATCATATTTGATCCATTTTTATTCAATTTACACTATATTCTATGCATGTCTACCCAATTTCAAAGAATTTTTTAATTATGGTTAGTTTGATAAAATTTCAAATAAAATAGTATACTTCCTCTAGGATTACCTTTATAAGACTCAATTATAGATCATGAATCAAACATATATAGTTCACTAAGACCAAATTTAAATCCTTAGAATTTAATTCCCAGAGAATATTCCTCAATTGATCACCCAACCTCATGAAGAGACAAGCATTGATTTTATCGATCTTTAATCGTATAGAATTAAGCTTTTAATATGTTTAAATATCTAATTTTGACCTCACCACTCACCTCAGACGTTAAACACTCATTTCTGTATCCCAAGAACTAAATTCTATAAATCCATTCAATTCTTTGCAATCAACTCCTTTTCTTCCTCCTTCCAAAATCAAAAACCCTAGAATTGAAGAATTGGAGAGAAAGAATGAGAAAGATGATTATTTTATATCTCTTTCATTAAAATCAAAGGAAGTATGGATTTTAGAGTCACGAGATAATATTCAGTAAGAAATTCCATCTAGGTTTGATAAAATTGCATGATTTTTCAAGTTTTGGAGGTTGATACTCCTAATCAACATTTCTGATGTTTTTCTTTTTTATAATCCTAATTATCCCTCTCTATCTCTCTCTAAAAT